>CM062816.1:32002034-33202034 GCA_031772625.1 Pinus tabuliformis
CAATCTCGCAGATCAACGACCGCAATGTCAAGAGGAAATATAAGGGGCCAACAGGGAAATCGACGATATGCGAGATTTCATATAACAAAGGGAAAATCCCCTCGACAGGTAGTTCAATGGCTCTAGCACCCTTGCGCTAAGCCCCTGGTTCCTTCCCCAAACCATATGAAGAAAGATACGAAAATGAGCCAAAGTGAAAGAGCTAAAGGGGCTCGGGATTCGTCTATTTCTCAATGCATTTTACAACAAAAGGTGGCATGGGAAAGGCCTCCATATTGCCACCCAGAGAGCATCACCTAGAAGATCAACGTGCCGATAATACAGGGCTTTAAAGACATGATGGGACGACAACTGCGGCACTAAGGGAAATAGGTGGTGCATTCAAAACTGGCATGGGCTAATTCAGAAAATCCCATTGTGACAAGGAATCAGGGTTGATGCTGGCAGGAGTGAAAGAGACTTGGTAGCTCGGAGGATTTAATTATCGGGCATGGAGTCACATACAATAGAAGTGGTGGAGGATGGATGGGTAGCACATGAGACCATACAATGAGCAAACTATCACCTGAGGCAGAGGTGATCATGGGATGGGCAAGGAGATCCTCATTTACATTTTTGTCTGACTGTTTATTTATTTTGTTGTCCTATAATGTGCTTACTTTCAAAGAGGGCATTAATTCTATAATGTTTTGGGCCACAGATCCATTCCCAACCTAGATAGCTAATCAACCTAACAACTAGGACTTAGCTGAAGAGATTTTGTAATGAATGACCATGCTCCCCTCTCCAGATAAGTAGGGGAAAGAAAGACTTAAAAAAGGTTCATAAATTCTAAAGAAATTACTACGTGCTATTTCTAACTATATGGATTTACAAATAGAGATTTTTCAGAATATGAAGGAAATGGTGGTGGTTCCCCCTCCAAGTATTACAATATGTTTTCCGTCTGTTAAAACCCATTTTGTTCATGTTTCTTCTCTGAATTCAAGTAATTACAACTGTTATAAATATTTCAAGACTTCCTCACAGATTCACTAGTATCAATATGTTATGCATGTGCCTGTAAGTTCATCACATATTCATTTGTATGAACATTGTTAATGTTAGTGCCTGCATGGAATATAGAAATTATATCTTTAACAGTTTCTCTTCATGAATCATAGCACACAGCCTCTCTTCTTCCCATTATATCTACTTCTGACTTAGATAAGTATAGGAATTCTTAAAGCTGCAAGCTCTGTGTGTTAAGTATAGATTTCTTGATGTTGTAAGCTCCATATGATGAGTTACTCCTCCTCCTTATCCTCTACCATTTCTCTGCAAAAGTCTATTAAATTTCAAGTCCTTGGATTACTTGGACTCCACTGTTTTATGCATATTTTTTAGATTTTTACATCGGAAGAAATACCAAGAAATTCATGTCTTACTCCTTTAAAGGAATGAACCAACCCGTTATATATACATATAGAATATAAGTGAGGTCTCCATTTACTTTGAATCATTTGAAACCCTCCAAATTTAGATGTGCCCAGGAATTGGTCTTGTAAGCAATTTGAGGTTGTCTCTAGGAGCGACAACATCTTTTGGCGTCGTTGCTGGGGAATGTAATGAAGGATTTCCCCCCTAGGATTTGACAAATTGAACACTCTTTGTGTAGGTGAGTGAAGTCTGTTTTGATTGCATCCACATCACCTTGGCGACTCAACAACCACCCATTATCAATTATCATCCTGACTTTTAAAATACCTCGCACTCACTCAGATACATCTCAGTAGAAAGTCCCATTTGTATTTGACCCAGAAAAAACCAATTTTCAGGAAAGTCTGGAAAGAGAAAACCCCCCTGCTGATACTACCATCTCACCAGCCTTTGAAGCTTCCTCGTCTAGATCTTATCCCATTGTTACTCACTACTCAGGAGTTGTTCCTAAGGCCTTGACATACCCCGCATTTAGTCTAGCCACTCCCACCACTATGCTTTTGGGCCAAGTTCCTCAGGAAAACCTCAATCCCCCTCCATTTATCTAGATGGTTCTTATAGGTTTTTTCTAAGTACATATGCACCTCTAAATTTACCTCATCCCCTGAGTGCAATGCCCCAGGAGTACCTAAAGCAGCTGCCAAGGTTCAATGGAGAAGATGACAACACGACACATAGTCACATTGAAATCTTCTGTGCTTTTGTCGGGAACATAAACGTGGAACAACTGGATGTGATCATGATACTTTTTGTACAATCCCTCAATGGAGAGGCTAGAAAGTGGTTCAAATCCCTACCCAATGCCTCCATCACTACCTGGGAGGAACTTGAAAACTCCTTCACACAAAAATGGGGTGAAAAGAGAAATCATGATTACCTCCTCACAGATTTTAACACCATAAAGAAGAAGCCAAAATAGGATATCTCAGAATTTATAAAGAGGTTCAACAAGCAATACAATAACCTACCAGCTGAGATAAAGCCTCCTCCAGCTGCTGCCCGAGTAGCCTTCTTGGGAGCATTTGAGTTTGAATTTGGCTTTAGTTTAAGGGAAAGGAGGTCCATCACTTTAGATCAACTCCAAATTGATGCACTTGAGGTGGAGGCAAATTTCGCCTCAGTAGGAAAGTCAAGAGGAAAGCAAGAAATTACTAAGAACAAAAGAGGGAAAGAAGAGGCATCTTCCTCTGGTCGAGATAGAGAATCACCAGACCTGAATATGGAAGAACTAGAAAAACTCATTAGGAGTTTATCATAGAAGGGCTGAAAGCTTGAGATTGAGAACAAGAGCCTCTCCAACAAAATGCTCAAGTCAACAACCGGGGTTACAACCCGGAGTATAGAAGTCCTCCATTGGAAATAATTCCAATGGAGAGAAAAGAGTAGCTCGACTAGATCCCTCATCCTTTATACTTAGAAGATGGCCTCAATGAGCAATTGTTAGATACACAGGAGATGCAGGGAAACTTATATTTTGCTTTCCCTGAAGAAGAGTAGGAGAATATGGTTCATGTTATGAAGCCAACTCACAAAAAGATAGAAAAGATAGATCAATGCCTTAGAATTCATCCTCTTCAAGGGGGAAACCTCATTTACGTTACAAAAATGAACAATTCTTCAATGATACAATTGACAAGACCTCCTTTCTATATATAGGAGTCCAAGGGGTCATAATATAATCAGAGCCGACATAACAATAATAATGTAAGGGCACAATAATAACAATAGTGGGCTTCTATGGGGCACAATAATCAATATGGGGACTACATGGGCACAACCATATACTAAAGGAGTTGTACTAATAACAATAAGGGGTTACACTAGTAGTATAGGGACCTAACATGCCCCTCTCCTTCAAAAATTGTTGTCGTCAATGCTTGAGTAGTTCTTGATGCTTATGTATAAATTCTTGTCCTCCCATGTGGAATCTTCAACGGGTAAGTTCTTCCACTTGATGAGATACTCTGAAATTGACTTTTAGGTTCTTGTTTCTGTGACTGCTCCAGGTTCCAATATGATTTTTCCTTCCTCTTCAATTTTTGGCAATATTGTTTGAATTGGGATCTTTTGCAACTTTTGAATAAGTGACCATACTTCTTCGTCCTTCTTCCATTCATCCCTTGCTTCGTTTATCCAATCTGGGACCTAACAGTTCACCAGGAGGTCAGTCATGATGGAGAAACAACAAATGAGGATGATATAGATTATTATTGCAAACAGTTTGCAGAGTTCATGCAAGCACAAGCACAACATAAATATAATCTAAGATCTTCAAAGAAGAGGTCAAGAGAACTAGAACAATAGGAGAAAATTGCTCCCCAAGTTATTCCTCTAGTACCAGACAAAGGTAAAGGAAAGCTAAATCCTTACCCTTCCAAGATGAAAGTCTTTGCAAATAAGGAAAGAAATAGTCCAGAGGGACACATTGACAAGGAGGCACCTGCTTCGTTGAAAACTGCTAGTGGTAATGAAGAAGGAACAGAGCCCGGAAGTATAGAAAAATTCCAACCTACATTCAATCTCTAGAGGGAGCTTGAAAAGGTAAAGATTCATGTCCCTTTGATTGAGCTTCTAAAGTAGCCTACCTATAAATCTCAAGTCTCTAATTCATGCATTCCTCTGCCTCAACACCAACCCATGATAGTTTAAATCTCCAAGAGGAGAGGCCAATGGTTGTTTTTGGGCCGCATGTAGAAGAACCTGATCCTTCTATTGCACCTTTCTATGTGACTTTGGTGATCCATGATCTTTTATTACACAACTTCATGTTGGACTCTGGAGCCTCACACAACCTCATGCCACTAGCGGTAATGGAACAACTGGGCTTGGAGATCACCATACCATACAAGGACCTGTACTCTTTCGGCTCCAAGAGAGTCAAGTGCTTAGGAAT
Organism: Pinus tabuliformis; assembly: GCA_031772625.1. NCBI lineage: Eukaryota > Viridiplantae > Streptophyta > Pinopsida > Pinales > Pinaceae > Pinus > Pinus tabuliformis. Next base: position 32,006,407 of record CM062816.1, read on the forward strand.
GATAAAATACTTGGTCGTGAACCTAGCTTAGATCCCGATGAAGAGTGTGGTAGTGGAAATAATGATGGTTGATTTCCTCCTCGGTTCGAAATGCTCTTATCAAGATATTGGGGTTCCAAGGTGGGGGACTCTATCAAGCTAGATTTGACTTATGCCACAATTCCCACTTTTGGAGGCGAGTAAAGGAGGTTGTATAGAGAATCCAGGTTTGTGAAAATTGTGACCCCAGCTAAAGGGTCATAAAACTCCTTAGTTCATGGAAGAGAAAGTGACCTCTCCTGCATATTCTTAGAAGAATATGAGCACCTGTTAGAAGAAGCATCAGTACACCTGACAAGGCAGTTGAAATACTAGCACTTAAATGAAAACGAAGTATGGAAATTGTACTTCGATGGAGCAAACTCAAAAGAGGGAAATGGAGATGGAATATTGTTCGTATCTCCGAAAGGCAACATGATACCCCTCTCATTCAAGCTCGAATTTGAGGCAACCAACAATGTGGCAAAGTATGAAGCATTGCTCCTTGGGTTACAAATGACAAGAAATATAAACATTGAATGCCTATCGATCTATGGAGACTCTGAGCTAGTCATAAGGAAGATCTGAAACCAATGCCAGACCAAACACCCCAGACTAAGGACGTACCAGAATGAAGTATGGGACCTAATTGATAATTTCTTCCTGCCTTTCAATATCCAATTTCTGTCTAGGGAAGGAAATAGAATGGTAAACTCCCTTGCTGTAGCTGCAAGAAATTTCAGGCCCCCACATAATTTGCTCCTCAGATATGAGATAGAAGTCAAGTACAAACCTTCAATACCTGATAATGTCAAGAAATAGCAAGTATTCGAGGATGATGAGTAGAAAAAAATATTCATAGAAGTCATTGGGGAGTTTTCCACTCCACCATTGATCAAGAAGAAGAAGAAGAAGAAGAAGATCAAGAAGCCACTTCATTGAAAGACACAATGGTTGGGCACAAAAATTTGCAATTTAAAGGGAACACCATCCCTTATGGACTGGTCCTACTGGAGGGGCTTTTTAATAAGGACGACATAGTCTCCAAAACAATGACCCCATAGATAGGTGATCAATTAGAAGACTACAACATTGGATCAGAGGAGGAACCCAAGATGATTAAGCTATCAAAAAGAGTCCTCGAGCAATACAGACAAAGGTATTTAAATATATTCAAAATTTACAAAGATGTATTTGCTTGGTCTTATGAGGATTTGAGAGCGTTTGATACTAATATCATTCAGTATTAGATTCCTTTGAAGAGTGAAATGAAGCCGTGCAAACAGAAACTCAGGCAGATAAATCCACTCTTACTCTCCTCCATTGAAAAGGAGGTGAGAAAGCTGCTACAGGAAAAGATCATAGTGCCTTCAAGATACTCTGAATGGGTGGCCAACCTTATCCCTGTTTGAAAAAAGAGTGAGAGATAAGGCTGTGTGTTTATTTCCGAAACCTAAGTAGGGCATCACTGAAAGATAACTATCCACTACCCACGTTGGATCATATACTGCAGAAGGTGGTTGGTTCAACTAGAATGTCCATGATGGATGGATTCTCTGGCTATAACCAGGTGGTAGTACACCCTGAGGATCAAAAGAAAACTTCTTTCACCACCCCATGGGGAACGTTCATGTATGCCCACATGCCTTTTGGGCTAATAAATGCAGGGACCACATTTCAGAGAGCCATGGACATAGATTTTGTAGGGGAGAAAGACAAATTCTTGGTGGTCTACTGGGACGACATCACTATCTTCTCCAAAAATGATGAAGAGCACATCCTCCACTTAGAGCTCACCTTTGAAAAACATTGGAGGTATGGTCTCTCTCTAAATCCTAAGAAATCCCAGTTTGCCCTGAGTGAGGGAAAGCTACTTGGACATATAGTAGCACAGGAAAGGGTAAAGGTTGATCCTGAACGATTCAAATCCATCAGCCTTATTCCCTTGCCCATAAATAAGAAAGAATCTCAAGCTTTTCTAGGGAGAATAAATTTCTTGAGGAGGTTCATACCCAACTACGTAGAAATTGTCAAGGGTATTACAGACATGCTCAAGAAGGAAAATGAAGTCAGGTGGAACTCTGCCCCCAAAGATTCTTTTATCAGATCAAAGAAGCTTTGGCTGAAGCCCCAGTGCTAGCAAGTCCCGACTATTCAGTACCTTTCTAAATCTTTTCTTTCACCTCTCCACATATTATCGTTATAGTGTTTCTACAAAAAAATAAAAAAGGTTATGAGGAGCCCATTGCATTTTTCAACTAGGTCCTGAGGGATGCTGAACTGAAATATAATATAATGGAGAAACAAGCCTACGCTTGGTCAAGGCTCTGAAGGCATTTCGTATGTACGTGTTGCAATCAGAAATCACAACATTTGTCCCAAAGACAGTAGTTAAGGACATCCTGGTGCAAGGAGACAGCAAAGGAAACAGGGCCCAATGGATAGCTAAAATACAAGAATATGAGCTATAAATAATGCCTACCAGGCTCATCAAAGGCTAGGGGTTGGCCAAGATTTTATCTGAATCCAACTGCCAAGCTCTTAGAATAGACTTGAGCATAGAGGAGGGCAGACCCGAGGATCATCAGAGTGGGATTAGAACGTTTGAGTAGAAAATCTACGCCAAATATGAGGGATCTCCCTGGTATAAGAACACTGTCCATTATGTCTTATTCCTGAGGTGCCCATTGGGGGTAGATAAATCCAAATACCGAGCCCTGAGGTTAAAATCGCAGAAATATATCATATCCAATGGCCTACTCTACTGGAAGGATAGGTATTGTTGTTATGTTTGGTGGAGGGTGAAACCCATAAGGTGATAGAAGATTTTCACAGAGGAGTCTGTGGAGGACACTTCAGTTGGAAGACCACGACACATAAAATTCTTAAGGCAGGGTTCTATTGGCCTACACTATTTGGGAATGTTCATTCCCAAGTCAGATCATGCTAGAAGTGCCAAGTATTTGTTGAAAGGAAAATTTTTTCTCCTCTCCCCCTGATTCCAGTACATGTGGAGGAACCTTTTAGATAGTGGGGACTGGACTTCATTGGAGAAATAAACCCACCGTCCAGTGGCCAACACAAGTGGATACTGACAGCCACTGACTATTTCACCAAGTGGGTAGAGGCCATCCCAGCTAGAAATGCTACAGATGCAGTGGTAATCAAATTCATGGAGGATAACATATTGTCTCATTTTGGGTGTCCCTCCAAAATTATCATTGATAATGCCCAAGTCTTCAAATCTGCCAAGTTCACCAGCTTCTTCCATAAGTTCAATATCATCATCGGGCACTCCACTGCCTATTATCCTCAAGGTAATGGCTTGGCTGAGTCCTCCAAAAAGACTATCGTACGGGTGCTGAAAAAGATCGTCACTGAAAATCATAGAAACTGGGACTCCCAACTGAAGTTTTCCCTATGGGCCAACTAGGTAACACCTAAATGATCCACGGGGAAATCACCTTTTGAGCTAGTATACAGTAAGGATGCAGTCTTCCCGATCCAATTAGAAATATCAGTGGTGAGATTACTACAAGAAGCAGAGGAAGAGCCAAATGCCTTGACTAGAAGGATAAATCAGCTGGTCGAGCTTCATGAAAACAAAGAATAGGTTGGGACCAAGCTGTCCAATTACCAACAGAAAATGAAATCTCTGTTTGAAAAGAGGGAAAAGGACCGACCTCTTCAGCTAGGAGATTTGGTTCTCAGGTGGGATGTCCGATGTGAAGACAAAGGCTAACATGGGAAATTTCATCCACTATGGCTTGGCCCCTTCAAAATTGTAGAAGAGAGGGGAAAGAACACTTACCTGCTTGAAAATTTGGATGGTGAATAAATAGAACTACCAATAAATGATCAGTTAGTTCCTCAAATTTTATTTCCAAAATTATAGGTATATGTTTTACACTCATCGTAAATACCGGTGTGGGTGTATTGTAATTTTTTAGTTTATGATTAAAAAATCCCATTTTCATAGACTTATATTTTGTTTAAGAATGACTCCATGCCTAATGGAAGGAAAGCTACTGGTCTGAAAGTTCTCAGCACCTTGCCAGCAAGGAACTGTCCCCTGTTGGAGCCAATGTTGTCACTCACTGCATTGTGGGTTTCAGTTGGTCAAGGTTTCCCAAGAGAAGTGAAGTTGAAGCCATTTCCTAAGCCACAGAATCTATCAGAGCTTAATCAAACCCTTTCCATTACATAATGCTCAAAAAGAGCTTTCCAACGGTATATGGAAGTCCAAGAATGGACTTCTGGATCAGAAGATAAAGAAAATTTAAATTGCCCGTTGAAAGCCTAGAACGCAAAGAGAAAATATGTAAAGAAGGAGCTCATCGAAATCGCAATCAGACCTTTCAGCAAGAAAGAAGTATAGGCTGGGTGAGATTAGCGATCAACCGACTACCGATATCACAAATCGGCAAGATTGGGTCCAGGCGAAGCTGTTTATCGCATATTGGAGGTCAGGCGACCCCTTTCCCTCTCCTCCACATGGCAGTATGGAAATCGGCAATCGGCGGAGCTAAGGGGCTATCATTTAAGAAACCGTGTGATCTCATTGTTTTGCGATACAGTGTTAAATCGCCAAGAAGGGGCCGATCCTATTTAACAAAGGAATTCACGAAAAACCAAGGTTGGGCAGGCCATTTTCTCTCTCCTCCAGAGGGCCATGTGGAGGGATATCATTGGCCCTTATAGCTGACATGGCAGCTAACGTCATCAAGGACGTGGTAGTACGAGTGACACGTGGCACACAGATTCGGCATTTTCAGGGTCCTATGTGGGAATTTACGGGTAACACGTATCACCAATCACAAGGTGACACGTGTCAGTGATGACGTCAACCCCCATAGATCCGCTATCAACGATTGCACATGTTAGAGCTCTCCTACACCAAAGTCTCTAGGCTTGCCATTGCGATATGCGGGGACCTCCCGGATGTGGTATGTTATGTGATATGGCCTATGAAGTTTTCGTGTCTAGACAATCGGCTTACGCTATGAAAAGAGGTGAAGGGGTCTATCTCTCTCGAATTGCGATTGCAATCCCCTAGGTGGGCCCAATCCCATAGATCGGCAATCGCAATGTCAAGAGGAAATATAAGGGGCCAACAACGAAATCGCCGATATGTGGGATTTCATATAACAAAGGGAAAAGCCCCCCGACAAGTAGTTCAATGGCTCTAGCACCCTCGGGCTAAGCCCCTGGTTCCCACCCCTGGCCATATGAAGAAAGCTATGAAAAGGAGCCAAAGTGAAATGGGCTAAAGGGGCTAAGGTTTCGTTTGTTTCTCAATGTATTTTACAACAAAAAGCGGCATGGGAAAGTCCTCCATATGGCCACCTAGAGATCATCACTAGGCATATCAAGGCATCGATAGTGCATGGCTTTAAAGGTGTGATGGGCTAGCAGTTGTGGCGTTAAGGGAAATAGGTGGTGCATTCAAAACCTGTATGGGCAATTCAAAAAAGCCGATTGTGACATGGAATCAGAGTTGGCACTCGGAGGAGTGAAAAGAGACTTGGTAGCTTGAAGGATTTAATTCTCAGGCATGGTGTCACATACAACAGAAGCGACAAAGGATGGCTGGGCAACACATGAGGCCATACCATGAGGAAACTACCACCTGAGGCAGAGGCGATCATGGGATGGGCACAAAGACCCTCATTTACGTTTCTGTCTGACTGTTTATTTATTTAGTTGTCCTGTAAGGTGTCTGCTTTCAAAGAGGCCATTAATTCTATAATGTTTTGCGCCACATAGGCATTCCCAGCTGAGATAGATAATCAACCTGACAGTTAGGACTTGGCTGAAGAGATTTTGTAATGAATGACCATGCTCCCATCTCGAGATAAATAGGGGAAAAGAAGACTTAGAAAATGTTCAGAAATTCTAAAGAAATTACTACATGTTATTTCAAACTGTATGGCTTTACAAATAGAGATTTTCCAGAATATGAAGGAAATGGTGGTGATTCCCCCTCCAAGTATTACAATATGTTCTCCCTCTGATAAAACCCATTTTTTTCATGTTTCTTCACTTAATTGAAGTAATTACAATTGTTAGAAATATTTCAAGACTCCCTCACAGATTCGTTGGTATCAATATGGCATGCATGTGCCTGTAACTTCCTCACAGATTCATTTGTATCAACATTATTAATGCTAGTGCCTGCATGGATTATTGGAATTATATCTTTAATAGTTGCTCTTCATGAATCATAACACACAACCTTTCTTCTTCCCATTATATCTACTTCTGACTCAGATAAGTATAGGAATTCTTAAAGCTGCAAGCTCCATGTGTTAAGCATAGAATTCTTCATGCTGTAAGCTCCATATGATGAGTTACTCCTCCTCCTTATCCTCTATCATTGCTATGCAAAAGTATATTAAATTTTAAGTCCGTGGAATACTTGGCCTCCACCGTTTTATGCATATTTATGACATTTGTACATGGAAATAAATACCTAGAAATTCATGTCTTACTCCCTTAGAGGAATGAACCAACCCATTATATATACATATAGAATATAAGTGAGGTCTCCCTTTACTGTGAATCATTTGAGACCCTCCAAATTTAGATGTGCCCAGGTACTGGTCTTGTAAGCAATTTGAGGATGTCTTTGGGAGTGACAACAATATGTAAGAGTATGATGAGTAGGAGGTTTCAATTGATGGAGATTTTATAGGAGTGGCTATGGAAATTGTCGTACTGGAAATGGCTAGACCTAGGATATGATATAAGGTATGTTAAAAGTTCTCAATAAAATTTATGAAAATATCGTATTATAGAGAGTGATGAGTCTGTCGAATAAAGATTTCTTCCATGAGTACTCTTTAACCTAGATTCAGAAAGAAAATTTTGAAAATGTAGCAGATATTCTACCGATAAGGTTATCAGATCTCCTATTTCTTTGTGACAATGCTTCTTAACGTTGTAGCTAAGGCAACATAAATTATATGCATTTTCAATGTATGTGAATAATGGTATCCATTTTAAATACGACTTCAAATTTTCAAATGACATAATTATTGATAATTATGATAATAGGTTTTACTAATTTTTAGAAGATTAAATAATATAAATTAATTTAAATTTAATAAAAGAGATTCATATTAATTTAGATTTATAATTATAATGAATCTAATAATTTAGAAAAATTTACAATATAAAAAAATATATTTCATAATTTTGATTAAATGATAATGAAAATTATAATTTAAATTTAAAAAATAAAATTAAGATCACATTACTTAATCTTCATTACTTTTAAAAAATTATAAATGAAAATAAAAAATAAACGTTAATAATTTAGAAAATCCTACTGTATAAAAAAAAATTAATTAAAAAATATGATCTAAATTACTTTCACCCTAAAAAAATACAACTAGAGTTCTTAAAGAAAATTAAGCAAAAAAGTTATAGAAACAATGAAGAAAAAAAAATAAAAAAATAAGTTTTTATTTAAAAGAATTATGCAAAATTTTATAAAAAATCTTAGTTAAACTTGATTCCATAAACTAATTAAGGTTGTTAGGTTAAGAGTTGTGGTTTTGGATAGTGTTTGTGGTATTGAGCTCATGATAATACATGTATTGAAGTTTTTAAAAGACTTGGAAATTCTTCATTATGTGGTTGTATTTAAGTCAAAGTTAATAATAAATCTAGATTTATTGTTGGTTAGTTTTTTCCTAATTGGGGTTTCTTAAGGTAAAGCATTATTTATGTGTGATATTGTATCATTATTTCTATCGTATTGTTTCTAAATCTAACAAGTGGTATCAAAGCACGTAGTTCATATTGGGGCTAAGTTTTGATTAAATATTTTCATTCAATCGAGTTATGACCAAGTGTATTTAATCAATTGAGTTATAACTGAGTTTGTTCGATCAACCAAGTTATAAGAGAGTCCTATCAAAGGAGGCACAACCCATCGATTTGTGAATGTCGCAATTGTGATTGTGGTGACTATGATTATCGTGGTGGTGGAGGCCACAGTTATGGTGAAGATAGAAAATCTTGTTATAGTCATGGTTCCGAGGGTGGTAGATGGAGGAGATATGATTCGTAAATTGTCATGGATATTCCACGATATAGTTCATCAAAACAAATCTGATAAATTTATACTTAAAAATCTGAAATCTATATCATGAGGGTTTATTTATCTTTAAATTCTGGATCTGTAAATTTGTGTTTATTGTGTATGCATGCGAATTACAATTATGCATAAATAGAGAAAAGTGAAATAAAAGCTCACAAACCATGATTGACAAAATATATAACCTAGGAAACCGTTCCGAGAGAAAATTCATCTAGAAAGTGAGGTTGCTCTGCTCTTTTTCTCTATATAGAAAATGGTTGCAAGTACAAAGAAGTCAAGTATGTGGACTATGGGCTACTACAATGCACAAATCATCTTTGTGTGTTCTCTCCCTATCCCTCTCAAATACTCTACTCGTCCATGGAACAAATGCACTTGAAAAGAATGAAGCCCATTTTCCTCCTTGTGGCCTAGCTATAACACAACCCGATAACCTACTAATGGTTAGGTATGACTCCCTCAACTCTTAACTAGAGTTACAGTATGGACTCTTCTAGTGTATTCTTCATCATGATCACATAGCTAGCCCTTTTTCCTCTATTAATGGGGACTAATGTGGTATCCTCTTCAATTCCGGTGGTGAAAACATGAAGGTCAACATCTAAATGGCATAAATTTTACGTATGAAATTCTATTGAGACGATTCCTACACCATTGGAAAGGTATCTATGTGTAGAATATGAAAAAAAATGTGTGATGCTAAAGCGGGAAATTTTGACCCCCAAAAAAATTACATTTGACGCCTCAAAATGCTCTCCAAAAGGTTTCAAACCCTAATTTTCCAAACTGGGTACCCATAGTAAAAATGGTCATTGTGAGCTAACCTCCACTTATTCCATTCTAAAAACATCATGATGGATGAAAAATAATATAATGATCCAATCTGGATCAATATAGGCATGATGATGATGGGTTGGGGTTTAGTTTTGTCTACAAGTGGTCTTATATTTTGGTTCTATTATAATTGCTTGGTATTTCGATGTTTGTAAACTCATATAGTTTTTAATCTAGATCTCTTTGGCTCTGGATGAGCTATATAGAAATGGAAAATCTAATTTTAATTAAAAAATGATAGTTTGAATATGAAATATACAATTTTAATACGAATCCCTTTGAATTCCTTAATGATGATGAAAATGGTAACCCATTCGCATTGCTAAACATTCTTGCCACTAAAAAGGACAAACTAGTGGTGGTAGCTACCAAGAAGTGATAGCCAATAGTGGCAAAAAGTGGAAAACTATCATCGAAACTCCTTCATATGGTCTAGGTCGTTAGCGAATCAAGGGCTTCTCCGAATGAGGGGGGTAGAGAACGAGTTGAGGGTTGAGGTGGCCATGGATCTGACAACATACAATTTTAGGAGTTTTGACATGGCCATGGGAAAGTTATAATGTTGAATGGAAATTTAACCACAAGAGAAATACCTATTTGGTTCCTCGTACTCGGTTCTATGAAAACATTTGCTATTAGAAAATTAATGAAGTGTGTGTCACTAGATTTATAAAGGTTGTGAAGGAGGATGTAAATAGACCAACAATGGCATTCTAAGTGGGGAATTTTGGATGAAGTCAATGGTAAAATGCTTGAACAAAATGTGATCTTTTGAATATCAATGATTGTAGTTCATTTTCAAATTAGTGGAGTAGATGATACAAATGAAATATTTGATATAATGCTTGAATGAGATGTATGATCTTAGAATGTTGTGATTTTGGCATATGCCCAATATGAGAAGGGAAAGGTGGGAGCTCATGGTGACTAAATTCTTCAAGCAATAAGAATACACATGTCTCAAAACAATAGGATGGTGGCTTAAGATTCAAAACAATAACAACGCATTAGTATGATAACTTAAGTGGTAGGATAGTGATAGTAATTTTTTTTTTTAATAATGGAATTAAAACTCTTATATGTAAATGGGCATACAATTGTAAGACCTAATAAGGCATGTGTACTCCTGGTAAATTACTGGTAAAATTTGAATGTAGACCTATGTAATATGGGGGAGAATGTAGCATATGAGATTGTTAGATAACATGTGGAACTTCCAAATAACCTAGTTATAAATTTTGAAGGGGGCATGGCCTAAGGTGAGTAGTGTTGGATCATTTCACCTATTTGGCTTGATTTGTTCAAAGAAAACCCCAAGTTAAGTTTAAAGTGGGGATTATTAGGTAAACTTGACTTGGTGAAAGAGTTAAGGTTGTTAGGTAAAGGGTTGTGGTTTTGGGCACATAGTATGGGTGACCTATGATATTGAGAGGGTGGTAGTATATATGATGAAACTTTTAAAATGCTTAGGAATTCTCCACTGTAATGTGACAGAGTTTAACGATGAAGAGTCACTTGGTGAGACCAGGATATTGACCAACTTGACTATTTTTAAGTCAATAATAAATTTATTATTAACTAATTTTTCTTATTAAAATTTTCCAAAATAAAATATTATTAATTTATATGAAAATATTATTATATAATTTTAAATTATAATAAAACCAAAAATAATTAAAAAAACAAATAATAAGTGAAAAAATCAAAATAAAACTTAATTATATCTTAATATCAAAAATTTTAATATTCAATTTCCCTTGTCCAAAATTTTCATTGGATTTTATGAACGACGCCCAATTTTAAGAGTGTTAAAAGATGGACATAAAATATATGATAAAAAATTCTAAACACATTCAATTTCAATAATATTAGAAAATTAATATAAAATACATAATAAAAAACAAATCTTATTATATGAATAAATCTCCCAAATACTTCGAACTATAGTTTAAACTAAGTAGCTTCAATTTTTCTGAACCAACTCGGCACCAAGTAATGACATGACTCGTTCGCCTATTAGACGAGTAATCAGAAAAATCATTTTGATCGTAAAATGGTTAAACAAAACTTAACATAGTAAGATTGTGGGGGTCGGGCTGCACAACGATCAAATTTGAACGCGTCAGAGCTCTTCAAAGGGTCTATGGTAAGTCACGGGGTCTATGGTAAGTCACAGAAGTAGGGAGAAAATTTTACTATGGTAAGTCACAAAAGTAGGGAGAAAATTTTATTAATAAAAAAAAAAAAATTTGAACTTTGTCATTTAAAAAAAAAATGAAATAATATTATAAATTTTTTTAAGAAGCGCTGTTAAGTTGTTAAATTGTCGATTTTTTTTTTTTAAATTTCACTTTTTTTCTTTTCTTCTGAAATCCGGATTTTGGGAATTCCAATTTCCAACTGTCAGTGCACTCTGCGTCTATCACAAATTACAATAGTTAAACTTGTGAATTTCCTCTCTCAACTGGTGTTAAATCCCATTTCAGAAACTGTTTCAGAAACAACAGTTTCTGAGTTGCTCCCATTTCAAAAACAACAATTTCCTTTTGAGTCATGTTTTCTAGCTGTGCATATGATGCGAGTTAGCGGTTGTGCCTGTAGGCTGCCCCTAAAGCAAGGTTTGATGATGCTTTACACTTGAGAGGAGCGTAGATTCATCATTCAACAGACGCCTGTCAAGCAAGTTTTAAGCACGATTTATGATTGGAGAGGAGCGCATTCAATAGAGTTCATAACATACTTGATTTGTTTGTGGATTCCCAATTCCTGGGTATGTTTTCATATTCCGTCAATGAACCTAAGCTAACAAGTTAGGACTATATTTATGTCGTAAATAGTAAATATTGCACTCGTTGGATTATTTGGTTTAGGTATTCACCAATGGTCCCAAGTTATTCAAGACACGAGAAAATGTATGCATTAACCCCTTTAAGTAACAAATAAGCTAAGGGATGTGGCAGATAACTAAGCACGTAACATATTTGCTATATCAGGATTCATGGACTTGTATTTAGACTAGGGTTCATGTCTCTAAAAACTATAACACAACTAACATTTAAAATTAAATGGTCTCACGGAATTGTTTTTAGACCAGAGGTCAAGTTTCTGAAAAACCAGAACACAACAAACATCTGAAATTGAATGATCTTATGCTTTGTGTTTGCTTGAAAAGAACCCTTGCATGAAAAATCAATGTTTAAATTCATTATCATTTTTGCAGAAATCTCCACATAAAGTAAGGTAAAAAAATGAAGGGCTAATTTTCTAATGACTAATAAGCAACTTGAAAATTTAATTCAACTTCTAATAATATATTAGTCTTGTAATGCATTGTCCATTGCTACCAATCGTCTGAGAAGAAATCATAAAAAAAATTCAAAATATTTTCTCAACAACTAAATCATTTGATATAATACACTCATGTTGAATCTGGGGCAATTTTCCCAATTTCCAATGCTACCAATAGTTTACAGAATTTTATCAAAAGAAATCGTAAAACATCCAGATTATTTCCAATAGTCTACAGAATTTTACCAAAAGAAATCATAAAACATCCAGATTATTTCTTGTACAACTAATTAATTTCAGATAATGGGACACTGCTGAAAGGAGCTTTGACTCTTTGAATAAAAGATAATGTGTTCAAAGTTTACTAGATCACTTCACTTCATGGTGACTCAATTGAAAACCAATGTCAAAAAAATGGCGTAAATAACATGTTTAGGGATTGAATGGAGCAAAAGCTATCACGGAGTTGTGCCCACCAAATGAGTTTGAGATACTTGTCATTAATTGTGTAAAATCAGTCACAATCTTGAAAGAAAAATTCATATTCTTTTTTTTAAACAAATTAACCCTTCAATCTCATGTAACTCTTAGAAGAAGTTTAAATTGGCTAACAGAAACCAAAAGGCAGTGACCAGAATATAATGCCTTTAAATAACAAGCCAGAACATTATAAATATAAAGAAAAACCAAAACAACGGTGTGCATTTCACATTCTCCTATCCTTCTCCTTACTACAAACAAGAATTTGGAAGCTTTCTAACAACCTAAAGGTGATTATGGAAAATCACAAACTAATCTACTGTATTACAGTTTCAGATTGTGCACAATCTTAAAAAGTTTTCCAAATCTATACTGTACTGAGGACTATAATAAGGTTATCTTACCAACATGTACTTCTTTTAAATAATTGACCGGAGAATCCACAGTTTTATCATTTTTGGATCGACGTTTCGAATCCCAAGTGGGATCCATCTTCAGGATGAGAGAATGATGATGATAGAAGAGCAGCGGAGAGGTAATAAATAGTGATGAGGATGAAACGATTATGAAAACAAACAAGTCGGCTGAATTAATAACTTTTTATTTTTATTTTTATAATATGTTAAAATTTTTTAAAAATATTTATTTTGATATGATAATTAATATTAATCTTAATAAGAAAATAATAATTAAATTATTAATAATATTAATAATACTAATTAATTATATTATTAATATTAATTAAATTAATATTATTATATTAATTAATTAATTAATAATAATTATATTAATAATATTAATTATTGTTATTAATTAATTATATTAATTATTTATTGTTTTTGAATATATTATTAATCCTAAATATATTAATTAAAATATTATTAATATATTATTAATACTAATTATATATTATTATTATTAATTTATTAATTAATTAATATTTAATTATATTAACCATATTATTAATTATAAAACTAATCATATTACTTATATTATTAATATTAAATAAATTTGTTAAAGAATTAATTTTGTTATGAAATTAATTTAATTTTATACCTAGGAAGGAATAATTCTAATGAGAATAAACCTGGGGATAATAATATTAATATTAATATATTATTATTATTAATGTTAATTAATTTAATTATGTAATAAATTATTATTATTAATATTAATTAATTATATTAAATTATATTATTGTTAATATATTAGTTAATATTAATTATAATGATTATATTAATTATTATTCTTAATTATTTAATTATATATTATTATTTATAATTATAAAATAATTCCTCAATATATTAATTACATTATTATTATTACTTCGTGTTTCTTCTTTATATTTGGAACAGTGTCAATAGTAACGTCAGGCTCAATATTCTGACCAGAGTATCAACACACAAATTGAATGAATACTTTCATAATTTTCAGAAGAAATAGTGAAAACGACAACCACATTTACATTAAAACTTTACCATATAGTAAGCAACTTACAAATTGATTAATTGTGGGGTGAAGCCACCCATGGTGATAGCTTTTATGGCTGCAATTGCTTCTAGTGCACCGACAACAACAATACAAAGCGCAATCATAGATTGAAAAAATAAGCCATATTTAAAATCAAAAACATATATTGTGTTTGCAGTGGAAAGAATGGTATACATTTTGGAGCTCAGAGAAATCATTTGTGTTTGCAGTGGAAAAATAGCACAACCTTTGGAGCAAACAAAAATCATTTATCAAAAAGGTTAAATGTACTCCTTCAAATGCTTGTTATTAAAGGTTGTATATACTGGTTGGAATTCATTTGGATTAATTTCAAAGAACTGGGAGGTTGCAGTGTCTATATTGAGTGGTGTTTTTTTTATGGTTTTGTAATTTCTTCAGTATTAAATATGGATTTGATATGCATGGGAAAAAGTATTTTAATGATTATTTTAAATAAGTATTTCAATATCAATCTTTTATAAAATATGCCTTGCTTTCAACATGAAAACTGCCTAGCCTTCAACATGAAATTTGACAAGTGACATATATACAAAAGAATAAACTCTGAATCTATAAGACACCATAGGTCAAATCCCTTAAAGTACACTTTGCACTCTCAAGGCATGATGAATCTGTTAGATCTGCTCTGTTGATGTCAAATAAAAGTAACATTTCTCCATTCTTAATACAAATTCAAAACTCATATATACTAATTACAAACAAAACGTTACAATCAATATCATGATCTGATCAGTAATGAATTTTTCACCTTTGTGCCATTCATTTTGATGCAAGAAGTATCCTTGAAAACGTTCTTGATAGCTTTAACCTTTGCTAAGTCTCCAGCCAGAGTTGATGTTGCATGAGCATTGATATAGTTGACCTGCAATGTTATTTACGATATGATAATTGTAATTCTCTACTACTGGTAGACCCTCATTAAAGCATTGGAGTCACTTACCTCCTTTGGTGAAACTCCTGCGTCTTTCAAACATTTCCGAATGCACATTGAAACTCCAATCCCATCAGAGTGTGGATAAGTCATGTGGAAATCATCACTAGTGATAGCCCCACCTAGGTACTCGACTATTATGGGAGCTCCTCACTTCATTGCATGCTCAAGACTTTCCATGACCTGGTATGGAGAAAAGACAAATTATGCTTTATCAAAATCCCCATATTCTTATAACCTGGTTTGGAGAAAAAAACAAATTATGCTTATCAAAATCCCTATGTTCTTATAGTGTGAATTGCTCATAGAGTGAAATAATCTTTGAATATTTACAAATAACTCAAACCCAAATTTGAATAACTTGAGTGTTGTTCATGAAAAGGGCTAAGTAATGCATCTAGGCTCATGTCCCTTGAAAATGAAAGCATTCTTGACAATTCTATCTTGAATGGCTAAATAATTCAGATCAGCCCGTATGACATCAATGATCAAGGTGCCAGTTCATTATGAATCTTAGGCTTAACTGTGATTGCTATTCTTCCTCCTACATTTTGAATTTACCGGTAAATTAGATGAAATATCCACAATGACTGGGTTCACATTGAGCTTACCAGCATGCCAACACCTTCACCAATGACAAACCCATCATGATCTCTGTCCCATGGTCTAGAAGCTGTCTGCGGGTCATCATTCCTCTGTGAAAGGGCTCTACAAGCAATAAATCCACCCACACCTATAGGAAAAATCAAAGCATCTGTGCCACCTACAAGCATGATATCTACTTCACCTCTGCAAATATGATTTGCAGCTGCACATAGACAATAATTTGTTGTTTCACATGTTGTTGAAATTGAGTAGGTCAGACCCATTACTCCCATATCTATTGCCAACAATGCAGATCCCATGTTTGCAATGGAATAAGGAACAAAATATGGTGTCATCTTCCTGAAACCCTTTTGTACAAGAACCTCTATTCCACCAGAGTAAACTGTAAGGCCACCCATCATTGAACCCACCAGCACCCCTACACGCATCTTGTCCACCTGTGTAGAATAGAGCAGTCATGCTAATAGAATACAATTTATGTTTATTTCTTGACATACCATGTACTGAGAGAAGCTGGGTGTATGAATATATTCTAAAATTCAGGTGGGGTGGGGGCTGAGTGGGATGGGTGGATCTTTGCACTATGTGATCTTAGGTTTACATAAGTGGATTAGCATTTTCCTAAGTTTCTGGTCTATTATTTAGTGATCATCCACTTCATTAGTAGACAATGGACTTTCTACCAAATCCTTTGATTAAATGAAATAAATATCATCTTAAGTTTATATGAATTGTGTATTTAATATTATTGAAAATTAAATGACAATTTTTTATTTTCCTAAATTTTAACTATTACCAGATATCCTCAAAAATATAGATGCATTTAGGTGAATCTTGATCAGATAAAATCAATAACGATAACACCAAATTTTCTATTTTTAAAACTTTTGTTGCATAATGTTCCAATAATTTTTAAACCGCCTTCATTATCTATTGACCAATAGACTGTCTCTCTACCAAAAGACTTCACAACCATGAATATCCATTGCCCAATAGACTGGCCCTCTGCACAAAGACTTCACAACAATGAATATTCATGATTCCATGAATTCCATACATGTTTATGGCTCCACTACATGACATAGCTCATAACTATATTAAAAATAGAGTCATGAATCCCTTGTCATGCTCTGGCATGTTTAGAACCATAACATTGAAATGTACACGCAGGCATGTCTGTAATTTTATGTGTGATGTAATTAGAACCATAACATTGAAATGTACATTTGTTGAGCATTGAAATGTGGACTTCTAGTTGCCCACCCCCACTTTCAACCATATATAGCCTTTAACATACATAACAATCATGGAACCATGCATATGAATGTTCATGGCTATCCCAATCATCTGGTGTTAGTAGTGTTGGGAGATAATGGTGCGTGATTTTTATTCATTATTTATTATCCAGCGGCACCACCTTGTACAACTGAATTATCTTGCCAATTTCCACCTAATTCTGGGTGGGCGTAATTCAACTGCTCAACATCAGATTCTTCATTTGAGACAAAAGGAAGCATCTTCATGCTCTTCTCTAGTTGGAAGTGTTTGTCAACTCTTCTCAAGAAGTATCTAAGGCAGGTGCACAAAAGACCCCTGCGTAATTGCAAACTATTCCCCAAATTCACTTGAACTGCCAATTGCTAGTGTGCTTTGTGCATCCCTTTTTTTGTGATTGTTGTCCTTGTGAATCGTGATGCCTTCTACATTATAGTTACTGAAAAACAATTTGAGATATTCCTTGTTATAGAAGAAATTTCATTTTGGTGATGGCAATGTGCATAACTTTCCATGAAGATCAATGTTAGTTTTAATTTTCAATGATCAACATACCTATGTGTGTGAGATCTATTTGTTTCTTTTCATTAGTTTTCATATGAATTTTGTTGTATACTGTCTTATTTTCAAAGAATATTTTGTATTTTTATATTAATATATATTTTTCTGTTTCTTGTTTTGTTGATTATAGGTATGAAATGACACCTCTTGGTTTCCCCAAAAAGGATATGAAACAACTTTCATTTGCTGATGCATTTGGTATCTCTCAATGCTCTAATCAACTGCATATTTCTGAAAATGAAGTATGTGATCATGTGGATGAGGACCATGAATCAGATAGTGCAGAACTTCTTGAAGAGGAACCAACATCCAAGAGGTACAAAAGAACATTCAAGTCCAAATGGAGGATGAGATTTCTATGGGCTTATGCTGTAAAATATTTTAATGGTATTGAAGGGATAAAATGTTCATGGTGTGTAAAATTTAAAAGGGAAACTCCATTTCCTAAAGATGGAAGCACAACCCTTCAAGTTAGTGCTTTAAACATCCATGCAATGTCAGAGGCCTCACATGCCTCTAACAGATGAATACTCAACATATACAAATACAACATCAGGAAAAGACTTTCTAGAAGCCGCTAAGGAGGAATATTGGAAAAAATTAAAAGATGAGATTTTCCAAAGTCTATATTACTCACTTTTAGTTGATGAAAACACTGATCGGACTGTGGTGCAACATTTGATTGTTTATATTACATATGTGACAAATGAAGGAAGAGGTCCATGTGATACAAAATTCATGCAATTGCTACAAATTAGGGATGGAACATCACAGTCTATGTATGATGTTGTGACATCTCTTTTAGCAGACATGAATCTATCCATGACAAAGTTATTTGGATTTGGATCTGATGGAGCATCATCCATGAGGGGTATTCGTGAAGGTTTATCTACTAAGCTTTGTCGACATGCCCCTCATTTATTAGATATCCACTGTAGCTCATCAAGAAGAATTAGTAGCAAATGATGCTTCATCTTATTTTGAAGAGTTGCAAGCTATTGATAAATTTGCAAACAAGCTGTATTCATGGTTAGGGCAATCTACTAAAAGACATGGAGAATTGAAAGATCTAATGGAGTCATTTCAAATCACAAGGCTAGAAGTGTTACAAATTCATCATATTAGATGGATTTCTAGAGGAAAAACCATGGAAAGACTCATTAAGCTCATGCCTGTTTTGTTAAGAGACAGGGAGTTAGTGGAAAAAAATGTATGAGATGGCTACAATATTTCAAGTTCAATTTTGCATCCACTTACTTGCAGATGTGCTTATTGAGTTAAAAAGTTGAATCAAAAGTTTCAAGAGGATCATGTCGACATTACATCTATTGTAACGACTTTGGATATCACTACTAGCTTGCATCATAAGCGATTTCTAAGAGGCACATTTGGGGTAGGTGCAATGCACACATCATCATTTTCAAGTAAAACACAACAATGAACTCTTGAGTTTGCAGATTGCACATGTATAGTACATGTACATGAATTGAGGTTTGAGAGTTTGCCAAAGTCACAAAGATCAGGGACACTAGATGACTGCATTATGTTGGTAAAGGGTTTTGTAATGAAGGTGATTGACTCTCTAAATGAAAGGTTCACAGATTTACCTATTTTTAATGTAGCTAAGTTTTTTAGTCCTCGTAATTATTATGAGGATATGGATGATAGAGACTCTCAAACAAGAAGATGGTTGACATGTTTGTGTGAAAAATTTAGTGTTGGAGGCTTGCTTGTTGTGGAAAACATTAAATGTATGGGTGAAATGGATGAATTTATATGTACTATGTATAAATCTTACCCAAAAAAGCATAAGTTTGGAGCATGGGATCTATGTGGAGGTGAAATTGAATGGTTTGAAGGATTTCCATGCTTTTATGGCAAACAATTCTTGTTATTCCAGTTAGTACAACAGTTTGTGAAAGAGGTTTTTAAAAATTAAATCGAATAAAAAATTAGGATAGATCAAGACTTTCTTTAAAAACGTTGGATATGTTAATGTTTATCTCCCTTCGTGCACCTCATGCTCTAAATGAGGTAGATTGGAATGCTATTTATGATGAATGGAAAGAGATGAAAACTCGAAAACCTCTTCCACTATGAAAATAGATTGAAAGAACTAGTAAGTTTCAGTATTTATTACCATCATTGTCTTACTCTATCGAGCACTTGAACGAACCATTTTGGTAAGTGGAATTTTTTAGTTTTATACCATTTGAATTTTGTAAATGAAAGCATAGCCATATTTTTCAAGTTTGTATGTGAAGTTTTTCTGAAACATATTGAATGTAATCATTATAGGATATTGCATAAGATATGTTAAGCTGGAGGACCACAATTGTCAAAGTTTTATAACTGAAAGAAGAAGCTACCTTGGATCAATTTTACGGCCAAGTCTAGGGACTATAGTTCCAATCATTTGAGATGTGCAATTATTGGGAGTCTCAGCTTTCCAAAAGAGTTTTAATAGACAATAGAACAGTGATTTGGTCAAATCTGAAGTTTATAAGCTAGAATTCCACTGATACCTCCTATATAAGTTAGAATTTATTTTTAATTTTATAAATGAGACCTTCCATATACTTTTAATATAAGTATTTATTTTTCTTCATATTTTTATTCTTATTTCAATTTCATTAAGATGTAATGATTTCTATATGTTTAATTTGTTCTTAGTTTAGACTCATATGCAGTTTCCCAACTATGATTTTGTCCCTACAACTGGTTCAATTGTGGATGAGTTCAAGGCCTGTGCAATATGATCTTATGCGGTTACATTTCTCAATCACACATGTGTAAGAGTAATGCATTTACTAATGTAGCCTTTGACGTAGTAGTATCTTTCTGTTTGTGAAAAAAATAATTTAGTATTTATGTGTTGATTTTCATATAGTCTTGCTTGTCTTGAACTAGAGACAACTTCATAATGTGGTAGTTTGCCTCTTAAGTTTCCTTTTATTCATTTTATATGTTTAGAGCTTTGGGATTTTCATTTTTTAAACATATTAAATTGTGCTATTTAATATTTTTCATGCATGGCCTAATATGGTCTCCCTGAGTATTATTGATGGATCATATGTATTTGCTAACTTTGCAATATTATGTTTGCTCTTTATGAATGTATCTTATAAGTTTTAATAATATGAACTTCGTATTTCCTAAAAAACTAGTCTCTGTACTGTTGAAGAACTATAGAATGGCACTGTATTGAAGATGAAGATTTCAAGGGATGTGCTGAATGGCAGTGGGTGGGTATATTTTTGTCTCTTTCATTAGTAGTAAGTTGTAGATATTTTCTTGTTCTTTTGTTATGAGAAATGACATTTGTCTTTATGCATGCAACAAGACTGTGACCATTCAAGAGGTTTTGAGTATAGAAATAAAACCAGGATGGAAGAAAGGGACTAAGATAACATTTCCAGTGAAGGGGAATGAACAGTTAGGAGTTTTGGCTGTTGATATGGTATTTGTGAGTGGGGAATGAACAATTAGGAGTTGTGGCTTCTGATCTGGTATTTGTGATTGATGAGAGGCCACATGATTTGTTAAAATGAGAAGACAATTACTTGGTGCTTGTCCAGGAGATAATCTTGGTTGAAGCTCTCATAGGATTTTCTATCGCAATTCTAGCATTGAGTGGGAAGACACTAAATCTTACTTTCAATGAAATTATATACCCTGGGTATGAAAATATTATTCCTAAGGAGTGAATTCCCATTGCAAAGAAGCATGGCAGGAAAGGAAATTTCAGAATCAAGTTTGAAATTAGATTTCCCTCCAAACTCATGCTTGACATTGATGTTTCAAGTTGTGCCTCTTTTATTGTAGATACTTAACAAGACTGAAATAGATAACAAAAATAATAAATTGTAGTTGCGAGTTCCTCCACCAAATTGTAAAAGTTACAATTTGTATATCTTCTCAGTGAGATGAAATAAGTGGCCAGAGTTATATTTGCCTTTTTGATTGAGTCCTACCATCTATAGAATGCATTCGTTTTCTGTGTTGATTTTGTATAACTTGCCGTATTCCCAAGCTTTTTTTTTCCAACTTTTGGCCTTGGCTTTCTTAGAATGTCCATCTACTAGATCATAACTACCACTATAGTCTAATGGTATTGCTTGTTCCTGCAGATTATGCCAGTTCTTATGAAAATTACTTATTATTTAACTTCACTGGTGTACCAATGATGTAAGCAGTTCCAAGATGATGATATGATTTACTTTCTGTACACTTAAAGCCAAGAAAATACAACCATCCAAAGCCTCTGGTATGATTTTGAATCTAGCTAACCAGGTCTCAACAAAAGTTCTTCATACATGAAGGCAAAACGAATAGAAATTTTTTATCTGTCTTAGTGCTGACATTGCTTTTTTCAGTTGACTTAGTGTTGTCATTGCTTTGGAAAAATGTGTATTGAATCTTCAAATGCCACATCTATTTTACTCATCATTCAAAAAATACCAAAAGTACTCTTTCATTGCAATGTAGCATGTTTGTAATTACAAATCCCATTAACCATAATTTGATCATGCATCGACAACATTTCCTTTTACTATTTGGATAACATTGTATTTCTTACATATATGTTCTTCACTACTCGTATCAATTTAATAGCAATTTCCCATACCACATCAAATGACACTTGGCATAGTGGCATTTTTACTATGAAATCATCTTATTGAGGCTCTTTTGCCCCATGTTTTCAGAGTGTAATCTTCAACTTCGTGTTGAGATGTAAAGTTTTTCTTTCATCTCAAAGTAATTCTTTTTTGGATGTTCTTACACCAACCTTTGCTTAATATAACAATAGTTCAAGGAAAAAGACAGAAAACATAACATTTGGCGAACATAAATGTTATGAACACAGTTGGTCTGTCACTTGTCAGTTACAATGCGTATGAATTGTATGATGAATACTAAACTTGCAGCTATGTTGGAAGGGGATATTGTTCTTGATAAACTAGGGAATATCTTGCAGCTTTCAACATTGTAAAGACATAGACAACCAATAGTATGTTTTCTTGTAAGTCACAAAATTAGTTACAAATAGTTACTGATTCACCATGTGTTAAAAAAAATAAATTTGAAGATAATTTACTGTTGTCAATTGAATTGATTTTTTTATATGCTTTTCATTACGGAAGGGTGACCTGAATGTGTGCCCTTCTAAATGAAATTAAGACATGCCTTTTGTTACACAACATTTGGTCACTGTCCATGATCCTATAGCACCTCCATAGTGAACCCGACATGCTTTCCCATCATGAAGAAACTCCCAGTATGCCCCTCTTCATGAGAAAAATAATTCCTCTTTACACCATTTCCCAAGAATGTTCCTTCTGTCCCAGTTTACAAGACTAGCGCTACTGATCAGTTTTCTCCTCACGCCGATTTAAAGAGGTTAAGACTAGCCCTCGCACAATTCGGATCAATTGATCCTTTTTCCAGTCATGTCTATCCTCTTTTGGAAGGTTTTTTAAATAAGGATCTGAAGCTTCCATGTCTAGAAGCTTTGTAACGGAAGTCTGGTAGATGGTTGGGCCAGATAAAGCCGAGGAAGTCAGTTTGGGATCCTTTCCCCTATTAGGATGGAACAACCTTAAGAGATAAGACCTTCTCCCATGATGAGAGGAACCATCTCCCATCCATCCAAGCTATATAAACCTCTCTTTTTCCCAAACAAAAGCTAGTTGGAGTTTTGGAGCAAGTTTGAATAATCAACAAGCCATCTATAGCTTGTAGCTTTCTATTGTATGTTTAAGGGAGAATAGTGTGATTTTGATTTAGTTTGAGACTAGAGGGAAAGAGGCCTTAAAACTTCCATTGTTGGGGCTATCCATGAAGTGCTAGCAGAAGTGTGGGAACCCGGATACGTCGGAGGAGACTAGCAATGTCAAGGCACCAATTGTAATCTCTTTCTGATTTATATAAATGCAACTATTGATTGATTTCCTACATGAAGTGTCATTTTACATCTTTATAGCTTAATGTTCCTTGACCTATTAAGTAGGCTGAATACAATATTGTAGGCTATGATGTTTTTTTTTTGTTGTTTGCATGTTTCAGGTATTTGAAGGAAGGAAACAGAAGATAACTGGAGTGAGGAAGCAGAATCATCACTAAGCGGAATAACATTCTAAGAGGTATTGCATCTTAATTGATTCTAGCTTAAGTATATTTACCATAGATTGTTTGTTTGTGGCTAGACCCACTCTCTCAGGCTAGAGGAATTTTTTTTGTCTGTAATGAGAATTTACCTACACCACAAATTGGCAACTCCGATGGGGAGCCAATCCTTCTGTTTGATTGATTGTCATTTTATGGTTTTGTGTGAACTTTTCTAGTATCACCATTTCCCTTTAGTGTTCTATGCTTTGCCTGGTTTACTGCTTTGAGCCTGAAATTTACAGTGGCAAGTCTGGTCTTAGCCTTTGAAATTTTTTATTTTTTTCCTTGAATCCTCGGTCAACGCATTTATTTTTCTGACAGTCGTGTCGATCAGTGTGAGTTTCTCAAAAATAGTCGCATTGACCCCCTTTTGGCATGTGTTGTCAGTTAGGCAGTCGTGTCAATTCCTGTAGGTGAAGATTAGGGTTTACCCTAGATCATAGCTAGTGTGTCTTTCCCTTCTGATTTCTGTCTCTCAGCTTGTTTTGACTGTGTTCTCCCTGGTTGGAAAGCTCTTTTAGCTTGGTTTATATGCTTGTTTGATTTTCATTTTCTTCACTTGGTTTCTTGAGTTCTTGGATGGTTTATAACCCTAGGGAATCTAGGTCGTCATCCATTCACCTGTTTGCGTGCTCAACAAGTCAAGTTGATAGTCAAGTTGCTCCTTGCATTTCGTTTGTTAGTCCTTTTGTTTCTTTGATTTCCATTTAACAAGTTTGAAAGTTTCGTTTGTTGATTGAGCGTCTCTTTTCGAGCATAGATCACATTTCCCATATTGTTTTTGGTTGAGTCTTTGCATCATTAGTTTGGAAGGAATTCTCTTTTGTGCTTTGCATTTGCTCGAGGTTGATTGTATTGGAAATGTTTCATTGAAGTGTTTGTGAAAGATTCGTTTTCTCATTTCATTGAAAAATACATAATTCTAGTTTGCTGAATCAATATGTTACATTAGTTAGCATCATTGAAAACTAGAGTTGCATCGTCATTTGCATTGGAAAAGAAATGAATTCTCTTTACTGTTAAAAGGACTAGTTAAAGTGCATTCGATGGGAAGATTTAGTGCATTTTGGAGATTTATTAGAGAAATATTTCATTCTTTGATTGTTGCATTGATTTTGTTTTCCCTATCTATCAATTAGTGTTAACTTTCATCGAAGATAAATATCTATTTTCTCATATAGTTGCATGTAGGAGTTTTGTTAGATGACAGTGGTAGGGCCTTATAATTGAAACCTAATTCAAGATCAACCATTAAAATCTATTGAATTAACCTAAGGAAGCATTGAAACTTAGCGCCTATATTTAGAGGTTTAGGCTAGAGACGTGTTCCAACGTCTTTAAACCTAGCAGTTGTCATTTGTTTCAGCACTAGACAACACTAGTACGGACTTGTGCTCCCCATATCGTAGTGTATATAAAGGGAGACCCCACTAGGTTGCAATCCTGTATTTGTAGGAAGCCGAGTCTACTGCCTTGTAAACGTGATACACCGAACACAACATTTAGGGAGATTGCCTACCTGTACTTCTCAGTTCGCCGGGAAGTATTCTGGAGTTCCCAGTTACCTGGTAATCCTTTTGCGGCCTACATCATCCAGAGAAGTCATTTTTGTCTTTTTGACTCTTTAAATTTAAAAGATCATCGAGCACTTGTCCTTTCGAGCTCATTCAAACCGAAAGATACTAGAGTCACCTTTTTCCCTTTTGTCGACTCTTAAAACATGAAAAGGCAAAGTTTTGTTTCCGTGTGTTAAAATTAACTACCCACGAAATATTCCTGTTTAAATTTATCTTCCTTAGTGATTCTTTAGGGTCATTTCCAATGGCAACATTTCTAGAGTCTACCAGTCAAGGATTCCCCTCAGATGGGAATCCTGGTTCTTTTCCTTCTTTTGAAAATGCTGGTGCTCCTTATATGGCAACGTTGTCCCTCCCTCGGTTAACCATTGATTTACCTATCTGGTTATTTTTGACCTCGGTGGTCCCGAGTGTCCCAACTCTTGTTCGGCCATCTCCTTCATCTGAACTAGATCACGTTGCTTCTATGGTTGACCTCTCACCTTCTTCCCCAATTTATTCATCTTCCCCTTCTACTTTGCCTTGTGAAAGTTTGAAATATAGTAACCAAGAGGCTAAGAAGAAGAAGGAGAAGACGAAGAAGAAGAAATCAGATAAGCGAGAGGCCAACTGTGCTGCTGTTACTCCAAATGGACCTCCTGTAGAAAAACCTTGCGATCCTCCATGAAAGGTAAAATTCCCTTGCAGTCTGTGTAAGGGTGACCATCTCCTTCGAGATTGTCCTAGCATTCCCAGAGTCTTAGAGGTATGGTTTCAAAATCTGGATCGACCATCCCCATCGACCTCTAGAGATCATGTTGATGCTGCACCCTTAGTTAGCGATGGTAATAAGAAAGGGAAGATTAGATTCCCCTGTAGGTTATATGAAGGAGAGCATCTTCTTCACATTTGTCCTCTTATGGATAAAGCTTCCAAAGTTTTGGAAAACTTTGCAACTCCTCAACCCCAACTTTCTGTTGGTTATCAGAGGCTTTCTTGTAACCCTCTCCTAGTTGGTAAAGAGATTGATGTGGATTCATCTCTTGCCCATCCTACTCTTCCTGAGCATGACTCTCTTGTGTCTATTCCCGAACAACCATTGGTCGAAAAGAGTGTCAACTTGGCTCTGCATTCAGTTGATCACTATGTTCCCGAAGAGAGTGGTGATCATATTGGTCATGTTCTTCTCATCTCCTCAGATTCTCATGAATCAAAGAGTGACCCTCCCATCCCGGTTGTTCAGGAGAGTCTTTCTTCTATTCTTGTAGAGCATGGGGGAAATCATATGATACCCCCACCAAGTAGTTCTATCGTTTCTTTTGATTGGAGTCAATTGACTGCTTTTCGCCTCCCATATTATGTGCCTTTGCAGATCACAGTACAAGCATATAATATGGTAGTACATGCCACTATATTAGATGAAGGCACGTATGTTAGCATCATGTCTTATACTACTTGGCAAGCTTTGGGATCCCCATAGCTTGTGCTTGTCACTCAGAATCTGTTGGCTTTCAACAGAGGAACCAGTCAACCCTTGGGGGTCCTTCCAAAGTTCCCTATTACTTTGGGAGGAAAGACCGTCTATATAGATGTGATGGTAGTCCAAGGTCCCTTAGATTTCAATCTTCTCCTTGGACATGACTATGTTTATGTCATGGGAGCTCTTGTTTCTTCACTTTTCTGTGTGGTCTGTTTTCCGCAAGAAGGGAGAATTGTGACCATTGATCAACTATCATTCATTAGTCACCAGGTGCCTCCTTTGCAACCATCGTCCCCTATCGGCTCTTGTTTGCAAGAAGTACCTTCCCCGCCATAGGTCAATTATGTGGCTACCCATTCCGTCTCCACATCTGTTGATGATCACACAGATGGTATAGTACATTATGTACCGAGGGAATTGGAACCCGATCTATCATTTGTACCAAATGACATATACTCCTCCCAGAGTGTGGTTCTTCCATCTAGTGAAGACCTCTTGGGAGCCACGTTCGCTTATGGGTTATGAACAGATTTTGTGAGCATAGTTCCTTGTCTTGTGTCAAGCTTGTTAAAAAATGAAACAAGGATCATGAGGATAGTTCCTAGTCTTGTGTCAACCTCGTTAAAAAATGAAATAAAGGGTGTGAGCATAGTTCTTTGTCTTGTGTCAAGCTCGTCAAAAAATGAAACAAGGGACTCGAGGATATTTCTTTTATTGTTTTAACCTCATTAAAAAATTAAGCAACTCCTTTTTCAAAATCGAATCTTTGATTAAGATCTCGTAAAATCCCAGTCGAGTCTTTCCAAGATCTTGAAAGTGAACCTTCATTCCATCCACCTAGTTGACTGAAATGAAGCTTGGGGGGCATGTACCTTGATTGAGTCATTATGCTGGGGGCATGCAAACTTATAGCAAGCATAGTTTTTCATTTCAAGCTTGTGTAAACATGAAAACGAATCCAAACAGATTTCTCCATGGTTCAAGCTTGTGTAAAAATGAACCCATGCCCAATTTACATCTCGTGATTGCCGTTTTTATCAGCTAATTTCTGCTAGATGAGCCTTGCTTGTTTCATTCCATCACCACCATCTCTTTGGACAATCATATGCTTTCACTTGGTTGTTTTTCCTTTCCTGAGGAACCGTAGCAATGAGTGATTTTATTAGCCAGCCTCTTGGCCATTACATGTTTTGAGCAGTTCCTCCATTGTTGGAACCAATTGTTGCCCTTTATACCACTCGTTCCTCCAGGATGAGTCACCTTTAAGCTATTTTCTGACTCGTAAAAGATGAAAATGTCGCCAAGTATTTTTCCCTTTTGACTCATAAAAGAGAATAAAAATGGGGTGTCCGCTTTCACACTCTTTTCTGACTCTTTAAACACAAAAATATTGCTAATCTTTTGTCATTTTGAACTCGTTAAAGGCTACGAAACGTCATTCGCCCAGTATACGTTTACCCCTTTTTTCAGGTTGGGATGAACTATTTACGAAAAAGGTACTCCTTGACTGAATGGTTAAGCGATTCTCTCAAGTATCATTTTCTACCTTTTCGGGCTTAATAGACACAAATGTATGAAAAGGGACCATGTGGAGTTTCCTTTTCCATGTATTTTTCAAGCTCTCTAAACATGAAAAAGACACCAAGTTACCCCTTGTCGGACTCGTTAAAACATTAAACGACATTGGATTCGTCACCATGACGAATGTGAGCTTCTCCTTCCTAGGGCTCATTAAACTTACTAGGTCGGATTTGTCTAACGGATGAACTTACAAGGCAATCATATGTTATCCCCTTCAAGCTTGCGATAAAAAATAATTGGGGTACCTGCCAGAAATGGTGGGGGAAAATTTGGAAATTCTATCAGTTGTGTCGGCAGCTCACTCTTGAACATGACACTTTCTACTTTGTGTTGGGTTGGGCCATTCATTTTGCCTTCCATCATCATGACCACCAATCCTATGGATCCAAAATCTACCATACTCCGGAGTCATGTCGCCGATATGTTCAAGAGTTAGTCCCTCTGCAGTTACACTTACTCCTGATTCTCTGTATCATTTGAAATCATTCGCATCCCTTTGTCTCGTGTTGATGATGTGGGATACATCATGGCCCTCCTTTGACACAGTCGCTTCCTGTTGACTTCAACTCATTATCCAAGAAGCTGGCCGAGAGACTCCCTTCCAGTACCTTAGAGCTTGCATGCCCTAATGGCAAGTTCTTCGCACTCAACGACAAGTTCACATCATTGGC
This sequence comes from Pinus tabuliformis, assembly GCA_031772625.1. Taxonomy (NCBI): domain Eukaryota; kingdom Viridiplantae; phylum Streptophyta; class Pinopsida; order Pinales; family Pinaceae; genus Pinus; species Pinus tabuliformis. The sequence continues at coordinate 32,035,475 of CM062816.1, forward strand.
TTTCGATCAGGTGATTTCACAGGTGTTCGACATCAATTCCTTTAGTCACATTCCATGAACTGTGTTGTTAGTACCTTGAGAGCCATTGTCATTATTGGTGGTTTCTCTCGTGCTTGTTAACGGTTCACATCACTAACGGTAATCAAGAAACTTCCTAGCATGTTCAACTTCAACACATTCATTCACATGTTAGGATTTGTACTTTGATCGGGTCGTTTGGAGCACAAGACCCTGGGCTAAGATTACATAAGTCCAGGTTGCAAGGCAATGTGACATGGTCATGTTGATATACAGGTCTCTTTTAGATGGATTGTTGTGACCATACCATGAGTTGTTATATGTGATCCTTATCATATTGGATGGTTGCGACCATACCTTGGTTTCGTTATGATCCTTTCTACTGGATGGCTACGTCTATGCCTTGGATCCATTCACATGATCATTCTTTGGATGGCTGCGTCCACACCACTATTCATGTGTCATTATTCAGAGTTTGTAGTGATGTATATGTATCTATACTTGCTTCCAAGTTTTCTGATGATGGACTCCAGTTCCCCTCTTCTACTTGTAAAGCATTTCAACCCTCACTCCAATTCGGCCTTCATGCTTTAGGGGGCATTTGTTACACAACATTTTGTCACTGCCCCTGTACTCCCCGTCCATGATCCTGGAGGACCTCTACAGTGAACCTGACATGCTTTCCCATCATGAAGAAACTCCCAGTATGTCCCTCTTCATGAGCAAAATAATTTTCCCTTTACACCATTTCTCAAGAATCTTCCTTCTATCCTAGTTTACAAGACCAACATTACTAACCAGTTTTCTCCTCGCGCCAATTTACAGAATTTAAAACTAGCCCTCGTGCCATTCAGATCAACTGAGCCTTTTTCCAATCGCGCCGATCCTCCTTTGGAAGGTTTTTTAAATAAGTAGCCAAAGCTTCCATGTCTAGAAGTTTCGTAACAGAAGTCTGGTAGATGGTTGGGCCGGATAGAGCTGAGGAAGTCAGTTTGGATCCTTTCCCCTATTAGGATGGAACAACCTTAAGAGATAAGACCTTCTCCCATGATCAGAGGAACCATCTCCCATCCATCCAAGCTATATAAACCTCTCTTTTTCCCAAGCCAAAGCTAGTTGGAGTTTTGGAGCAAGTTTGAATAATCAACAAGTCATCTATAGCTTGTATCTTTCTAGTGTATGTTTGAGGGAGAATAATGTGATTTTGGTTCGGTTTGAGACTAGAGATAAAGAGGCCTTAAAAATTACATTGTCGAGGCTATCCATGAAGTCCTAGCAGAAGTATGGGAACCTGGATACATTGGAGGAGACCAGCAATGTCAAGGCATTGGTTGTAATCTCTTTCTGATTTATATAAATGCAACTATTGATTGATTTCCTACATGAAGTGTCATTTTACATCTTTATCGCTTAATGTTCATTGACCTATTAAGTAAGTTGAATACAATATTTTACGCTATCATGTTTGTTGTTGTTGTTGTTTGCATGTTTCAGGTATTTGAAGGAAGGAAACAGAAGATAGCTGGAGTGAGGAAGCAGAATCATCACCAAGCGGAATATTATTCTAAGAGGTAGGCCCTCTTGATTGATTTTAGCTTAAAGACATTTTCCATAGATTGTTTGTTTGTGGCTAGACCCGCTCTTTCGGGCTAGAGGAATTGTTTGTGTCTGCATTGAGAATTTACCTGCACCACACCCTTCAAATTTGATCACTGGTCGTGCAAGGAGAATCCTCAGAAATTGTGTGGGGATGTGACTTTGGACCCAAAAGGACAGACAACCTTCAAAAATAGAAATCAACTCCTTACTTTTTGTGGCATAAATTGAATGATTCACATTCTTGATTGAGGTTTCACTTGAATTTATGTAATCCTTTTTCTTCTTATATGTAATTTTATCAGTTTATGTTTAAGATATATTAAAGGAAAACGTTAAAAGTATTTTAAATATATATATATATATATATGTTGATTTTTTAAAATATATTAAATAAATTTTATTATTTATTAAAATAATTTTTAATAAAATATATTTTATTTAATTTTTGAAAAATAATTTATAATGATAATGATGATTAATATCTACTAAAACTAATATTTTTGATTTAAAAAAGCGAGAGATTACCAAAAAATATTTAGTGTTTTTTTTAAGGTAAATTTTATTTCTTTTAAAAAATTGGAGTTTAAATTAAAAGTATGAGCAAATTTTTCAGCTTTTCACTGAGGAAAGCAAACCATAGCAAGAGGAAAAAGATATCTAAAAGTAAAAGGATGTCACAAAATTTTAGATATAACTAGAGCACTAGTATAGGATGCTCTATGTAGTATTATTATAGTAAAGGAAATGGAATACATCAACATGATATGTCTATGGTGAGGGGTTGGAGTTGAGGGTTGGAATCACAGACTACAACATATACCGACTTCTTTGGGTTATCAGGAGCTTTTCCTTCATCTAGGGTTATACCAACGTGTTTATTCTAGCCATTTTACGGTCCAAGTCTCTTAAATGGTGATGTAAGTGCTCCAAGGAAAGAAGGGCATCCTCCTAGTGCTCCGGTCGGTCCCCAAGAGTGTGTTCCAATATGAACTTCATATTCCAACAAAGGTCATTAGTTTGCATGTACTGGTTGAAACCACCTCTAGTGCACAATGTGTATGGAATCCAATTTGCCCATTCCACGAGGACCTTTGTCTCTGAGAGGAAATTAGTTATTTTTAGGGAGTCTTCCTCCTCAGCTCTACCGCCCTACCAATGATGGGGCTTGGCTTAAGCTCCCAATATGGCCCAACAAAATTCTCCAACCAGTTATGCACGCTTTGTAATATCCCTATAAATTGCATTTACATTGACATTCACAATGAAAAAGATTATTTTTACCATGTTAATGAAATGGTTGAAAACAAGAACTGTTATGATTTAGTTGGAAACTAATTTGAATCAAATAAAGAAAATTATAACTCATTGAGAAAAAAGAAAGTTTTACAGGTTCTTTAAATTCATTCATAAACTGGAAAAACGACTTTCATCTTCATCAACTGGAGTTTTCATCATGTGAAGTCTCGAGGAATTGATCATCACAACTTTGGTGAGGAATGTTGTGGCTCCAACGAAAGGTATTCCTAAACATGAGGTATGCACATAAGACTTCATCAGTTTCCATCAAGTGAAGTCTCAAGGAATTGATCATCACAACTTTGGTGAGGATTGTTGTGGCTCCAACGAAAGGTATTCCTGAACATGAAGTATGCACATAAGACTTCATCTCGACTTCTTTGGAAATAAATTGCATGTGTTTTGTCCAAATGATGATAAGTTATTTTATTAATTGGAAACATTGCTAAGTTTCAGGGACTTTTGTGAAGGAATTAATTATTTCATTAGAAGGTTTTGCATGGTTTCTACGCAATATTTTTCTAAAAACATGCATGAGAACTTTAGATATTAAAAACAAAAAAACCATGTTGTTTTATTAAAAAATATATTGCAGGGATGTTGTTACTCTTGAAAAGAGAATGCATGTAAATCTTGAAAACAAAAAGATTTAAGCAGTCATACTACTTTTCATAAATAATGCATGTGAAGTTTCCATGGTAAAAAATAGAGAAACTATATTACTTTCTTGAAGGAAAATTGCATGGTAAAAGATAAAGAAATCATATTACTTTAATGAAAGAAAATTGCATAGTGAAATATTAAATAAATCATGATATTTTTCATGAAAATAATGTACGTAAATTTTTCTTATGAAAAGAGAAAGAAAATAAGTTATTTCATTAAAGAAAAGATTGCCAAGAAATTATGAGAGAAAATTAGATTATTAATATTAGATTATTAATTTCCTTGGAGATGTTAGCATGATTCCTATAGACTCTTAATAAGAATATGTGCACAATAATAATATTCATTATATTGGAATTCTTGAAATAAATTTCTATGTTAATTCTTGAAAAAAGAAATATTAATTGCACGCGTCATTGTATTATATTTTGAAGTGAAATGTCTTGGAATACATTATCATATCCTTGAAAAAGAGAAAAGTTAATTAGATTAATTTTTTTGGAAGGGTTTTGATGAATCTGTATGCATATATTACATATGTTCTTTATTTAAAGACTACAAGGATTTGAGTGCAAAAATACATGCATAGGAGTTTTTTGCATGAATTGATGAAAAATAAAGATTATTTTCTTAAAAGATACATATGAATCTAGTTCATACAAGAACAAGAACGCACACTTGTTTCTTGAAAAGATTATGTGCATTGAAGTTAGGGTCACCGTGTTAGAAAAAAAAACACATGTTTTATGCACAAAAGGGTAGTCATTGTTATATAGAAAATATGGTTTTGCGTGTAGATAGAGAAAGTTATTATGTAAATATACTTGAAAAGATTGCCTAGCTAGATAAATTGTGTTAATTTCTTGATTTAGGTGCATAAAAGGTTAAGTTAACGTTGTTATTGTTGCTTGGGTTTTATGAATAGAAGACGTTTAGTTATGGTAATTTATTGAAAGGGAAACACGAGAAACTTGCATGTAGGAAGATAGAGAAATTCCATTATATTAACTTCTTTTTGAAAAAGAAGTATGTATTTGTTTACTTGAAAATAATAGTTAATGATGGTAGAATTCTAGAGGAGGAATATGTGTTGCATACATTAAAGAAGGGTTATTATGATAAGAACTTGCATACACAAAGAATAGTGATTGTGTTATAGAGATATCTTCTTTACATGTATAGAAGAACTATTGAGATATATTTCTAAGAATAGTCATTGTATTATAGAGATATGTCCTTTACATGTATAGAAGAACTATTGAGCTATATTTCTTTAGAAAAATTATATGTGATTATTTTTATGCTATCGTAGTTATTATGTTAGTTTCTTTTGGAATAATATAATGTATATGCATGTGAGATTTGTATTAGCTTTTGTTTGGAAAGAATATACAATTGTATGTGGGAAATGTGTTGTGTTAGCTTACGTTGGAAAAAAACTCTTTGGGAAAGAAGACAAATTACATGCACAAAATCCATAGTTATGCGTTGGTTTCCTTGGAATATATATATATATATATATATATATATATATATATATATATATATATATATATATATATATATATATATATATATATATATGGGTAATGTTGGTACAACCTTTGGAAAAGAGTACATGCATTTGTATGCTTTATTGCATTAGTTTTATGGAAAAGAAAACATGTTTTTGCATGCCCTATTATATTAGATTTCCTCGAAAACGAAACATGTGTTGCATGCTCTATTGTGTTAAGAATTCTTTTGAAAAGTATATGCATTTGCATGCATAGGAACAACATTGGTTGTGTTATCTTTATTTACATTTTGCATGCACCAAACGTAATGTTTGAAGGGATAGTTATTTTGATAAAGTTTATGTAATTCGCATGCACAAAGATCATAACTGATGTGTTAGTTTCTTTTAAAGGAATGTCTAGACAGTTGTAGTGATTTGTCTTGCAAGAATGTGGGCTTATGTGAGGGGAATATTAGTTAATGTGGTATTTGTTTATAGAAATGCATTGATGGTTATACGATTATAACTAATTCATATGCAGTGTTAAAGGAAGCATGTTGCAATATAATTTTGTTTGCATTTAATGAATGTGCATGAATATATGGTGAAGCGTCACTAGTATATATTTATGAATTGGTTTGATTAATAATTGATTTAATCATGATATCAAAGGTTGATGGAAATGTAGTTGCAGGAAAAGACTACGACATATAAAGATGGATTAAGTTACACTTATGGCAGGAAATAAGTTAGGGGTTTATGCAGATTGAAGGAATGTCGACTGTAGCATAATCCACCGATGGCAAGAACTAGGCCCTACAGACATAATGCTCAAGGGTTTGTGGGTAAATGATGTCATGATGATTGTAATAGCTTATAACAAGTTATGTTGTTTTTGAGATGATATTCTTTGTAATATTTTATAACAATGCTCAAGGGATAGAATCCCTTATAACCATTGAGAGATGGGTGAACACTCTCATAAGCATTTAATAATAAAATTAAATGTTTGTTGGTTTTCACCCTACAGGGTTTCCAGGGTATATCGGTGTCTAATGATGTGGTTGCATGTTGTGCCATTTTTATGACATTGATTCCTTGCATGATGTGACATTTATATTGTCAAGAATATGATTAACTAATAGAGTTAAAATAATCATGGAATTGATGCAAGGTTACATCAGAAAGTTTATGTTAATATGCTACAATAGTGGTTGTTAATGTTTATGTAATTTACTATTCCATTACTAAAGTTACTCTATGTAATGATGAATATTCTATCCAATGGTTAATGAAGAATCTTGAATAGTAATTTGGATAGCTACCTGTGGATAAATTGCATAAAAAATATTCTAACTCCATACATTTTCATGTAAGGTTATTGGGGAATGTTACATGCATGTATGCCCCATGTGGGCCCATTCTTATAATATGTTTCCCCCTTGGAACCCATGCTTTTTCTCGAGGCATGGAGGCTAGAGGTACTAGGCTGAAAGCTTGGAGCAAAGGTCAGGGAATGTTGAGAGACTTGAAAGAAAATGGAAATGCCACACAAAGAATCATTTAGACTAATAATCTCTTCGAGAAGAGAGAAAACTCACCCAGACAAGCCGACAAAGTTGAGGGGGATTTAACACTTTGTTTTGATACTCAAAAAATATATATTAAGAAAAACATTCCAATATCATCATAGTTTCGATAATCTAAAAGATAAAAAAAACTTAATAGTGACACAAATATTTTAAAAATTAAATGCATATACTCTTATGCACTTCAGAATTTATTACTACCAGCGTAGATCCATCTTAACTCCCAATCTACCAAGTTTTGAGAGGGATCAAATCTCTTGAGATGAAAACCTCTTTTAGAGTGAAAAGATATTTGATCTCTTTTGGGGATTAGTAGATCTAGAGTTAAGATGGGTCTAGGCTAATTTGATTATTAATTATAATTATAAACATAATTATTATTTTTTTATGTTTTTATTTTATTTTTACCAAGTAAAAATGTTAAAGATTTCATATCTACCATACTGGGATCAAATGTGTAAATGTTTACACAGGAGTTAAAGTTACTTATGAACCTCATTTTTAATTAAAAGTGAATTAAGTGAGGGGAAATCATGGATACAATATAATATTACAATATTTATTACCACCCCCACCCAATAAAGAGTGGTCAATGGTGGGGGAAATACTAATTAAAATATTACATTTTCCTTAATATTTCCCATCGCCCTTGTTAATTTTATAGTTGAGTTTGTTTACTTTCAAACTTCAAATGTAAAGAAAAATTACAATAAAAATTGGACCAGTTTAGGGGAAATATTGGGTGAAATATAAAATTATAATATTATATTTTACCTAATCTAACCTAGTAAAAAAATAGATGGAGGTAGGCACAAATATTGATAAAATGTATTGCATTTTTCCTAATATTTCCCCAGCTGTGAACACAGGGAGACAAATTCCCAATGCAAACATATCAACTAAAAAGTTTTAGCTTTATAGGCTACATGGATTCAATTCCATCATTTTCTACAACTAATTATGCATCTAAATATAACATCAAACTAAGATGGATCTAGGCTAGTTTAATTTCCCCTAGAATAGGTTATACTCCACATGAATACCATGGGCCAATACCATGTATTCTTAAAACCACATGTCAATACCATGGGTCATTTTTTATTTATTATTGTTATTTAATATTTATAAGCTTATTTTTATTTTGTTATTTTTTTTCACCAAGCTAAAATGTTTACATTACATTATGTTAAGTTACACATTTGTATAACAAAGGTGAAAATTGAAATATTTTATTTATGATGGACATTGGTTTTTAAAGTAACGTTATTATTGTTTTTTAAAAGCAATGTTATGCACAAGATCTCTTTAACATTATGTGACAACATCTCCCTCATGTACTGGGTTGTAGAGCGTCTCTCGAAACAATTTACATAAATGCATATAGCACCCATAGGATGGAAATTTTGAAAAATAATTTTAATTTTTTATCATATTGAATTCATAAATTCACAGAAATATTATATAGAAGGTTTTACCTATAATTTTACCTTGGGGAAAAGCCAGTGAGAATGATTTTACCTTGGGGAAAAGCCAATGAGAATGATTGAGTAATAGACACGAATGTAATGGCACATGGGAATGTGGAAGATTTTAAAAGAACACAATGCGAAAAGGAATTATTTTACCTTGGGAAAAAGCCAGTGAGAATGATTGAGTAATAGACACGAATGTAATGGCGCATGGGAATGTGGAAGATTTTAAAACAACACAATGCGAAAAGGATTGACTAGAGATATTGTTGAGTATTGATTTAAATGTAATATAGATTTGGTAATTTCATATTTACGTTGATAGGCATTTTCTTTGTCGGCTTGGGGTGGGAAAACACTGTTCACCCCAGCCAATGGGAGAGCTTGATTTTTTTCCCTTCCAACTAATTAAATTTCGCCATTTATTCATCCCTCCAACTAATTAAAATTTACCCTCTAGACTATTGCTTTCTACCTATGCCATACCTATCTGTTTATCCAAGGACACCTGCCCATGCCATACCTGCCTGTTTCTCTAAGGACAAGGTCAAGAGAGACCAGAGAAGCAATGCCGATTTCACGCCATACCTGTCTGTTTCTCAAGGGATAGGGACAAGAGAGACCTAAGCAGCAATGCGAAAACCATGCTCTTGGAAACCTTTCTAATGCTGATTTCAGGTGAGTGGTCATGGAAGCCTCTCAATGTGTCTAAGAGAATTTGAAAGAATTTCCTTGAGGGTAGACTAAACGGTGGTTTATGAGGATGGAGAGGGCCAAAGAGCAACCAATCTAAGAAACAAACCAACAAGGGGAGTTTGATTCATTTTCACTCCAACGTCTTCACACCTTTTTATCGAGGAAAGTTTGAGCATTTGCAGCAGGTTGATTAGCTTTAGTGAAGGATTACTCCAAATGAAGTGTATGAAACCCCATCTTTCAATCTATTTTCCATAAAAAACATGGCTACTCAATAGTTTCCATTGTCCATTTTCCTGGTCTGGAGTAACCTCTCGAACTCGACCTCCATTCCCAAGCTTAAGAATGGGAACCTCCAATACTAACCCTATCACCTTATTCATATTTCTAATGCCATGATATGATATGTAGAGCTGAGGGTTTCACGGCTAATTAAGTTTAGGGCATAGATGGAGTCGATATTTTCCAAGTCATCTTGACAGGCCATGCTATGGAAAAAATCTTGCCGAGCTTTTGGCAGCGGAGGGAATTTAGCGGAATGGGAAGTTGTGCAAAGAAAAATGGGACAAGCTCATGGAAGAGTTCAAAGATGTGAGCAATGGCAAGAGGGATAGGAGCGATAACCCTTATTATGCAGAAATCGTCACCATAGTTGGAATTGGTCACTCTGTCAAAGAAGGAGAGGGAGAAGGACATGGAAAAGCACAAGAGAGACTAGAGCAACAATGCAGAAACCATGCTCTTAGAAACCTTTTTAATGTTCATTTCAGGCGAATGGTCATGGAAACCCCTCGTTTTGTCTAGGAGAAATCAAAAGAACACGCTTGAGGATGGAATAAATGTGTGGATGATGAGGATGGAGAGGTAAAAAGAGACGCCAATTGAATAAACAAACCAAAACCTAAAGAGGAAGAAAAACAAAAAGAGCCAAATCTGCAAAGGTACTGAGATCATGCCAAGGAAAGGCAGGAAGATCAAAATCCAGATTATGAGCCCACATATATGGGTTCTCTTCATGTTATTGCACCACCTGGGATTGTTGATTTAAGGATAGCTGATGCATATAGGATATCTATTGAGAACAAAAAATATCTTGGAGGTGATGTTGAACATACACATCTAGTGAAAGGTTTAGATTATGCATTGCCTCACAAAGTGAGGAGTGAGATTGACAAAAAACCAGAGAATGAAGATATTGCAGATGGGAAGCCAAGATTACAGAAGGAAGACCAACCAATCTGATGTAGTATTAAACCATCTATCAGGGTTCATTGTTGTTGTGATATCTACCCCAATTGAATGACATGGCCTTCAAAGGGTGGAGGCTAATTGTAAGGTCCTATGTAATTTTGGCAGAATAATTGTCCCTCAGCCAAGGCATCTAATATGAAAAATGTTTGCTCTATGGGGTGCAACTCCAACAAAAATAATGCAGTCCATACATCCTTGAATGACTATTTGATCTCCATTGATGATAAACATAATCTCTTGAGCCCACAATATAGCTATAATCACTATCTTGGCTGGTGATTCGAACGAATGGAACGTCTCATCCTTCAAACAATCAACCCAACTCAGCTATCTCAAACCCCCATTGATGGGCTACAATTGCTCAACATTCCAACAACTTCAACTCCCAAGTCTCGGATATGCCAAACAAAGTCGTGGGTCAATTATGTCAAACAAATTATCTTGAAGAGGGATGTTAATTTTGTTGAAATAACAAGGATGGGTGGGAGCAACAAAACCACTCTTGCATCAGCACTATGCCACGATCCTGGAGTCCAAGGTAACACCAATGCCCTTTTTTTTAATAAATTGCTCCATTTTATGCTCTCATGACCTTAGTTTGTAAGGTTTATTCTCTTTGTGATCTTCAGCTACCTTCCAAAATAATATACATTTCATTACCATCTCACAACTTCATCAAAATGAAAACGACCTTTTCGAGATTTTAGAGACTATGTGGGATTGCATAATTGGTAGTGATAGGCCTCGTTTCTGGAGCATAGAGGATGCACACAACCAACTACAGAATAATATTAATCGAATTGCAGAAAGTACACATCGACCAACTTTGGTGGTTTTGGATGATGTTTGGTTGAAATCAAATCTGGAAAACTTGTTGTTTATAGTAGAAGGATACAAGACAATTATCAAAACCAAATGTAATTCCACCTTTTCACATATAGATGGTACCTGACTATATGCCATGCATGAGTTGAAGGAAGCTGACTCTCTACCACTTTTCTGTTTTTGGGCCTTTAGTCGAACTTGATTCCGGAAACACAAAAGGAGGATCTTGTTAGACATGTATGAATTAAACAATTTATTCTTAATCTCATGGAGCCGAATTGTTTCTCTATCCTAATGTTGTTGTGCACCCTCATACTAGTTATCAAATTCCAATTTATTTCTGATAGCAAAGGTTCATTTCATGACTACCAAAAAGTCAGTTAAGTCTTATTGATGTTACTAAATTACTAAGTTTGCAATTGATATCAATATTTAAAAAAAAAAGAGTATTTTTGTATGATATAACTCTAGAAAAAGTCGTAATACTCTGTATTTGTGCATAACAAAAGTTTAACTTGTACTAGGTTTGTAAGCTGCAGAAGGTGTAATAGCATTATTCAACACTGTTGTAGTTATGATGCTCTTATATGGCCTTGGGCAACCCTTTCCCATTCATACTTGGTCATTTATTAAAAAACAAATTTTTAAATTCCATATCTGACTTTGCCCTTATAAAAGCACATGTAAACGTAGGTACCATAATACCAAACCCGCATACATAATTTAAAATATGAAAAAATAAATATTTCCTATTTCTCAGGCGGGGTTTACGGGTTTCACCGAAAGCCCACCTATAGAAGTCCTTGGCCTAACTGAATCAACTCATCTCTGGTGGTATTTATACACCTCATGGGAAGGCTTAAAACATAAAAGGAGATAGCATATCAACATTATAGTCCTTTTGTCCCTAGATTGAGTCTGATTCTCCTTGTACCTCCTGCACTCCCAATCATAGGAAAACCTTGTTTCCTTACATAGATGTTCATCTTCCATTATATGACATCCTTTTGCATATGTTGAGAGGTGATCTTTGAGGCTTGCGCTGGATGGAACCAGAGGAAGGTTTGTTGGTGCCGTGGTCATATCAGGTTGTATTCTTCCACTCCTATTTGATGATATCAGTAAAGAAGCTATGTCTTGTTTTTGAAATGTTGTGATCTCTTTTTTTTATAATTCATGTCTAATATATCATTCTTTATATATATATATATATATACTTAATGATCTAACATGTTTATTATGCACATTATTTGAACTACTTTATATGTATATGCTTCTTTGGTTTGTGTTACAGGTATGAACACTTTGGAGTAAGCAAAGGGTTTGGATCCTATGGGATTGACATCAAACGTAGGACCTCTAGGGATTCTTCAAAAACCCAACTTTAGTATTTTTCGTAGTTTGCTTTCTTGAATGAGTGCTTCTTGTTGATAACTTGCCTTTGATATGTTGAGGTTGTCAACTCTTACCTAAGGGAGGCTTCTCCTATAAACAGAATTGGTGACTCCACTAGGGAATGCAGTCTTGTATTTCCTAGAAGGGTTGTGTTGACGGTGCTGGACCCACTAACATTCAGGGGATCACCCCAGTATGAAGTCCCAACTAGACCTCACACCATTTGGTGTGGGAGTCCCATCATATGATAGCCCGGTTACAATTATCTTAAATATTTGCCTTAACTCTTACTTGTCAGCATAGGATAGTGGTCTTCTTTGTCTTTCGAGAAGTGAGGTTTGCGTGCTTGGCGAGTGTAAGTATCACTTGTGTCAATGTTTCTTTCACCATAGAGGGATAGAGTGGGAGTGAGTCCCAAGTCGATTGGGAGAAGTCCCAACTCTGCTAGGAACACACAACACAGCAGGACATGTGCAGTTTTCGACGGAACAATCCACACAGATGCGACAGTCAAAATACATAAGGGAAGATAACATGTATAACACTCAGTGGATTAGTCCACGCGAGTGCAACAGTTGTTATAGCAAATTTTATGTGAAAGATCTGTCTGATGTCTGGGAGAGTAGTCAACATGGGCGATACATCTTTAACAATGTATACAACACATTTTCATTAATATATGTGTATTACAACAAGTGAATTAATTCAGTGTTAAACAAAGTTTAAAGCAACATGCATTACAAGTGTTAAATATTAGTCTTACAACAGTTACAATACATGTGTGAAAACATGTTGGCCTGTTAGCAGGCTTCTGAATTAAGAAAAAGTTCCAAGACACATCGTTACACCATACATCACTAACCCGTGTGAGGGGCGTTGGAGCCACTACTTACTCCTCAAAGAAAAGATTACAGATTCTCAAGGCTATGTGGGAGGAGCTGAGGTGAAAAGGTCCTTTGCATGTACAAATGAGGGGGTATTTATAGCCAAGGGTTAAACTGACCCTTGTGGTTGTTCGAATACCCTCATGACTGTTTGACTTCCAAGACTCTTTGACTTTACATGACCCTTCATACAACAAGTGGGTCTCTTGGACTTCCACATTACATTACATTGATTGACAGTATGGCCCATAGTAGAGATGTGGACGAGATGACTCATGACACGACTCGACATGACAGTGCTGGTACATTCGTACTTCTACTAGTGCACATGTCAAGATGCAGTGCTATTGGGTGATGGATGTCCTCATGGTGTGTCACAGCTTCACCTCTGCATGGAAAAGTGTGCAGAGTCCTCAATGGTCATTGGTTCACTTGATGTTGCATTCACACATTTCTCCTTGCTTGTATTTTGGTAAGCTTGACAAGTTCGTCCGTTCGTGAAAGGTGCATGTTCGTCCTTCGATCCATTCATGAATACATATTGCATGTTTTCTTGTCCGTCCATCCGCAAACACATTTTTGCAAGATCATCCATTCGTGAGCACATCTCTTTGCATGCATCGTCTCTTCGTCTGTCGGTGAACCTGTACTTCTTCATGTGCTCCCTTTGTTCAACCCATCCGTTGTCGTGCCATGTTTGTTTGTGTACCTGTGTCTGCAGTCACCCATGACGAGACGGCATCAAATCCATAAACCTCCTAGTCTACCATGATGCATGATCATTTTCGGATGTAGGTGACCAGGAGAGGTGACAAGGTTGCGACGCGGGATGGAGGATCTAGGCACTACTGATGAAAACTACGCAGGAGTCACTAGGTGATGAAGATGGGCAATCCAGATTGACCGTGACTGTCTATAGGGTCTGGCTCAGCTAGAGGACAAAACTGTGCAATTTTTTGGAGGATCAACATGGGCTACGGGAAGGCTGGGCAGGCAAAATCTACATAATTTCCAAAATGAGCGGGTAGTGAGAGCTTGACAGCCAAAACTGCGCAATTCTTGGAGGGAACTGGCAGCAAAAACTGTGCAATTCCTAAGGGGAGCTAGAAGTCAGCTATCGGGAGCTTGGCAGCAAAAACTGCGCAATTCCTGAGGGGAACTGACAGTCAGCTTCTGGGTCACTGGCAGCAAAAACTATGCAATTCCTGAGGGGAACTGGCAGTCAACTACCGGGAGCTTGGGAGAAAAAATTGCGCAATTCCTGGAGGGAACTGGCAGTCAGTTGTTGGAGCTTGGCAGTAAAAACTGCACAATTTCTGGAGGGAACTGTTAGTTGGTTGTCGGGAGCTACTGACGAGAAAGACTACACTAATGCTGGGAGGTTTTCATGCTGGTCACCCCTACGTAGTTTTTGAGCTGAGCGGACTGCTGGCTAGCAGAGGAATTTCTCATGAAAACTGTGCAATTTTTCGGATGACAAGCCAATCGACTGTCGGGAGGGATGACTGGAATAACTGTGCAGTTTTCTGAGGGAGACAAGGATGGGCATTGGGTGTCTGTCCAACCTGTCTACACAATTTTCTCAATTAGCCGAGTGGGCAAGGTCTATAGCCTCTACACAATTTTTGAGGGGAGTCAGTCCCGGTGTGGCTGCCAGGTCAAACTCTCTGGTTGACCAGCATGAAGGTTGATTGATTTGCTTGGGGACAACACAGCTTGAAATTTCTTGCTTGGTGCCTTTGTGCTGTTCTGGGTGACAGTCGATCAAATCGCTGGCGGGGTGACGGTCCAGCTGTCAGAGGGGAATCTAGTCGTCAGAACTTCAACAAAGTGACTAAGTGTGTGAACGAGTGAAAGATGCATACGTGATCTTGCAAACACACACTTACATGACTTGATGACGAGACAACTCAAACCATCCAAACACACATGCTCAACATGACTGATCGACAGTGTAAGCGACAAGCGCGACACTTGTGATTGATCGTTGGTTGACTGCGATGACGCTTGCATGACAGTGAATGTGACTCTATGTGTGAGTGTAATAGATGTTTTCATAGAGAACACAACAAGTACACATGAAGTGAAGACTTTGAGTATAACCAAAACATGGTTGCAAGCATGAATTTGACATCAACATGAAAAAACTTAGGTGAAATGATCAAGCAAGGTGGGTGCAAAGACTCACACGAGCTCACGGAGTGAACCCGAGTGTGTGCAATCATCAAGTGAAACTCTCAAGGGAGGCTCTGAAATTGGGTGCAGGCCAAAATTTTGGAGGGTGGTTGTAGCCACTACAACACTTGGAAACACATTGGTAGAACTCCAGCTTCTCTGTTTTGGTTCATTGATAGCACAGGGGCTTGGTCTTTCGGGGAGTACTGAATTGCTATGCGGGTTACTTCAGCTTCCTCACATACCTCACGGACATACATGGTTCACCTTTTGCCAACTCAGTCAAACACAATCAAAATTTCAGCTTGATCATAGTGTTTCAAATTCGAGAAGGGTAGTTTAGCTCGCGAGTTGAATATTTTCAGAGTATAAGTTTTCATCTTTGGTGTTGCTTCGCTACCAACAAGCTTGGACAGTACCCCGATGGAGTCACGCAGGAACACACACATTGCTCCACTACCAGCGAGCCCAGTCAGTACCCCGGTGGAGTTGCATGCTTCACCTCTCTACGCAGGAAGCCTTTCCCTTCTTTCGCCTTTGTATTTTTCAAGAGGACTGTGCATAGGCACTTATTTATTTTTGGGGCAGAAGAGGGATCCTGATTTATTGAGAGAAGAATAGGTTGTTCCTTCAGAGAATCATGTAAGACCTCTGACATAGGTTTTCTCGTTTAGATTTCCCCTTCTCCATTTCTATTAGTTGGATGAGCCTGAACACACAGAGAAAAAGGTTGATTGCAGGCACGGGGCTTCCAGTGTGGACACAGGTTCATGGTTCGACCAAAAATGCCCTCGCAAACGGTTCATATTTTCCGTCAAGACTTCATTGATTGAAGGTTATAACCAAGCACAGAGAAGATGGCCACAAGAATAGCCAAGCGTTGCAGTGTCACAAGTTTCTTCAAATCTCAACCACATTTTTAAATTCAAAAGCCAGAATGCAGTAGTCGGCAATACTTATTTCTAGAAATAAAAATAGTAAGGTATCAAGCAAACGAAACAAACGTAAACAAAAATAGTAAGCAAAACAAACCAAAAAAGAACAAATATAGTAAGCAAGGCAAACCAAATGAAAACAACAAGCAACAAGCAAACTATGTACATGGCATGGGGCATGGACTGGCCTATTGTAAATAATTCTTAAGATCTTGGTCGTTGAAAAGAAGATTGTCAACCATCTCGTCAAGTGATTGCAACTGGTACATGTGTGGGCCAAGATTCTCCTAGACTGTGTACGTATTTTCCATCGATGTATCATGGACTGAAGGCAACGATCTCTTACATAAAAGGCAGGAGGACAGATAACCAAGTATTGATAGTTGTACAAGTGCTCATGTACTTCACCTAGCTTGTTTTAAGAGTCACACATGCTCCATGCGAAACTAACATACAGACATAAACAAGAAAACAAACCAAAAAGCAAAGAAAGAAGCATAAGCAAATGCAAAAGAAAAGTGAGTAAGAAAACAAATAAGGAAGAAAAGAAACACACAAAGAAAGAAGTAAACATGCATGCAAGCAAACAACTCAAAAAGCAAACGCTACTCCTACTCCTAAGCTAATAGTGAATGGGTCGTCTCACGTGAATTGATACTTCCAATGCAACCACCGATGCACTGGTTGACTCATGTGGGTGAAGGCATGGTTCGCAAACAAGACAGTTGTGCGAACCAATAGATGTGAAAGATATAACAATGAAGACAGACACATTCCGACCTTACAAGCATCCAGAAAAATAAAATGAGTGAAAGCGCATGACATGCACTCTGTGGACTTGCAATGGTGTTGTGCTATACTGCATGCATATGTTGAGTGTATGCATTCCCTTGACCATGACATGAAAGCAAACATGAGAAAGGTAGACCACTTACGTTACGCAAGTGTGCTTGCTGTGTAAGATTCCTCCAATGCATGAGTGATGGGATCGTGTAGTTCGAGTGAAGGAAGTGAAATCTGAGTGTTATATTGATCTTCAATGCATACAGATGAGTGATGAGGAGCCTTGCATGTTTGAAAAATTTCTTGATCAGAAGTGAAACCAACCTCAGGACAATGAGGGCTTGACATAAGCATCATCTCAGGCTGAAGTGCCTCGACAATCTGCAGAGTTTTGACTTCATTGACAGATAGATCATCGTAGACCAGTGTCTTAGACGGATTAACAACAGTTGAATCAATATCGAGATCAGATAAAGAAGTAAATATATCACAACAACCAAGATCATAAAACTCAAGATGTTGGTCGGCATCCTCATGATTTGATGAATCGCACAGACGGGTAGATGAGAAGAAAGAATGTTCATCCTCTACATTTCCAGAAAAGATAGATGAAAGATCAAGTGGATTTTCAATTAATGATTGGTCCTCTCTGTTGTCCGATTATGGGATGACATATGGTGTGTCCTGCGAATGATCAACAATGGGTGCATCTATGGACAGAGATACACATGAACAATTAGGGATGGTAGGATCATCAAGGATGTTAGGAAAAAATGGAGGTAGTACGGACAGATAGGGATGGTTCTCTGTGTTGAAAATAGCAACAAGAAATGCTAAATATAGACGTGCTAAATTTAGTACTGCTATAAATAGCATTTCGAGATACCTTCCTGTTTTAGTTAGTCCCTGAACTAAAATAGAGAAGTAAAAATTCGAATTTGATCTTAGCAGCTGTTTGTAAAATAATTAATTAATTCACCATGAGTTAATTAGTTGTGGAAAATCAAACATGAAGTCTATGTGAGGACATGCAATAGTTTCTCCATTAATTGAGAAATTTATCCATCAGTTAAAGAGATAAGGATGAGTTGTAATTAGTTGGCTCAGTTAACTGAGTCAAGTCCAGTTAGATTAATTCAAATAGTTTGTTGAATTAATTGTGAGTTCAGGTAGTTAATGCATGCATGCATATAACTGTTGCACTTTAGATAACTGAATATTCTCTCATAAATAACTCATGCATGTCAGTTCAGAAAGAGACCCAATTGAGATCAGATGGAGGGACAGTGTACTATTAGTTACTAGAATATTTCATTGTGAATATCCCTTGCATGCAGAAGGAATTCTTTCCTTGAGGATTGCACAGTTACTTCTTCAGGTTTTGTGAGTGTGATGAGGCCAATTCACACATGTGGCATCACTAGACCCCAAGAAAACTGCGCAAGGAAATAGGAGGCTTGGAGGGCTTGAGGAGGACATATACAGTGTCTATTCAGTTTGTGAGTTGTATTGTTTGATTGCAGAGAGAGAAGGATAGCTTGAGAGCTGATTCTTTTTGTAACTTGAACAAGATTTCCACTTGTATGATAATACAGATATTGGGGTTTTAGGCCGAGGCTTTCCCCGAGTTATTTATTTTTTGTTATGTGTGATTGATTTCTCATTCTCAGTTATATGTGTTCTCATTGATCTTGCTCAATTCGATTAAGCTTCCGCAAAGTTTGTTGTAGAAGTAGATCTTGTATTTTGCTTTAGTCTATTGCATAATCTGTTGATCTATAGTGGGAATTTCTACATGGTATCAGAGCAAAGGTGATCAAGGTGAAGAATAGTATACAAGAAGGGAGAAGTTTGAAGTTTGAGGTTCCTGAATATAGAAATCAAGTTCTTATCACATCTAAATTTCACCAATGGCGTTCAACGGTTTAAGACTCGAGTATGCCCTTGATGGCATCTCGAATTATATAGCCTGGAAGGATCGCATGGAAGCAGTATTAGAGGATAACGGTCTAAAGGAATTCATTGATCAAGAAGTCCCCAAGCTAACTGATGCTACTCAATTAGCGGAATGGAAGAAATGTGTGGCTAGAGCAAGGAGAATCCTTCTGGAGGGAGTTCGAGACCACATAGTCTTGAGTCTACATGGGAAGGAGAGACTGTTTTTGATGTGGAAAACTTTGAAAGATCTATATCAAAATAGCAGCGATCAGAGGAAGTTGGCGCTGAAAGACAAGCTTCGGAAAAACAAGTGTGAAAAGGGCGGCACGATCTCTATATATCTGAACAAGCTCACCACCTGCAGGGATGAGCTTGGATGTGTAGGGACCATGACCGCTGATGATGACATGGTGAGTCTTGCACTCCTCAGTCTTCCTAAGAGCTGGCATAGCTAACAAGACTCGGTTAATGGAAGAGAAAAAACTGCCAAATTGGGAACGACTTTGGTCGGATCTGATGCAGGAGGAAATAAGAAGAAGCACCAGAGATGGATCCTCATCGAAGCAAGATGATGAGGAAAATCTAGCCTTAGTGAGTAAGGCGAGGAAAGGGAAAGGGAAGGTGTCCCATCCCAAATACGGTTCTTCCCATGGTGGGAAGAAGGTTGAAAAATCGAAAGTGTGATGCTTTCATTGTCATGAAGTGGGACATTATGCTACGAATTGTCCACAGAAGAAATCCAAGAAGGGTTCCTCGAAGGGATCTGATGGCCAGGCACTGGCCTCATAGTTTGAGCTGGATTGCTCGCTTATCGCATGAAGGTTTCATCCATGGTGGGATGTGTGTGGTACCTAGACAGTGGAGCTTCATTCCACATGTCAGGTGACAAGAATCTTTTCAGTACCTTGGAGGAGAAGGATCTCCAGATATGGATCGAGATGGGCGATGATAGAAAGTAACGTGTTTCAGGTGAAGGTACGGTTGTGTTTCAAAGGGAGCATGGAGCTCCTCCCCCCTAACTGATGTAAAGTATGTATCAGGTCTGAAGAAGAATCTTGTGTCTATCGCTATGCTAGAAGATAAAGGCTATGATGTAGTCTTTAGTAAAGGAAAGATATTCCTGAGGCATATTGGTACTAGACAGACAAAGCGAATTAGGGTTCGAGTAAAGAATCTCTACAAGCTGGAGGTAGACGACTGTGCTGCATTGAGTTCCAAAGCTGAGATGGTGCAGAGCCAAGATGTTGGTGAACTATGGCATAGAAGATTGGGCCACTTGCACCATGGATCCCTGAAGATCATGCAACAAATTTCTACCGGATTACCCAAGGGAAAACTTGAGCAGACGAATACATGCAAAGATTGTACCTTGGGTAAGTATGTGAAATCTTCCTTTCCGGATCGAGACAGTAGAGCTGGAGCAATCCTAGACTGAGTTCACTCAGATGTTTGTGGACCTTTCTCTATAGCCTCCACTGCTAAACAAAGGTACTATGTTATTTTTATTGATGATTTTTCTTGTAGATGCTGGATCTACTTTATGCAAAAGAAGGATTAGACCTTCTCAAGGTTTTGTGAGTTTAAGGCCTTGGCAGAGAAAGAATCTGGAAAGAAAATAAAAGCCTTGCGTAGCAACAATGGTGGAGAGTATGTCTCCCAACAGTTTAAGGACTTCTACACAGTAGAAGGAATTAAATGGGAGTTGACGGCACCCCATAACCCACAATAGAATGGGGTGGCCGAAAGGAAGAACAGATCGATTGTGAGAGAAACTCGAGCGATGTTGCATGACCAAAGCCTACCACTACATTTGTGGGCTGAGGCATGCAATACAACAGTATTCTTGCAGAACAAAAGCTCGCACCGTATACTGGGAATGAAGACACCTATGGAGGCCTATTTCGTGAAGTGACCAGATGTGAGTCACTTCCGAATATTTGGATCATCAATTTACTGTCATGTGACCAAAGATGCTAGGAAGAAGCTAGACCCAAAAATTGAGTTGGGAATACTTCTGGGGTACACGAATACACCCCACAACTATCGAGTGTACCTGATTTCCACTCAGAGGACTGTGGTATGTAGGGATCTGAAGTTTGACGAGTAGAAAGCCATGCAAGTGTCACTTGAGAGGGAGCTCAAGTTGCATGTAGAGGAGGAACTTTCAGTTCCTAAGGAGGAGGAGCCTTAGATTGATGCGGAGAAGTCGCATGCAGATGATCCAGGAGTGGAGACATCCACTCATGCTGAGACTTCCAGAGATGGGCGAAAATGCTTAAGGGAAGCTGACAAGTTGATGCTAGATGCGTGGGAGAATGTGGGACAACCATCTTCTTAGCGCAGACAAAGGAAGTCACCCGAGCGGTACACTAGGTACATGGCCCTAGTTAGGGAGGGTGTAGATACCCAACCTTCTTCATTTGAGGAGGCAGTACAACAACCAGTCTGGATTGATGCAATGGTAGAGGAGTACCACTCTATCATTCAAAACAATATGTGGATGTATGCCCAAGACCTCAGGGTAAGTTAGTGGTGAGTTCCAGATGGCTTTACAAGGTAAAGTAGGTAGGTGATGGCAGTGTTGAGAAACATAAGGCAAGGTTTATTGCCCGAGGTTTCTCACAGGTTGAGGGGATCGACTACTATGAAACTTTTACTCCTATAGCAAGGTACTCATTGATTAGATCGATGTTGGCACTATCAGCTCAGATGGGGTGGAAGATCTACCAGAGGGATGTGAAGACAACATTCCTCAATGGGAAGATTGAGGAGGAGGTGTACATTGAGCAGCGAGAGGGTTTCGAGACCTTCGATCATGAGTCGCATGTGTGCAGACTCAAGAGGACTTTGTATGGGCTGAAGCAAGCACCCCGTGCTGGGTACACCAGGATCGACAACTATTTCACCGATTTGGGATTCACCAAGAGTGAAGCAGATGCGAACCTTTACCACATCATGGTAGAAGGTAAGCCATTGATCATTGTTCTTTATGTCGATGATCTGATTTTGACAGGTGATGATCAGCTGATACAGTCTTGCAAGGAGGACCTTGCAAGAGAGTTCGAAATGAAAGACATGGGTCTTATGCACTACTTTCTAGACATGGAGGTGTGGCAGAAAGATGGTGAAGTATTTGTGTCTCAAGGCTAGTATGCCACTGAGATACTCAGGCGATTTCACATGGAGAAGTGCAAGCCCATACAAACTCCTCTAGCTGGGAGCTGGAGGAAGGAGGATGCTACTTCAGGTGAGGTAGTAGTTGCTACTATTTATTGGTAGCTGGTGGGTTCACTTATGTATCTGGTGAACACATGACTCGACTTATGCTTTGTGCTGAACCAATTGAGTCAAGCTATGGTTCAACCTACCAAGCTATTTTGGAAGGCAGTGGAGCATGTGCTGAGATACCTCAGAGGCACATCTCAGTTAGAATTGTGGTACAGACAGATAGAGGGAGTGAAGCTTCAGGGCTTCACAGATGCGGATTGGGCAAGGAGTCCATCAGGCCGAAAGAGCACTTTTGGAGGAATCTTCAACCTTGGTTTAGCTACAGTTTCCTGGTACAACAGGAAATAGAGATCAGTTGCACTTAGCTCAGCAGAGGCTGAATACATGGCTACTAGTTAGGCTGCATGTGAGGCCATTTGGATGCGGAAGATTCTAGTGGGATTTTTTGGTTAGAGGATGGATCCTATAATGATCTACTGTGACAACCAGAGTTGTATCAAAGTCTCTGAGAATCCAGTTTTTCATGACAGGTCCAAGCACATAGATATCCGGTATCACCATCTTCGAGACTGTGTGGTCAAGAGGATCATGTTGCTGCTGTATGTTTCGACCGAGGAACAGGATGCAGATATTTTGATGAATGCATTGTCAAAATGCAAGTTTGAGTTCCACAAAGACAGGATTGGGGTTACTGATAATCCCTTTCTTGTTGAGAGGGAGCGTTGAAAATAGCAACAAGAAATGCTAAATATAGAAGTGCTAAATTTAGTACTACTATAAATAGCATTTCGGGATACCTTCCTATTTTAGTTAGTCCTTGAACTAAAATAGATAAGTAAAAATTTGAATTTGATCTTAGCAGCTATTTGTAAAATAATTAATTAATTCACCATGAGTTAATTAGTTGTGGAAAATCAAACATGAAGCCTATGTGAGGACATGCAACAGTTTCTTCATTAATTGAGGAATTTATCCATCAGTTAAAGAGATAAGGATGAGTTGTAATATTGTGTTGTAGTTAGTTGGCTCAGTTAACTGAGTCAAGTCCAGTTAGATTAATTCAAACAATTTGTTGAATTAATTGTGAGTTTAGTTAGTTAATGCATGCATGCATGCAATTGCTGCACTTCAGATAACTGAATATTCTCTCATAAATAACTCATGCATGTCAGTTCAGATAGAGACCCAGTTGAGATTAGATGGAGGGACAGTGTACTATCAGTTGCTAGAATATTCCATTGTGAATATCCCTTGCCTGCAGAAGGAATTCTTTCCCTGAGGATTGCACAGTTACTTCTTCAGGTTTTGTGAGTGTGATGAGGCCAATTCACACATGTGGCATCACTGGACCCCAAGAAAAAATGCGCAAGGAAATAGGAGGCTTGGAGGGCTTGAGGAGGACATATACAGTGTCTATTCAGTCTGTGAGTTGTATTGTTTGATTGCAGAGAGAGCAGGATAGCTTGAGAGTTGATTCTTTTTGTAACTTGAACAATATTTCCACTTGTATGATAATACAGAGATTGGGGTTTTAGGCTGAGGCTTTCCCCGGGTTATTTCTTCTGTGTTATGTGTGATTGATTTCTCATTCTCAGTTATATGTGTTCTCATTGATCTTGCTCAATTCAATTAAGCTTCCACAAAGTTTTTTGTAGAAGTAGATCTTGTATTTTGCTTTAGTCTATTGCATAATCTGTTGATCTACAGTGGGAATTTCTACACTTTGTGGTTGGTGGATGTTCAAGTTCCTAGTCATTCTCTTCATGAACGACAGTGCATGTTGGCTGCGCAACAACAACTCCGTCGATAGATAGATCCTCTTTCGAAACAAGTGTAGATTCCAGAATGGAAGAACACAAGAAAATGTCATCCAGAGGATGATCAGAATACAAAGATGGAGGTTGAGGTACAAAATACATGTGACGAGGTATGGGAATCACAACCATGTATGTGCGAAAATTAGAAGGAGTGATTTCAGGAGAACGTGATGGTTCAACAAATGTGTGTTCATGCTCTCCCACATCACTCTGCGATGGTGGAGCTGTTTGATGAGGGGACGACAGTCAGTCACTTGTGACAATGACCATGTCTGTCTGTGATTGTGCAGTTTTGTCATCGAAGTAAGCTGAGCGGGGTTTGAGCTTGAACTTCTTCTTGGGATTGACAGATTGGATAAGGAAATATTCAAATCTATCCATGAGATACTAAAATTTCATTTAACTCTTCAGAGCTTGAAACTATAAAACATGGAAGCATTGCCAAAAATCATCAGGTGATTAAGGTGGAGCCTTCCGTTGTTGTAACAGTTTGTGGTCAAGATGTTCTGGATCAAAATGATGGATAGTATCTTCAATGAGATCACATAAAATGCTCAAGTGAGTGCACGCTATCAGCTGATAGGCTGCAGAGCCACCATAGTGGGGATTCGAGAAGTGTGTATGCAAGCAGCAGGCTAGCCTGTTCATCAGAACATCCTATGTCCTCGTCAAGCATGGCAAGGAAGTCATGTAAGAACACAAGCTAGGCCACTTTGCCTTCACTATCATACGTGTATTCAGACAAGAGATCAAAAAAATCCCTCATGATGTGAAGAGGTTTGACATGCGAAAAACATAGTGGAGGGTTGAGTGTGCAAGACTCCGTGATAGATGTGCAAAGGTTCAAAACAAGATGAGAGGACAAAACTTGTCATCTGGTCCTCCTTCTAGTGCCAGAAATGTTGACGGTGCTGGACCCACCAACACTCATGGGATCACCCCAGTATGAAGTCCAAACTAGACCTCCAACCATTTGGTGTGGGAGTCCCATCTGGTATGATGGCTTAGTTGCCATTACATTAAAGATTTTCCTCAACTCTTGTGAGCACAGGAGAGTGGTCTGCTTTGTCTTTCGGGAAGTGAGGTTCACGTGCTTGGTGAGTGTAAGTGTGACTTGTGTCAATGGTTATTTCACCGTAGAGGAGAGGGTGGGAGTTAGTTATGGCCCCTTAACCCATAAAGAGCGTGCCAACGCGATTATACCACTAGGCAGTTGGGAGAAGTCCCAACTCTGCTAGGAACACACAACACAACAGGACATGCGCAACTTCTGGCGGAACAGTCCACACAGATGCAGTAATCGCAACACACAAGGGAAGATAACACGTATAACACTCAGCGGATTACTCCGCACGAGCGGTATAGTTATTATAGAAAATTTTATGTGAAAGATCTGCCTGATGTCTGAGAGAGTAGTCAACATGGGCGAAACAATGTTAACAACGTATACAACAAATTTTCATTAACATATGTGTATTAAAACAAGTGAATTAGTTCAAGTGTTAACACAGATTAAAGCAACATGCATTACAAGTGTTAAAGATTAGTCTTACAATAGTTACAATACATGTGTGAAAATATGCTGGCCTGTTAATAGGCTTCTGAATTGAGCGAATGTTCCAAGACACTTTGTTACACCATACATCACTAACCCTGTGTGAGGGGCGTTGGAGCCATTACTTACTCCTCAAAGAAAATATTATAGACTCTCAAGGCTATGTGGGAGGAGTTGAGGTGAAAATTTCCTTTGCATGTATAAATGAGGGGGTATTTATAGCCAAGGGTTAAACTGACCCTTGTGGTTATTTGACTACCCTCATTACTATTTGACTTCCAAGACTCTTTGACTTTACATGACTCTTCATACAACAAGTGGGTCTCTTAGACTTCCACATTACATTACATTGATTGAAAGTATGGCCCAGAGTAGAGATGTGGACGACATGACTCATGACACAACTCAACATGACAGTGTTCATACATTTGTGCTGTTGCTGGTGAGCATGTCGAGTTGCAGTGCTGCTGGGTGATGGATGTCCTCATGGTGTGTCACAACTTCACCTCCGCATGGAAAAGTGCGTCGAGTCTTCGATTTTCATCGGTTCACTTGATGTTGCATTCACATATTGCTCCTTGCTCGTGTGTTGGTAATCTTGACAGGTTCGTCGGTTCGCGAAAGGTGAAAGTTCGTCCGTTTGTCCATTCGTGAACACATCTTGCATGTTTGCTCATCCATCCGTCCATAGACACATCTTTGCATGATCATCTGTTCGCGAGCACATCTCTTTGCATGCATTGTTTGTTTGTCCGTCGGTGAAGCTGTCCTTCTTCATGTGTTCCTTTTGTTAATCCCATCCATCATCGCGCCATGTTTGTTTGTGTACTTGTGTCTGTAGTCACTCATGACAAGACGATATCAAATCCATAAACCTCCTAGTCTACCATGATGCATGATCATTTTTGGATGCAGGTGACCGGGAGAGATGAAAAGGTTGCTAGGCGGGACAGAGGCTTCGGGCGCTACTGATGAAAATTGCACAGGAGTCACTGGGTAATGAATATGGGAAAGCCAGATCGACAGTGACTATCTGCGGGGTCTAACTTAGCTGGAGGACAAAACTGTGCAATTTTTGGGAGGAACAGTCGGGTCTGTGGGAAGGCTGGGTAGGGAAAACATGCGCAATTTCCAGAATGAGTGGGCAGCAGGAGCTTGGCAGCAAAAACTGCACAATTCATGGAGGGAACTAGCAGCTGGCTGCCAGGACATTGGCATAAAAAACTGCGCAATTCCTGAGGGGAACTAGTAGTCAACTGCCGGGAGCTTGGTAGCAACAACTGAGCAATTCTTGAGGGGAACTGGCAGTCAGTTGCTGGGTCATTTGTAGCAAAAAACACACAATTCCTGAGGTGAACTGGTAGTCAGCTGTCGGGAGGTTGGCAGCAAAAACTTGTCAATTCCTCAAGGGAACTCGTAGTCAGCTACTAGAGCTTGGTAGCAAAAACTGCGCAATTCCTGGAGGGAACTGTTAGTCGACTTCCGGGAGTTGTTGGTGGGAAAAACTGTGCTGATGCTGGGAGGCTAGCTTGTTGGTCACCCCTGCACAGTTTTTGAGCTGAGCAGACTACTGGGCAACAGAGGACTTGCTCATGAAAACTGCACAATTTTTTGGGTGAGCAGCCGACCGACTGTCGGGAGGGCTAGATGGAATAACTGCATAATTTTCTAAGGAAGATAGGGACGGCCACTGGGTGTCTATCCAGCCTGTCTGTGAAATTTTCTCAGTGAGTGGAGTAGGCAAGGTCTCAACCTCTGCGCAATTTATGAGGGGAGTCAGTATCAAGGTGGCTGTCAGGTCAAACTCTCCGGTTGATCAACATGAAGGTTGATTGATTTTCTTGCAGACAACGCATCTTGAAATGGCTTGCTTGGTGCTTCTGCACTGTTCTTGGTGACAGTCGATCAAGTCGATGGCAGGGTGATGTTCTGGCTGTTAGACGAGAATCTGGTCATTAAAACTTCAACAAAGTTTGTGAATGACTGAAAGATGCATATGTGATCTTGCAAACACACACTTACATGACTTAACGACAAGATGATTCAAACCATCCAGACACACTTGCTCAACATGACTGGCCGACAGTGTAAGCGACAAGCATGACACTTGTGATTGATAGTTGGTCGACCATGATGACACTTGCGTGACAGTGAATGTGACTTTGTGTGTGAGTGTGACAGATGTTTTCATAGTGAACACAACAAGTACACACGAAGCGAAGGATTTGAATATAACCAGAGCATGGTCACGAGCATGATTGTGACATCAACATGCAAAAAATTGGGTGAAATGATCAAGCAAGGTGGGTGCGAAGACTCACACGAGCTCACAGAGTGAACCCGAGTGTGTGTAGTCATCAAGTGAAACTCTCAAGGGAGGCTCCGAAATTGGGTGCAGGCCAAAATTTTGGAGGGTGGTTGCAGCCGCTACAACAGGTTTTTTTATTCTTTATCTCAACTCTCTTATCTTGTTTCTTGATTTTTCTAGTCTTATTGATTCATTTGTAGTCTAGGTAGTCAGTTTGATATTTTGGATCAGGCCTGTGCTTTTTAGTTTTCCCTATTTTTCTGAATACATGCATTTTTCTTTGTACACAATCGCGTACACATGAGGTTTATTTCAAAGAAACCTGTGTACATGCGTGTTTCTTCAGAAACAATTGCATATACATGTGGCTTTCCTGATCATAGTCATGTATATCTAGGAAAATTTGAATTTTTCAATTTTTTTCCTCCAGTTTTGGGAAGTAGCCTAGCTTTCCTGCTCTTCTAGAGTCATTTGCATTCTGGAATGATCTCGTTTCTTGCTGGTGTTGATTTCTTTCTATCTTTTTGCAAAATGATTTTGTCAACCTAAGGTTTGCTATTTGGTGAAGTTTTGTACTTTTGAGTTTAGATTTCAAAAATTTTGGTAAAGTGCCTGACTGTTCCATATATCTAAAACAGAGAGTTTTTTTTCAAATTGTCTTATGATCCAATATTTTCATTGCTTCATTTGCATTCTTGAAGTTGCCTCTTTTTGTTTCTTCTTGTTGGTTTGAGAAAGATTTGCAATTTTGGTTCAGTGAAATATTTTGGCTTTCTGAGATATTTTGTTTGTTGAATATTTTGTGTGTCCTTTAGATCAGGTTATTCAAGTGTTTTTGACCTTTTGTTGGTCTTATCATTTCGGTGATTGTTTATGGCTAGTGAACGTGGGTGTCGTTTTGCTTGATTTTGATCTTGAGGTCATTAGTTGTTTTTTATTCTTGAATCTTTTATTCAAAGCACTTAGGCATTCTAGTATGCATTTTAGTCATTTCCTTTTTAGTCTCTTTAGATAGATGATGAATGTGTGAGCATGTTTAAAAGAGAAAAAGAGTTTTTGCTTTCATAGGTTTCTCGTAGAACCCTGTAGAGATCACTTTTCATCGAAGAAAAAGAAGTTTCATTTCACATGTAGCCTAGTTTTATATTGATTTATTTTTGTGTCAGAACATCATAAGTTTCACTTACGCTACCCCTAACTTAAGTAACAACCAATAAAATCAAGTGCTTAATTTAAAATGAACTAGATTTTTCTTTTTTTCATAGATACATCAACTAGTATAGGGCATTTAGGGCCTTGGAATAGGTGTGTGGAGAGTAAAATCTTCAATGCCACTCTAAACTGAAACATAGAAGTTGACTAAAGAGTAAAAAATCCAGTCTCGTTCAGCTATCATGTAAAGCTCTTTTAACACATGAGTTAAGCACGAGGATGAGTGAAGATGAGGAAAGAGAGATACCCCCTATCCCACTTGTTGGTTCCCGCGTCCACGATTGTTTTGCCCGACTTCTGATTACGAATTGGTGACCTTAGTTGCTTATCCTAGGGACCACACAAATGAGTGTGGGGGGGAATATCCGTGGTACCTGAGATAGACATTTTATCACTTTCATAATACTTCTGAAGGGTGCCTTTGCGAAGCTTGGGTACTTTCACCGAAAAATGTTATTGTCCCGAGGTCAGCGTAACTGTTTCTGATACCTTTGTTGGTAGGCTGGGCTGTAATTATCCCAAACTATCTTCGGAAGGTCCTTAACTTCACTTTCTTGTATTTTGGTGTCTGGTCCTAATCACCCAAAGTGAAAATACCTAGAAGCCACTTGTTTGGTTGTATATTTAGGGATTTTTGTAGTTAGTGCTCTCTGCTCCTAGATGGCCATAAGTTTTTGTTTTTTGAGTGTTTAAAAAGTTCTCTAAAATTGGTTGATCGACAGGTTCGTCGGTCTAGGAGGATTCATGGGATTTCACTTGCGAGTGTCGCGTCTTCATCTAGAAGGTATAGGGGTAGTTTTGATGGTGATTTTCAACTAGTAGCGGCTGACACATAGAAGATTAATCCATATTTAAGGGCTCTTATTTGACAAGGTGAACCTAGTGTGGTTCATAATTTGGATGGAAACACTCTGGTCCTTGCTAGGGTGCTCTTCCAATCGAAAGATGAGATTGATATTGAAGACATTCTTGAGTCCTCCGTGACTCCTTCGAAACCCCTTCCTTCTCATCTTTCGTACATTGTATCGTATGTGGGTACCCAGACTCACAGGCCGACAAGTCGTATTCACTCTCCTTATTTTTTCCAGATGGCCAATGTTAGTGGTGTAACCATGGCTGCGGATACTTCTGGTGTGAAAACCCCTCCTTCAGTTGCATGAGGGGGTACTATTGCTATCTCTATTATTACACCTAGTACAGTAGCTGTTGGCTCTACCTCCATTCCAGTTCCGAGTGGGGGAACCCAACCTTTCGCTTCTTTCACTAGTACCTATCCTTTTGGGATTCCACCTAGTGGGATTCCCCCAGTTCCCTCAAACTTTCCATCTGCTGTTTCCACATATATGAATTCTATTCTAAGTGTTTCAACATCCTTTCAGGGTTTTCTTTTGGAAGCAGTAATATCCCTCCTTCCAATCCATCATTGAACTTAGGACAGGCTCAGAATGTTGATCCTTTCCAAGGAGCTCAAGGATGGCCAAATCCTTCTGTTAGTGGATTAGGGGCTGAGAATTCATCCCATTTGTTTGTGTTGGACACCTAATCATCTAAGGGTTGGTGTGGAAGCTGAATAGTCTAAGGAAGTCCAAGAGACCTTGGAATACGAAACCAAAGGTCATATGAATGTACTATAAATGTATATAATTATTAATAATAGATACTCTCTCATGCTTATCATTCATCTTATGTTGGTTCCATGTATGTGTTTGACATGGTCTCAGAGTGGGTGTACTCCTGCCTCGCTCCAATTTGAGCCACTAGTATTGTGGCCTTTCTCTGCATGTCAGTTTTCTCTGTCAGAACTGCACCTAAGTGCTCTGCCATACCTCACTATGTGCCTGTCCATAGCGCTCCATTAATTTGTTGTCTATTAGAAATTTGTTGCCTCTCCTTTGCATACTTGTCTCCTAGAAACACTTTCTTCTTTCAACTATCTACCCTGCAAAGTTGCATACAACCACATTTCACCGCCACATTGGTTGCATTCTGAACCTTCTCGTTGTTCCACTGTTTGAGCTCTATGATAATGTGCAGAGATATGGCCCAGTTATCTCAACTATTCCACAACAGCTATCAAGGTTCACTTTTAACACAGTTAATGCATGAATTCCATTGAGGGCCGGTTCTATCAATAATTTATTGAGGAACTGTTTCTTCTGCGAGGTTCTTTGTTTTCGGAGAAACTCGGTGCCACAAGACACATGGAGGAGTAGAGTGAATGGAGCCGTAGTTGAGTCTGAGATTTTGGGGGCTTCATTGGTGTTGAGTACTTGTTCCACCTCAAGTGTGCTTTGTGACTAAAATATTTCATCCAAATGTCCATTTCAAGATAGCAGAAATATGTCTTGACATCTTGAAAATTTCCTGGAACCCAACATGGACTTTGCAATCTGTTTGTCATGCAATAATTTCTTTAATGGCACATCCAGAACCTGATAGCCCCTAAAATTGTGACTGCGACTACCTTCTACGATCTGGTGATGATCGAGGGTATCAGTCAATGACCAGAATGTATAGACGATTAGCATCCATGGCTAACAAGGGTAATCATTGAATTATAATTTTAGAATGGTACCTTGCTATCAACATAACTTGGGTGCAACCTGTCGAGCCGTAAAAAGGGTCTTTTTCACCTCTAATTACCTCACATTAACTTGTCAATCCAGGAACGCTTTGTTATCTCAAAGAGTCTACTCAGTTTGACGCTGTCATTTGTTAGAGTAATGCTAGTAGTATAGTGCTCAAGGAAATACAAGAGTAAACGGATGCTTGAAAGAAAATCTACTTACAGTGAAATACTTTAAAGCCTAAATCTAAGCAATTTATCAGTCAAGGGTCCAGTAACAGTAACTCATCCCTTTGGAAACTGATGTAACTAAAGGTGACCAAGGAATAGATCATCAATTTGGGGACTAGACAACAAATGCCAATGCCCACTACAGTTTCAGATCGTTCTGCACACCAAAGCAACAGTGACGCAAATAATGGGAAATGGAACAACAACTAAAAAATGGAATAGCAACTAGAAAAAGTAACAACAACTAAGTCTGATGAACAACACACCTTAATCTACAAGAACAAATACAATAATTTCATCCTACAGAAATCAAATGGCAATCTTTACTTAAAGGATAAATCGGACAGCAAATAGAAATAGAACGGCAACCAATTACCAAGGAAATATAGAACAGCGCTTAAAGCCAATTGTGAATACACGGTACCGAAATAAATAATACACACAACGCACAGAGATATTAAGAAAAACAGTAATCTGAGTCTGATATCACAAGTATTGTTCCCGGTTAGAAAGGAGTTATCGCAATTCATAATGGAACAACAATGTCAATTGACAACAATCATATGAAGTATAAACCATAGACGAATACAATAATAACAACTTAAGAAGATTACATCTCGGTTACTCTGCAATTGAACAACGATAGCATTATGCAAAGAACAATATTGTTACATTAATGACTTTAAAAGAAAAACAATACGTTATAAGATTAGAATGCACAATACGACTTTCCTGTTGCAGAGAACGATATTGTAAATATAATAGAGCTGTGATATAAGATAACAGAACACACCAGATTACCGATTAATGCTGATAATACAAACCACACACGAACTAAAGGTAATGGTACAAGAGCAAGTGTTTTACCAGGGCCGGGCCCTCAGCCTCCAGGGATACACCGCTTGAAGTTATTCTAGAATCACAGATGGAACAACAACCAGATTTATATTAAAACATTAAAACAGAGTTACAGTGGATCATTTCTCCACGAGAGTCGATGATCAAAGTTTCAAATACAGAGCAAAGTTACATGAAAAATTAACAGTCTTCCCCCGGGCTAACAGTGTTGCCCCTACTTATAATAGCTGAAGCAGAGATATCAAGGATGCAAAAATAGTTAAAGCAGCGATCCCTCAGGATCAAAGGATCTTGAGGGATTTGCCAAGCTGTTAATCCTCAGTTATCCGGTCGTTTTCTTGCGCCGAGTCGATATCTCCTTTTCCTTTCCTTGGCTGAGATGTTTTAATTTAGATCATCTTGTTTGCATATGGTTCCCCGCCAAAGGGACAGTGGTTAGCTTGGCCCTGTCTTTTTCTTTGGAGCGGCAATCTTTCATTTTTCCCTTTTCCTACATAAGAAATGGAAATCATTAGCATTTTCATGTTGCATATAAATCTTTATAGATTTGTCATGATTTCCCATTATCTAGCTAGTTCATGATGCAAAGATGTTATGAGTTGTAAAGAAAAGATGACAAAATAGTCAATGAAAGCATACCTTCTTCGATACTCCACACACCCCCCTGCTTACCCTTTTTCATGCCCTCAAGAAAACAAGGTAGTTGAAATCTAAGGCAGTGAGAGAGTAGGCTGGAGATGAGATCTCATGTGGTGGCCTACAACCATGATGCCTAACTAGGTGTTCAAAAAGATGGCCTGTCTGACCCTCACGCATTTCATACAGGGCTTGGTATCCAGGTACAGGGTGCCACATAATCGGACTTTGAAACCTATATCCTAACCAAGATGGCCCCGCCCTAAACATAATTTCGCCATAGAGGTTCAAACGATCAGCGGCTAACTTAAAGTTCTCGTAATTAAATGGTTCCCTAAGTTGGATGTTCGGGTTAGAGGTTTGATATCGAAATTTAGCAGCTGCAATGGCAAGGTCCTTAATGGTAAAGAAGTATTCTATCCCTTGCCGATTGATTGCTATATGAATGGGTTTTAACGCGTCAATCACACTCGGAGTCCTCATGAGGCTCCTGTGTTTGTTCCATAACTGTAATGGATCTGTAGGCTCAGCTCTTACCCATAAGTCTAATCCGTTTTCTTGTCTCTGGAAGGCATTATAGGCTTTAAGCCATTTGATTTGATTAACTCCAAATGAAATAAATGCCTGCAATTGGATATCCCCAACGAAAGGGCCAGGGTTCTGCTCTGCATTCTGATCTAGCACAAGGTTATGCAGATAGAATTCACACAGTAGTCTTTGAACCTTCACTCCATAGTGCTTACAACAATTTATAAAATCATCAATGGTATTAATTTGTATAGGGGCTCCTACTTTGACGGCCTTAATTTTCAATTGCAAATATCGTTCCATTAAAAATAAGGCATAATTCTTGGCAGGGGCTCTACATGCTAGGACGTCAGTGTACAAAGAGAATAAGGTATCCATCTGTCTGATAACTACATCTAATCTATGAGTTACCTTTGCGACTTTTTCTTGTTCTTTTCGCCATCCTTCAAAGGCCTGGCTTTCGGATAAATTGACATTCCTTAGCTGTTGTTGTAATTCTTCATACTTTTCTCGAGAAACCGTTTGTTCCGTGAGTTTTTCTACTGCTTGTTGAGCTTGCATCAAACCCTCTCGTAGGGTTACTATCCTCGGATCGCTGTCCCACATAGTAGTGGCCAGTGGAAGATTTACTTGAATCTTCCTATTGCGTCGCCTTGTGTTTATAGTCTGTATCCCTTCAGAGGACTATGCCTCTGTCTGAACTTCCTTGTCACAGGCTAATATATCGTCCGTTTGCACTTCAACATGAGCAATAGTGGAATGTTGTTCCTTTTGATTTTGAACGGCAGTCTGCACTTTAACAAGAGTTTTAACATCAGACTGTTTTTCAACGACAGTTTGAACAGTAGACTGTTCTCCGACAACGGTTTGAATAGTATATTTTTCTTCAACACGGTTTTGAACAACAGGCTGAACAAGGGTCTTTTGAACCTTTTTCTTGGGGGGTCTCACCGGAGTAGCTGTATATCTCTCCCCTGAAGTTCTTTTTGGTCTCTTTCTCATTCTCAAAACCCTGATTTGCTGTCGAAGTCGAGCTATCACATTTAGCAATCTTTGCTGTTCCTTTCGTAATCGTTTGATTTCTTCTATTTCCTTAGAAGGAACAGCTGTCTGTTTACTCGGGCCCGAACTGTTATCTTGACCAATTCCTTGGTTTTCCTCTTGGGGTGCTCCTTCGATGTTTTTTTCAGGTTGTTCAGGAGTAGAAACCCTAGCTGGCTCTATTACTTCTTGGGTAACTTCCTTGTCCACTCCTTCTTCTTCATGCAATTCTTCTAGTGTAGTTTGGCTGGGAGTGGATTGTTCCCCTTCCATATCTTCATCATTTCCTTCCCCTGTCATGCTTACATCATGAACATAATGATTTTCTTCGTTTTCCTCCTCGTTGCGCAATTCCTCGGGTGCATTTTTATCCTAAGCAGAATGCTCTTTCGGTTCTTCCTCAATCTGGAGGCCTGGCGGGCTGAGAGGCTGGCCATACTTGCCCATATTGGCTAGAATTTTGGCCAATTCGTCCTCTTGCAATGGATTTTTCAATGGGCTCTCTTCGCGTTGTTCTGCCTCTACCTCCACCTGCTCAGGTTGCTCAGTCTCTTCCTCTGTCTCTCCTTCCTCATTTCCTTCCACTTCTTTCTCATTCTCTTCTCCTTCCAATTGCGGGGGTTGCTCGTCCCCTGAGTCATCTATCTCCACAGGCTGGCTAGTACTCCCTTGGTGATTTTCCAACCTCCCTCTAATTCGTGTCAATCTAATTGATTTTCTCCGTTTTGATGGTCTATTTGGTGTACTGGCAGTATGTTTGCATTTTGGAGCTGGCAGAGTCGGTGCCCCATCTATTATAGCAATTAGCTCTTCCTAGTTGCTCTGCTGCTGAGCAAGGCTATGGCTAACTATCAACCGTATCAGTCCATGGTGACTCACTACCGATTCCACATGTTGTGACTTTTTCATGCTTCGGGCAACATCATGCAGTAATGAATTTAAAAATGCAGGTAGGTTCACAGAGCATTTTTCTTTTAATACAGCTAAGAGTTTAAGGTGTCATGGTCTTACCACATCTTTCCTGCCTTCACAGGTGATGTAGCTCTAGATGATCCTCGCCAATTCTGCCCATGGCTCTCCTAATGCTACTGGTAGGACTCCCTTTCCTCTAACTATCAGGTTCTGGCCTTCATCCTGGAAGACCTCCATGATCTTTTGCAATATCTCCTTCTTCAGGGTCCATACAGGTCCAGTGGCTGGCAGTCCCGAGACCTCTGCAATTACGTCATCGGTGACTGCTATATGTTTTCCCCTTACTATGGAGTGATTTTCTTGTAAATTCTACAATAATTCTATTGCCACGGTCTCGTTGGATTCCTATAAACGATTAAGATAGACTAACCATCCTGCCCTTGCCAGGATTTCCTGTGCAGCGTCAGAAACTGTCAATACCTATGGTTCTCTTCGAATTGACCTTCCTCCCATGTCTTAGCTCGCTGTAAAAACACATAGACAGCAATGGAACAGTAGGTTGTTCAAACTGTTAGAAACACAGAGAAAATAGCAAAGTCGCAAGGCTTGTTCAAATCTTACTAATTGTTGCAGACTATTATACGAAAATATCTTAGGAACAGCAAGGCATGCAAATTGAAAAACGAGATACTGTTAAGCCTTGCTATTCCCGAGTAAGAGTTTGCCGAATAATATCCTGACACGTATATCAGCAAATTATGAAGTCAGCCCCCCCCGCAATGTGATAGGCCATCCTCGGCCGTCAAATGAAGGAGCGGCGGGCCGATCTGTTCTGGTACAGGGTCATAAAGGAACAGTGTATGCCACGATGCCATGTTTACAAAAAGGAGCAGGTTACCGAAATCGAGGTGTATAATAGGATCGCTTAATAAATAAGAAAGTGTGGTTACATGATGCGAGGCTGGGAGGATAGGACAGCTGACGTGCACAACGAGTGTAATGCGATCATTGTCTACTTTTTCCGTCATGATTGGTTATAATGGATTTTCATGTTTTTAATGGTTCGGGGAAGTGACATGCATAATCCTATTTGACAGATTACAAAGGTATAAGACCGAGAAGGGTATTAATGATGACTATTGGTGTATAAGAAATGTGACTTCAATACCATTAACAGAGCTCTGCTGCCGACAGGTGTCCATAACCTTGGCAGAGTTGTTTGTTTCACCCATGGAACCATGATCCTTTGTGTATGCCTAGGAAGTTTTGTTCGGTGTCAAAATGGAGGTCATTATGCTGGCTTGGTAACCAATTAAATCATAATGCCATTCACCAGGAAGGAGTGAAAGGTGGGCAGGTTAGCTCGTGATGAGACCTCCTGTTCCAAGGACTCTTTATTTTTTTGATGTGCCTCTTGGACCATATCCCTGGTGTGGTGGCCATAGTGGGAATGCCACTTCACTTTCTTCCTTATGATCATGGTAGGCTGGCTCTTGATGAGACCCCCTATCTTGCATTTGACAATTCAAAACATTCGTCTTTTTTTATTTTTATAACATGCTTTCCTATTTATACACAAAGGGTGGTTCAACCCTCCTTAAGAGTAGGAATGGTGGAAGAAGTCTTAACATCTCAATAGAAAAATATAAACCCTTTTTTCTTATTCCTTAATAATTATCAAAGAAGATTATGGGAATTTAAAAAGAACCAGCATGATAAAGATGACCAATCATGTCAGTATTAGTAGGGTAATGACAACAAAAGTAATGAATGATTGTGTCCTTTCTTTGTTCCTCGTTATCAATTCACAACAATTTCTTGTAAAAGTAGCGAGTTTATATAATTCGCTGATTCCAGTATGCTCTAGCTTTGTATCCATTGCATGAGTGTATAGTTGTGCTCAAAAAGACCTGAAACAAGAGGAACAACAGGTGTCGTTAGGCATAAGTAGAAGGAATACAAGAATTTTTTCATTTGAAAAAGGAAGGGCAAAGGAATACAAGTATTGTTCCTTTGAAAAAGGAAGGGCAAAGGAATACAAGTGTTGTTCCTATGAAAAAGGAACAACAAAAATTGAAACTGTCGTTCCATTGGAAAAGGAATAGTGGAAAACTGAAAGTGTCGTTCCTTTGGAAAAGGAACAACAGAAAACCCAAATGCTAAAAAGTGTTGTTCCTTTGGAAAAGGAACAAAAAAAATCAAAAAGTGTCATTCCTTTGGAAAAGGAACAACAAAAATCACAAGTGTTGTTCCTTTGGGAAAGGAACAAAAAAAAAAAAAAGTCAAATGTCGTTCCTTTGGAAAAGGAATAGCAAAAATCAAAAGTGTTGTTCCTTTAGAAAAGGAATAGCAGAAATCAAAAGTGTTGTTCCTTTAGAAAAGGAACAACAGAACACTCAAATGTCATTCCTTTGGAAAATGAACAGCAAAAATCAAAAGTGTTGTTCTTTTGGAAAAGGAACAGCAGAACACTCAAACGCCGTTCCTTTGGAAAAGGAACAACAAAATGAAAATGAAAAAGGAGTGGCTGAAAAAGGTGTTGTTCTTTTGAAAAAGGAATAGCAAACAAAAATGTTGTCTCTTTGGAAAAGGAATAGCAGCAATGACAAAAGTGCACACAAATGCTGTCCCTTCAGAAAAGGAACAGCAAAAATGACAGTGTTGTTTCTTCTGAAAAAGGAACAGCAGGAAAAAATGCAAATACAAAAATATATACAGAACAAAGAAATTATGTACAAAGTATAAAAAGGTGAATCACTTAATGAATCACAGGTGAGGAAGATTGCTCTTCCTCCTGTAGAATTTGCATATCGGAGTCCTCGCGTAGTTGCTGACAGAAGGATTCCCAAGTAAGTGGTTTGCGGTATAATCGGACTCGGTGGCCATTTACTTTAAAGGTATGTCCAGATCCGTCAATAGTGACTAAAGTTAAGGTGCCATTATCATGTACCTTCTGGATTTCATATGGCCCCAGCCAGCGAGTCTGAAGTTTCCCGGGAAAATCCTGAAACTTGGAATCGTATAAGAGCGCCCAGTCTCCTTCGCGGAAGACTTTGTTTTTAATGAGAGTGTCATGCCATTTAGCTCGCTGTTGTTGGATTAATGCAGTATGTTGAAGGGCAGAGAACTTGATTTCATCTAGCTCATTGATCTGCAATAATCTATTAATCTGTGCCTTGTTTAGATCTAGGTCGACTTCTTGTGCTGTTCGCAGTGTTTGGATTTCGAATTCTATGGGGAAAATGGGTTGCTTTCCAAACACCAATTGGTATGGTGAATAACCGGTAGTGCTTCTCCATGTTGTTCTATAGGCCCACAAGGCTTCTGGTAGTCTTGCAGCCCAATCACGTCTATGTGACGCAATGGTTTTTGTCAATATTGCTTCTATTATTTTGTTGCTGCTTTCTACTTGACAGTTTGCCTGTGGGTGGTATGGAGTAGTAATTTTATGCTGGATATGATAGTTTTTAAGTGTTGCAGCAATCTTATTACCAGCAAACTGTGGTCCACCATTTGTAATTATGTCCCTTGGAAGCCCATATTTCACAAATATATGAAATAGGAACTGTATAACAGAATCCTCTGTAGCTCTCGGTAATGCTTCTGCTTCAACCCATTTGGTGACATATTCTGTTGCCACAAGAATATATGTTTTCTGGTTCAAGGATGGGTTAATTGGACCAACAAAATCAAGTGCCCATCGCTCAAATGGTTCAATAACCAGTTGTGGGTTTAGGGGCATTTCATCGGCCTCACCAGGTTGTCCTGCTCTTTGACAAATGTCACAAGCTTGAACGAACTTCTTTGCATCTTTGAAGATCATAGGCCAATAATACCCTATTTGCAGTACCTTATGTCCAATTCTCTTATCGGCAAAGTGTCCGCCACATGGTCTTGTTATCACTCAGGTTGTTCCCTGCCTCCTGAAGGGAATACAGCCGAGGTAACCACTAACCAATCTTTTAGCTGCAGGTCCTAGCCTACCTGCAACCAGAGAGGGCTCTCTCTTTGTAGTTTTAGCTTTGTTTTTGGAGTATTTTAGGCTAGCTATTATGCACAAGTTTTGTTTTGATTATGTTGGAGGGTAATTTTAGGTGGAACAGGAATGTAAGTAGGGAACGATTTCTTCCATTGGGTAGATGGAGTCAGAGTGAATGAACTGGTGAAGTGTTGAAGTGCTCTTTCGTTAAAGGAGTTTGCTACAAAGCAGGGTAGTCAATTTAGGAGAAATTTTGATATCTGAAATGGTGAAATTAAGTCAGAGAATGAAAGACACTCAAGGATCTTTCATTATGCTGGCAGAGGGAAAGTGCATGAAGACTACTAAGGAGCAATGAAGAATTCCTAAGCAATATTCAGAATGAAAGAACTAATGCAAATAGGAGAAATTAAGAAT
Organism: Pinus tabuliformis; assembly: GCA_031772625.1. Lineage (NCBI taxonomy): Eukaryota > Viridiplantae > Streptophyta > Pinopsida > Pinales > Pinaceae > Pinus > Pinus tabuliformis. The sequence continues at coordinate 32,075,780 of CM062816.1, forward strand.
TCCTATTTATGATTAATTCTGAAGAAAACATATACAGTAACTGAGATTGAACACAAAGTACCCTTAAGCAAATTCTGTGCTATTCTTCTTCTCTGCTACCAAGTTTATGGAACATACATGAAATTTCACACATATAAAACATAAAAAACACAGAGAAGAGGGACTTATTGATCCATAAAAGACGCAAGAATTCTGTAGCGTTCCCAGAGCTTCAGTTCCACATTCAGATGGTTCGGCACAGTGAAATTCCAGCAACCTTTGTATTATATAGCTTTGATAACTTACAACGTAGTTCAGAAATGAAATTACCAACCCCAAATACATATTATGGGGGGTATTTATACAAAAGGAGGATACAAAATATCATGAGGATAAGCTTTCAACTCATAACTTTCTTTACCAACTATTTAAGAAGTAGTAAGTGAAGGAATAAATGTTGTAGTAAATATGAATGCGCTAGCTGTCCAATTTGTCAGAGGAGTTTTGACTTTCTGGGCTGAATGAGTCGGCTGCTTGCTGTGCATTTATTCTACGTGTGCTGTCCTGTCGCTGGTATGCTACTTGTTGCTTTCTTTGTCTTTGTCTTCATTATCGGTGCTCTGTTTCTTTGCATTCATTGAGCTGTAGTGGTCATTCTGTTTCTTCCTTGCACTGCTTTTTATTCCCTTTTGACAGGTGGAGCATACCATCTGTATGTGCTGACCTGTAGCTTACAAAAGAATCAATAATCGAAATCACCTGAGCAATGTCTCCATCATTCCTCTCCACCAATCCTATGTAGGTAGCTGATGCCTTTGTATTTTGATCAGTGTCTCATCAGCTTCAGTGTATCTATAAAAGTTTGGCTAGACTTTAAAGAGATGGTTTATCTCGTGTGCAATGTAGAATAGATTTTCTAATTTATCGAAGACACTCTGTCCAGATGGAGGCCCTGTTTCTTCTGTTGTGCTTGAGGAAGCTTTGATTTGATTGGAAGCATAATTGTTCACCCTGTTGGCATAATGCTCATGTGACAGCAGTCTTCCAGCACTGGTTACTAGGCTGGGTAGCCCTCTGCTCTGTAATGTTGTGATCTTTATTCTGAACTCATCTACCTCTGCTTGCATCTCTTGGCACTTTCTTTCCAAGGTCTGCACAAAATTCCTTAGGGTCAACACCCTTTTTACTAGCAAGATAGTGTCAGTCCTATTCCTGATTCCTATTGCTGCCAATTGCTCTTTGGTGTGAGTGTTCAGGAATTGGATCATCCTATTAGCTTGCTCAGGCATATTACCCAAAGATGCTCTAGCCTTTTGATTTTCAAATTGAGCTATGCCTATCAAATCCATTTGTAATTGAATGGTTTCAATGGATTGCCATTGGTCTGTAATGGATTGGCCAATCTTGGCCCACAAAATTTTCTTGATATCAGCTAGAGTTCTATCAAAAGTGAGCTCTTTCTCCAGTTCCTTTATCCTTTTTTCCAGGGCTTTCACTTCCCTTGTCTTCTCAGCTACATCCTGCTTTGATTTGTCATATTTTTCCTCAATTTTAACTAGTTTTTCTTTGGTCTCTTTCAATTCCGCCATTTGCAATTCCAGGGATTCTATTTCTTTCATCATATTGTCTATTCTCAGGCTGGTGTCTCGCTCTGCAGGTGTTGTAGTGGTTGCTGAAATTGGTGCTGAACTTGAGGTACCTGCTTCTAATGCTGGAGTAATGGGAGGGACTGTTGTGGTGGCCGTAGGAGGAGCAACTGTAAGGATCTGAGCTGTTTGAATTGGCTGAGAGGCCAACTCTCCCTGTCTTCCCTGTAATGATGCCTCCAGGGCACTCTCTGTTTCTATTAACCTTTTATGCAAGGTCATAAGCAAAGCTACCACATCCTGCTCTTCTTTTTGTTGTGCTACCTCTGTAGTTTGAGGATGCAATGTAGATGGCAGCTTGATTTGTCTTCTAAGGGCGGCTATGTCTTCGTCCTTCTTTTTTATCAAAGCTTGCACGCCCTTGGGATCAGTGGGATCATGTCCCAGCTCTATAATGATCTCCTCCAAGGATTTGATTCTATTGTCCTTGGCCTGTGATGAAGCTTTCTCCAATTCTAGTTGGGCAGAAGTATTGTGCAAAGAGTTTTGCAATCTATGGGCTAACAATGTTTTATCTGCCAAGGTAGAATATACCATTTCCCCGGTCTTCTTGTGCAATTCAATCTGGTCCATCGGATGGATATCTTTGGCGAACACTTCCAGATTGGTTCTAATATAGTCAGCAGCTGATTGGGGTTGCTGCATTGTAGGTTTGAAATGACTGAGAGTCATTTTTCCTTCCTGGATGTCATAGGCTGACATTAGCCTTTGCTGATTGGTGGGTGCCATCCTTAGCAACTGGTTGTACAGCTGGTATCTCACTGGCTCATTTCTAGCCTTGATATCAGTAAATGCCTTTTTGATGTCAGATCCCTGTTGGCTCTGTTGCCTGGTGGATGTTACTTCCACCCCCTGTTGTCTCTCTTGCTCCTGCTGAAAGGAGCTGGCCGATGTCTCCATGCTTGGGGGAATTTTTTGTTCTGTTTGTCCTTCTGGCATTTCCTCTTCTGAAAAAGGATTTAACCTCTGTCTCTTTTCCCCTTGCTGCTCGGTAGATGTCCCTGGAGGGGTTTCTTCTTGTCTATCCCTTTTCTTTGCCCTTTCCTCATTAAGAGGTGTTTGTAACACTGGGATTTCTGTTGCCTTTGCTTGAGTAGAAGGGTCTTGCCCTTGATTTTGTTCATCTGTAGAAGTAGGCCGATCTGCCATTGTTTCTTGCTGTTCCAAATTGTGTACTTGCTCTTCTGAATGCTGCACCCCTTTACCTTTATCTGTTGTTGCTGGTGGGGCACTTACTTGGGCAGGTTGCTGGGAGGCCGTGGCAGATGAGGTGCCTTCTCCAAGGTGCCGAGGGGCTGTGAAAAACACCTGTCCAAAAGATTCCAAGTCAACTGCTTTTTCAAGGTCTTTGATTGCTTTTTCTGCTATCTCTTCCTCAGAAAATTCTTCAACTAGTGTGCCCTTTACCCATTCTTGTTGATTAGCATATTGTTCAATTTGAGGGATATTGCAGTGTTCATATGCTGCAAGCCTGTATTTGACTCTTCTAAGGCTTATAAAGTGATTGGGGTCATATGGTGCCCAATAAAAGCTTGTTTTTAGTAACAGAAAATTTTTCAACATTTTGTCTGCCTCCACCCAGGCTTCTTCTCTCTTATTGAAAATAAATGGGCCCAATTGATGCCTAATCTTGAGCTGTGCCTTTTTGCTTTTGCCATAGAAATGAATCATATCTGCATTACCAAATTGTCGGAAGTATTCCAAGGCAAAGAGTCTCATGGGGACATATTTGGGTAGTCTGTAAGGGGCCAATTCACAGCCATAAATCCTGATTACTGTGTGGTTTTGGTAAAAATACCAGTCACCAATGCTGTAGCTTTTGGAAAGCTGCAGAATCTTTTGCATCTCATCAGTGAGTCTAGGAAGAGGAGTGCTCACCAGTAAGGAGGAAGCTGGGTGTATAAATAGGTCAATAAACTCGCAGTAGGTATATGAAGAATAATAAACATGGTGGCAGACTGATGACCAAAATATTACAGACCTTCGCTCCCCCTTGGCATCTAATTTTCTGAGGAAAACTGGGAAACTATCAGGCTGATAGTACAACAACAAATGATATATGTAGGAGGTATGTTTGAACACCCTTTCTCTCTCCAGGTTCATGAATTGCTCATGAATCTTATCAGCTATGAAGGTGGCATAATCATACTGGACAGCAGGGGGCTGTCCTGGAGCAAACATGGACAACATTACCAAAATTGTCTCATCAACATACTCACTGGTATTGAATCCTAAGATGCAGGATATGATGTCTACCAGCATTCTCCCTGTTTCATTAAACCACACATGTAGATAAGGAGGAGGCTGCCGGGGCTGAAAATCTGGTTGCATGAATAGCTGGGCAATTCTTGTGATCTCTGAGTTGGGCAGCTTGGCACCTTGGTCAAGCAGAAGTTTCATGGAGAGAGGAACCAGAGGCTTTGTTGGCTCAAAGTTCAGCATCTTGTTTATGGCTTGAGGGGTGATGTGAAACAAAATAGTCCCAAATGGAGCCAAAACTGCTCTTTGAGTGGGCTCATAATTCTCACAACATTGATGGATAAGGTCAGGGAATACATTTACTTGTGGGAGATAATAAATTGGCAGATTGGACTCCCAGATACCAAGGATATCAGCATTTCTTCTGTATCTTTTCCTTATCTCACAAAAGGTTTCAATGTGATATCTGTTGGTTAGTTCCACTGTTTCCTTCATTTGGTAATCCCTGTCAGCAAGGGGCAATCATTCTAAGTTCCTATGTGGTGTATTCAAGGGGCCAATATTTAAAGCTGTGGGAGTGGACATTTTGAGGTTTACCTGTGTTTATCCTTGGAACCAGGATTAGTACAACAACAGACTGATGAAAGAGCTGCTGAGGATTTGCAAAAGAGCTGCAGACTGAGTTTAAATGAGGCAATGGTCTTTACTGTCTGTAGTTATGATAAAAGAGGCAATTTAGAGAGTTTAGAGTCTAGACAGACTTATCTTTTGTTAATGAATTCCCTGCATTAAGAGACTATGGGCAATTTGCAGAGGGAAAAGAGGATGATTTTGGCCAAATGAGGGAAGTTCCTGCAGGGGATATTGGAAAAAGGAGTCAATGCAGGGGCAATATGAAGATTCTCTCGGCAAAACTTAGTTAGAAATGATTTTTTGACGGTGAATTTTGCAAATGGTCGCGGGTTCGCAGGGTTTCTTTCGAACAGGGGGTTACTCAGTAAACTTTGGCAGCATTTAGGTGCATAAGTGCCTTTAATTTGGGAATTTGCAGAGTTTTAAGCAAGTACAATGGAGAAATTGGCGAAAACAGGGGTAAACAGGTAAAATTTGGGCAAATACCTGGTTTTTATGGCGCCGAGGGTGTTGAGCTAGTTCAATGCCGAACAATGGCGTCGAAATTGCAGGCGACAGCGGCTCGGATGATCAAATTTGAACTTGGGTGGAAGAACGACGTAAAACAACATGCACAGAGCTTCCAAATTGACCAATGAAAATGAACAAAAACGGTTGATTTGGCATATTTTATGAAAATTCGGAACTTTTGGCGCTTTTTCAGAATGACGTCAGCATGGCATCATTTGGCGGGTAGTGGGTACGGTGCGGTGACGTGGCAGCCGATGTGGGCGCTGACATGGACGGGTGACGAGGCAGACACATCGGACGGAACAATGACATGGGGGCTGATGCAAGTGCCGACGCGGTGTATGATGTGGGGCACGGGTATAGAAGGCGGTAAATGGTTTTATCGGACCGCCTTTGGTACGGGGGCAGTATGTGTCAGAGCCCGCCCGACGCAATCAAAAAGGGACACGCATCTTTTGTATGACGGGAAAACCATCGTGCTATCGGGCGCTAACTCCCGTACGTAGGGGTCGCTCCGAAATCGGTGAGGGCCGTCGGATCTGGGAGGGCGGATCGGAGGGTTGACGGAGCTGCGAGCTGGCAGCATGTTAATGTACGGGGGCCCGCTGAATATTATATTATTTATTTATATGGCGGGGGTTCAAACCTTTGGAAAGCGGGTTTTATATGTTATATACAACATAGGCATGGTTGTTGGTTAAAAACATTGTATTAAATCAATCCAACACAAAATATGAGCGCGGGGTTAGATAAAGTATGGTTTAGGAGGGAGGGTTAACACGGTTATTAATTTAACCAAAGGTTAAACTAATCCCAAAGTAAGTGGACGCAGAGGGGTTAATGCAAGCCCCGAATGAACTTAGCATTTCCCCGAACTTAGGTCATATGGCTATAGTGCCAAGGGGTGGGATATTTACTATTTTTGGATTTTTATATAATTTTTGTAGAACTAGGGGTAGGGAAAATGATTTAGGGAGTTAAATAATAGAGTTAGAAATTAATATGACTTTATGGGTTGAATTTGTATGGATGAATGCCAAGCTTATAAGGTGAACTTAGGCATGAGAGGAAGTTGGAATGATGATTTTACACAAGGAATGTGGCTTTGAGCCTTTAAGCAAACCATAAGTTTTACTTAAGTTTTTCATGGATATGAAATGAAGTTTAAGAGTTTTTGAGCAGATCTCAATCTCTTTAAGGGATGTTAGTGAGTGTTTGTTGTGAGGGAGGAAAGGGGAGGTTAGTCATGCATCCATTGTTCCACAGTTCAAACAATTGCCTTAGTGCTTATGTCACTGATGATTTGAGTCTCCTTTGACAAGTCAATAATGTTCACCCACCTGCTTCTACAACCTCAAATTACCTACCCAACCTAATATACCTAGAATTTTTTCTTCCATTTGATTGGGTGCATTTGAACTAGCAAACCCTGATTGTCCTCTTTTCTTTTGACTGTCCTCCTATCTAAATCTACCCTTATTTCTTCCAAGGGCCCAGATTAAGTAGTTGGGCTCCTTCATTTCTCTGCCTATCTATTTATCTGCCAAGCTTGAACTATTTGGACAGGTATTCATTCTCTAGTCTAAAACAAGCAATTCAAAACATGGCATGGTCCAGATTGAACTGTTGGGCCATCCATCAAGCTAGCAGTGGCATTTTGGCTAGCTACTTTCCTGGTCTTTCTTTGGGGTTCATTTCTATTATTTTTTCTGACTAATTGACTTTTCTTGCCCTCTGATTTTTCTTTTAGGGCATACCCTCTTTACATTTTTTAATTTTCCTCTAATGCTTTTACAAAATATGGAACCTTTGTAGCATGAAAAGATGAACATATTTGGCACTTCCCAGGTCAATCATGAAAAATGAAACCTATTGGTATAGGAACCTAACAGTGTCTCCACTTGGGGATGGCCTTTCTTTGTGAAAGGCCAAGAATAGCAGGTCAGATTGCCTTATTTTTCAACTTTTGCTGTGGCCTAAAACTCCCTTCTCTTGGAGACCAATGATCTGAATCTTTGTAACCTGCATGTAGTACCTTTTTGAGCTGCTCTGTGCAAAATTACAGCTCAGTCTTTGCTGATTTTTCTGACTGCTTATCAACATCTTTAGCCTTCCCAAGTCTTGTTCTTGATCCTTTGTTGTAATTTCAAAATATACACTAAAAGTAATGTAATTCCTTGACTTTTTCATCAAAGTCCGCTGCATGCTGTTCCTTATCAAATTGCTGTAAATAAAAATGCTGGAAATACAAATATTTATGTACAATATATAGCTATGTTGTGTTCATCAAAGGGGATCAAAATAATGTTTGAGCATTCTCCCATTGACTGGGCCTTCTTCAGTATTTGTGCCATCCAAACTCCTCAAAAAATAAGTGTTATTACCTTGTACAGCTTGAATAATATATGGCCCCTTCCATAGGAAATCAAACTTGCCATGTTTCCCTTTATCTTCCCTCCTAGAGTCCCATCTCAGCACTTTGTTTCCTATGAAGAAATCTTCAGCCTTCGTTCTTTTGTCAAAGATCTTCTTGAGTTTATCTTGTAGGACCTGGGTTCTCTGATATACTTCTTCTCTTGTTTGCTGCAAGTGAATAGTTTGATTGATCCTTCTTTGAATATCATTAGGCTCTGCTTGTATTTCTTGTAGTAACCTGATCACAGGGATTCCCAAAGATGAAGGAAATCTTGCCTCCATTCCATAAACCAATTCATAGGGACTTGTACCAATAGATCTTTTAGTGGTCAATCTGTCTGCCCATAGTGCATTTACCAGCTTCTTATGCCAATTCTTTTTGTTCTCCTCCAAGACCTTTTTGATGATGTTGATGAGGCTTTTGTTGGAGGACTCAGCTAGGCCATTGCCTTGAGGGTAATAGGCTGTGGAATGGCCCAAGGTCATGTGGTATTTGTGGCAAAAGTTGATCATTTTTTTGGATTTGAAAGCAGCAGCATTGTCTGTAATAATTTTATCTGGACAGCCAAATCTGGACAAGATGTTGGTTTCTAAAAATTGCATAATAATGGAGTCATTGGCTTGCCTACAAGGGATGGCTTCTATCCATTTGGTAAAGTAGTCTGTGGCAGTCAAAATCCACCTATGTTGGCCAGAGGATGAAGGGTGAATTTCACCAATGAAGTCTAAACCCCATTGTTGAAAAGGTCTTTCAGTTGAAATAGGTTTGAGTGGTAAAGGTAACAACTTTCTCTTTCCTTCAAAGATTTGGCATTTAGGGCAAGACATTACAAACTTTTTCACATCAACAAACAGGGAGGGCCAATAAAATCCAGCCCTTAGGATTTTATCAGCTGTTGATTTCCAGTATAAGTGTCCTCCATAGTCACCTGCATGAAATTCCTTGAGGACATTGTCAGTTTCATCCAATGTTAGGAAATTAAGTAAAATTCCTTCATGATTTTTCCAAAACAAAACATTGTCTATAATGCAAAACTTTGATGCCTTCATTTTCAAGAATCTCTTTTTAGTTCTGGACAACCCTGGAGGAGCTTGCAGGTTTAACAATACAAAACATATATCAGCATACCAAGGGGATTGTAAAAAGGCTTGATTGATCTGTGGAGTCGCCATCTCCTGTTCGTTGTCCAGTTCATTGATATCAAGGGCTTGGAAATTGGTTTCAGTCATTAGTTTGGCTAGTCCCTGCCCTTTTATCAGTTTTGTAGGCTTGATTTCAATATCATACTCTAAAATATTGGCTATCCATTTGCCCCTCTTGCCTTCAATTCCTTCTTGAGTTAAAATGTCCTTAACCACAGCATTTGGGACATAGGCAATCACATGTGAGTATAAAATGTAAATTCTGAAATCCTTGATGGCCTTTACAAGGGCATAAGCTTGCTTTTCCATGATCTGATATTTTAAGGGAGCATCTCTAAGAGCTTTGCTGAAGAAAGCAATGGGCTTCTCACACCCTTGGTCATCTTTTTGCAATAGGACAACAACAATTGTATGCTCAGATGCAAAGGAAAAAATGATGAAATCTCTATCAAACCTGGGACTTGTGAGGACTGGTGTATTTGTCAAAGCTCTTTTGATGTCCTCAAAGGCTTGTTTGGCTTCCATGGTCCATTTGACTTTAGAATCCTTCTTCAGCATATTATTTAATAGTCTAATTAGCTCAGCCAAATTGGGAATGAACCTTCTTAGGAAATTGATCTTTCCGAGAAAAGCTTGCAGTTCTTTGATGTTTCTTGGATGAGGCACTTGAAGGATAGCTTGAATTCTATCCGGGTCAATCCTATTGCCATCTTTTGATATTATATGACCTAGGAGCTTCCCTTCTTCTAGGCCAAACACAGATTTCTTTGGGTTCAAAGATATGCCATATTTTCTGCAAATAATGAACACTTGTCTGAGATGTTCTAAATGTTCTTGGTCTGATTTTGAGAAGGTAGTAAGATCATCAAGGTATATGAATAGGAAATCATGGATTGCTTTGGAAAAGGCTATGTCCATCGCTCTTTGAAAAGCGTCCCATGCATTTTTGAGTCCAAAAGGCATTTTGACATATTTAAAGGTTCCCCAAGGTGTTGTAAAGGCAGTTTTGTCTTGATCATCCGGGTGGACTAAAATTTGATTGAATCCTGAGAATCCATCTAACAATGAGATCCTAGAGGCTCCCACTACCCTTTGTAGGATATGATTCATTTTTGGTAAGGGGTAATGGTCTTTGAGAGAGACTTTGTTCAAATTTCTTAAGTCAACACACAGTCTTATCTCTCCCGTTTTCTTCCTAGTAGGCACTAGATTTGAAATCCACTCTGAGAACCTAATTGGAGCAATGATCCCTGCTTCATACATTCGTTTAACTTCCTTTTCAATCAAGGGAAGAAGGACAGGGTTCACCCTTCTAAGCTTTTGTTTAAACGGTTTTTGATTCTCTTTCAAAGGTATAGTATGTTGGATGACTGAGGTATCATAGGATTTGAGGTCTTCATAACCCCAAGCAAACACATCTTGGAATTCCTTAAACAAGTCAATGTATTTCAATTTCTGATCAGCAGGCAATGCTTTGGATAGTTTTACCATTCTGGGATTTTGTGTGGTTCCAATGTTACAGTCCTCAATTTCAGCATTCAGTGGTTGCATTTTTGGCTTCCTTGAAATGTCATTTGAATCGAATAAATCCTCCAAAGGGGTTAAACCTATGGGCAAAAAATTGTCTTTTAGTTCAATTACTTCAGCTTCTGCCTCAGCTATTTCATCACAATCTGTTTGCTTCAGTTTTTGTACATTTTTGACATCAAAAATGGTTGGGTGCAAGATCAGATTTGCTGTTTCAGCTGATATATTTTGTTCAATTCTGTCTATCTGTTGTTGGTCATCCATAGTGCTGGTATCAATGTTGATGTTAGAAAATTCCTCCTTCAAAGTCAGGAAGTTATTTATCTGTGTGTCATTTTCAAAGATCTGCCAATTTTTGACATTATCAGGGACAATAGGTCTATGTTTTATTTCGGCAGTGAAATGGTGACTGGGCTCAAAAGGAAGCTTGCAAGTGCTGGCAAAAGTTGCCAAGCTATGTGCATGTAAATTGTGCTTTCTAGGGATTTTGGTTATCTGAGATTCTAAGAAAGTGTTAAGTATTTCAATGGCTGCCCCTCTGTAAGCCCTCAACCTAAGATCATTAGTAACGAAATTTCCCTTTATCTGCTGTATGATCAGATCAGAATCCCCTAGTATAGAAATTTTTGTTGCACCTAGTCCTCTGATCAGCTTGAGTCCTAGCAAAAGGGCTTCATACTCGGCCATATTGTTTGTGCATCTGAAGTTTAATCTATATGCATGACCTTCAGCATGGTCATTTTGCATGTTGTGTATCCAAACCCCTGCCCCTGCTCCTAATTTGTTTACTGAGCCATCAAACTCTAAGTACCATAAGATTTCTTGGTTATGACTTGCATTGAGAGTTTTGGAAATTTGTTTAGTGGGCAGATTTAGTTTTTGTATGTTACATGATATGTCATTTCTTTTTATCGCATTAGTCATATTGACAATTTTTTGATCTTGAGCAGTAGATTGTTCATTCATGCTTTCTGGTTGTGCTGTTATCAGGAGTTTGGCATTAGTTTTCGGGCACATGTTAGCATTATATAAAATGAATGAATCCATGTCAGAATGTATTGCATAGATGGGGAAATTTTGGGGCTTTTCTTGACTGCTCACCACATATTTCATCATTGTTTCCCGGTAAAATCTCTTTGGCTGTCCAAATACTGAAATAGTGGCATAGGGCATGTCTAGCTGCAAAGATCCCTGGAGTTTTGCACCCCAAGATCTGGATAAAAGCATGCCAAACTTGGGTGGAATGTCAGCTACTACCACATCCATCAAGAATGTCTTAGCTGGATATTGGACTAAGGATACACAAAGGTCTTTGATTAGGCCTAGACACCTGACTTGGCTGGAATCAAATGAGAACAAATCTTTGTAGGGTCTTGTGATGTCTAGGTCTAGTCTTTCCATCACAGATTTAGGCATTAGGTTATGGGAAGCTCCTGAATCAAACATTGCATTATGGAGCACTTTGTCATGAATGTTTAAACTCACATAAAATGGAGGAACTCCTCCATCTGCTGTTTTACCATTGACCTCAGGACCAAAAAGTAATTCAGGTTGATCATCTAAAACATTTACAACATCCCTATTGTCTGGTATTTGGAGTGACCTATTGATTTGCTATCTATATACTTCATGTTTGGCCAATTCGAAAAGAGGAATAGCTATTTTCAGCTTGCCAATTTTTGTTTCTAAATTAAAGGGTTTTTCCGTCTGCAGCTTTGTGTTGTGGACAACAAACTTTTCTTTTTCAGCTGCATTTTCAATGATCTTCTCTTGATTTTGAATGTTGTTTAGAAGTACCTCTGTTTTAGAAATATTTTCAGGAACACTGTTTGAATTTGCTTTTGAGGGAGGACATGTAAATGTCTGATTTTTTGTGGTATGTACATCTATTATATCTTCCACAGTAACTTCTCTTGGGTTAGGGTCTGTTTTATCAGAGGATTCTGTGAGCGCAGCTTTATCTTTTACTTTCTTTGGCTGCTTAGTATCCTTGAGCTTGGTAGGTTCAGGCACATCTATGGTTCTACTTCTTAATTTTTACTGTTTATGAACCTCATAGACTACTGCATCATAGCCTTCTCTAAAATCGAATGACTCTCCTGATTTGGTTTGAAATTGATTGAAATTATGGGCCTCTTGATCTTCTTGTGTTAGAAAGACTTGGTGTTCACTGTCCAAACCCATCAAATTGATATGAGGGTCCTCTGTTGGTTCACTAGATGTTGAGGCTTCGGCATAGTTTTCTTGAAAGGGAGGTCTGATGTTCTGGTCGGGACCAACCCTTCCAACATTTGGATTTTGATTCTTTCTAAAGTTTGGGTTCCTTGCAGTACTTGGTTGACCTTCCCATGATGACTTTCTTTCGATGGTTTCCACCCTATCCCCAAGTCTGTCCATGCCTTTGATGATTGCATCAAGATTTTGCTCAAATGCTGAAGGTTCCTCTTTGAATGTTGTTCTTCTTTCAGCTCTTGCTTGGTTTCGTTTGGCAATGAGATTTTCCTCTACACTAACAGCTATATTCTGCATGTCTGCTAAGGTTGGAGGGGCTCTTTCCCTCAGTTGATATGCCATGTCGGAATCAAATCCATCAGGGAATTTGATCAAAGCTAAATCAGGTGGAGGTCTAAGGTTTTGAGGAATGGCATTGTAAACATTGTTGAATCTTGCACAATAGTCTAGGATAGTTTCTTGTGGGCCTCTTTTTATACTGTCATACTCTGATAGGATATGCAATGGATCCTTCTTCTTTTCCCACCTATTCAAAAATGACTGATAAAGGGCATCAGGATTGGCTATAGAGTTGACAGCAAGTGCTCTAAACCAAGTCCTAACATCACCAGTTAGACTTTGGACGAAAATCTTCATTCTTACATCATCATCGTCAATTTCATAGTTCTCAAAATAGTCTTGCATTTTCTTTGTATGCTGTTGGGCTGTATATGTACCAGTACCATCAAAATAAGTAATCTTACTTTGATAATCTTGAGGCATAGCCCCAAGATTTCTAGGTAACTGTAAAGGAGCATATCTATTTGCCATATTTACAGGGACAAATGGGACAACAGGAAGAAATGGGACAGCTGGAACTGCGGGGAATGGAGTTGAAATATGTGCAGTGGATGGAGGTGTAGGGAAAGTGCTTTGAGAGGTGGATGAGGAAGAAGGAGAAGTAGGAGAAATGTGAGGATGGACTGAAGCTTTAGCAGGGGTTGGAATATAGTTTTGCTGAACTGTTTCAGGGCTTGAATCAGCAAAATCTTCTTGTTCCTCTTGTTTCCTAAGGGTCTTGGGGATCAAATTGGGATTTTCAAAAACAACTGGAGGATCTAGGTCAGGATTTGACCTGGTGTACCGAGTTTTCTTCTTTGGAGCCAGCTTCTAAATCTATTTTGGTATTTTCTTTGAAATATGGGAGGCTTTGGGTTTTCCCTTTGAATATGTTAAAATAGGGAAATTGATCAGATGTTTGGAACAACTGTTTACAGTCTAGAACTATGCTGGAGATTGACTGAAGCAGCTTTTACTTACTCCTGTAAATGCACAGCAAGAACAGTTTCGGAGGCTACCTGGCTAACTTCAGGCTCCATCTGTAGTTTTTAGAAAATAGACAGTAGTTACAAATAAACATTCAGTCCCCAGCGGAGTTGCCAATGATGTTATCACTCAGGTTGTTCCCTGCCTCCTGAAGGGAATACAACTGAGGTAACCACTAACCAATCTTTTAGCTGTAGGTCCTAGCCTACCTACAACCAGAGAGGGTTCTCTCTTTGTAGTTTTAGCTTTGTTTTTGGAGTATTTTAGGCTAGCTATTATGCACAAGTTTTGTTTTGATTCTGTTGGAGGGTAATTTCAGGTGGAACAGGAATGTAAGTAGGGAACAGTTTCTTCCATTGGGTAGATGGAGTCAGAGTGAATGAACTGGTGAAGTTCTCTTTGGGTAAAGGAGTTTGCTACAGAGCAGGGTAGTCAATTTAGGAGCAATTTTGATATCTGAAATGGTGAAATTAAGTCAGAGAATGAAAGGCACTCAAGGATCTTTCATTATGCTGGCAGAGGGAAAGTGCATGAAGACTACTAAGGAGCAATGAAGAATTCCTAAGCAATATTCAGAATGAAAGAACTAATGCAAATAGGAGCAATTAAGAATTCCTATTTATGATTAATTCTGAAGAAAACATATACAGTAACTGAGATTGAACACAGAGTACCCTTAAGCAAATTCTGTGCTATTCTTCTTCTCTGCTACCAAGTTTATGGAACATACATGAAATTGCACACATAGAAAACATAAAAAACACAGAGAAGAGGGACTTATTGATCCATAAAAGATGCAAGAATTCTGTAGCGTTCCCAGAGCTTCAGTTCCACATTCAGATGGTTCGGCACAGTGAAATTCCAGCAACCTTTGTATTATATAGCTTTGATAACTTACAGCGCAGTTCAGAAATGAAATTACCAACCCCAAATACATATTATGGGGGGTATTTATACAAAAGGAGGATACAAAATATCATGAGGATAAGCTTTCAACTCATAACTTTCTTTACCAACTATTTAAGAAGTAGTAAGTGAAGGAATAAATGCTGTAGTAAATATGAATGCGCTAGCTGTCTAATTTGTCAGAGGAGTTTTGACTTTCTGGGCTGAATGAGTTGGCTGCTTGTTGCGCATTTATTCTACGTGTGTTGTCCTGTCGCTGGTATGCTTCTTGTTGCTGTCTTTGTCTTTGTCTTCATTATCGGCGCTCAGTTTCTTTGCATTCAATGAGCTATAGTGGTCATTCTGTTTCTGCCTTGCACTGCTTTTTATTCCCTTTTGACAGGTGGAGCATACCATCTGTATGTGTTGACCTGTAGCTTACAAAAGAATCAATAATCGAAATCACCTGAGCAATGTCTCCATCATTCCTCTCCACCAATCCTCTGTAGGTAGTTGATGCCTTTGTATTTTGATCAGTGTCTCATCAGCTTCAGTGTATCTATAAAAGTTTGGCTGGACTTCAAAGAGATGGTTTATCTCATGTGCAATGTAGAATAGATTTTCTAATTTATCGAAGACACTCTGGCCAGATGGAGGCCTTGTTTCTTCTGTTGTGCTTGAGGAAGCTGTGATTTGATTGGAAGCATAATTGTTCACCTTGTTGGCATAATGCTCATGTGACAACAGTCTTCCGGCACTGGTTACTAGGCTGGGTAGCCCTCTGCTCTGTAATGCTGTGATCTTTATTCTGAAATCATCTACCTCTGCTTGCATCTCTTGGCACTTTCTTTCCAAGGTCTGCACAAAATTCCTTAGGGTCAACACCCTTTTTACTAGCAAGATAGTGTCAGTCCTATTCCTGATTCCTATTGCTGCCAATTGCTCTTTGGTGTGAGTGTTAAGGAATTGGATCATCCTATTAGCTTGCTCAGGCATATTACCCAAAGATGCTCTAGCCTTTTGATTTTCAAATTGAGCTATGCCTATCAAATCCATTTGTTCATGAATGGTTTCAATGGATTGCCATTGGTCTGTAATGGATTGGCCAATCTTGGCCCACAGAATTTTCTTGATATCAGCTAGAGTTCTATCAAAAGTGAGCTCTTTCTCGAGTTCCTTTATCCTTTTTTCCAGGGCTTTCACTTCCCTTGTCTTCTCAGCTACATCCTGCTTTGATTTGTCATATTTTTCCTCAATTTTAACCAGCTTTTCTTTGGTCTCTTTCAATTCTGCCATTTGCAATTCCAGGTCTTCTATTTCTTTCATCATATTGTCCATTCTCAGGCCGGTGTCTCGCTCTGCAGGTGCTGTAGTGGTTGCTGAAATTGGTGCTGAACTTGAGGTACCTACTTCTGATGCTGGAGTAATGGGAGGGATTGTTGTGGTGGCCGTAGGAGGAGCAGCTGTAAGGATCTGAGCCGTTTGAATTGGCTGAGAGGCCAACTCTCCCTGTCTTCCCTATAATGATGCCCCCAGGGCACTCTCTGTTTCTATCAACCTTTTATGCAAGGTCATAAGCAAAGCTACCACATCCTGCTCTTATTTTTGTTGTGCTACCTCTATAGTTTGAGGATGCAATGTAGATGGCAGCTTGATTTGTCTTCTAAGGGCGGCTATGTCTTCGTCCTTCTTTTTTATCAAAGCTTGCACGCCCTTGGGATTAGTGGGATCATGTCCCAGCTCTATAATGATCTCCTCATCGGACGGAACAATGTCCTGGGGGCTGATGCAAGCGCCGACGCGGTGTATGACGTGGGGCGTGGGTACAAAAGGCGGTAAATGGTTTTATCGGACCGCCTTTGGTACGGGGGCGGTATGTGTCAGAGCCCGCCCAATGCAATCAAAAAAGGACATGCGTCTTTTGTACGACGGGAAAACCGCTGTGCTATCAGGCGCTAACTCCCGTACGTAGGGGTCGCTCCGAAATCGACAAGGGCCGTTGGAAAGCGGGTTTTATATGTTATATATAGCATAGGCATGGTTGTTGGTTAAAAACATTGTATTAAATCAACCCAACACAAAATATGAGCGCGGGGTTAGATAAAGTATGGTTTCGGAGGGAGAGTTAACATGGTTATTAATTTAACCAAAAGTTAAACTAATCCCAAAGTAAGTGGACGCCGAGGGGTTAATGCAAGCCCCGAATGAACTTAGCATTTCCCCGAACTTAGGTCATATGGCTATAGTGCCAAGGGGTGGGATATTTACTATTTTTGGATTTTTATATAATTTTTGTAGAACTAGGGGTAGGGAAAATGATTTAGGGAGTTAAATAATAGAGTTAGAAATTAATATGACTTTATGGGTTGAAATTGTATGGATGAATGCCAAGCTTATAAGGTGAACTTAGGCATGAGAGGAAGTTGGAATGATGATTTTACACAAGAAATGTGGCTTTGAGCCTTTAAGCAAACCAGAAGTTTTACTTAAGTTTTTCATGGATATGAAATGAAGTTTAAGAGTTTTTGAGCAGATCTCAATCTCTTTAAGGGATGTTAGTGAGTGTTTGTTGTGAGGGAGGAAAGGGGAGGTTAGTCATGCATCCATTGTTCCACAGTTCAAACAATTGCCTTAGTGCTTATGTCACTGATGATTTGAGTCTCCCTTGACAAGTCAATAATGAGCACCCACCTGCTTCTGCAACCTCAAATTACCTACCCAACCTAATATACCTAGCATTTTTTCTTCCATTTGATTGGGTGCATTTGAACTAGCAAACCCTGATTGTCCTCTTTTCTTTTGACTGTCCTCCTATCTAAATCTACCCTTATTTCTTCCAAGGGCCCAGATTAAGCAGTTGGGCTCCTTCATTTCTCTGCCTATCTATTCATCTGCCAAGCTTGAACTGTTTGGACAGGTATTCATTCTCTAGTCTAGAACAAGCAATTTAAAACATGGCATGGTCCAGATTGAACTGTTGGGCCATCCATCAAGCTAGCAGTGGCATTTTGGCTAGCCACTTTCCTGGTCTTTCTTTGGGGTTCATTTCTATTATTTTTTCTGACCAATTGACTTTTATTGCCCTCTGATTTTTCTTTTAGGGCATACCCTCTTTACATTTTTTAATTTTCCTCTAATGCTTTTACAAAATATGGAACCTTTGCAGCATGAAAAGATGAACATATTTGGCACTTCCCAGGTCAATCATGAAAAATGAAACCTATTGGTATAGGAACCTAACAGGTCCATCGTGACAGGCTTTCAAAATATCAAAAAATTCATCCTCCTGGATAGATCTCCTGATGTGCATATCTGCTCCTGTATGGAACAGGTAGCCCCCAATCCAGGAAAATCGAGCACTTCTCTGGACAATCTGTTTTTGTTCATTGGGGGTCAGATGTTTTGGTAATTTACCTACTGCTAAGTAATTCGCAACATCAGCATACCAGGGTGTTTTAACAGTAACAACAAACAAATGCTCATCTGGAAATTGATCTTCAGCTGCTGCTGCATCCACTGGTTTTGGCATTCGTGAGAGAAAGTCAGCTACAGGATTTTCTTTTCCTGGCCTGTCCTTGATTGTAATATCAAAGTCTTGCAATAAAATCAGCCATCTAGTTATTCTACCATTTGTGATTGGTTTATTTGATAAATATTTTATGGCAGAGTGATCTGTATTCAAAATAACAGGATATCCAGTAATGTAATGCCTGAACTTATTGACAGCATGTATTACAGCTAGAAATTCATTTTCAGTAACAGTACAATTCAATTCAGCAGGGGATAAGTTCTTGCTAATATAATAAATTGCATATGGTTTTTTATCTTCTTCCTACCCAAGGACTGCTCCAATAGTTGTATCTGAGGCATCTGATGAAATCTAGAATGGAAAGTCCCAATTTGTTCCTCGAAGGACTGGAGCCATGGACACGAGCTTCTTCAGATCCTGAAAAGCACAGTCACATTTTTCTGTCCAAAGAAAGTCAACATTACCTGTTAGTGCATATAGAGGTGCAACAATATGTGAAAAATGTTCTATAAACCTTCTATAATAACCAGAGAATCCAAGAAAACTGCGTACCTCTGTTTGAGTGGTAGGAGTGGGAATTAGCAAAATTATTTGAATTTTGGCTGGGTCTACTTGTATGCCAGCTGCTGAGATATAATGGCCTAGAATAAGTCCTTCAGTCATCATCATATAGCATTTTTCATGGCTTAAGCAAAGCCTAGTGGCAATGCAGCGCTGCAGGACTTTTTCCAGTGTGTCCAATGCTGGATCAAAATCATCTCCGTATGGTGTAAAATCATCCATGTAGACTTCGAGCCCCTCATTTATTAGGTCTGAAAAAATGCTGAGGATAGCTCTTTGAAATGTGGCAGGAGCATTGCATAAGCCAAAAGGTAAAACTCTGTAGGCAAATGTTCCCGAAGGACAAGTAAAAGTGGTTTTGTCATGGTATTCAGGGGCAATCTGAATCTGATTGTATCCACTGAAGCCATCTAAGAAAGAAAAGAATTTCTTTCTTGCTAGAGTGTCTAATACTTGGTCAATGAATGGAAGAGGAAAGTGGTCTTTTTGTGTTGCTTTATTTAATTCTCTATAGTCTACACAAATCCTCCACTTTCCATTCTTCTTCGGTACCACAACAAGTGGAGAGACCCATTTACTATAAGAGATAGGGTAGATGAAGTTAACATCTAAAAGTTTTTGGAGTTCAAATTTTACAACGTCTTTTAGATGAGGATTAAGTCTCCTTTGTGGTTGGCGAACAGGTCTCGCATCCTTTTCTATGTAAATGTGGTGCGTACATAAGTGGGGATCAATTCCTTTCATATCAGGGTAGTCTCATGCAAATGCTTCTTTATGTTTCTTCAATAATTGGATGAGTTTCTTTTCTTGTTCAGAAGTCAGGTTGGCATTAATGCTTAAAGTCTTTCCTGGCTCAATTTCCACAATTTTTCTATTCAAGACAGAGGTAGTAGGTATTGTTTGATCATGTGTATCTTTAAGGAGATCCTCTTCTAATTCATTATCAAATGCTGCTTCTATCATGTGACATTGTACGTGGGATCTGGGTTCAGCTTGGCTAATGAAATTATTAATGGCATCATCTTCTGTTTGGTCTTTGAAATTGAGGGCCTATTGTATGGTTAATGGAGATCTAATATTTCTGGTGAGGTATGATACGGGATGCTTTTTAGTTTTTATTATTGTGACACTTGGTTGCGTTGGGGGGTATAAACCTAGATTCTTAATATTTTTCCCCCTAGTAATGGTCATATTACCTTGTCGACAGCCAATATAAGCATCGACAGTTGCGAGCCAAGGTCTACCTAAGATCAATGGATGTCCATCAAGTCGGTTTTTGGGATTTATTATCAGAAAATCGGCCGGATACTCCCAGGAATCAACAGATACCATGACATCCTGTAGTGTGCCCTCTGGCCTAACTACAGATTGATCAGCCAGTTCTAATAAAGTGGAGGTCGGTTCTATTGATGTAATGCCCAGTTTTTGGAAAGTAGTGGTTATTAAGATGTTAATTGCAGCTCCAAGATCAACTAAGGCATTTGAGAAGGTTTGACCATAGATTTGTACGGTTACTATTGGATTTCCTGGGTCTTCGTATTTAATGGGTGTTTCTTTTCCTGATAATAAGTTAGATAAAGTGCCAACTACTTGGACCTTTGGTTATTTGTTATTGTCCTCCTTGGTTTCTTTATACATAGTTCTTTGATAGTCTTTGCATATATCGGGATGTCTTGAATAGCTTGGAGGAGCGGGATTTTTATGTACAGGTTTCGTAATTCTCTTAGAATGTCAAAATCAGGATATTGTCTAGGTCAAGGTATAATTAAACGTTCTGGGAATGGAGGAGAGGATGTGGTTGCTGGATCATGAATTTGTTGTCTGGTCACGTCCTCTTTGTGTAATGGTTGTTCTACAGGCAACTGATTTTCAACTTGAACTGTTTTATCTCCCTCTGTTTCAATGATACACCTAGATCTTAATTGAAGGTCATTACACTCCCTTAGATCGGTTCCTGTCTCTGGTGTTTCAATTATTTGAATGGACTGGACCGGTCTGTTATTTGGATTGGGATTGGGTTGGGCTGGGAGTTGCGGCCTTAAGTTAGACTGGGGGTTTTGTTGTAGGGCTGGCAGTGTAGGTTGAGGGATCGGGATGGTTCCTACTGGTTGATTCATCGGTCTTTGCCAGTTTGTCTGCTAGGTTTGACTCTGTGAAGTAGGAGGAGTCCATTGTGGTGGAAAAACATTGTTTTTCCAATATGGTGGGGTATAGGGAAAATTTGGCCAATTGGGTTGGCTTGCTTGACTCGGCCATGGAGATGATGAAGGGAATGATTGTTGTGACCAATTTGGGAAGGGAGGTTGATTTTGCCACATTGAATTATATTGTTGAGCATGGTATTGCTGAGGCTGGAAAGAAGAAGCTGGTTCTGAAAACATACCTATTTGTCGTGGCTTCCACTGACGGTGTTGATTAAGTAGATACACTGTTTCTGGTTCTTCTTATGCTTCCTTGTATACTTCTTTCAATCCAGGAAGTGAGGGGAAGCTCTCTGTGGAGTGGTCTTTTGTACAAATGATGCAAACTTGAACTGCTTCTAATGGACACTCCTTGTGGATGTGTTTCTTTCTGCATCTGGGACAGAAGATTGCCAAATTCTGTTATGCTTCTGCTTGCTTTTGTTTAGCCTGCATAATATCAAGTTGTGTTGTCAGCATCCCCAATATGTCAGTTTTAAAATTTTCTAATCAATTTCCAATTTCTGCACGATTTACTCCTTCTGCCGAAATTCTATTATCTCTTATAAATCGATCATGTTCTGCTGGTTTTAGTCTTGTGCTGCCTCTCGAGCTCCTGATTCATAAATCAATAATGCCAGCAAAATTTTCTTGAAAAATATCTCCTTTCCCCATAATGTTTAATCTCTCAATCCATTGTTCCTTCATTCCCCTAATTAATGCTGTTTTTAATACATTATCAGGTAAGGGTAATGATGCATAAGGAGATCTTTGAAGATTATACTGGAATCGTTCAACATACTCTTCTAATGTTTCATTTGGTTTAGCTACCATCTGAAATATTTCATCTTTTAACTCTCGAGACCTGCAATAGTCCTGATATTTTTTTGGAAAAGACTCTTTCATTTGATCCCAATTATTTATAACACCACCACCTAATCCCATAAACCATCTTAAAGCAGCCCCTTTTAATGTAGAGGGAAATAATTTCAGTTTCTGGAGATCGATGCTATAGTCATATCCTCTACACAGCACGTCGAATTCAAACATAAATGCATCTAGATCTTCTGATGTAAGGCCATGGAATGTAGGGATATGTTGGAGGGGAATTGCTTTCATAGGTGCATTGGCTGTAGTATCCACAATGGGGTATTGTAGTGTAGAGGTTTGGGTGTTAGGCTGATTCTGGGCCATTTGGTCAAATATGTGCCAATAGCCTTCTGGGATATCTAGGAGGGTATTCCTAGGTTGTCGAGGGCGAATAGGTCTAATGGGAATGGCCTTGACAACACTTCCTTTATCTGGGATGATGAGAGTGCCTAATGTCTGAGGGGATTTAGATTCTTGAATTTCGTTATAAATGATTTTTGCAGCACTTCCCTTATCTGGGCTGCTTAATGACTGAATTACCCTAAGAGGAGATTTTGGTTCTTCACCTTCTCCTGTTTCTCCCCTTCCTTCACTGAGATTCCTAAGTTTCCCTTCTTGCAATGATTTTGGGCTAGAATTTTCATTTTCTTGAAAATCTTGCTCTTCGGTTTGACTGTGCACCTCAGAAAGGCTACAGATGGTGATCCTGTGGCCTAAAGGGAACTAGTAGGCTGTCTAGAAGTAACGTTTCTAGGTCCTACTGAAGGCTGACATTCTGCTTTCTTAAGAATTTCGTCTATAAAGGTCGATCGGCCAAGGGTCACCGGCCCCTTAGCTTTATTAGACTTGGGTAGAGGTTTGAGATTCTTTTCTGGCTTTTTCTGCTTAATCATGCACACAAATCAATTGGTAGGTTCTACCCAAACAAAACAGCAACAAATCTGCAGGAAAGCGGGCAGGGGAGAAGGGCTATTACATACTCCACACGCAGGTTCTTACCTTCTGTTTTTAAAACCCAGTTCTTTCCTAACAGGTTCTTACACTACTCTGAAAAAGAAACAAATGGCTACACTCTTCCCCGGCAACGACGCCAAAATGTCGAGCCGTAAAAGGGGTATTTTTAACCTCTAATTACCTCACATTAACTTGTCAATCCAGGAACGCTTTGTTATCTCAAAGAGTGTACTCAGTTTTAGGTTGTCATTTGTCAGAGTAATGCTAGTAGTATAGTGCTCAAGGAAATACAAGAGTAAACGGATGCTTGAAAGAAAATCTACTTACAGCGAAATACTTTAAAGCCTAAATCTAAGCAATTTATCAGTCAAGGGTCCAGTAATAGTAACTCCTCCCTTTGGAAACTAATGTAACTAAAGGTAACCAAGGAACAGATCATCAATCTGGGGACTAGACAGCAAATGCCAATGCCCACTACAGTTTCAGATCGTTCTGCACACCAAAGCAACAGTAACGCAAATAACGGGAAATGGAACAACAACTAGAAAATGTAACAGCAACTAAGTCTGATGAACAACACACCTTAATCTACAGGAACAAATAAAATAATTTCATCCTACAGAAATCAAATGGCAATCTTTACTTAAAGGATAAATCGAACAGCAAATAGAAATAGAACGACAACCAATTAGCAAGGAAATATAGAACAACACTTAAAGCCAATTGTGAATACACGGTACCGAAATAAATAATACACACAACACACAGAGATATTAAGAAAAACAGTAATCTGAGTCTGATATCACAAGTATTGTTCCTGGTTAGAAAGGATAACAATCACAGTTCATAATGGAACAGCAATGTCAATTGACAGCAATCGTATGAAGTATAAACCATAGACAAATATAGTAATACCAACTTAAGAAGATTACAGCTTGGTTACTCTGCAATTGAACAGCAATAACATTCTGTAAAGAACATTAATGTTACATTAATGACTTTAAAAGAACAACAATACATTATAAGATCAGAATGCACAATACGACTTTCCTGTTGCAGAGAAAGATATTGTAAATATAACAGAGCTGTGATATAAGATAACAGAACACACCAGATTACTGATTAAAGCTGATAATACAAACCACACACGAACTAAAGGTAATGGTAGAGGAGCAAGTGTTCCACCAGGGCCGGGCCCTCAGCCTCTAAGGATACACCGCTTGAAGTTATTCTAGAATCACAGATGGAACAACAACCAGATTTATATTAAAACATTAAAACAAAGTTACAATGGATCACTTCTCCACGAGAGTCTATGATCAAGGTTTCAAATACAGAGAAAAGTTACATGAAAAATTAACAGTCTTCCCCCGGGCTATCAGTGTTTCCCCTACTTATAATAGCTGAAGCGGAGATATCAAGGATGCAAAAATAGTTAAAGCAACGATCCCTCAGGATCAAAGGATCCTGAGGGCTTCGCCAAGATGTTAATCCTCAGTTATCCGATCATTTTCTTACGCCGAGTCGATATCTCCTTTTCCTTTCCTTGGCTGAGATGTTTTAATTTAGATCATCTTGTTTGCATATGGTTCCCCACCAAAGGGACAATGGTTAGCTTGGCCCTGTCTTTTTCTTTGGAGCGGCAATCTTTACTTTTTCCCTTTTCCTGCATAAGAAATGGAAATCATTAGTGTTTTCATGTTGCATATAAATCTTTATATATTTTTCATGATTTCTCATAATCTACCTAGTTCATGATGCAAAGATGTTACGAGTTTTGAAGAAAAGATGACAAAATAGTCAATGAAAACATACCTTCTTCAATACTCCACACAACCATGTAGGAGGATCGATCTGATTACCTCGAAGGAGAGTACACAATATAGAAGGAGTCAAGAGAGTCAGCGTAGCAAAAGGAAGTGGAGAATGTATGTGGGCAAGCTAGACCTGGGAGTTTTTAGCATGTCAGCTCTGCCACATTGCTAAAGCCTGTCAGCACTGCATTTTCCATCTCTCATCGCATACCACACTACCTACATATGAAAAATGGTATTGAATATGATTCATTGACATCACTATATATTTACTGATGGTATTTTTCTTCTTCGATTGTTCCACTGGAATTAATTCCAAGTGTAATTCCGGAATGAAATTGCGCCTCTCATATACTGCCTCCTCTCCATACCACCCATCGACTCCTCTCCATGATTATCAGAGCTGACAGTATTGTGTTATTTCATTGACTCCTCTCCACATTGAATCCCCATACTCCGTCATATAAGACCTCCTCATATACGCTCTTCCCATTTTCAAGTGTGCCCGAATGAGGATCTAACCTGATCGCGTCAGCCACATTGCATAGAGAAATCTGGGGTGTTTAGCCAGTGAATTCCATGAATTTAAATTGATTGCACTAGAATTCGAACCTTCCACTTTACAAATTGCTCATTCACAGACTGGAAATTACATTTTCTCAGATCTTTCAGCTTTGATTTGGCCTAATTCAGAGAACATTAGAATTAGGCATTCAACAAATAGTTTGGATTGTTTTTGAGCCTTTTTGAATCAGAACAATGAAAAAAGTGTTGGACACATACGACTTATGACCTTGGGTGAAGGGGAAGGACTATTTCTATTGTTGTGGCATTATTATTCTTCTGGGATCGAACTTATTAGCATGTCTTTCTATAAACTTGGACAACTTTAAGCCCAAGCCACCGCTCACTTGACTTGCAAAGCAGAGAAAAATAACCTATGTCACCACGGTTTAAGATTTGTCTTGTATTGGTGGTCATGGCTCCTTTTGTTTAAAGCTCGTGGATGTTTGGTGGTTCCTCTATTTATTTTTATGTGCTGGTCATGAGTGAACTGTTATGCATATGTAGTGGATTGTGAATGCATTACAATCATTGTTGTTTGTTGGTGGGAGGATTAAGTCTTTGTGTTTAAGTCTTGGTATGTACATTGAATAGAGCTATTGCACACTGTTTATTTGGTGCACATTTACAGAGGATATTGTAGTAACATTGAATTGTGAGTGATTGTTGCTTCTTCCTCATTGGTTAATAGTTGTGATCGGTTTCTTTAAAGTGTAAGTTTGATAATGAAGAAAATGACCAGACTTGATAATGCATTAGAGTTGTTAAATACTCTGATACATTCCACTATTGATGAGATGGTTAAGATCTACAAAACCACTCTTTCCAATATTAAAATGTGTCAGCAAATTGCACAGGAGAATATTGAGTTTTTGTAGCTTGAGACAAAGCTACAACAAGAGGAGTTACAACATAAAAGATATCCTTCTGAACTTGTTCAGAACAATCGCTTATTTGACTTTGAAACAGAATCCTATCAACAACCAGCAAGTCATCAAGTCATTAATGTTGAGTTTGATCCCCATCAAGTGTCAATTTCAAGAGTAGTTTCGCATAAAGATGCAAAAATTCAGCCTACACTTCCCAAACAAATCATCAGACCTTGGCAAGAGCTTGTCCACAACAAGCATAGAACAGGTCTTGGATATGAAAAGGATGTGACCTTTCATATTCTAGATTACTCCAAGCCCATTCACTTTTAGAGTGCTAGATTCTTTCATGACAGTTCACCTCCAACTATTCCAGATTTTTCTCTTCTTCCAGAGAAATAACAACAGATTGTGAAATGCCAACACTGTGACCGAGTTGGCCATATGAAAGATGATTGTTTTGATCTTCATCCATGTAAGCATTGTCATAAGACCAATCATTCTTCAAATAGACGCTTCAGAAACAAACCTCCTACAAGAACAAAGCTTCATCTTGGATGGATCACTTCTTGCCAATGGGCTTCAACAGCTAAGAAGATATTTCGCTCATACAATAAGATTTGTTCTCAGATATTGAAAAGTCTTGCAGTTGAGATATATTCATCTTCTCACCTTGTACCTGATAGGGGGGGAAGTGATGGTCATCTACAAGCTTCAAAGCCACATCAAGCAAGCCTGAGCCACAACCTGCCATACCAGATTCAGAGTTGTAGCCAAAGACAAAGATGCCCCTGAGCATGCCTTCAGTTGGTGACACCTATTCAAGGAATTGGGGACACTTCCTCTAGCAAAAGACTTCAGCTTCTTGCCAATTTTGGAAGAGTTCCAAGAATTGCATTAAGCATTCCAGAGTTGTTGGTCATCCTTAAACTATCACAGGTTGAGACCTCCCTTTTCAGGTTGAGGTTCTCCCTTTTATGCAGGGTGAGACCTCCCTTTATTGGTTGAAGGTTTCCCTCTTCAAAACATCAGGAGCACTTCCTCTAGCAGAAGACCTGAGCTTCATGCTAGACGTGGAAGAGTTCCGAGAACTGCACTAAGCATTCCAGTGTTGGTGGTCATCCTTAAACCACCTCCCTTATACCAACATTTCAAAGAGCACATTCAGCCTAGTGCTACCATGCATTTTTGCACTTTCTCTAGCAAAAGACCTGAGCTTCATGCCAGATTTGGAAGAGTTCCAGGAACTGCACTAAGCATTCCAGTGTTGGTGGTCATCCTTAAACCACCTCCCTTATACCAACATTTCAGAGAGCACATTCAGCCTAGTGTTGCCATTCATTTTTTCACATTTTGTATTACAGCTCTTTTCTTGGATGCATACATAACCCTTCAGATTAAGGGGGGGAATGTTGGACACCTAATCCTTTAAGGGTTGGTATGGAAGCTGAATAGTCTACGGAAGTCCAAGAGATGTTGAAATATGAAACCAAAGGTCATATGAATGTACTATAAATGTATATCATTTGTTAATAATAGATACTCTCTCATGCTTATCATTCATATTTTGTTGCTTCCATATATGTGTCTGATAGTTTGGTCAGCAGGGGAGTATGACCTTCCCTTCCATTGGGATCTCACAGGTCTTTCCTCCACTAGCTGGTGCATGGAATCCTTATCAGGGATCATCCCTTTCTTTCAATGTCCCCCTAGGTGGAAACTATCCTATGTATGGTAACCCTGTGATAGGAGGTGGATACCCTTTGAATACTTTTGGGCCACAAGGATTTCCTTATGGTTTGCTCCTTCTATGGCCAATCCAGGGAAACCTGGTGCCTCTCCAAATCCAGGATACACTTTTCATAATATCATAAAGTTTTCTCTTGGTGGGTGGAATTCTTTGGCTCCTCTGTGCTTACCGTTCCTATAAACTTTAAACTTTCCAGATATTTCGAAGTTGATGAATGATCTGATCTGATACAATTTAGCTTAGCCTCTAGTTCCCACCAAACTTCCATCTGATATTCCTAAATTTGAAGGAAAGTCTGGGGAAGATCAGGCTTATCATATAACCACATTCCACTTATGATGCTCATCGAACTCCTTGGTCAGTGATTCGATCAGGTTGATATTATTCCAATGCACCTTAAGTGGAAACGCTGAAAAATGGTATATTGAGCTAAAACGGGGTACCTTTTCTATGTTTGGCGAGCTGGATACTATGTTTTAAAACCATTTTTAGTTGCCTGTCTGATATGATGTCAGAACTAAGATTTTATCAAGTTTCCAACAAGACAAAACAACTCATATTTCTGACCATATCCAAGAGTGGCGTAGAAGTAAGAGGCTCATTAAGGCCTACATCTCTAATGAGTTCCTTATCGAATGGTTTTTGAAATCTTTAAAGCCAGAAATTTCTAAGGACGTGTCGTTCTCTAGAGTGTTCATTGAAGAACATGGCATCTTCAGAGCCCAACAGTTATATCTTATATATTCTCAATTTGGAGTCCTATATAAGATTTTTCCTGATGCTCCTTGATCAAAGATCGATCTAGCCAAACCCGAGACAAGACCCCATGTCAACGGAATTGCAGGATCAATCGATAGTAGCACAACTAACCTTCTAAATAAATTGCAATAGTTGTCTTTACAATCTGCTTCTCCAACGCAAGCATCACCGTTAGTTCCTATGCCTTCACAACCTTTAGTAGCTAATTTTGTCAAATCTTCGAACCCCAAAGGAGACCAAAAATCTGATGGGAAGAAGAAGGGACGTGGTAAGAAGAAAGATAAGGCTGGGAAAGGGAATGTGAATAAATCTAGTAATGATATTGGAGAGGGAAAGAAGGAATCGAAAATTAAAGTAAAGTTCCCATGCAAGCTATGTAGTGGGGATCGTCTTACCCATCTTTTCCCTAAGATTCTGGATGCTCAGTGCTTGTTATCTCAGCAGGGTTCTTCAAGTTCCCAGGCTGTGTTGATTAACCCTTTTCCCCAAGGGAAACAAATGTTTTATGGCGCTAACATTGGTACTGGAATCTCCACAGGGGGCAACCAGGAAGGGGAATCTACATTGAATGTCTATATGGTAAGTTCCCATGTTTATGTTGCTACAAGATCACATGATTATGGTGAACCACAACCTTCTAAGGCTAATATTTTTTCTGATATTCCAGAGCCACTCCATATTGAGAGGCTCATAGATGAGCCTATATGTCAAATGTTGAAAATATCTACAAAACATTCTGACTGTTAATTCCTATGCTAGGGCTGCCTAGAACTACTTTATTGTTGAAGAACTGGCTTAAATCACTTGCATGATGTTAGTGTTAGAGATAATCCAATCGTGTCCTACACAAAGGAGTGCGTTGCTCAATACAATCAGAGCAGTGGATTTGAAAAACTCTCTTGTTATAATATTTGATATGTCAAATGCTAAAAAGTGACTCCCCCATCACATGGATTTCTAGATTAAATCTACATATCGGAAAATGAATATATTTCAAACTATAGTTGATGAAGGGGCTTCCAAATGTGTCATGTCGATGTCATGTTGGAAGGCTATCGAATATCTGGAAAATTTTCCTTCCCCTACTCTCCTTACTGCATTCGATGGTCATTCTTATAGGCCTCATGGAATTCTTCCAGCCTTTCCCATCTGTGTTGCGGGCAAGGTTGTCAATGTCGAGGTAGAAATAGTTGATGCCAATTTGGATTATAAGCTATTGTTACATCGAAATTGGGTTTATGCAATGGATGCTATTGTTTCCTCAATATTTTTTGTCTTATGCTTCCCCCATGAAGGGATAATTTTTATGATTGATCAAATGGCTTATTGATCTGTATATGAAACTACTTGAGGATTATATAAATTGCAAGTGAATAAAATGAGTTTTTACGGTGCTTAAGTTAAATTGTTTAACACATTTAAACATTAATTTAACTCATAAATTGAAGAAAATTATAGAGAACAAATCCATAACATTAACCACAAAACAACAAGTGATAAAGGAGTTCACCCCTCCTCGGCTATGTCTCCTGGTCCAGCGTCCATTACTTGGCAATTTTTCATTATGCTAAAAAAAGGTAATTAAAATGAGTTACAATGCTCAAATGGATTCAAAACCTACTCCAATAGCTTCAAAGCTATCAAAAACCCCTGTCTAGCCTCTTTATGCTCCCATAAAGGCCAAAAATAGAGAAAGTTATGAGGTTCCCAAGTTTTGCTGCTAGTCGACCCACAAATTTGCCAAGTCTGACCAACTGTCCTACACTTTCACCCCATTGTTCGTTAGTGAAACAAAAAATCACCCTAATCTGGCACAATATGTGGGTTCATTAAATTTTCCACCGACCCATGTGCATGCACTTCTGGTCACATGGACCCCCATGGGACTGGAGGCTGGCGCCTAGGGCCTAGCCCTCTTTTGGCGCGCCATTGGTTCTAAGCATGAGGTCGTATGGCATGTAATTAAGGTTGGGAGGTCCAGTGTTAAGCCCTAGCACCTGGTCCCACCCCTAGTTCGTATGGGTGCAATGACTAGGACTGGGGCTAGCCCTCGACCACTTTACCCCAAACCTCTACCCAAATAAAGTTTATATACCATTTATGTGGGTCCTTTACCCAAGGTTCACCCATGCTGCATTGGTAAGAGGGGAGTTTGGTTTGCAAGAGGTTTTAGGTTCGCATCCCATGGAGGTGAATCCGACCTTCCTAAAGGTTTTAGTGGCCACTGAGGTGCCACATGGCAGCCTCTTTCTGGGCCACGTGGAGTACTCTGGTTGGTTGACATCACCAACAATAAATTGACCAATAAAACACAACCAATTCAGTACCGCTAAAAAATTGACAAGTGGTGTGATTTTATTGGCTCTTTTTGAAGCCTAGTCATTTGCCAACTCAACAGACCCAGTCAAAATGGCACGTCAACAATACAGACTACTGACTAGGTAGCCCTGCACAAAATTTTGCATGTTTTCTAGATCAATTAGAACTTGTTTTCAGAAGCATACAACGTTCGTTTTGTGCAAAATGAGTTGTGTTGGATTTAGGAAGATGAGATCTACACTGTCATTCAGGTTTCACAACAATCTGATAACTTTAATTTTTGAGCATATTTTTTAGCACTAGATCACTCCTCCCCATTGGAAGATTTTGGACCCCAAAGCTCTTTATTACTGAACATTTGGATGAGGGTACAACCCCTTCACCCTTCTAGTCTCAATCCACTGGAATTTTCCTGAATTCAACAATTTGAGCTTTTCATGAAAACCGATATTTTTCCTTTATTCTGGAGACCCTATCTTGCTGTTGTAGATACGATCTTGCTGCAATTTCCCAGAATTTGCAGAACAACAAGTTGTCCTTGAAGGAAAAAACATATTCCCTCCCTGGTTCTCAATCAAAGGAAACTTAATCAACTTGAATTTCTTCTCACCTCGAACACTGTCGACATGATGATGTTTAGCTTGTCTTGCCTTATCTTTCTTTCCCTTCTTAGGATGAAGTTGCGAATGCAATTTCCAGCACTTCTTGATTCAATGCCCACTGATACTACAATGGGTGTGGAATTGTTTTTACTTGCTGCTTGTTGACATTGTCTTCGAACTTAGAAGAGAGTATTTCTTCCCTGTTTCATTCCCACATTCAAGAAACTCTTTCCTTTGCTACACTTCTTCACACTATGGTTAGGTGAATGAAAAAAAGTGCATGGAATCATATTCCATAAAAAATAATTCAATTTATCATGTGGCTCAAAATCAAAGAAACTATTTGAGTGAGGCTTATACCTTCCCTTGTTATCCTTTGAACCATGCTTCTTATGCGAGGAACTTGAATGGCGAAAAGAACTTGTCTTAGTCTCTTCTTCAACTTTCTCATCTCTCTTTGGAGGGGTATGGCATTTCATGTCCTCATTTTCTTGAGAAACCAAGTTGGTACCAATTCCAGATGCAAATCCCAACAATTTAGCTCGTTATGTCCTCTCTTGTGACAAAAAGAACATGATACCCAAGAGCTATCGCTGGAAGACCATTCTCCCTTTTCAACATAGCCCAAACCTTCATATCAAGGTCTCTCCTTTTCCCCAATTGGATGGATAATGCATTGATTGTTCACTCTGAGGCTTCCTCCCTTGTAACCCATCTTGGACACGAGATTTGTTGCTATGCCTTTTCTATGATTATCAAAGGTTGCAAAAAGCTTAAATCAACATTTTCATCTAAAGAAATTGCATGTAAATGCTTACCATTTTCCTCATCTTTCGACTGAGGGACAAATATTCTTTTAAAATCTTTCCTAATTCTTTTAGGTTTCTTCTTGGACTCTTGGTATTTCTTCTTTCATCTCCTTGGACTTTGGCACTGATAGAACCTCATCCTCATCATCACGTAGACAAAAGGTGCATACTTGGCCATATTCCTTCTTTGAGGGGATTTCTACACTAGCCTCTTTTGTAAGGGTTGTTGTGGAAAACGATGATGATGAAGGTGAGGATGGAGGTGAAGATGATGGTAGAGAATATGGTGGTTTGTCACCATTCCATTTTGAAGGCTTGGAGCTCTCACCCTGCAATCTTGAATTTCTCTCTTCATAGAGAATTTTCACCATGTGGTTCATGTCAAAGAATGCTTTTCTGAAATCATTTTCATCTTCTGACATACTATGATCTCCTCCTTCATGAGACATGTTTACTGAATCTTTGGGAACAACTCAAGGTGAAACTTGTGGTGGAGATTGTGGCAAATGTGCTCTCCTTGTCCTTGTCCGAAATTGAGAACCTAAAACCACAAGCTTTCCTTACCCTCTTTTAAGCTTCAACCTTGTAAGCATCAGAAACACTTGCAAACAAATAAATCCTCACAGCGGCAAAGAGAAACTATCCTCTGATACCAAACTTGATCTTTATATGAAACTGCTTGAGGATTATGTAAATTGCAAGTGAATAAAATGAGTTTTTATGGTGCTTAAGTTAAACTATTTAACACATTTAAATATGAATTTAAGTCATAAATTGCATAAAATTACAGAGAATAAAGCCATAAAAGTAACCACAAAACAATAAGATATGAAGGAGTTCACCCCTCCTGGGCTACATCTCCTAGTCCAGCTTCCAATGCTTGTCCCTCTTTCATTATGCTAAAAAAAAAGGTTATTATAATGAGCTACATTGCTCAAATCACTTCAAAACCTTCTCCAATAACTTCAGAGCTATCAAAAACCCCTGTCTAGCCTCTTTCTGCTCCCAAAAAGACCAAAAACTGAGAAAGTTATGAGCTTCCCAAGTTTTGTTGCTAGTTGACCCACAATTTCGCCAAGTCTGGCTAACTGTCCTATATTTTCGCCCCATTTTTCGCTAATGGAGCAACAAATCGGTTCAATTCCAGAGCAATTTGTGGGTTCATTAAATTTCCCACTGACCCTTGTGCGTGCACTTCTGGTCACATGGACTAAACATGGGACTGGGGGTTGGAACCTATGGCTTAGCCATCTTTCGACGCGTGCTTGGTTGCGGGCATGAGGTCGTATGGCATGTAATTAAGGTTTGGGGGCCGGGGCTAAGCCCTGGCCCTGGCTTGTATGGGCGTGGTTTCTAGGGTTGGGGCTAGCACTCGGCCCATTTACCCCAAACCTCTGACTAAATAAAATTTATATACCATTAATGTGGGTCCTTTACCCAAGGTTCACCCATGGTGGATTGGTAAGAGCGGAGTTTAGTTTGTAAGAGGTTTTCAAGTTTGAATCCCACGAAGGTTAATCTAACCTGCCCAAAAAATTTACTAGCCACCGAGGTACCACGTGACAGCCTCTACCTGGGCCATGTGGCGACCTTCGGTTGGTCCACGTCACTAACAACAAATTGACCAATAGAACATTGCCAACTCAACATCGCTAAAAACTTGACAAGTGGTGTGTTGTCATTGGCTGTTTTTGAAGCCTAGTCATTTTACAAATAAGCAGGCGCAGTTAGCATGCCATGTCAACAGTACAAACTTTTGACTAGGCAACCCTGTACAAAATTTTGTTTGTTTTCCAAATAGATCAGAAGTCGTTTCCGGAAGCATAAGACATCTGTTTTCCGCAAAACGAGTTGCACCGGATTAAGGAAGATGAAATCTACGTGGTCATTTAGGTTTTGCATCAATCTGATAATTTTCATTTTTGAGCACCGGATGACTTATTCTCCTAATGATCCTAATGCATCTTATGATTCTACGCTCCCCTTAGTGAAGAATACCAAGCAGCCTATGGAGAATTTGCGAGTTGGAATGTATTCCTCATTGATGGGTACTTTTGATCTTCCTTCTCCTATTGCTCATATTAATTTCATTTCATCCTCTAAGGTCACTCCTCGAAGAGATTCTTTCATAACCCATTATTTTTCTGACCCTTATATCTTTCCCCCCTCTACCACCACATTAGAGGAAGGGAAATTAGGTGTAATGGCATACCCTATATCTGCAATAGAAATTGAGTATCAATCTAATGTCACTTCTGCAGATTATGATCCTATTCCTCTCTCATCGGAGGATGTGGATGGAGATCTAGCTCCAGTATGGACTCTTGACACTACTTCAGCTATGGAATGCCTTAACATAGTCTTACCATCTGAAGAGGAAATCCTACAAGAAATGACTGGCATAGAAAGATTGTGGGATGACTTGCATCATCAGCCATATTTTCTCCCTAACTTGCATCAACTTGAGTCAAATTTTTCCATTCCTTCTTCAAATGGAAGTGCTAAAAAAATATTAAATCCTTTGGGCCCAACAAAATTTTTTTGTTGAAGGTAATATGTCCAATATTTCAAAAACTATTCTAGTGAACATCTCTAGGAATCCCAATATTATCGAAAATGTCTTCATCAGAGCTGCATGTTCCCCTGAACAAATCAAGATCTATACTGACATATTTAAAGAATTTCAAGATGTATTTGATTGGTCTTATGAGGAAATTCCTGGAATCAATCCATCGATAGTTCCACATGAGATCAAGACTTACAAAAATGCTAAGCATATATGGCAGAAGTTTCGATCAGTAAATCCTAGGAAAGCAGTAGCTATTAAGGCTTAGGTTGAAAAGTTGCTTGGGGCGGGTTTCATATACCCCATTCCATTAACTGAATGGGTCTCGAATCTAGTCCCTGTTGATAAAAAGGAAGGAACGATCCATGTATGGATTGACTTTAGCGATTCAAATAAGGCTTGTCCTAAAGATATTTTCCCCACTTCGTTTATCGATCAGATCATTGACAAGTGTGGTGGAAATGAGGTGTTCTCCTTCATGGATAGTTTTTCAAGATATAATCAAATAACTATCCGTCTTGATTATCACCACAAAACAACATTAATTTTCCCTTGGGGTACATTTTCATCCAAAAATACGCCTTTTGGACTTAAAAATGCTGGAGCAACTTTTCAGCGGGCCATGTCTTATGCTTTCCACGATATCAAGCACGTTATAGAAGCATATCTG
Source organism: Pinus tabuliformis (assembly GCA_031772625.1). Lineage (NCBI taxonomy): Eukaryota > Viridiplantae > Streptophyta > Pinopsida > Pinales > Pinaceae > Pinus > Pinus tabuliformis. The sequence continues at coordinate 32,111,070 of CM062816.1, forward strand.
GATGACCTAGTTGCTCATTCTCGAATGAGAATTGACCATCCACATTTCCTTCAAATGGTTTTTGAACGATGCCATTACTATAAGATCCATTTGAATCCTAATAAATGTGTTTTCGATGTTACATCTAGTCAGTTATTAGGGTTCATAGTATCCAATGAAAGGATTCATGTTGATCCCTTCAAGGTTGAGGCAATACTTTAGTTTCCTCCCCCATCAATAGTTCATCAACTTCAGAGTCTCCAAGGTAAAGACACGTTATTAAGGATATTTATCATAAATTACACTGAGATTACAAAAGGATTTATGAGATTACTGAAGAAAGGAGTCTCGTTTGTTTGGGACGATTTTGCCCAGTGCTCCTCCAATGCTTTGAAAAAGGAATTGATCTCTACTCCTCTTTTGAGTCCACCCGATTATAGTAAGGATTTCCTCTTATATCGCGTTGTGACATAATCAACCATTGGGATGGCTCTGGTTCAGGAACACCATGCTCTTAGAGAGAAAGTGATTTACTATCTGAGCTGAGGCTTAGTTGGTCTTGAAATTTGGTATTCTCATATAGAGAAATTATCTTTGGTAGCAGTTCACGTTGTCCAGTGACTTCGTCATTATATTATTCTTAGAAAGAATTTTGTGTTGGCTGATTTCAACCCATTTCAGTTTTTCCTTAGTAGGCAAGTGATTGGGGTAAAATATAACAAATGGATTGTTATCTTACAGGAATTTGATCTCGAATTTATGTTTGCCAAATCAAAAAAATATTTAGTATTCGTAGAATTGATCTCAGAGTTGCCTTGTGAAGAAGATGTTGTTTATGAAGAGTCATTTCTTGATGAACATCTCTTCCTCATTTCTTCACAAGATCCTTGGTATGGAGACATCATAGTATATCTCCAGACTTCGAAGTTTCCTCTAGCTTTTTCGAAGGATGAACGTAGAAAATTGTGTCAACTAGCCAAAAATTATATTATTATTGGTGACACTTTGTATTGTCGCAAGATTGATTCAATCCTTAGACATTTTTTAACCTTAGAAGAAGTTGATTCCATTTTAAATGACTACCACAGTGGAGCTTGTGGAGGTCATCTATTTGGGCTTGCTACAACCCAAATTTCTTTGCATGCAGGCTATTTTTGGCCCTCGATTTTTAAAGATTGTATGGAAGCAGTCAAAAAGTGCCATCCTTGTCAAATATATACTTGGAAAATGTGCTTTCATCCAGCTTTGTTTTTCCCCGTCATCACTTTCGGTCCTTTCACAAAGTAGGGTATTGATTTTACGACTTGTAACCCAACTTTGATGAAATGTCACAAGTACATTATCGTAGCAGTGGACTACTTTACAAAGTGGGTCGAAGCTATGCCTACTTTCACAAATGATGGTGAGACAACAACTCTTTTCCTTTTCAACCAAGTCATTTCTCATTTTGGTATTCCAAAGGAGATTGTCACTGACCATGGCAGTCACTTCTAGAATAAGATGATGTCTAATTTCACTTTAAAATTGGGATTCCGCCAAGAGCATTTATCTCCATACTATCCTCAAGCTAATGGTTAGGTTGAAGCCATGAACAAATCCCTCAAAATTATCCTGCAAAGGATGATCAATAAAGATATATCCAACTGGAACATCATGCTATATCTTGCACTTTGGGTACACTGGATGTCGGTTAATACTGCCACAGGTTTTACTCCTTTTCAGTTAGTTTACAGTTTGGAATCAATATTCCCTGTAGAATGTGAGATTCCATCTCTCAAATTAGAATTTGAACTTCTTCCAAACACATATAGTCTTGAAGAACGCCTTATTCATTTGGAACATATTGATGACCAACGTCGAGATGTAGCCACAATAAATGAGGCTCATAAAAAGAGAGTAAAGACCAAATATGACAAGATTGTGCGTCCTAGGGTTTTCTCTGAAGGTGACCTTTTATCCTGGTCTATAACCAAGATAAACACACCTTGGGGGTAGGCAAGTTAAAACCTATGTGGTACAATTTCGTTCATCATTAGAACGGTCTTGAAGAAAGGTGCCTATGACTTGGTTGACTTTGATGGAAATGTGCGGTCAGAGCCTAGAAATGGGTTCCATATTAAGAATTATTATCCCTAGCCTATTTCCTAGCATTTTTTTTGTATTGTAAATATTGTACATGGTGGGAGTCCTCTTTAGTCTCACCATGACTTTGCGATGAGCCTCATTTCTCTTCTTCTTTGCTATTTTTATGGCTTTATACCCTAGAGGCTCCCATGTGTTAAGTTGTATCATTGCATTGCATATTGACTACTTGATTCCTTTTTCCCATAAACCAGATTCATTTAGACTCGTGTATAAGCAACTTTTGACCATGAATTTTCTGCAAGTTGAAAACCATGCATTCATTTGCCTTTGCGACTTGACACCTTTCATCCATGGAAAGGACACTCCTTTGAGTGTTGACGAAAAGTTTTGCCACCTTGCATTGAGCATAGGAATGTTCCAACCCCAGGAACAAGAGCATCTATTTTTGGACAATTGTTCTTTCCACTATACTATAGGCATTCTTTTATTCCTTTTCAGACTTTAAATATGAAAAAGATATATATATATATATATATATATATATATATATATATATATATATATATATATATATATTCTAAAAAGAGTGGGAATGGGACATTTACTTCCATACTTGATGGCATCAAGAGTCAGTTATCACACCCTTGAACTGAGCACTCTAAACGAGTCTTTCCTCCATTTGGGATGGGACTTAGTTTGAATTTAGGAGAGCCATAACCTTTTCATCCAATCATATGGAGATTTTTTTAATTCCTCCTGCATTGCAAACTTATACAAAGTTATTTTATGTTGCCATATAGTCACATATGAGGCATGCTTTTGTTCAAGGGAAGTCAACCTGTGTCGGACATTCTGCGGTGTCTCTTGGCTCATTTTCAGTCGGCCATACCTAGTTTGTCCTAGTTATCTTTAGTATCACGTCAGTTATTTGGTCCTTTTCTCACGTTGGTTAAGAAGGTCTACATTGACTTCTTTCTAGTGGGTCTACTTTTATTGATTCCGACAAATTGCTCTGAGAATAGGCCTAGATCCGCACCCTGACCCTGTTTACATCATTGATAGCTGACCTTGTGCTCATCATCGATCAGTATCATGGGTCTTTGACTGAGTGGTTTCCCTTGTGTTTGACATCAACTTACATTATCACACATTGGGATTCAAGCAATACCTTGTTTTCCATTTGAACCTATTGGTGGATTCCTCACCTTTGTGTTAGATTTCATTATTGGTTGGTTCAAAGGGTTTCTGTCACGCGCTAGCCACGTCTTTTGTATGCCAGAAACATACTTCAGAATGGTTACTTCATCTCTTATCATCTGAGTTCTTCCAAATTATTGGCCTGTGGGTTACACTTGCACTGGTTAATGTGGGATGCCTTAATGGCTTCCTTCCAGTAGATAGTTTCCCACAGAATCCAACTCATTTCTCTAGGAATAAGATTTAGAGTCCTTTTTTCAGTACCTTAAGGTTTGTAGTCATGACTGGAAGACTCCTTCACTATTGACAGGGATAATACATCAATGTCTCCTGATTGATAGATCTCTCAAGTGTTTGACTTTACACATTTATTTGCACTTGTTAGATTGTACTGGGGTACCTTGAATCTCATCATCATTATCGGTGATTTGTCTCATGTTTGTTAACAGTATACATCAATGGTCGGTAATCGAATGATTTCTCACATGGTCGAATTTAGCTCATTTATTCCCATTGTGTAGAAATGTACCATCTGCGGTTGGTGAAGACCTCAGGTTGTGTCAGCGTCCTGGTTCTTTTGTCAGTCCTTTAAGTTTTCAGCCAGTGTAACCAACCACCCTTATATGTTGTACTTCATTTTAGCAGCATTCTATATGTTGACACCCGAGTTTTATACAGTACCACTATTCCATCTATATGATGTGGTACTATTGTGAGGATTAATTATGCAGTTTCAGTGGTCAGACATTCTTCGAGCATCATTGATCAGTTATTATATATGTGATATTGAGACATAGCTCCATTGTGTTCCTTTGCAGCTATGATCAGACGATCCACTATGTATTCTCCAGTCTTCTTTGTTCAATTATGTTATCACTCCAGGAATCTCTCCTAGGTTGTAGCTTGGAGATGCCTGGTAACATATAAATCTTCAATATTGTTCTCTAAACTATTGGAATGGATGATGGTTTGGATCAAGTCAGATGATTGTTTCAACTCTGTTTTCACTCAAGACATGCATGAACACCCTTAGCTTTACAAGGCTTTAGACCACTAATGCTCAATAGTTTATAGATTCAATGGATAGATGGAGAATACTGACTGTACCAGTAGATGCATACATAAACACATATGAATGGCTAGCTACAGGAAGTAAATGAAGCTTGCAAATCTAATTTATCAACGCAGAGATAAGATGACAGTTATTTGGCATTAGACACAGAAGAAAACATGAATAACCTATTCAAGTGCAAGCTTAGAACAGAAGAGAAAATGGGAATTGAACATGTAACAACAAAAGAAGCTTATATTGCTAGAATGAAGATGAGAAGCTAGAGTAGCAGAGTATCCACAGTCCCCAAAAGTTGAACCCTTGTTACTCTGAACTTTCAAATATTTATAGGCCTTTTACAATGCTCTTGAGCCTTCTGAGGCTCGAGAGGTCTTAATCTATCCCCTCTGTCTTTTTAACTGTTTGATGCCATGACTAGGCACGCATGAGCTTGGAGGTTTCTTTTCTAATAGCAGAGTAACCACATTCTGGTAATTCACTGCACTGTCAGGGAGCTCGCTCGTGCTAGCGATGCTCCATGATCGCTTCTGTTGCGGGCTGCATCGTGTTGTGGCCCTTTTTCCCTTTCTGGCCATCTGTCTCTCGGCAATCTATCTCCCAGCCTCTGTTTCCCGGACTATGTTCCGTAAAGGAATGGGTCTTCGAGCTTTTGACATCCTTTCGAATACCAAATGATTGTTTTTTGTTTTCTACAGAAAAATGCTGCAACACTGTGAAATCCCGCCAAGATCTATTCATTCTAGACTTCAAAAGTCCTTAAACATGGTTTATTCCTCTATCGAGTCTGCCCTCAATCGCTATCGCAAGTCGCTAATGGCCTGTTCCCAGGCTTCCCTTTGTATTTTGAAATTCGTTAAAAATCATGAAAATAACGTAAAAATGGCCTACGACAGATCTGAAATAGTATATAATGGCTTTAAGGAACCCTTTTGGGTTTGGCTTATCACAACGGCACTTCATCCTTCGCCTTTCGTTTAATAAACGAAAACTGTGAAAATACATTAAAAATGGTGTTTGACGGATCTCAAAATCTATGTAATAATATTTATACAGCCATCGGGTCCAGCTAATTGCACCACACATATACATGTGCATAGGCCCTGCTCCATGGTGTTGCTCCGATGCGATATAGCGATGCGATCTGATCGCAATCGCATGTTGCTCATGCCCCAGGCCGTTTGTAAGCACACTTTGTAATCTCCGATAGCAAACCTGCGATGCAACATGGGTCGTTGATCTAGGTGCTTGATCGACGGTCCATGTTGACTCCGCCGATTTCCATCACCAGTTCCATATAGTCTACACTGATATTTGCCGATTGCCTATGTCGATTGCGATCCGCCAATCAGATTTGGACCATTGATCGGCCAGATCTGATGTCTACTATGCATTCATTGCTCACGCCTACAATACTTTGTTTTTTCACGGTTTTCTTTGGTTTTTTCCTCCCGATAGTGTTGTTTCAGCCATTCTAAGGGCTCTTGGCATGCGATTGTTTTGATCTTTTGGATGATCTTACTAGCTTTTGAAGACTTAGGGAGCATATTTGGATCCATTTTGGGCTCCTTCTGGGGATGAAAGCCTCCCTGTGAGGTTTCAAGAATCACAGATTGATACCTTTCCTGTAAAACCAAAATCAAATCTATCTTCTAGTGTTCCATTGGGCATGGAGTTTATTTTGCATAAAAAATAAAAACTGAAAAACATATTTACAATATCAAGGCTTTAAAGCCTTAAATGAAATAAAGTTTCAAGAACCGCCCAATGACTGGGCCACTAAAGACATCTTCTCCTTCCAGACTGCGTAGAATAAAGGTATTGTTCTATTGAATTTGAACGATGACAAACGGACCTGTCCATAAGGAGTCAAACTTACCATGATTACCTTTCTTTTCCTTCAATGCATCCCATTTGAGAACCCAGTCACCAACTTGGAAATTGCCCACTTTTGCCTTCCTGTCAAAGGTTTCTTTGATTTTCTTCTGATGAACTTTTGACTTCTCAACCAACTGCTCTCTAATCTACTGTAATTCAACTAGGTTATTCATTCTCCTTACCATGTCATTTGTTTCATCTTGTTCTTCTTGAAATAATTTGGCCACAGGGAGAATCAGCTGGATAGGAAAAACAACATTAGCACCATAAACCAGCTTAAATGGAGAATTTCCTATGGACTTCTTGTTGGTAACTCTGTCAGCCCATAGTGCAAACTTCAACTTGGAATCCCAACTCTTTTTGTTGTCCTCCAACAATTTTTTGATTATCCTTACAAGACTCTTGTTAGATGATTCTGCCAGCCCATTGCCTTGAGGACGATATGAGGTAGAATGCACCAATTGAATGCCCATGGATTCACACATGTCCACCAATTCTTCTGCCCTGAAAGTTGTTGCATTATCAGTGACTAGTTTGGTTGTGCAACTAAATCTAGTGAAAATATTCTCATTCAAGAACTTTATGATAACTTGCTGATTAGTATTTTTAGTGGGTACGACCTCAATCCATTTGGTGAAATAATCAGTGGCTACCAAGATCTATTTATGCTGGCCACTGGAATGTGGATTAATCTCACCTATGAAGTCCAAGCCCCACTGCTGGAAGGGACCATCGACATGTACTGGCTTCAAGGGCAAATATTTTAGCTGCTATCTTCCTGCAAACCTCTGACATTTGTCACAAGATTTCACAAAATAAAACACATCAGAGAACAGAGTAGGCGAATAATACCCAACTCTCAGGATTTTTTGGGCTGTGGTTTTCCAATAATGATGCCCTCCATAGATGCTAGAATGGAACTGGTAAATGACTTCCATAGATTGTCCTTTGTCTAGACATCTCAAGAGGATCCCTGATGGGTCTTTCTAATAGAGCAGGTTTTCATTAATGCAGAATTTTGCTGATCTAAGCTTGATGGCCCGGGCTTGACTTGAGCTAAGCCCTAGAGGGACTTCTAGCTTCTGCAAGAAATGAAATATATTGGAGTACCATTCACAGGTGGCTAGATTTTCAGCCAAAGGTTGATTTTTCTCTTGCTCTTCTGCTTCTTCCTCTGTCTGCTCATCACCTGAATTTGAACCCATGCAATTTATGTCTAACAAACTGCAATTTTCCTCAGCCATAAGTTTAGCCAAGCCCTGGCCTTTAAAAAGCTTAGTGGGCTTCACCTCTATGTTAAACTCTATGAATTTTGCAACCCATTTAGCTCTCTTTCCAGCAATATCTGGCTGAGTTAAGACATCTTTCACTGAGGCTGAAGGTACATATGCAACCACTTTGGAATGCAGAATGTAAATTTTGAATGCCTTTAAAGATTTTATGAGAGCATAATCTTGTTTTTCAATAAGGTCATACCTTAGTTCAGCATCCCTTAGAGTTTTGTTGAAAAAGGCCATGGGGTGCTCTATGCCTTCATCATTTTTCTACAACAGAACTACTGCAAGTGTATCATAAGAGGCAAAAGAGAAGATATAAAACTCCTTGGTGTAATCTGGGCTGATTAGGGTGGGAGTTTCCATGATGGCTTGTTTGATGGCTTCAAAAGAGCTTCTTGCAGCATCTGTCCATTTTATTTCTGGTCCTTTCTTCAGCATGGAAGTGATGTGCTTCACTAGTTCTGCAAAGTTTGGAATAAACCTCCCGACAAAGTTGATCTTACCCAGGAAAGATTGAATGTCCCTTTTTTATCTTGGGATAGACAATGTCTAAATTTCTTGAACTCTTGCCGGATCAATCTTCACACCTTCAGCAAAAATAATATGTCCCAGAAGTTTGCCTTCCTCTAGAGCAAACTGTGACTTCTTTGGGTTCACAAAAATTCCAAACTGTCGGCACTTAAGAAACACCTTCCTCAAATGTTGTAAATGGTCCTTATGAGTGCTGGAAAAGACTGTTATGTCATCAAAGTAAATAAGGACAAACTTTTCCTTCTCTCCCACAAAGGCTATGTCCATGGCCCTCTGAAAAGTAGCCCCAGCGTTCATCAGTCCAAAAGGCATTTTGGAGTACATGAAAGTGCCCCAAGGAGTAGTGAAGGCGGTCTTTTCTTGATCTTCTGGATGTACAACAATTTGATTGTAACCTGAAAATCCATCTAAGAAAGACATGACTCTATCCCCTGAAACTTTTTGCAGCAAGTGTTCCATCTTAGGTAGGGGGTAGTTGTCTTTTTTAGAGCATTTGTTCAGATTCCTGAAGTCAACACAAAGCTTGATTTCTCCATTCTTCTTTCTTACTACCACAAGGTTAGCTATCCATTTTGAATACCTCATGGGAACTACGATCTTGGCATCCAATAGCTTCTTGATTTCATTTTCAATCAAAGGCAATAAGAGAGGGCTGATAGGTCTTAATTTATGCTTAAAAGGGATAGTGTTCTTTTCCAGTGGAATCTTATGATGAATGATGTTTGTGTCATAGGTTTTAAGATCACTGTATTCCGAAGAAAAAATATCAGTGAATTGCTTCATCAGGGTGCAATACTCGGAACTCTGGGAAGAAGACAAGTGAGTGGACAGATTTATATGCTTTAGATGGGCTGACTCCCTACATTATGTTTATGAACAACAGACTCATTTTCTTTTTTGGCAGGCTTATAAGGTACATCACTATGATCAAACAGCTTCTCTAGGGGCACCAATCCTTTGGGTATATGGTTACTAGGCAACTGAACAATGCTGTCCTAACCAATCTCGTCCTTTAGCTTGGACTAGTTGCATTCTTCCATGGTTTCATTTTCTTGGTTGATGTGCATTTCAGAAAATTCACCAACGAATTGTAAAAATCTATTAATTCATCATCATCTTCAAAAAATTTCCAGTATTTGACATTGTCAGGGAGAGATGGTCTATATTTCACCTGAACTTCATAAGTCAATTTAGGAGGCAAAGGAGGAATAAACATGCTAGCAGACACAACAAGGGAAGCAACAAGCTGGTTCTTCACTCTCGGAATGTAAGAAATGCTGAAAACATTAAAAGAGTCCCTAAGCTTCCACACCTCATCTCTGTATGCTTTCAGCCTTGGATGCTTTGCTTGCAAAGTTTTGTTGACCTGCTGGATGATAAGGTATGCGTCTCCAAACACTTTCAGACCTTTGATGCCCATTTCATTAGTAGCGTTTAAGCCCAACATCAAGGCTTCGTACTCTACTATGTTATTTGTGACCTAAAAAGTTAATTTGAAAGATAAATGAATGCATTCCCGTGTGGGGGACACAAGGACTACACCTACCCCTGCAGCTTCCTTAGAGCAAGCTCCATCAAAGAACAAGTCCCAAATTTGCGGGCCTTCTTCCTCTGTGATCTGGAAAACTGGTTTCTTAAGCTGCGTGGAGACCAACTGAGATTCTTCAATCTGAAGAATACAAGCTCCAAAATTAGTGTCGACATCATAGATGGGATGATTAGTGGGATTCCTTTCATCACTGATAATATAAGCCAATCGAGCTTCTTTGCATAATCTCTTGCTCTCACCTCCAAAAACTGGGAGATTAGCATAGGATAGATCATTTTGTAATGTTCCACCTAATCTCTTGATCCAACCTCTGGAAACAAACATGCCAAACTTGGGGGGTACATTTGCTACCACAATATCCATCATCATTCTCTTCATGGGTAGCTGAGACAAAGTGATGGCTAGATCCTTGATTAATCCCAGGCATTTAACTTTTCTAGAGTCAAAATAAAATAAGTCATGATAAGGCTTGGTAATGTCAAGAACCAACTCATCCATGATAGCCTTGGGCATTAGATTATGGCTAGGTCCAGTGTCCAGAAGGCAGTTGTGAAGGATTTTGTCATGAATAGTCAGAGAGAAATAGAATTATGGGGAGTTGTCATCATAATTTTTAATCATTGGGCTCAGAACAACTTCTTCCTTGTCATCTTGTAGATTTACATAGTCGGTGGAGGCTTGGATGGCATTAGGCTCAAGGGCCTCGAGGATAGATCTCTTGAAGGACTCATTCTTCACTAGTTCAATCAGAGGTATAGGTATTCTTAGCTTCTAAATTTCTGATTGAAAACTGAAAGGAGAAGGAGACTTGTCAAGGCCTTGTTAGCTCTGTTATCAAGTTTCAGTGTTTAAAGGGAAAATTCACGTTGGGCGGTGTTGTTGGTGCTTAAGGGAGCTCGCAGCAGTTCATTTCATTCCTTCTCCTTCATTTGCATTATGCCTTTATAGCCCCCTTCCTCCATTTCCTTCTCTTTATTCCCTTAACTCCATTATTAATGTCGTCTTCTATAAACCCTGTTTAACCCCTTTATTCTTTGCTCCCAGAAGCAAAGGTTAATACAACAAGCTGTGATCTTATAACCCCCGCCATCTCTGTCTTATTCCATGAACCTATATAAACCTATGTTTCTTCAGCTCGGGCGTTTAACACATGAACCCGCACCAAAATAGCCCTCTGTCGTTTTTTTTTAAATCTCCACCGTTGATCGTTCAGATCTAACGGTCTTCATTGTCTTATCACATCCGTTAAACCTCGATCTCCTCTCCACCGTTGATCGCGTCAGTCGCATGATCAGATGGTTAACTCAGCCCCCGCTCCACGCGGTGGTTTTATTATGCCATGCGTCATGTTTTAATTGTATTGCACCCCACGATACAGAGACCGCCAGCAGCCCAAAGGTGGTGCGGGGAAATCGATCACCGTGCAAAACCGCCATCTTCTACGATCCCCCTACCGTTAACCTATATGCGCCTTCCGATAGCGATCACCGTCAGATTTGGCGCGTCCAGATCTGACGACCCTTGTTGCTCCCATGCATATGTCCTCCGATACCTCCTTCTGGTGCGATCTCCGCCGTTAATCCATATGATCTGATGCCTGATGATTGTCCTTGCCCATTTCCTCCCGATTTATTCCTCCGATAGATCATTTTCGTTGATCCACGCGATCTAATGGCTGAGATTTAATCCCAGCCTGCTCATTCTTCTGCCATGAACTCCCAAGAGATGAAGCCACCGGCTACCCTGTACCTGCACAGTAATATCTCAGCAATTGCATTTAGCAGACAGAATGGCCAAAGGACAAACAGGATGACCTCGAGCAGTGAAGAGCATTTATCAGGCATGGAATTTAATCCATAATTCACTCCATCTACCAGAGAAGGACATCAGAATATTAGAAAAGGCCGATTTGTCCATTAAAACATTCATAGTTGTTGCAGAGGCCCATTTCAGTTTGTAAATGCGGTTGGTGGTCCATTAAGACACCTCCACGCATAGCCAGCAGAGCAATTTTGTGAACAAACTCTATATATATCCAGAAACAGAATGTAATAGGTTGATGAGTGTTATTTTGTTGTAAGGTTCAACTTCTGGAGATTGTAACTGCTGTGATACCTGCAACGTCTGGTCTTCATTTTTAGCTAATGCAAGCTTCTTTTTCTGTTAATTTCTCACTGTCCACTTCTTCTTGTTGTTCCAGGTTGTGCCTGTTTTGCAGTTATTCATGTGCTATTAATGTTTAGCATTAGAGGGGCTATCATCCCACCTTTGTGTTAGGATTTAGCATGTATCATTGAATTTGTTTGCAGGTTTCTGTTGTTTTAATGCCAGAGAGCTATCATCCTATGTGTGTATTAGAAAACAGATTTACAGACCTATTTACTAGTTGCAGCCAGCCATCACAGGGTCCTGTGCATCTGCTGGTGTGGTCAGTCTTCTCCATTATCACCTTATCCTCAAACTATGAGTAATTGGTGGTTAAAAGCCTTGTAGTCTGGGGGTGTTCACCCATGTTTGGGGTCAATCATAGTAGAAGTGGTTATTTGGCTTGAATATGCAACATTTCTTTCATTCATCCACCATTTATCCAACATTTTGGGAGTTTGTAATGTTCTCGAGCATCTCTGAGATACAACCTAGGAGAGTTTCTTGGGTTGATAACATTAATTGGTGCCATTGAAGGGGAGAGGAGAATCGAAGCTCAGCTTCCCTGGGAGAACGACACAGTTCCAGATTTTGATGATAGATAAGGTCTGGACACATATGTTGGTTGTAATCATCTATCTGGCGACTCCACTGATGGAAGACCATCCTTGGCGACTCCACATTGCAGTTCTGGTGCAGTTGGTGAGGCATGTTCAGAGATATCTTCAGAAATCATCAGCTGAACCAGTGCTTGATCCTGAGAAGATCGTTAAAGCAGAAGAAAGATTTTGCAGAAAGGAGCATCAGAATCAAGTAAACCTTGAAATTTTTATGTATCTCTGCTAGTGTAGAGATACCTTTAGAGATTCATACAGCTCTTTAGCCATTCATTTCCCTTTAGGACCTCAGTTGAAAGAAGCCTCCATGCTATCCATCATATTCCTATGTTTCTGTTATTCTTTTCATTGATTCATTCCACTCAGTCCACCAGTATCCTTTCATACACCCGAGTCATGGCAGGTCAGCCAGCCCTCACAAAGATAGAACGAATAGTTGCTGCTAGGTATGGATCCCTAGTCTTGCCTACCCCTTTGAATGCCATGCCTGTAGGAGATTATCAAGAGTTTTTGCCAAAGTTTACTGGTGCAGAAGGAGTAACAGCTGAAGAGCATTTAGAGGCCTTTTACAACTATGCTGATAACTTGGATATCAATGAAGAGGATGTCTGGATGAGGGTTTTTGTTCAAAGCCTAGATGGGGAAGCTAGAAAATGGTTCAGAAAATTACCCCCTAGGTCTATTACAGACATTGATGCTCTAGATGATGTATTTTTAAAGCATTGGGGAAATAATACAGACCTGCTCTTTTATCATGATGAATTGGGGAGCTTGCAGAGAGAAGATGGTGAGCTGCTGTTTGAATTTAACATTAGATTTAATCATATGTACAGCAGAATGCCAGCTGAAGTAAGACCCACCCCTGTTTCTGCCATGCTCACATATGCTAGTACCTTCGATTCTCAGTTCTGCTTGCTGTTAAGAGAAAGGAGATGTACTTCTCTAGATGATATGCAAGATGCAGCTTTTGAAGTTGAATCGAACATTCTGGCTGCACAGAGACTTGGAGGAGATGCTGAAACCAGAAGATAGGGAGGTGTATCCTCATCATCCTCAGAGCCTGAGATAGATGAATTGGCTAGGATAATTGAGTTTTTGACCTCTGAAGTTTCCAAGCTAAAGGCTAAGCAACATTTTGAGGAAGCAGGAGCTCATTGTTCAATTTCTTTTCCAACTCCAAATCCATGTAGAAGAGCACATGAGCAAATGCAGATTTTGCAAAGAAATAAGATTACAAACGAAGATAAAGGGGTAAGGCCCCTTTTACAGAATATAGTCATGGAAGAAGAGCTGTTAGAAGAAGAGGAGGTCCATGTTTTGGAAGGTGCTCCTTTCCTAACAAGGGCTACTTATGAGAAAGCAATATCCAGAGGCACTGCTCAGCAATTTGTTGTAGTTGCAGAACAACAAGTTGACCAGCAGTGGCAGCCAGCAGCAGATCCCTTCTTCTTCCAAGAATCTGTGCTCGATGCTTGTTCATCTTCGCATGGCTATGCAGATCTACAAATTAGTCAGCCTACTTTGGTCCCCAGTCCAGTGATTAAAAAGGAAGAGGAAAGCTATCCATTATCTTATGTTTCTCTGTCTGCTCAAAAGACAATCCCTCTAAGTTGCCCATCGAACACTGAGGCAGAACAAAATTCAAGGCTCAAGGCTGAAACTAATCATCTCAGTCTTGATATTCTGAAACCTGCTCAGATGGCCTCCACAAAGATTGAAAAGGCAGCTTATCAGATGACAGAGGAAGAAAATGTACAGTCATGGTACTCCTCCTTGGATGAGGATTGTTCGAAGAAAGATTCAGGAGAAGATGTTGTTTCTATGTCCCCTACACAAGAGTTCAATGCTGCCTCTTTCATATTAGTTGTGCAGGCCAGAGAAGATAAAGATAAGTGCACAGCAACAATGTTTATCCAGCAGGTGTACAGAGGCTCCTGTGAAGAACATCCAAGGAGGAAAATACACAGAGGGGAAATGAAATTTGATCAATATCTACCTCTTAAGCTCAAATGTTCTAAATTATTTGAGGTATATGATCAAATAAATCCTGTCTTGTTGATCTATGATGAACCAGATGACAGGAAGCAATTTTGATGGCCCAACAGATGGGCAGTTTTTGAAGCTTTGGGTTTTCAGACCTTAGTAGTTGTAAGCAATTTCTTTTTCAGTTTTAGGAGCAGGATTAATTTGACTCCATGCCCAATGGATACTAGGCAAATGTTTTTAAAAGCCGAGATTTGTATGAAGGCATTGATCTGCAGTTCTTGAGACCTCACAGGGAGGATCTCATCCCCAGAAGGAGACAGTGTTAGCTCTGCTATCAAGTTTCAGTGTTTGAAGGGAAAATTCATGTTGGGCAGTGTTGTTGGTGCTTAAGGGAGCTCGCAGCAGTTCATTGCATTCCTTCTCCTTCATTTTCATTATGCCTTTATAGCCCCCTTCCTCCATTTCCTTCTCTTTATTCCCTTAACTCCATTATTATTGTCGTCTTCTATAAACCCTGTTTAACCCCTTTATTCTTCATTCCTGGAAGTAAAGGTTAATAGAGCAAGTTGTGATCTTATAACCCTCGCCATCTCTATCTTATTCCATGAACCCGCATAAACCTATGTTTCTTTGGCTCGGGCATTTAACACATGAAACCACGCCAAAATAGCCCTCTATCATTTTTTTTAAATCTCCACCATTAATCGTTCAGATCTAATGGTCTTCATTGTCTTATCGCATCTGTTAAACCTCGATCTCCTCTCCACCATCGATCGCGTCGATCGCATGATCAGATGGTTGACGCAGCCCCTGCTCCACGAACCTGCCTGCCCGTTAACACGTAGGGGTGGTGGTTTTATTATGCCACATGTGATGTTTTAATTGTATTGCGCCCTGCGATACGGAAACCGCCAGCAGCCCAAAGGCGGTGCGGGGAAACCGCCCGCCGTGTAAAACCGCCATCTTGTACGATCCCCCGGCCGTTAACCTATATGTGCCTTCCGATAGTGATCACTGTAGGATCTGGTGTGTCCAGATCCGACGGCCCTTGTTGCCCCCACGCATATGTCCCTCGATACCTCTGGTGTAATCTCCACCGTTAATCCATATGATCTGATGGCTGACGATTGTCCCTGCCCGTTTCCTTCGGATATATTCCTCCGATAGATCATTGTTGTTGATCCACGCGATCTAACGGTCCCCGCCTGCTCATTCTTCTGCCATGAAATCTTAGCTCCGTTGACTGTTTGGAACTCTCGAGAGACGAAGCCACCAGCTACCCTGTACCTGCACAGTAATATCTCAACAACTGCATTTAGCAGACAGAATGGCTGAAGGACAAACAGGATGACCTCGAGCAGTGAAGAGCATTTATCAGGCATGGAATTTAATCCATAATTCACTCCAGCTGCCAGAGAAGGACATTAGAATATAAAAAAAGGTCGATTTGTCCATTAAAACATTCAGAGTTGTTGCAGAGGCCCATTTCAATTTGTAAATGCAGTTGGTGGTCCATTAAGACACCTCCACGCATAGCTAGCAGAGCAATTTTGTGAACAAACTCTATATATATCCAGAAATAGAATGTAATAGGTTGATGAGTGTTATTTTGCTATAAAGTTCAACTTCTGGGGATTGTAACTGCTGTGATACTTGTAGCTTCTGGTCTTCATTTTTAGCTAATGCAAGCTTCTTTTGCTGTTAATTGCTCACTGTCCACTTCTTCTTCTTGTTCTAGGTTGTTCTTGTTTTGTAGTTATTCATGTGTTGTTAATGTTTAGCATTAGAGGGGTTGTCATCCCACCTCTGTGTTAGGATTTAGCATGTATCATTGAATTTGTTTGCAGGTTTATGTTGTTTTAATGCCAGAGAGCTATCATCTTGTCTGTGTATTAGAAAACAAATTTACAGACCTATTAATTGGTTGCAGCCGGCCATCACAGGGTCCTGTGCATCTGTTGGTGTGGTCAGTCTTCTCCATTTTCACCTTATCCTCAAACTGTGAGTAATTGGTGGTTAAAAGCCTTGTAGTCTAGGGCTGTTCACCCATGTCTGGGGTCAATCATAGTAGAAGTGGTTATCTGGCTTGAATATGCAGCATTTCTTTCATTCATCCACCATTTATCCAACGTTTTGTTGAGTTTGTAATGTTCCTGAGCATCTCTGAGATACAACCTAGGATGGGTGATAACAGGCCTCTTACCTCGTGAGTTGGAGCTTTGAGGATGATGGGATCAATTGCCGGTCACCTATGCTTATTAGCTTGCTATACTACAGGGACAACAACTCTTTGAACAGAAGTTTCGTTGGCATTATTCATCTTTGACCTCAGATTATATCTGTGCCAATCTTCAGTTTGCAAAACAGCTTCACCATCCCATTCTTGGTTGATCTGGTCACTTAATAATGACTTTTCATAGGCAGCTGAGGTAAAAAAGGAGGCATTGCCTTTGTCTTCCATACAATGGATCTCATCATCTTCTTCAAATTGCTCTTCTTCCATGACTACATTTTGGAAAGGGGTCTTCACCCTTTGGTCTTCATTGGCATCTTTACTTCTTTGCAAAATCTGCAACTGCTCATTAGCTCTTCTATATGGATTTGGATTTCTAGGGGCAAATGTATTAGGAACTCTTCCTTTCCCAGGGTGCCACACAACCTTCAATTTGGAGATTTCAGAGGCTAATGACTCTATCATCTTGATCATTTTATCTATCTTGGGATTTGAAGATGATGAAGACTCGCCGCTCTGTCTCCTTCTATCAACATTTCCCTTGAGCTTCTCTGCAGCCATGATATTTGATTCTACTTCCAAGGCTGCATCCTGCATATCAGCCAAAGTAGCACATTGCCTCTGTCAGGCCAGGCAGTAACTCCTCAAAAATCAATTCTTTGTATTCATTCAGGTTGGTCTTTATTATATACATGAGGGAGAGACTATTCATTTCATCTCCCAGTGACTCTTAATATTTTCCATTATTTATTTACATTAGTTACACTTATTCACCCAATCGTGATGATTAGGTGTCAACATTCCCCCCCTTAATCTGAAGGGATGTTGGTGAGTCCAAGCATCGTTCTGAATCTTTCAAGCTTTTCTCTTCCAAGCGCTTTGGTGAAGATGTCTGCAATTTGCTCATTTGTGGAACAATGGTGGAGATGGATTGTTTTGGCCTCAACATGATGTCGAATCAGATGATATTTAGTATTGATGTGCTTCGTTCGATCATGGAACTTTGGGTTCTTTGCCAACTTTATTGCTGAGGTATTGTCAATCATGAGTGGAGTCGATTGTACTTGTTTTACTTGCAAATCTTCAAGAATTTTCCTGAGCCACGCAATTTCTTTTGTTGCCTCAGCTGTTGCCACATATTCTGCTTCTGTTGTAGAATCTGCTAGAACTAATTATTTGCGTGATCTCCAAGAGACAGCTCCTGATCCAAGACTCATAGCATAACCTGAAGTAGATACCCCAGTTTCTTTGTCTCCATCGAAGTCTGAATCAGAGTATCCAATCAAGCTGAAGTCGTCCACCTGTGTATACTTGATTCCAAAGTCTTGAGTTCCCTTCAAGTACCTTAGAACTCTTTTTGCAGTAGACCAATGTCCCTCACAAGGCTTTTGCATAAACCTGGAGATGATTCCAACAACAAACGAAATGTCTGGTGTTGGCATTATGAGATAAGTGTTGTCCTTGATGGCAAACCTCACTGATGACAAATCATAGTACAGAAGGTCAACAGCAAGGAATTGATGATCAGACTATAAGAAGAAGAGAAAGTTCATACACGCAGGTTAGTTAAGCCCAAGTCGCGTGTACACGCAGGTTGGCTTCAGCAAAAGCGCGTGTATGTGGAAAAGTACCTTTGGTCCATGGCAGTTAGTCCTTGGAAGTTGTGCCTATGGTTTCGGACCATTGTGTCTCGACGGGCGTGTCGATCCCTAGTTTTGAAGTTGATGGTATTGGATTTCTATGGTTTTGGCTCTTGGTATTGAACAAGGCCTAAGGCTATATAAGGAGAAGGAAATCATTAGGCAAGGGCATCTGAAATGTCTTGAATATCTGATGAAGCATTAGATCCAGTATGCAGGGTTATGGGTTGATGATGCATTGCTTGATCTGAGCTAAGGAGAGATCTCACCGGTTGATGGAGAACTAGATCTAAGGAGAGATCGGGATCAAATGGTTTGAAATGAACTATCTTTATGATGCTTATTCTAGATCTACATACTGACGCATGTATTGTTCTATAAATGTTATGAGTATGACTGATGTCTGGTACAGCTGCAAGTTATGAGAAATTATTTTTAGATCTGTACGCGGGTTGTCTTTGGCAAAAGCGCGTATACACGCGGGTTTGATT
The DNA here is from genome assembly GCA_031772625.1 of Pinus tabuliformis. Taxonomy (NCBI): domain Eukaryota; kingdom Viridiplantae; phylum Streptophyta; class Pinopsida; order Pinales; family Pinaceae; genus Pinus; species Pinus tabuliformis. The sequence goes on from CM062816.1 coordinate 32,129,747, forward strand.
CATCGAAGTAGCGTATACATTGTAAAGCTTGATATTTGAAGTTGCAGATGGATCTGATGGTTATTACAGAGTTCTGTGTCTGCTCTGTGTTCTGGTGACTGTTGTTAACAGGGTTTCAGTGATTCAGAGTTTGATGATTGTTTTGAGCTTCAATGATAGTTATGGGTCTAGTATGAAAATTGGATGAAATGTGGCCTTTCAGAGTATGTGTTGTGCTTCAGTGTATCTAGTCTGAAAATTGATGAAACGTGGTACCTGGAGGAGAGAAGATTGTAGGCAAGCACCTACGTACTAGTATCTAAGCTAGTACAAAAACTAAGGGAGATCTTTGGAGCATTGTAGCAGGTAGCAGCCTGTGTACTAGTAAATGGATCGGCTAGTACAAAAGCAAAGGGGGTTGTAGCTCCCGTATTGGTATAAGACTGCACCAGTACAAATATTGTAAAAGTATTTTCTTATTAAGAAGAAGATTGAGATGACTTGCAGCAGGTGGTTTTCACCCACATTGGGTTTCCACCTTATATCTTTGTGTTCATGTGTGTGGGTTTTGTGTGATGATCTGTTCTGTTATACTGCACCTGTTTACTATTAATATGGTTAATAATGTTCTGATGCATTTACTGAAGATAAGCTAACTGAATCATAAGATTTCTGGATATACGCTAGTTGCTTTAGACACAGCAGCGTGTACACGCGGGTTCACTTAACTGAAGTAGCGTATATGTTTTTGAGCATTGAAAAAGTTTTATTGATCTAATAATACTGATTCATCCCCCCCCCTCTCAGTATTATTTCCAACAATTGGTATCAGAGCAGGTCCTTTGGTAGAAGCTTGATCGCTTGAAGGAGATCCGTGGAACAATGGGAAAGAAGCTTAAGAAGAAAGCTCATAAGCAGAAGAAGACATCTCAGAAGATCTATGACAGTGGGAAAGTCGATTGGGGATTAGGTATAAGAAGTTCTTCAGATTCAGAATCAGATTCAGAATCATTATCATGTATGAATGTGTTATCCTCTGATGTTCCTGCTATATTTCCTTGTGAAATTGATGGAAGTGATAGTGAAACTACTGAACATGCTTTTATGGGTGAGCAAGAAAAGTATCAAATAGAGGCAGTATTTAGAAGGCTTACAGACAAAGTTAAAGATCAACAAGATCTATTGAACAAAAGGGAATGTGCTTTCAAAGAAGAAGTTACCAAACTAAAGGCCCAACTAGAAGAAGGAAACAAGGTAAGAAAGCTACTCAAGGACAAGGAAGACCAATGTCAAAAATTGCAGCATGAAGTGACATCATTAAGAAAAGAAGTCAACGAAAGAAGCACAACCATCAAGAAACTCAAAGATAGATCCAGCTACTATGAAAATCTTGAAGCTACGATCCTCTCACTAAAGGAAGATCTTGAAGAATCCAAGAAGCAGAATGAAGATCTACACCAAGCAATTGAAAAACAAGACAACGAAGTCATCAGCTTAAAATCACAGTTGGAATGTGCCTTCAGAGTTCGTCAAATTCAGCAGGATCTGTATGAAAAGCAAGAAAAGGAGATACTCAATCTAAGGCAACAAATGGAAGAAGGAAGAAAAGATGGAGAAGACATGAAGAAGCAATGTCTAGAAAAGGAGGAACAACTTCAAGTTGAGGTAAATATCTTGAAAGGTAAATTAGAAGAAAAGGATAAACTTTTGAGATTTCAAGATAGTACTAAAGCCTTGGATGATATTCTTAGTAGTCAAAGGTCTCCTGCAATCAAGACTGGTCTTGGTTTTCATGAATCTGTTGAAGGTGAATCTAGCTCACAAGGTGAGGCAAGGAACTCTAAAGAGAAATTTAAAATGATCAACAAGGAGATGAAAGGTCAATCCCATCAACAAGCAAGGAAAGAGACTCCTCAAAGAAAATCCTTTACTCCTCCTATGAATAATGTTGAATGTTATGTATGTCATAATCTTGGACATGTTGCAGCTAGATGTAGAAGAAGAAGAGTTCAAGATCATTATGCGAACAGGTCATCTCAATCAAGGTACTTTAATGGATATTGTTTTTCTTGCAATATGTTTGGTCACAAAGCTGCTGATTGCTACAGGAGGAATATGAAATATGTAAGATGTTATGCATGTAACACGCTTGGACATATAGCAAAGGAATGCAGGAACAAAGGATGGACATCACACCAAAAGGAGAAAACCTCATCACACTTGAAGATATGGAGGAAGAATGAAGTACAGTCAGCACAATGTACTGAGACACAGCACAGCACAGACATATCAGACTCAGAGGGAGCTGAAAGTGTAAAACTTCAGTGTCCTGAATCTCATACGCAAGTTCCTTAAAGGGAAGTAGCATATATACGCGAGTTAAACACTGCAAAGTCGCGTATATGTCAGTTTGAGGAAAAGCAGTGGGGACAGGATCAGAAAAAGGATCTGATATGATTCAGTCTATTATTTGCTCTATTGGTTACAGTCTGCTGAGGATGTGTGGAAATGTTTTGTTACTTGTATGATGTCTAGAAGTGTTTTGATCCTAACTTGAGGATGATGATGTTTTGATGCTTATTGCTGATATATGCATGATCAGATCTAACAGATGGCACTGGTTGAGGGGGAGCATATGCCTTTAGTAATTCATTGTTGGCATTATGGTTAATAATCCTTGGTGATGATTCTTATATGGCTAAATGATATATCTTGCTATGATGTGGTTGTGAGTTGTCTATGATAAACTCTCATATGATCCTTGAAGTTACATAGAAGATGTTCAGATCAGATTTATGGTTGATTCTTTGATGATGCATATATGGTGCTTACATGGTGATCTTCATAAGAACAAGGAGAAGTACAAAGCTTGAATACACATCTTCCTCACTTGATGATGAGTCACTTATATACTGCTGTTGTCATATGCATAAATATCATACAGTTATGATGCAGGCACTCATGCGGATAAGGATTGTTGCTGATGATGATATCAAGAATCTTTGTCAAAAGAATTTGAGCTCAAGATACATAGTGCTGATACATGGATGACTACTCAAAGTTGCTTTGTTGGAGACATGGTGATGAGTTCTTATCTATATGATGATAGGTTGATACTTACATATGTTGATTGATGCAGATGTTCCCAAGTAATGATACTTGGATCATGTAGATCTTGACGTTGATGTAATGGCTATGGTGGTTTCACATCTAATGTGAATGATTTCATGATGATGTTTAAAAAGAGGAGTTGACATCTATGTTCAGACATACCTTGCTGCAGGACATTTACAGGTTGCTGATATGAAAATGGTTATACGCGAGTTTCATAAGGCCTATCCGCGTATATACGCTTGTTTATGTGGATGCAGACGCGTATATGGAGTTTTTGAAGGAAATCAGCAGGGACAGATGTTGGTTGCAGAAAGTCTGATATGGGTCTGACAGAGATCATCTGGCACAGGTTCAGGGGGAGCAGATAATCTTCCAATGATGCATTGTTGGCATTATCTTAAAGCTTTTGGTTCTGGTTCACATTTGTTGTTGGTTTCAGGTGGAACAAAGGCGAAAGGAGAACAGAAGGATCTCTTGGTTGCTGATCTGAATGGTGATTATCAGATGCTGCTGGTGACTTTCATAAGTCTTGGTCTAGTTCTTACGTCTCTATGTCATATATCTCTTTTGTGGTATCTCTTTCATCGTGTCGAGGTCATGTAACGGCCTATTTTGGTTTCCCCACTATGCCTGGGATGATTGATGCAATGTGATTGGTTGTCATATGTAAACTTTTGATGTATCCCCACTTGGTTGGGTGGATGAGTCAATTTTTGTATATCCTCACTTAGTTGAGAGATGGATGAATGTATGAGTCTTTGGTGATAGGAAGATCTTTTATGATGTATAGAGTCATGTTCTTCTTGAAGAACATCTTTTGTAGATCTTGCCTACAGTCAGGAAGAGCATGAACAACACACTTCAGCAGTACAGAGACTCGGCATGTACTCAGGGGGAGCATAGACAGATTGGTACACCTTGGCATATACAAAGGGGGAGATTATTCAGAGATTTCAGCAGGTACTCAAGGGGAGTATGGACAGTGGAATGATTCAGCAAAGGAAGAGAATATCTTGGTCCACCCTTTGCCCTTGATGTCAAAGGGGGAGAGTGATTTGGTGTTGTTGCCATCAAGTCCAAAGGGGGAGATTGTTGGCATTATGATGCATGTGTTGTACTTGATGGCAACCCTCTCATAGAAGAATATCTCACTTATGTATAACTGGGTGAATCTTCAGAAGAGATATCAGATGTGACTGATGGAGGACAGCTCAAAGGAATCAGATGATGAATCTTCAGAAGAGATATCAGATGTGACTGATGGAGGACAGCTCAAAGGAATCAGATGATAGTTCTAAGTGTGACAAGTTAGCTTTGCCATCAAGTCCAAAGGGGGAGATTGTTGGCATTATGAGATAAGTGTTGTCCTTGATGGCAAACCTCACTGAAGACAAATCATAGTACAAAAGGTCAGCAGCAAGGAATTGATGATCAGACTATAAGAAGAAGAGAAAGTTCATACACGCAGGTTCGTTAAGCCCAAGTCGCGTGTACACGCAGGTTGGCTTCAGCAAAAGCGCGTGTATGTGGAAAAGTACCTTTGGTCCATGGCGGTTAGTCCTTGGAAGTTGTGCCTATGGTTTCGGACCATTGTGTCTCGACGGGCGTGTCGATCCCTAGTTTTGAAGTTGATGGTATTGGATTTCTATGGTTTTGGCTCTTGGTATTGAACAAGGCCTAAGGCTATATAAGGAGAAGGAAATCATTAGGCAAGGGCATCTGAAATGTCTTGAATATCTGATGAAGCATTAGATCCAGTATGCAGGGTTATGGGTTGATGATGCATTGCTTGATCTGAGCTAAGGAGAGATCTCACCGGTTGATGGAGAACTAGATCTAAGGAGAGATCGGGATCAAATGGTTTGAAATGAACTATCTTTATGATGCTTATTCTAGATCTACATACTGACGCATGTATTGTTCTATAAATGTTATGAGTATGACTGATGTCTGGTACAGCTGCAAGTTATGAGAAATTATTTTTAGATCTGTATGCGGGTTGTCTTTGGCAAAAGCGCGTATACACGCGGGTTTGATTCATCGAAGTAGCGTATACATTGTAAAGCTTGATATTTGAAGTTGCAGATGGATCTGATGGTTATTACAGAGTTCTGTGTCTGCTCTGTGTTCTGGTGACTGTTGTTAACAGGGTTTCAGTGATTCAGAGTTTGATGATTGTTTTGAGCTTCAATGATAGTTATGGGTCCAGTATGAAAATTGGATGAAATGTGGCCTTTCAGAGTATGTGTTGTGCTTCAGTGTATCCAGTCTAAAAATTGATGAAACGTGGTACCTGGAGGAGAGAAGATTGTAGGCAAGCACCTACGTACTAGTATCTAAGCTAGTACAAAAGCTAAGGGAGATCTTTGGAGCATTGTAGCAGGTAGCAGCCTGTGTACTAGTAAATGTATCGGCTAGTACAAAAGCAAAGGGGGTTGTAGCTCCCGTACTGGTATAAGACTGCACCAGTACAAATATTGTAAAAGTATTTTCTTATTAAGAAGAAGATTGAGATGACTTGCAGCAGGTGGTTTTCACCCACATTGGGTTTCCACCTTATATCTTTGTGTTCATGTGTGTGGCTTTTGTGTGATGATCTGTTCTGTTATACTGCACCTGTTTACTGTTAATATGGTTAATAATGTTCTGATGCATTTACTGAAGATAAGCTAACTGAATCATAAGATTTCTGGATATACACTAGTTGCTTTAGACACAGCAGCGTGTACACGCGGGTTCACTTAACTGAAGTAGCGTATATGTTTTTGAGCATTGAAAAAGTTTTATTGATCTAATAATACTGATTCACCCCCCCCTCTCAGTATTATTTCCAACATCTGGTCTGGTAGTAGTTAGGTAGTTGAGACTTCCTACAAGCTGTCTATACTTTGTTGCATCCTCAAATTCTTTTCCTTCAATGGATGTGAGCTTTAAGTTTTGTTCCATTGGAGTAGTAAGAGGATTGCATTCTGTCATGCCAAACCTATTCAACAGATCTCCAATGTACTTCTTTTGAGAAATAAATGTGGACTTCGGATGTTGAGTTACTTCAATACCAAGATAGTAATGAACATAACCCAAATAAGTCATTTCAAAACCTTTCCTCAATTCCTTCTTTATGGATGCAATGTAGCTTTCATTGTTCCCTATCATCAAAAGATCATCTACATATACCACAAGATATACAACTGTTTTTCCAACTTTCTTAACAAATAAAGTTGCATCATCAAGATCATAATGTTTGAAATTGAGTTTCAGAAGATGCTCAGTTAGTTTTTCATACCAGGCTCACGGTGCTTGTTTGAGGCCATACAAGGATTTCACAAGTTTGCATACTTTATGTTCATGTCCTTTCACAGTAAATCCTTCACCTTGGGACATAAAAACATTCTATTTTAGATCTCCATTCAAGAAAGTAGTTTTTACATCCATTTGATGGAATTTCCAACTGTTTTGAGCTGCTAGAGCAAAGAGTGTCCAGATGGTAGCCCATTTTGATGTGGGGGCAAAAGTATCCTCATAATCGACCCCTTCCTTCTGCGCAAAAACTTTTGCCACAAGCCTGGCTTTGTGCTTGTCAAGTGAGCCATCTGCTTTGTACTTGTTCTTGTAGACCCAATTGCAGCCAATTGGTTTGGTTCCTAATGGAGGATCAGCCAACTTCCAAGTGCCATTCTTTATCAGGGCATCATACTCCTTTTGCATCGATTCTTTCCATTCATCATGAGAAGAAGCTTCTTTGAAGGAAGTTGGTTCGAAATCTGTAGACATATTTAATTCACAATCATAAGTAACATCCATATCAACAAGTGAATCAGAGTCATCTACATCACCTCCATTTTTCCGGTTTGAATTTCTAGTTCCTGTCTTTCCAACCTCATCAGGATGAACAATTTCAAGTGTCTTTGTCAGCCACTTTGGGGGACCTTTCTCAGATGGTCCAGGCTGCTATGTTGATTGAGTTGGGACTGAATCAAGATTGAGTCTCCCAATTCTATCAATCACATCACTTAAAGTATCATCCGTTGTTGGAGTTTCATGTGGGGGAGAGAGTTCTTCAGAAGAAGATTCCACAGGTTGATTTAGTATAGGAATCCCCCCTTCAAGATGTGGAATCTGATTATCAAATTCTTGAAATGATTTTGCATTTGCGAATCTATCCAAGCAATCAAGTTGCTGCTCAATAACATTGTCAGTTTTGGATGATTCAAGAAAGATTACATCTCTAGATACAACAAACTTTTTATTGACTTCATCATAGAGACGGTATGCTTTGGAGGTGCTTGAATACCCCAGGAAGACACACTTACGAATTCTTGCACCAAGTTTGTTTCTATGTACCTTTGGTATCAAGGCATAACAGGTGGAACTAAAGACCCTGAGATGCTTTACCAAAGGAATGTGCCCATACCACATTTCATAGGGAGTCTTGTTTTGGTTAGCATTAGATGGACATCTATTCTTTATATATACACCACATAGAACTGCATCAGCCCAAAACATCAATTTTACATTTTTGAAAAACATCATGGAGCGCACCATATTTAAGATTGTCCTATTCATTCTTTCAGCTACACCGTTCTGTTGTTGATTATAAGGCACAGTTGTTTGATGTTTGATCCCATGTTGGCGAAGATAGTTTTCAAATTCATTTGAAGTGTATTCTTTTCCATTATCAGAGCCAATATGAGATTGTGCATCATTTTCAATCCATTTATGAAATTTCTTGAATGTTTGAAAAGCATCACATTTGTTCTTCAATAAATAAACCCAACACATTCTGGTGTAGTCATCAATAAATGTCATCATATATTTGTTTCCATTTGCAGAAGGAACAGGCATTGAACCACATAAATCTGAATGAATGAGTTCAAGTTTTCTATGTGCTCTTGAATGTGAATCATGAAAAGACTGTTTGCTATGCTTTCCTAGAATGCAAGCTTCACATTCCTTAAGTTTCTTAGGAATTGTAGGCAAACCAGCAACACCATTTTTCTTCAACAAGTGGAGGCTGTCATAGTTCAAATGTCCAAATCTAGCATGCCATAATAAACTTGATGGCAGTGTACCTTCTTCATAATGAGAATTGTATGAGAAATGTTGTGCACGAGCAGAGGTACCTTGTAGCTTGAGAAGCCTTTCTTCTTCTATCCCCCTCATGACAAGTGAGTGGTCAGATGCTTTTCACACCTCAAGCTTGCCATCAAACATATGAATGGAGTGACCTTGCTAGCGGATGTGGACCAAGGAAAACAAGTTTTTCTTTAGTTGTGGGAGATATAGAACATGATGTAGAAGAAAGTTTGGAAGACCAGGCAATTTGAGCCTAATTGTGCCAAGCCCTAATGGCTTGAGTTTTGATTGGTCTGCAAAGTATACTTCTCCACCAACATTTTCAGTAAATTCTTCAAAAAAATATTTTCTATGAGTCATGTGGCAAGTTGCTCCTGAATCAAGCAACCAATCATTTTTCCAAGAAGAAAGCAAACCATTAAATAAATCTTCATTTACTCCGATATTACATTGTGCCACAACGTAATGAGCGGATTCAGGTGCTCTACCTTTGTCTGTGTCATTAGTTTTACCTTTGGGTTGGTTTCTTTGCTGCTCAATTTTGTCCCAAGGTAACTTGCATGTGGAGGCATCATGTGATCCATTTCTTTTGCAGTATATGCAGTGCAAATCTGCCTTTTCTCCTTGAGAGTGTGTGCCCCCCATGCCTCTGAAATATCTTCCTCTTCCTCTTCGACCATCTCTTCCTCTGGAATAATTTTGGGCAAGATTATTTTCTTTATGAGCAAGGCACACAACCTCTTTAGAAGAAGATACGATTGAATGCATTGTAAAATCTGAGTGCTGTAAAAATACTTCTGTTGGCAAAAAAAACTTCTGCTGAGAGAAAAAATACTTTTGCTGATAGAATTTATTTTTTTTTTCTAAAGTTGACGTGCACTTCATATATTATATGCCCATTATATATCGATCACATATGGCTCAACATATAAAAGATTTCAACCAATTTTTAATGACGTATTTTCTCAACACATGCACCATGGATACCATACATATTTCTGAGCCAATGCATTCATATTTAAAAATCCAATGCACCAAATAAAAGGCATTCAGAGCATGCATACACAGTCTTCAAAAAAAATGTTTAATGCAGTCTCCAAAAATGTTTAATGCACAAGAAGCATATACTGTATACAGATCCTGCTCTCAACACACTTGGGAAACATGACCAATGGCGTCAGCTCTCGTGTTGAATTGGAGAGGTCTCAAGCTCATCGTTGTTCTCATGGAATTTGATCTTTGACAATGTATCTCTCACTGCATCCCAACCTATGGGTATGTTTGATTTGAACCCCTTCAAAGCTTTCTCGGTGTGCCTTACCACTACTTCAAATCAAGAAATCAATCACTCGAATATTATCACAGCGAGCGAATGTTTTAGCAATGTGGAGCAGCATATCAATTGATCCCACGCAGCTCTGAAACCAAGCCTTATTAGCTGAAGCAGAAGATGGCTTTAAATGACTCCTGTAGCTTAGAGTTTTTGTTCAAAACCCCATAAAACTAGAATGGAACTAGGGAGAAGATGTAAACAAGCTGTGTATATGAGTGTTGCATATGAGCAGTGATAAATGTAGTTAAGGGAGGTTTGTGCATGGGAGAGAGCGGCGTATGGAGCGTTTCAAGAACTGGAACAGGCTATATATGAGTGTTGTGTATGGAGCGTTTCAAGAACTAGAACAGGCTATATATGAGTGCTGCGTATGGAGCATCGTATGGAGCGTTTCAAGGACTGGAATTTCAACAACATATGGGAGAGAGCAGCATTTGGATGAAGTGGTGTGAATTCCTCAGATCCATTTTGAACTAAACAACGTGGTATAACCAAATTACACAACATATAGAGTTAAAAAGCAGACATTCTTATACAGAAACCCATCAAATCAGAGGAAACAAAACTGGAAATCTCAACTTTACATTTAAGTGAAAAGATGATTCAGAATTTGAAGGACCGTACAGGAGCTTTAAGCTCATTTGTAGCATTTGTTCCACAATTTTGGAGAGGCGTAATGGAAGCCCGAGAAGTCCCAATAGTTGTTTGGTCATTGTCCTGGTAGTACCAACGCATATGCAGTTGCCAAAATACGTTGGAGTATCCTAGGTATGGAGGTTTAGACCAACAATGTTTGGGCCAACGTTTAGGCAATTTTCAGGCTTGGAATAAAAAACATATATGACAGTGTATGGAAGGTGGGTTCAAGCCTCAGGAGCATGGCAGATGTGTCAGTTCTGCAAAATAGGCAGAACATAGGTAGAAGGGAGTTACAAGGGCAAACTGGAATGCCAAAAATGGAGCTGGCTCTGATACCATGTCAGGCCAGGTAGTAACTCCTCAAAAATCAATTTGTTGTATTCATTCAGGTTGGTCTTTATTATATACATGAGGGAGAGACTGTTCATTTCATCTCCCAGTGACTCTTCATGTTTTCCATTATTTATTTACATCAGTTACACTTATTTACCTAATCCTGATGATTAGGTTTCAACATTTTCCCTCAACAGTAGACAGAAGTTAGAATCAAAGGCACTGGCATAGGTGAGTTTAGCAGAGGTAGTGGTGGGTTTTACTTAAGCCAGTATCTTGTTGTACATGCGGTTAAACCTCTTATTAAAATCAGATAACAACTCACCATTTTCCCTCTTTAAATTACCAAACTCGGTGTGGTAGTAGAGTAGATCCTTCTTATCCCCCCAATGCTTTAGGAATGCATCATCTAAAGCCTCAATACCTTCTATAGATCTTGGGGTTAGTTCTCTAAATCATTTTCTAGCCTCTCCATCTAGGCTTTGGACAAAGACTCTCATCCACACATCATCTTCACTAATGTCCAGGTTATTAGCATAGCTATAGAATGATTCAAGATGTTCCTCAGCTGTAACACCTTCAGTCCCTATGAACTTGGGCCTATACTTCTGATATTTTCTAGTAGGCATGACATTCAAAGGAGTGGGCAGTACTAGAGGTCCATACCTATTAGCTATGATTCTTTCCATTTTGGTAGGTTGTGGACCTGCCATAGCTGTGGTGGCTATAAGGCTACTGGAAGTCTGAATGACAAAGGGTTGAGGAGTGATTGATAGGACTAAGGGAGTATGATGGATAGGAGGAGAGGTTTCCTTTGGGCTTGCAACAAAAGGAGAACCTAAAGAATAAGGAGCTTTATGAATCTCTGAGATATTTTCTTCACTGCTAGTATTAGATGCTATGCTCTCAACATGTATTTGTTCTATTACAGGATTTTCTTGAAGAGATATAGAATATTGTTTAGAGCTACTTGAACCTGATGCTCCTTTATGCAGTGCATTTCTCTCTTTGATGATTTTTTTAGGGTCAGATATTGGGTCAACTTGTGGCTTCTAAGGATTTCTCCGAGTATGCCTCACAAACTGAGCCAGAACTATCAAGTGGAGTTGCCAGATAAATGATTACAACTGAAAAAGTGCCCAGACTTTGCCTATCATCAAAGCTGGATCTGTGTCGTCTCCCAGGGAAGTTGAGCTTCAATCTCCTCTCCCCGGCAGTGGCACCAATTATGTTATCACTCCAGGAAGCTCTCCTCGGTTGTAGCTTGGAGATGCCTGGTAACATATAACTCTTCAATATTGTTCTTTGAACTATTGGAATGGATGATGGTTTGGATCAAGTTAGATGACTGTTTCAACTCTATTTTCACTCAAGACATGCATGAACACCCTCAACTTTACAAGGCTTTAGATCACTAATGCTCAATAGTTTATAGATTCAATGGATAGATGGAGAATACTGACTGTACCAACAAATGCATACATAAACACATATGAATGGCTAGCTACAGGAAGTAAATGAAGCTTGCAAATCTAATTTATCAATGCAGAGATAAGATGACAGTTATCTAGCATTAGACACAGAAGAAAACATGAATAACCTATTCAAGTGCAAGCTTAGAACAGAAGAGAAAATGGGAATTGAACATGTAACAACAAAAGAAGCTTATATTGCTAGAATGAAGATGAGAAGCTAGAGTAGCAGAGTATCCACAGTCCCCAAAAGTTGAACCCTTGTTACGATGAACTTTCAAATATTTATAGGCCTTTTACAATGCTCTCGATCCTTTTGAGGCTCGAGAGGTGCAGGCTCGAGAGGTCTTAATCTATCCCCTCTGTCTTTTTAACTATTTGATGCCATGACTAGGCACGCATGAGCTTTGAGGTTTCTTTTCTAACAGCAGAGTAATCGCATTCTGGTAATTCGCTACGTTGTCAGGGAGCTCGCTCATGCTAGCGATGCTCCATGATCACTACTGTTGTGGGCTGCATCGTGTTGTGGCCCTTTTTCCCTTTCCGGCCATCTGTCTCCCGGCCTCTGTTTCCCAGACTCTGTTTCCTGGATTCCGTTCTATAAAGGAATGGGTCTTCAGGCATTTGACATCCTTTCGAATACCAAATGATTTTTTTCTATTTTACATAGAAAAATGCTGCAACACTGTGAAATCCGGCCAAGATCTGTTCATTCTAGACTTCAAAAGTCCTTAAACACTGTTTATTCCTCTATTGGGTCTGGCCTCAATCGCTATCGCAAGTCACTAATGGCCTGTTCCCAGGCTTTCCTTTGTATTTTAAAATTTGTTAAAAATCATGAAAAGAACATAAAAATGGCTTACGATGGATCTGAAATAGTATATAATGGCTTTAAGGAACCCTTTCAGGTTCGGCTTATCGCATCGACGCTTCATCCTTCGCCTTTCGTTTAATAAACGAAAACTGCGAAAATACATTAAAAATGGTGTTTGACAGATCTCAAAATCTATGCAATAATATTTATACAGCCATCGGGTCCGGCTAATTGCACCACACATATACATGTGCATAGGCCCCACTCCATGGTGTTGCTCCGATGCGATATAGTGATGCGATCTGATCGCAATCGCATGTCGCTCATGCCCCGGGCCGTTTGCAAGCACGCTTTGTAATCTCCGATAGCGAACATGCGATGCAACGTGAGCCATTGATCTGCGCGCTTTATCGACGGTCCACGTTGACTCCGTAGATCGCCATCACCAATTCCATATAGTCTGCGACGATATCCGTCGATCAGATCTGGACCATTGATCGGCCAGATCTGACGGCTACTGTGCATTCATTGCTCACACCTACAATACTATGTTTTTTCACAGTTTTCTCTAGTTTTTGCCTCCCGATAGTGTTTTTTCAACCATTGAGGATTAGGTGTCCAACATTCCCCCCCTGAATCTGAAGGGTTATGTATGAGTCCAAGAAGAGAGCTGTAATACAAAATGTGCAAATATGCATAGCAGCACTAGGCTGAATGTGCTCTCTGAAATGTTGGTATAAAGGGTGGTGGTTTAAGGATGACCACCAACACTGGAACGCTTAGTGCAGTTCCCGGAACTCTTCCAAAATTGGCAAGAAACTGAAGTTTTCTGCTAGAGGAAGTGATCCTATTGTTTTAAAGAGGGAAACCTTCAACCATAAAAGGGAGGTCTCACCCCGCATAAAAGGTAAAACTTCAACCTAAAAAGGGAAGTCTCAACCTGTGATGGTTTAAGGATGACCAACAACTCTGGAATGCTTAATGCAATTCCTGGAACTCTTCCAAAACTGGCAAGAAGCTAGAGTCTTCTGCTAGAGGAAGTGTTCTCAATTGTGTTCCTGGAACTCTTCCAAAACTGGCAAGAAGCTGAAGTCTTCTGCTAGAGGAAGTGTCCCAGATTGCCAACTGAAGGCATGTTCAGGCATCTTTGTCTCTGGCTACAACTCTGAAACTGGTGTGGCAGGTTGTGGCTCAGGCTCGCTTGATGTGGCTTTGAATCTTGTAGATGATCATCATTTCCCCCCCTGTCAGATACAAGGTGAGATGATGGAGAAAACTCAACTGCAAGATTGTTCAATACTCTAGAACAAGTTCTGACATGTGATTGGAATATCTTCTTGGCTGTTGATGCCCATTGCCAAGAAGCAATCCATCCTAGATGAATCTTTGTTCTTGCAGGACGTTTGTTTCTGAAGCATCTGTTTGAAGAATGACTAGTTTTATGACAGTGCTTACATGGATGAAGATCAAAACAGTGATCTTTCATATGGCCAACTCGGTCACAGTGTTGGCATTTCACGATCTGTTGCTGTGGAAGAGGGGCAGAGTCTGGAACAGCTGGTGGTGAACTGTCATGAATGAATCCAGCACTCTGAAACTGAATGGGTTTTGAGTAGTCTGGGATATGAAAGGACAAGTCCTTGTCATAACCAAGACCGGTTCTGTGCTTGTTGTGGACAAGTTGTTCCCAAGGTCTGATGATGGGTTTGGGAAGTGCAGACTGAGTTTCTGCATCTGCATGTACAACTGCTGCTTTATTTGAATGAACTGTAACATTATTGACTTGCTGTTTATGGGAGTCTGTTTCAATCTTCTGAATAGAAACAGGTTCAGAATGATGACTCCATTGCTGTAGTTCTTCCTGTTGTAGCTTTGTCTCAAGCTGCAAAAACTCTATCTTTTCTTGTGCATTTTGTATACATTTTTGAATGTCAGCAATAATGTCTTTATTGATTATGATTGCGCTGTCAGCAGTGGATACGATTAGAGTTCTCAATAACTCTAATATTCTTTCAAGCTTAGCCATTCTTCTACACCTTAAAAATCCTCCAAAATCGCGTAGAAAAATTTCAGATGCTAAATATCTTCAAGTTACACAAGAAAGCCCTGTAGCTAAAAGGGAAAAAACCAACTAGAGATATCTTGAAACTATGAAAATTATACAAATATCACCGAGTCCTTCTATATTTAGCCGATAGTTACCCAAATCCTCTAATATTTTGAAGAAATCCCTCGACTGCTGCAAAACTATCAGCTGCTAAATATCTTCAAGCTACACAAAGAAAATCCTGCAGATTAAAGAAAAATGCAGGGCAAGCCACGGATATCCTGAGATTTTTCAGAAAATCTCCAGGATATTATCCTTCAATATTTAGCCGAGAGAATCCAACATCATCCAGATTCCTTTTTCTGATTTGGTTATGGACACAAAGGGTTTCTCAACTGTGCCAGGGGTGAATTTGTGCAACTCCAACTCCTTTCCTTTACTCAGTTACTTCATTCGATACTCAATACTGCCATATAATATTCTTATGTTGATATTGTTCTTCTCCTCAGCAAGAAGCTCATCAAGAGATAGTACTCTCCGATATTACTCCTGAGAAATAGACAGTCAATGGCAGTCCACATACACAGCTCAGTCACAGAAGAAAACTCGCACTAGGGTAGTGGATAGGCTGTAGACATAACTCGATTTACTCAGCAGAAAAACCACGTGGTACTCAGGTACAAACTTGGTTTGTCACAGCCATATGGACTCGTCCTGTAAAATCCACTCCTTAAGAATACCTCTGTTCTACAATATATTTCCGAGTTTTATGGGTCCATTCTTTTTGGGATTCTGGCATATGAGTGGCAAGGTGTCTTCCAGAATTTTTGACCCGCTCCAAGGGAACTTCCAGCAGTGCAATCTCCAGGTGGCCGAACCCAACGATAATGCGTGTTATCTCCACTGATACGGTCTCCAAATTAACACTGCAAACACACAAAGCCAGCAAAGATATATGTGGAGCCTTAGACTGATATGCAGGGTCTCTTCATGTCCACTTCTTGATCCTAACTTGACCCATGGAGATGAATAACCTTTCCTCAGTGGCCACGCTCAAGCACTGAATGGTACACGGCCCAGGCAAACAACGGTATCGGCCCTTTGTAAAGAGGTAATGCGTAGCTCCAGGACAGTGCGTATTCAATATTTAAAACAGCGCACATTCAACAGCGCATTCAATATTATTGAATCGTTTCATATATCACTGTATATAACCATGGACAGCGCGCATTCAATATTTAAAACAGCGCACATTCAATATATATCACCGTATATATATATATATATATATATATATATATATATATATATATATATATATATATATATATCACTTCAAAAGCAGTTATGGTTCAGGTCTTTGCTGTCTCCCAACAATCCTAGATTCTGATCAAATTGACTCATCTGGATTGGGCCATAGTGTCAATGGAGAATTGCAGTATGGCAATTCACAGAGCAATGGTATTGACCACGGATTCCTTGAAAAAGAATTAATGATGCATCTAATATTGCAAAAGAGGACTCTCTTCCAAAAAAGGCGAAGAAGAAGAAACTTAAGACATAGATTTCAATCAGCAGTTAGACAGAGACTGAGCAGGTGCAAAACACTCAGCAGAAATAAGATGCTTATGGCAGTCATAAAGTCTTAAAAATCCCATTCTATCGCTAACATAACACAGCTGGAAACGGACAAATAAACCAATAAAGTAAAGGCAGTTTTCAGCGGCGTACAAAGAGGCTTCTCAACCAGTCCATCCATGGTGCCGCCTCATCTTCATGCCTCCCGTCTTTGTGTTCTTCTCTGTTCTGGAACTTCTGAAAGAAAAAACTGCCTCTTATGATGAAGGCAAAGAATTTCATCTACCACCTTTAACCCGTTGCATCTACAAATCAGTAGAAGCTCATACATTTATGTTTTCCACATTCCCAGAAGTGAAAACTTCCAAGATTTCATAACTCCTTTAATGTGAGTAGAGAGTGTTAGGATATTCCGACACATAGGATATAGTTAAGTTCAACTTGGTCTAGTATAGAGTTAGGTTAGAGTTAGGTAAAGTGTGTTTCTTTACCGTTGTACATTTTGTAACTTACAATCCGACGGTCATGATATGTAGTGATCCGACGGTTCACTCTCACCTCGGTATTACCGACATTTGATCCGTGGCTTGACACCCGATTGGTCCATGAGTTCTATTTAAAGCGCATGGAGGGTCATTGTTCGGGTAATCCGTGCATGAGAGAAGCTTATGTAAATTTTCATTCTTTGATTAATAAATTGCCTGTAGTACCCACGTTGGGACAGGCCGTGGACTGTTTCCCTCCTTGCACTCTGAGGGTTTTAACCACGTCAAAAATACTGGTGTATTGATTTGAGATCTGGTTGTGAGCGGTGTCCTTTTGGTATTCTTTCTGTGGAACTTACCCTGTAAATTCCTACATGGTATCAGAGCTATTTGAGGGCCGCGTCCGTTGGTGATCCAAATCTGAAGCCGGTAGAACTGCATGCGGCTGTCGTTTCCTAGATCTGTTGTTTCTGATTGCTTTCGGGCCGAGAGGACTGCTCTGTTGCGTTCGGAGCATCTGTTCCAGTGAGGAACCCCTTTCGTTTCACGCGAAAAGGTTTCCGGTAGCCCTAGCTGCGTCATTTTTCAGATCGGGAGGTATACAGTGTTTTTTTTGCAGTTTACTGTTATTTTCTCTCTGCTTATTTCGGTCTCAGTTTATTTAGCCTTTTTTTTTAACCGGATCTATACCTTTCATTTCTGCGTATGCTCTTTGCCCTGCGACTCTGTGCGATCTGGGCAAATCAGAAACAGAAAGGAAGGATTTTTCTCATGCGTATGCTCTTTTCCCTGCACCTTAGTGTGATCTCGGAAAATCAGAAACATTGAGAAAAATATTTAGTTTTTCGGCTAAAGCTAACTTTGAGATTTTTTTTCTGGCTAAAGCTAACTTCGAGCCGCAAGGTTCGTTTTTCTTTGCATATTCGTGTTGGGTTTTGTGTTTTGTAGGGAAAAAGAGCTTTCTCAAGGCAAGCACGCAAACCGAGCCCCCCCCCCCCCCCCCCTCTCTCTCTCTCTCTCTCTCTCTCTCAAATTTTTTGTATAGATCAATTGGTTCAAAGCTATTTTAAGAGAGTAGAGGTCTTGGGTTCAAGTCTCCATTTTGTGGGGGCGGATTTTTTCATTCCCGCACATTCGCGCACTTTGCCGGCTACTTCAACAATTATTTTTCAAAAAGCCATATCTTCTTCATCCGGAAGCCTTTTTCAGAGCCGTTTTTTTTAAAACCACCTATTTTTTCGAGATCTATCCATTGGAACACTTACTTTCAGCATCTTCAGCTTCAGTTTTTTTTTAAAAATGGAAAGCCCATGCCAAGTCATTCTTGACAGCACTAACTACTTCCAATGGGTAGCCTACATCGAAGATTTACTTAGAAGTAAAGGTCTCTTCAGAATAGCCACAGACCAAGAGAAGAAACCAAAAGATGAAGACAAGGCGGCAAAATGGGAAAATAGACAAGATCAAGCACGTGGTTTGATAGGGATGTCTATTTCTCCTGATCTTAGATTCCACATTGCGGAACTTGAGACTCCTCATGAAGCATTAGAAAAACTTGCTAAAGTTTTTGGGATTAAAAATGAAATTAGAGCCCATCAACTTGAAAATGAGCTGCTTACTTTGGATCCTAATAATTTTTCTTGCATTGAAGATTTCTTGTCCAAATTCAAGAACCTTAGATATCTCCTGGAAGGTGTTAAAGTTAAGAAAGATGATGGTAACCTTATTTATTCCATCCTTACTAAGTTGGGACCAGCCTACTCTGTATTTGTTTCCACTTTCCATTCTACAAGAGAAGCTTTCATTTGTCAAGGACAAGACTACAAGCCCCCTTCCTTTGACTCCTTTTGTGATTCCTTAATAAGAGAACAAGAAAAACTCTTACACCTTGGTCTTCTTAATCTTGGAAACTCTTCCACAAAAGCGTTAGCCGCCCAGCAGCAACCAAATTCAAAGAATCCTAAGAAGTCATATCCTCAAAAGAATGGTCCTAAACCATTTCAGCCTCAAAATGAAAGATCATTTCAGCAAAATGATAAGACCAATAAAAACAAATGGAAGAAGACTGACAGACATTGTAACTTTTGTAATCGAGATGGCCACTTAGAATCTAAATGCTTTAAGAAGATGGAAGCCTTGGAAGCCGCAATGAAGAAACATAACATCCATGTGGAGCCTACTTCAACTTCAACTTCCGGAATGGCACTTTCTGCATCTCATTGTCAATCATCTCAGTCTGGTTATGCATTAAATGTATCTTCTTCTTCTTCTCATTCTCATGAGTGGCTCATTGATTCTGGAGCCTCTTGTCACATGGCCAAAAACCAAGCCATGTTTTCTTCTTTAAATGATTGTAACACCAAAAATATATATATTGGTGATGATAGATCTCTTAATGTTGTAGGGACTGGAACTGTTCATCTAGACAATGGTCAGTTTAATGATGTATTATGTGTTCCAACCTTATCCTGCAACCTTCTATCTGTCTATCAGATAACTCATTCAGGTGAAGGTAAAATTGTTGAATTTTCACCTCATGATGTTGTAATCAAGGATCTAAAAGATCCTAAACAGATTCTAGCTACTGGTCTTGCTGATGATTCCAAAAGGTTGTATAAGTTTCACAACTTTGGGTCATCCAATCTTCCCTCAGTATTTGTTGCTCATAATGATGAAGTGAGCAAACTTTGGCATGAGCGATTTGGTCACTTAAACTATCGCTCCCTTCAGCATCTATGTAAAGAAAATATGGTGACAGGTCTTCCTATGGTATCTTGCAGAGATGGTGTTTGTTCCGGATGTGTACTCGGAAAACATCATCGGGACAGTTTTGACAAACGTGCCTCTTGGCACGCCTCAGCCCCTTTACAGCTTGTGCACAGTGATTTATGTGGTCCTCTTCCTGTTGCTTCATTCTCTGGCTGCAAGTACTTCTTAACTTTCATTGATGATTTCTCCAGACGCACTTGGGTATACTTCTTAAAACTCAAGAGCGAAGTATTTACCACTTTTTTGGCCTTCAAAGCATTTGTTGAAAAACAATCTGGACATCAAATAGTAAAGCTAAGAACTGATAATGGTGGAGAATATGTTAAAAACACATTTATCAACTTTTGCACCGAAAATGGAATTCAAATGCAACATACTGTTCCATACACTCCACAACAAAATGGTGTAGCTGAAAGGAAAAATCGCACCTTAAAGGAAATGGCTAATTGTATGCTGCAATCTAAAGGACTCAGTCTTAGTTTTTGGGCCGAAGCAATTAATTGTGCAAATTATATAATCAATCGCACTCCTACTAAGGTTCTAGAGAATATCACTCCAGAAGAAGCTTGGAGTTCCATTAAACCAGATGTAAGTCACTTTCGTGTGTTTGGAAGTGAAGCATGGGCCCATATTCCAGATGAAAAGCATAAAGCTTTAGAACCTAAAAGTGAGAAATGTACTTTTGTTGGATATTCTGAAGATGTAAAAGGTTATAGACTTATTCCATTTAAGTCCAAAAATGTTATCATTAGAAGAGATGTAAAATTTGATGAAAATAAATCGGCCTGCGAGCCTAGTCCGGCGGATGTGCCACCTCTTCCTATCTCTTCTATCTTTGAAAACATTTCTTCTTCAGATGATGAAAGCGAGGATGATAATCCTCCCCCACCTTCTCAGGATCCTCAACTTCCAAGATGGGTCCGTGCCACTCGGGATGCAGCAGGTGATCTTGCCGGTGATCCTACAGATCAGCGACGTACACGTTCTCAGTTTGAAAGAGCCTCTTCTTTACTGGCTCAAGCTCCAGTAAATCATGATCCTGACACTTTTGCAGAAGCTTCAGGCCATCCACATTGGGAAGCAGCTATGAATGAAGAATATCATTCATTGATGACAAATTATACATGGGATCTTGTTCCTCTACCAAAGGGACGCAAACTTGTTAGATGTAAATGGGTTTACAGAACCAAGTATGGACCAGATGGGAAAGTTGATAAACATAAAGCTCGTCTCGTTGCTAAGGGCTTTTCATAGGTTGAAGGCATTGACTACACTGAAACCTTTTCTCCTGTTGCCAAAATGAACTCCATCCGCCTTGTTCTTTCCCTTGCTGCCTCTTTAAAATGGGAAGTCCATCAGATGGATGTTAAATCTGCCTTCTTGCATGGGGACTTGCAGGAAGAAATCTATATGGAACAACCCATTGGCTTCATACAAACAGACTCCAGCCTTGTTTGTCGACTTAAGAAATCCCTTTATGGCCTCAAGCAAGCTCCTCGGGCTTGGTATGCCAAAATGGATAGCTTTCTTTTAGAATCTGGCTTTTCTAGGTGTCATTCTGACAATACTGTCTACACCAAGAAAGAGGGCAACTCTCTTATCATCCTTGTTCTTTATGTTGATGATCTTATTCTTACTGGTAGTGATCCCAACCTTATAAACCATGTGAAGTCCAGCCTTAAAAAGAAATTTGAAATGACAGACTTAGGACATTTACACTATTTTCTCGGTCTTCAAGTCTTGCAATCCCAAGAGGGTATTTTCCTTTCCCAGTCCAAGTATGCTTGTGATATTCTTCGTCATTTTCACATGGAAGACTGTAAGCCAGCCCCTTCTCCCTTTCAGTCTGGAGTCAAACTTTCAGTCTCTTGTACCTCTCCTGAAGTTGATGCTACCTTATACCGTCAACTTGTCGGAAAACTCTTGTATTTAACCCATACTCGTCCTGATCTTTCCTTTGCTGTTGGCCTTGTTGCGCGTTTTATGCAAAACCCCCGTGAAAGTCATTGGAAAGCAGCTAAAAGAATACTTCGTTATGTTCGAGGTACAGTACAGTTTGGGATTCATTACAGTGCCAAAGCAGCTCCTCTGTTAGTTGGTTTCACTGATTCTGATTGGGCTGGTGACCCTGATGATCGGAAGTCTACTGCCGGTTATGTCTTCACTCTTGGTTCAGGACCTATTACATGGGCTTGTAAGAAACAGGCTGCCATTTCTCTTTCGTCCGCAGAAGCAGAGTATCGTGGTGCCGTGGAAGCTAGTAAGGAAGCCTTGTGGCTTCGTCAGATCCTATCAGAGTTTGGCTTTGAGCAGCAGCATTCAACCACACTTTGGTGTGATAATCAAAGTGCCATTCAGCTATGCAAAGATCCAGTCCAGCATCAGCGCAGCAAACACATTGAACTACACATGCACTTCATCAGAAAGCTCATTCATGACCATGTTCTTGAAGTGCAATATTGTCCAACAGATGATCAGGTTGCAGACATCTTCACAAAGGCTCTCACAGAGGCGAAGTTCACTAAACTTCGATATATGCTTGGAGTTCAGGAAGTTGTCACTAAGGGGGGATAGGCTCTAGTGCCTCCTTCCTTCTCCTATTGTGTCATATTTGTAAATCCTTCAATCCTATCCCAAGTTGTTCTTAAGGGGGGATGTTAGGATATTCCGACACATAGGATATAGTTAAGTTCAACTTGGTCTAGTATAGAGTTAGGTTAGAGTTAGGTAAAGTGTGTTTCTTTACCGTTGTACATTTTGTAACTTACAATCCGACGGTCATGATATGTAGTGATCCGACGGTTCACTCTCACCTCGGTATTACCGACATTTGATCCGTGGCTTGACACCCGATTGGTCCATGAGTTCTATTTAAAGCGCATGGAGGGTCATTGTTCGGGTAATCCGTGCATGAGAGAAGCTTATGTAAATTTTCATTCTTTGATTAATAAATTGCCTGTAGTACCCACGTTGGGACAGGCCGTGGACTGTTTCCCTCCTTGCACTCTGAGGGTTTTAACCACGTCAAAAATACTGGTGTATTGATTTGAGATCTGGTTGTGAGCGGTGTCCTTTTGGTATTCTTTCTGTGGAACTTACCCTGTAAATTCCTACAGAGAGAAATTCACTTATTAGTTACATATAAAGTTACAACAAAAAACTACATCAGTGGCTTGCAAAATGAAGTAAACAATAGCACATTTATAAGCAGATCTACAATGCTGGTTGATCACCAGCATTATTTAAATCCATTTCCACTTGACGGATAGTCCGTTGGATGCCTTCCAGCTTCTTCACTAGATCATGGTATCGCCTTGCAATGTTATCAAAGTGAGGATCCACCAACTGGTACTCACGTAGCCGTGTCACAGCTTTGTTATAAGCTGCAGATGCCCCTTCCTTGCTGCCCAGAATGTATAGAGCGTAAGACTCACAACAACCACAGCCGTGAGAATGGCCGATTCCTTTTCTTCCTCAACACTAAGTTCCACTTTCACCGCACTCAAAATGTGATTTGATTCAAATCCTTACTGCCTCTTTTCCATGATCTCCATAAGAGGGGAAGGAGGAAGAGCGTGGGAATTGCGGACGAAAACGGAAATGGTTTCCATATCCCCGACGACGTTCAAACCAGGCAGTGCACAGTCTCAAGCGTTACCCAGATTATAGCACAGAGGGCAGACCCTAATTATCACGCAGAGGGCAGATGTGTCAGGCTACAGAAATGCAGAGCATGGGCAGAATAGGCAGGCGTGCAGGTGCGTATCAGCCAGACAGTTTGCAGCATGAAATAGGGATGCATACAATAATGACAGTTCTATCTTCAGGAACGCAGAACTGACATGCACAGAGAGGCCACAACTAGTGGCTCAAATTAATTATGCAGGGTAGGAATAAACCTGCTCTGATACCATGTTAAACACACATGGACAACAAGAGAGATATGAAAGACAAAACATGCAGTACAATTTTTATTAACAAATGATTTACATTTATAGTACAATATCTGACCGTTGGGTTTCACATCCCAAGGTCTCTTGGACTCCTTTTGTCCATTCGACTTCCACACTAACCCATTGAGGATTAGGTGTCCAACACTATAGAAGCCCGTGGCCTAACTGAACCAACTGATTTCTGGTGGTATTTATACACCTCATGGGAAGGCCTAAAACATAGAAGGAGATAGGATATCGACATTATAGTCCTTTTGTCCCCAGATCAAGTCTGATTTTCCCTGTGCATATTGCACTCCTAGTCATAGGAAACCCTTGTTTCCTTGCAGAGATGTTCATATTCCATTATATGACATCTCTTTGCACATGTTGACAGGTGATCTTGGAGGCTTGGGCTGGATGGATCCAGAGGAAGGTTCGTTGGTGTCATGGTCAGATCAAGTTGTATTATTCCACTCCTATTTGGTGATATCAATAAAGAAGCTCTATCTTGTTCTTGAAATGTTGTCATCTCATTTTTTTTTTAATTCATGTCTAATATATCATTCTTTATATATCTATACTTAATGATCTAACATGTTTATTATGCACATTCTTTGAACTAATTGCTATGTATATGCTTCTCTGGTTTGTGTTGTAGGTCTGAACACTTTGGAGGAAGCAGAGGGTTTGGACCCTACGGGATCAACATCAAATGTAAGACCTTCAGGTAGTCTTCACAAACCCAACTTTAGTAGTTTTCATAGTTTTCTTGCTTGAATGATTTCTTCTTGTTGATAGTCTACCTTCGACCTGTTGAGGTTGTCAACCCTTACCTAAGGGAGATTTCTCTCGCAAACAGTAGGGTGTAAGTGTTTACCACTTGCCCTCAAGGTGATTGGAAATTATTTGCACAGTAATCCCCAACATGTTTGGGAATTTTACGAGGATAAGCTTTCCGAATCTGAACTTATTTCTAATGATCAAAAAGACGTTCTTCTTAGTCGTTTGGAAACAAGTATAGATATCCTTAGTGGTAAGGAGAAGCAATACTTTTTGGATCTGGGGACATTTCCCAAAGGTAGAAAATATAGCGTAATTTATTATTGGACAGTTGGGTATATGTGGATGGGATGGAATGGTCGGAAGCTTTTGAGGTCCTGTTAGAAATTGCAAGTCAAAATCTCATCAACCTCACATGATATCCAAGGTATAAAACTTATTTATGTTTGAATCCTTTCATGAATTCTTCGATTACTCCACATCTTTTTATGTACTTTTCAGATTAAATTCTTTTGGTTGTGGCATCCTTTGACTAGATTAAATATGTTGGCATTATGATGCATGTGTTGTCCTTGACGGTAACTCACTTGTAACAGAACAAGTATATGGTAACTAGATGAATCCACAAGTCAGTTCAGAGGTGTCATAATGATGGAACAAAATACCAAAATGATGGGTCAAAGGTTTACAGATCAAAATCATAAGTTTCATACAGGTGAATATTTGAGAATCTATACACAGGTTTGTCAAGGCCAAGTCGTGTATACACGCAAGTTTAGTAAAGCAAAGTAGCGTATAGTTTTTGCACCATGCTAATCTAAATACTAGGGGTCCTTACCATGTTATTGGACCATAGTAATGAGCGTGACAAAAGGTACTGATCATGTCAAAGATTACCACCGGTACTAGTGTAGTTTTGACCCGTGGTATTGGATAAGGGCTAAACTATATAAAGCGGTGAAGATCAAAGTGCTAAGTGTGCAAGTGAAAGGATTTTTGATGAATAATTAAATATGAAGTATATTTGCATTGTAAGGGCCATAATTGTCACATAGATATGAAATAATTATGCACCAATGAATACAATGATGGATCAGGATCATGAGACCTGAAATGAATTTTCATTGTATGATCTGATCATGGATTGACTAGATCTCAGACCTAACACATGTTTTTATCTCTCAATATTATGATCTGGGTCTTTCTGAAGTTCTAAAGAGATGCACAATATTAGGTCAAAAATTGCAGATCTATACGCTGGTTGGTCTCGGGAAAAGCACGTATACACACGGGTTCACTTCTTCAAAGTCACGTATATAAAGTAAGGGGTTTTCATTCATAAATGACTGATCAACCTGATTAATGTTGTTATTTCTCTGTTGTCTGTCAATGATGTCCTCATGTTGATCTGGGTTGAGTGATAATGTTTGAAGTAGAACTGATTGAATGATGAAGTTTAATTTGTTTACATGTTGATTGGTTGAAAATATTATTGATCTTGCTGACTATATGAGGGTTCAATAAGTTAACAGAATATTTCAGAATATCTCTAGTCAACTATGTGTTTGATTCAGAATTACAAGTTTTCAATTTTCAGTATATTAAGATCTGTACGCAGGTTTCTCTACAGAAAAGCATGTATGCACATGGGTTGCCTTAAGAGAAGTAGCGTATACATTTTGGCATTTGAATGATCAGGGTTGCAGTTGATTCTGTGTGTTGATGCAATATTCTGAATTCAGTTATGTGTATTGGTTACAATGATCTGAATATTCTCGTTCATTGGTTGATTTTTGATTACGTGTCAGTTGATTGGGTTTCAGTGATTGGTTGATTATGTGTGTCAGAGATTGATGATTGTATTATAGTGATGATTGAGCATAAGTGTTGATATTGGAACCAGTGTGAAAATTTATGAAACATGATCCATGGATGTTGTTGAGGGTTGGAACCTTTAGTAAGGAAGTCGTAGCTTCCTTCAAGTAGTAGCTGGTGATCAGATCAGGGGGTTGGAGCTCCCTTCCGATAGGAGATGGAGAATGAATGAAGGTTGTAACCTTTAGTAGGTGGGTGCCTGTGTACTGGTATGAGCCTACACCAGTACAAGAATGTAAGAAGTTTTTGATATTAATAAGTTTTGAAGACTGAGATGACAACATCGATGGTTTTCTCTCACACTGAGTTTCCACCTTAAATCCCGATGTTCATGTGTGTTACTTATGTGTGATACTTTATTATATTATTAATGTTTACTGCTTATCAAATTCCTGATAAATATCTTACATTCTTGTTCAAGTTTAACAGATAAATAATTAGTTGTTTTTACAAGTTTACTGAACATACGATAGTTTCTTTTACAACAGTCGTGTATATACGCTTGTTGGGTTCAGTCAAGTCACGTATACATTTCAGAAAATAAAATTATTATTGTGATTTTTTAAAAAACTAATTCAACCCCCCCACCCCCTCAGTATTTTTTCCCAACAATTGGTATTAGAACAGGTCCTTCAAAAGAAGCTTGATCACTTGAAGGAAGATCTCCCAAGATGAGCAATCAAGATGGAATGACATATATCAGACCACCACTCTTCATATATTGGAATACAAGAACTAGATCCTATATTCAGTCTCTTGGAGCAGATGTTTAGGTAATTGTGGAAGGAGGTTACCAATATCCAGCTATAGTTCCTACAGATGCAGCAGAAAAGAAGACATATGAAACCAATGCCAAAGTTGTCAATGCATTATTAGGAATTCTAACAGAATCAAAATTTGTCAAAGTTATGCAGCTAAACACAACAAAAGAAATATGGGACAAAATAATTCAAAGCTATGAAGGAAATACTAAGGTAAAAAGTGTTAAACTCCAAACTCTTAGAATTCAATATGAAACTCTCAGAATGCATAATGATGAAAGTATTTCCAGTTTCTTTCTACATATAGATGAGATTGTAAATCACATGAGAAATCTGGGTGAAGATATGAAGGACACTACTTTAGTTGAGAAAATAGTAAGATCTCTAACTCCTAAATTCAAGTCAAAAGTGTCTGCCATTGAAGAAAAGAAAGATCTTTAGAATCTTACCATTATTCAACTTCATGGGATCCTGACTACTTTTGAAATGAGGAAAGTGTTGGGTGCAGGAATTGCACTTAAGCAAGCTCCTCAACACTTAATTGTCAACCCGGGGGATTTGTAAACTTAGAGACGAAGCACAGGCAATGCCAGAGATGGTATGAATTTTCCGGATAGAAATTCCTACTTTAAAGAAAAGCTTGCAAAATCGAAAGAGTAAAAGATAATTGAATCATCAAAGTAATCTAGTGCTGGAACAAGAAAGAATGCATTTGCAAAAGAGATTTTAGAAATAAGGGAGCAATCACTCTAGCTGACTATTGATTAACTATTGAGTGTGTTTTCTGTTTAGCAGAGACACTTTAGCAGTCTCAATAGATGGGCCCTTCAAACCTGCTTATGTAAAGATATCCTTCTCGCAAGAATCGATCTTGCACTAGTGCAAGAATAATGATTTATGTAGAAGGTGTAAAATGATGTCTGTACTAAAAGAGTTTTTTCTTCGTGCAAGGGCTTGAACATTCTCAAGTCCAAATCACCCAGATTTAGTAACAAGAAACTGGTTCTTGTACCAGATGAGAGCTTCTTACACTTTAACTTTTAATTCTTGAAATCAATGCTTAATTACTGCAAGTGTTATGAAGCCAAATTGCATACCAAAAAGATGAATGTTTCTGAGTTTATCAAAGTACAAAAAATAGAGAAACAATCTTTATAATTTATCATGTCATGAGATATTAGTGAAAGCAAGAAAGTTGTTATAAGTAAACTAAAAAGGCTTACTGCATCGCACAATCTTACACTGGTGCAGGTTCAGTTCTTCTATTTTAAACCAGGCACGAAAACCAAAGCAAACTTGCAGTAAGTGAATAGCACACCAATGTGCACTAGTGCAGGTAATTTCTCCTACTCAGTTCAGGTGGGGAAAACCAATCCAAACGTGTAGAAAGTGAATAGCACACCAATGTGCACTGGTGTAGGTAATTTCTCCTGCTCAGACCAGGTGGGGAACACCAATCCAAACGTGCAGAAAGTGAATAGCACACCAAGATGCACTGGTGCAGGTAATTTCTCCTGCTCAGACCAGGCAGGGAAAACCAATCCAAAATTAGATGTAGGGAAAGGAAATTTAACTACTTCACGCTGCAGATCTGCTTTCACTCAAACAGAAATTCAGATGTTGTAAATTAAATCACACTTGGCAGTTTAAAACATAAATTACAAGAACAAAAAATAGGGAGAAAGTACTAGGTTGGCTAGGCCCTAGCCAACCAGCACGTTTCCCTTTCAAATAGAAACGCTGCTCAGCACTATATCAATTCATCAGTTGTCAAACATAAGGAAAACATGATTTATGAACATAAGGCAGAGCTCCCTTTATTATTAAATCATAAAGGCAAATACATGATGAATTACAGAGTCCAGCCCAGATTTGGGCAATACCAGCAAAACAAAACAATATTGTTGTAGCGTCGCTCCTCCACCGTCCTCCTTTCTAT
Organism: Pinus tabuliformis; assembly: GCA_031772625.1. Classification (NCBI taxonomy): domain Eukaryota; kingdom Viridiplantae; phylum Streptophyta; class Pinopsida; order Pinales; family Pinaceae; genus Pinus; species Pinus tabuliformis. The sequence continues at coordinate 32,158,673 of CM062816.1, forward strand.
GTGCATCATTCCTCCTTTTATAATCTTTCATAATGATTAAAACAAGCTGTTCCTTTGCAAGGAATATTGGGATTGAATCCTAACCAATTCTAATTACATAGTATAATAGTACAACGATTCCCCTATTAAAAGAATGAAGATTTAATACGAATTTTCCAATTTTGGGATTTTTCTAGAATAATTCTGGAAAATTTGGTAATTTTAACAAACTTCCTCTAGAGTGCCCTTCGTATCTCCTCAACCATTACGTATTGTGGAAAATGGCTCGTGTCTTACTCAATTTCCTATACTGGGAAAAACAACCATGTCGTGGAATTTCTTTATTTACCTTTATCTGTATAAAAACCGAGGTAGAAGTTGGTAGTCTGGAAACTTGTTGACTGTGTTTTCTAGGATTCTGGAAAAAATAGTCTTTTTTATAAAAGTGCTTCAAAGACTTGTTCGTAACTTTTGGAATACTTTGAATCTTAGGAAACGGTTTCGGTTATGGGTAATTGGTTATATTTGTGAAGAACCCATTTGCTCAGATTTCCATAATTCACTTCCATTTGCATAAAAACCAAGGTCAAACTTGGCCATTTAGAAATTATGTGGATTTTGAGCAGACTTATTAATTTGCAATGCTGGTGTAGGAATGTGTTCTGCAGGAATCCTTTCGGTACTAGTGTAAGAATGTGTGGTGCAGGAACTTCACCTCTATCAAAATAAACATATAACCAACTTTCAAACCTGCAAACACACAATCTATTATTAAATATGCCTTTAATGTTTAAATCTCATTAAAGCAAAGGAATAGAAAATACTTCCTTATTATCTCCGAGAATGCACAAAACTATGACAATGACTAGTCAAGTTAGACAAAAGCATGAGTGATTTCGAGTAAAAGGTGATATAAAGCAAGGCAAAAAAGAGGCCCAACAGAAAGGAGGTGCCTTAGAAGTTAGAGAAGCCACATTTAAGGCATCTACAAAAGGAAAAGAAAAGTAAGAATGCAAGGAATCTGGATACATATTAGAAGAAGATGGTGTGAACTTTGTAAAGAAACTTCAATTGGGCACCAGAAGAGTTAGAGGTAAGCTTCCCTTCAAATGTTTTTCTTGTGGTAGAGTTGGTCATTATGCTGCTAAATTTCCTCATGAAGACAACCATTACAAAGGGAAGGATACTGCAAAAGGTAATAGGAGACGGTTTGACAGTAGAAGAAGTTATTATACTCATGAAGATAGTGATGGCGTGTCAAATAGTGAAGAACTTGAATCTGATCAAGATCTTAAATTACTCATGGCTTTTGAAAAAATACTAATGAGACTAATGATAAATTTGTGGATGCTTTAGAGGAAAAAGATTTCTTTGAAGAAATTATTCAACTCAAAATTTTCTTGGAAGAAAAAAGATTATCCATAGATACTTTGAAGCATCAACTCATATAAAAGGAAAAGCTAATGAGAAGTTAGAATGTGAAGTAGTAAGTATAAGAAAGGAACTTGAGAAAATAAAAAATATGAATCTTAGATTTGCTAAAATATCTAAAACCTTAGATGAAATTATAAAGGTACAATGCTCTCCTCTTATGAAGACGAGTCTTGGATACACTGGAGAAACATATCAAACAAAAACGTCTTCAGACACCACCGGAAGCTATCTAAATGCAACAATAACCTGTCAACAAAGCTTCAGTAATGCAACAAAAATCAGTCAGCAAAGCTTTAGTAATGCAGCGAAAACCAGTAAGCAAAGCTTCAGTCCTCAACAAAAGAATAAAGGCATCCCACAAGTAAATCATGTTCACTCCAATCCAAGGATGAAAAACAACAGAAGCACCAATCAAAAGGTAAAAAACACCATAATATTCTATGATCACATAAATTTATTCTTTAATGGACAATATTTCTCATGTCATAATTTTGGTCATAAGGTTGCTCAATGTGTTGCATACAAAACTATCATGACTAGAGAAGCAAGAAAACAAAGGAATGAGCAAGGATTCAAGAAGAACACTTATAATATCTTCTTACCTCTTATAGATGAAATTGAATGCTCATTTTGCAATAAATTTGGACATGAAGAATCTGAATGTAGGAGAAAATTACAACCAACATCTCAAAAGGAGAAAATATCAACAAATTCTAAGGTATGGAAAAGGAAGGAGTTACAGTCTGAAAGCTGTGGCATAGAATTGTTTGCATAAGGAAAAGAAAATCAATGGTACATTAATAGTGGATGCTCAAAAAACATGACAGGTGATAAAGATAAACTTATTTCATACAATGCTTTAGAGAAAGAAAAGAATGTCAGTTTTGGAAATAACTCGCCAGTTATCATTAAGGGTAAAGGTTCTGTTTTTCTAAAAGAAAAAGTTAAAGTTGGTAATGTTATGTATGTTGATGGATTAAACCATAACTTGTTGAGTGTTATCCAACTGTGTGATCAAGGAAATGAGGTAGTATTCCAATCACAAGAATGTGTGGTTCATGAACTTGACACAGGAAAGACCATAATAAAAGGAACAGTAGCCTCGGGAAATTTGTATATATTGAAAGGTAGCCAAGAACAACGTTACCTAGGAAAGGCAAAAGAAAACTGGTTATGGCACAAAAGGTTGGTATATCTAAGCTTCTCTCAAATAAGAAAATCAAGCAGGCTCAAAGTTGTTCGTAATCTACCGTACATCACCATATCAGAAGCCAATTTAGTAAGAAAACCATATTTCAATTCAATGCCAAATAAGGATCAGCAAGTAAGCATCTTGAACTTATATATACTGCTTTGTGTGGATCAGTAAGGAAAAAGTCACCTCATGGAGAACAATACTATATCTTATTCATTGATGAATTTTCTAGAATGTGTTGGATCGGTTTATTGAAACATTAATATGAAGCATTTGATAAATTTAAAGTCGTCAAGGCATTAGTTGAAAATGAATTAGATTTAAAAATTAAATGTCTCTAATCTAACCAAGGAGGAGAATACATATCAAATGAATTATTTGATTTTTGTGAACAACATGGCATAAAAAGACAATTTTATGTAGCTAAAACTCCTCAACAAAATGGCATGGCAGAAACAATGAATAGAACTATTCAAAAAATGGCTCATGCTAAGCTTGATGAGTCTGGAACTCCTGGCACCTTCTGAGGTGAAGCTTCACATACTGCAATAAATATTCTCAACAAGGCTCATGTTCGTGTGAATAGTGATAAAATTCTGTATGAACTTTGGTATGGTAAGCCTCCCACTGTAAAGCATTTCAGAGTTTTTGGAAGCAAATGTTTCATAAAAAATAATGATGAAAAACTTGGTATGTTTGAATCTATAGCAGATGAAGGAATACTTCTTGCTTACTCATCTAGAAACAAAGGATACAAATGTTACAATAAGAAACTTCGGAAAATTGTTGAGTGCATTGATGTTGTGATTGATGAAGCATGCATAGGGCCCAAAAAGGTAACATTAGCAAAAGAGGATGATCATGATGAATGATTTCCCACATCAAATCAAAATGATATAGAAGAAGAAACTAAGGAAGCAACTGAAGAAGATACATCAGATAAGAAAAGGATCCATCTAGGTATGTTCAAAAGAATCATACAGAAACTCAAATTCTAGGAGAAAAGGAATTTGGGGTACAAACAAGAAGAACCCTTGTAGGATCTCCTTGTTATCTAGCTTTATTATCCACCATTGAACCAAAAAATGTAAATCAAGCTAGTAAAGATGAATGTTGGGTTAAGGCAATGAATGAAGAACCTGATCAAATTGAAAAGAATGATACTTGGTAATTGGTTCCAAGGCCTCATAATAAAAATGTTATTGGGACAAAATGGATATTCAAGAATAAGTTGAATCAAAATGGAGAGGTCATTAGAAACAAAGCTAGACTTGTTTGTAAAGGTTATGCTCAATAAGAAGGTATAGACATTGAAGAAACATTTGCGCCAGTATCTAGACTTGAAGCCATAAGAATGTTTCTTGCATTTTCAAGTTTTTGAAATTCCAAAGTTTATCAGATGGATGTAAAATCTGCTTTCCGTAATGGAGATCTAGAAGAAGAAGTATATATTGAACAACCAGAAGGATTCATTTTGGGGAATGATGAAAACCTTGTATGCAAACTCAAAAAGTATTTATACAGGCTAAAACAAGCTTCGCGGGCATGGTATTATCGTCTTTACAAATATCTTCAACAACAAGGTTTCAAAAAAGGATCCGCAGACAACAACTTGTAGACAAACATTGAGGGTGATAAACTGCTAATTATTGTTGTTTATGTTGATGATATCATATTTGGTAGTAATGAAGAATATATGAGTCGAAACTTTGCGTTTGTTATGAAACAAGAATTTGAAATCTATTTACTTGGGGAACTAACCTATTTTCTTGGTCTACAAGTACAACAAGCAAAAGATGGCATCTTTCTCTCACAAACAAAACATCTCAAGAAAATTATGAAGAAGTATGGGATGGAAGATTGCAAACCTCTATGTACTCCCATGATGACAAGATGCAGCCTTATTTCTAATGATGATTCTCCCACAATAAACCAACCAGAGTATAGATCTATGATTGACAATCTGCTTTATCTAATAAGTACTAGACCAGATATCATGCATGTAGTTGGGATTGTTGGACATTTCCAAGCCAATCCAAAGGAATCACATCTTCAGGTAGTAAAGAGAATATTTAAATATCTCCAAGGAACCCAAGACTTTGGTCTATGGTATCCTAAAGATGAAGATCTTACCCTTCATGCATACACAGATGTGGATTGGGCTGGAAATGTTGATGACCAGAAAAGCACTAGTGGAGGTGCATTTTACATGGGGCCTAGATTGGTATGTTGGTTCAGTAAGAAACAAAGTTCTATTTCCTTATCTACAACAAAAGCAGAATATGTAACTTCTCCATCTTGCTGCACACAACTTCTCTGGTGATGCAAACATTACATGATATACAAATCAAATGTTCTCCACCCATCTCCATCCTATGTAATAATACAAGTGCTACTAGTATTTCAAAAAATCCTGTTATGCACTCCAAGACCAAGCATATTCCTATTAAGTATCACTTTCTACGAGAACAAGTGCTTGGACAAAAGGTTAAACTGGAGTATGTTCCCTCCAAAGAACAAGTTGCTGATATATTTATTAAACCCCTTCGCAGAGAAGCATTTGAATATCTCAGACAGAAACTGGGAGTTATCTCTGCCTCATTTTGCTATTAATTCAGTATGCTCAGTCCACATGTGAAAATTGAAAAAGTTGTTGGCTATACATGGGTTTCATGAGGTATAGTCGCGTATATACACGAGTTTCTTTGCAGACAGTTGCGTATGTCTTTCTCTAATAGAAAAATAGTGGGACAGACTCTAGATCAGCCTGTGACATACTTCTAATAGCTATGATTTGAATTTTCTTGGTTTGGTGTTGAGGAGTACAGTTTGTCGATATGGTATTGAGTTTTGTTTTTCTCATCGATATTTATCTTATTGATGAATATGCTTTGATGAATGATTTTTTGAAAATGAACAGGTAGCACAGGTTTAGTGGGAACATCAACCTTGCAGAATATATTTTTTTGCTGAATTATGCTACATTTAAGATATTTTGTCTCAGTTATTAATGTCATATCTGTCATTTAATGTAAAGGTCATGTGGAGACCTATGATGTAATAATTGTCATATTTAGTCATGTATGGACTTTTTGAGGCCATGTCAAATATGTAATCCCACTTGGTTGGGTGGTTGAGTCAAATCTATATCCCCACTTGTTTGGGTAATTGATGTAAGTATGAGTCCTTGGTGATAGAAAGGTCATACTCAATTGAGTTATAGAGTCATGTTCTTCATTTGAAAATCTTTCTGAAGATTCAGCATGTGCTCAGGGGGAGCATGGATAGTATAGTGCAAATCAACTCCAAAGGGGGAGCTTTGGTCCACCCTTTGCCCTTGATGTCAAAGGGGGAGAATATCTTGGTGTTTGATGTATCTAATAGGTTTCTACAGGTTGAGGTGATCAACACCAACATGGTTTCCATCAAGTCCAAAGGGGGATATTGTTGGCATTATGATGCATGTGTTGTCCTTGATGGCAACTCACTTGTAACATAACAAGTATATGGTAACTAGATGAATCCATAGGTCAGTTCAGAGGTGATAGAATGATGGAACAGAATGCCAGAATGATGGGCCAAAGGTTTACAAATAAGAATCAGAAGTTTGATACAGGTGAATATTTAAGAATCTATACATGGGTTCATCAAGGCCAAGTCATGTATAGACGCGAGTTTAGTAAAGAAACGTAGCATATGATTTTTTCACCATGGTATTCTAAATACCAAGGTTCCTTACCATGGTATTGGCCCATAGCAATGAGTGTGACAACGGATATTGATCCCATCAAAGATTACCACCAACACTAGTGTATTTTTGACCCATGGTATTGCAAAAGGTCTAAACTATATTAAGAGGTGAAGATCAAAGTGCTAAGTGTGCAAGTGAAATGATTTTTGATGAATACTTAAATCTAAAGTATATTTGCATTGTAAGAGCCATAATTGTCACATAGATCTTAAATAATTATGCACCAATGAATACAATGATGGATCAAGATCATGAGACCTAAAATGACTTTTCATTGTATGATCTGCTGATGGATTGACTAGATCTCAGAAATTACTCATGTTTTTATCTCTGAATATTATGATCTGGGTCTTTCTAAAGTTTTGAAGAGCTGCACAATAATTTGCAGATCTATACACTGGTTGGTCTGGGGAAAAGTGTGTATACACGCATTTTCTATTCTTTAAAGTCGTGTATATAAAGTAAGGGGTTTACGTTCATAAATGAATGATCAACCTGATAAATGTTGTTATTTCTCTTTTGTTTGTCAGTGATGTTTGCATGTTGATCTGGGTTGAGTGATAATGTCTGAAGTAGAACTGATTGAATGATGAAGTTGAATTTGTTTACATGTTGATTGGTTGAAAAGTTTATTGATGTTATTGACTGTATGAGCGTTCTGTAAGCTAACATAATATTTCAAAATATCTCTGGTCAACTCTGTGTCTGATTCAGAATTACAATTTTCCAGTTTTCAGTATATTAAGATCTGTACACGGATTTCTCTATAGAAAATCTCGTATGCATGCAGGTTGCCTTAAGAGAAGTAGATGATACATTTTGTCATTTTAATGATCAAGGTTGCAGTTGATTCTGTGTGTTGATGCAGTATTCTGAATTCAGTTCTGTGTATTGGTTACAGTGATCCGACTATTCCAATTCATTGGTTGAGTTTTGATTAGGTGTTAATTGATTGGGTTTCAATGATTGGTTGATTATGTGTGTCAGAGATTGATGATTTTATTACAGTGATGATTTAGCATAAATTTTGATATTGGATCCATTGTGAAAATTTATGAAACATGGTCCATGGATGTTGTTGAGGGTTGGAGCCTTTAGTAAGGAAGTCGTAGCTTCCTTCCAGTAGTCGCTGGTGATCAGATCAGGGGGTGTTATAGACATTTTTGTGCCTTACAGCTCTAAGCATGAAATGTCCATAAACCAAGGGATCCTAAGTCCCTAAAAGTGTTGTTCCGACCCCTAAAGGAACAAGGTCAACAAATTACAGCTTCTCCCAGAAGTTCTCCACCAGAAACTGCTCAGAATCAGTCAAATCAGGATCATTTCAGCTACTTCACTGGCTAGCTGCGTTGCATAGCACCCAAATACACTAGCTAGGTGCGTTGCAACGCACCTAAATGCACTACCAGGGTGCGTTGAGCGGGAAATGACAAATGGCAGTGCCATCCCGCGAGGTGGAAAGATAATGGAAGCTTCCAGAATCTTCCCCAATGACACTTGCCTCACTGAGTTCGACCAAGGATGAGTAAGAGGCTCTCAGTCTCCAAGTGGAAGCAAGAACTGACAGAGGGAAGCCACTAGTCAAATAATAAGCTGACTCATCCTCTTTGCATACATCTATATATGGATCCCTCATCCCAGAGATCCAGAGGCTGGAATTTTGTACATTGCAGAGAATTGTTGTTGGTTTTGAGATAGATATCAGAGTATTGGGTGATTTATGCTTGGTTGGAGGTGAAGAGGGGCTTCTTTGCTGGGAGGTTGATGCTGGATCAGGAATCATGGGTTGTAACTCCTCCTGGATCTTCTTGTTATATCAATAAAACTATTTGAGTTTCTCCTACATGCTTGTGTATCATTGATGTTTGCTACATTTGTATGTTTAGCTTAAATTTGATCCTAAGATATTTATGAATATAAATCCATGTCTTTGTGTAGTTTTCTTCTTCTGTGATCTTACAGGAACTTGGTGAAGCCGGGTAAGTAAGGGAGCAGGTAGCTGGAAGCTGTCAAAGAGGAGAGAGATTGGATCAAAGGACTAGCGCAAGACACAGGTTGGTTCATCCTATTCCTCTTCGTTTATAGTTCATAAAGAAGAATACGAAAGTAGTTTTCTCTGTTTGTTTCTAAGGTCACTGTCACACCTTAGTGGGATAGGGTCGTTCTGAATAGACACTTTTCCCGTTAACAAAATGGCGACTCCGCTGGGGAGCGATTGTCTAGTTAGTTTGTTTGTGTTTCTCTTGTTGTTTGTTTCATAAACTTAGAAGTAGCAATCGAACTGCATTTGCCATTAACAAATGCAAAGTAGACATCTATTGCTTCAATCCATTCACTGGATCTATTTATGATTTGAACAGCTGATTCAGAAATGATCTGATTGCCCTTTGTGATAGCTCTTAGACCTCCTTTAAATCTACCCTCTGATTATGCATTACTGATTGCTTTTACTCGGCCAAAAACCATAGATTAAACTGCAAACCGTGACCCAGAACCCGGATAGAATTCTCGTTTCTGCCCCAGCGCAGGCTCTGTGAAGAGGTTCTGCATTTCAACGCAGTTCCCGAGAGGGCTACCTGCGCTACAATCCAGTTTCTCTGTATAACAGGTGCGCTGATCAGCCTTGCCTTGTGCAGTTGAGGTTCTTTGCTTCATTTTTTCAGTTTTGTCTCTGATTTTTGCAGCCTGTGATCAATGTATGTGTCTGTTTAAAAACCCCTTTTCTTTGCCGTAATTCCGCCTCCTTTGTACAAAAATACTGTAGATGTTTTTGTGTGTTTGTTACATCATTTACAGTTTTCCATTGCAAAAGTAGAATAGTCATACTGTCTTCCTTTGATTTAGATCTGTCACAAGTGTCGATTTTGATCTTAGGAGAAATTTTATTTGCTGTTGACAGTCGATTATGCTTTTACTTTTGCCTTTGGTTTGAATTTGTGACTTTCTAGTGTCGAAACGAGTATTTATTTCAAAATCATAAAGTGTCGTAATCATCTCTACCTTTTGATTTCGAAAAAAAAAAAAAAAAAACTTGTTTGTGTTTGTCACTTGAAAGCAAATTTAAATTTGTACATCAACTTTCTTTTTAGGCATCAATATTAAGAAAGTGAAAAACAAATACATGCACATGTGCATTTGCATATTGACAGTCTGTTTGGCTTGATTTAGGAAAGTGCATTTATAGTGTGCTCTTTGCTCTTTGTGAAAAGATTGTGTCTTTCTTTTCCCCTTGTAGCTAGGATTTTCATTGCTGAAAAGAGATAAAAGTTTGCTTATCATCTTTAGATTGCATTTTAGGAATTACATCTACATCTCGTGGTGAACCCAAAAGGCAAACTTCATAAGAAAGATCAACTTAAAATAAATTGAATGAACTTAACAACGCTTTGGAACTTAACGCACAACATTTAGAGGTCTAGGCTAGAGACGTATTCCGGCGTCGTAAAGCCTAGTAACTCTTGTCCTCACTGATGGTTGGGTGATTCCTCCACTTTGAGACGATAAGTGCCAGTACGGACTTGTGCTCCCACGTACCGTCAAGTATATATTGGGAGACCCCTATAGGCTTAAAACATTTTATCCATAGGAAGCCATGTCGGCCGCCCTACTGATCGCAATGCACGAAACACAGCATTCGGGAAGATTGACTGCCGTACCGTAAAAAGTATTCTGCAGTTTTGCGATTGGTTTGGTACTCCCTCTACCTAGATCTCCAGAGCAGTCCCTTTCGTTCCTTTTCAGACTCCTTAACGGAAAAGGTCCATCTGAGCACTTGTCACTTCAGGCTCATTAAAAATCGAAGGAGACTAGAGTCATCTTTAGTTTTTTCTCGACTCTTAAAAACTGAAAAAACAAGTTGTGTCAAAGCGTCTAAAAATTTATTTTAAACGGAATATTCATTACCCTTTTCCTACGTTGATCTTAGGTTGAGAAAATGGAGTCTACCAACCAAGGAACTCCCCTTGGTGGAAATCCTAGTCCCTTCTCCTCTTGGGGAGATGTTGGTGCACCCCATATGGCCACATGTCGCTTCCAGGACTGACAATTGGCTTGCCGGTATGGCTCTTCTCAACCAATGTCGTTCAGAACACCACTATTCCTGAACAATCGAATCAGCAATTAGACGAGTCCAGAGTTGCCCACCATCCTTCTACTTCCTCTAATTCTTCCTCTCCTCCTTCCTCTTCGCTTGATGGAACTGGTAAAAGTCAAGTTCCTAAGGAGAAGAAAGAAAAGAAGAAGAAAGAGAAGAAGAAGAAGGAGCCAAAGGCGAATGGGGGAAAACGAGTGACGTCTAACGAAAATCCACACACTGCACCAACCAGGCCTAAATCGCCATGTGTCATTTGCAAAGGAGACCACTTTCACAGAGATTGTCCTTGCATCCCTCGGATACTAAGGGACTGGTCTCCTCGTTTGCACAATCCGGTGTCATCAACCTCTGATGATCATGTTGAAAGCACACCATCAACTAGCGAAAGTGAAGCCCCAGGACAAAAAGGGAAAGCTAGATTTTCTTGTAAACTGTGCGAAGGCAATCATGCCATCCACCGTTGTCCCTTCTTAGACGAAGCGAAAAGAGTTTTGGATGATCGTCCGGTTTCACCGTTACGACTTCCTCCTGGATATAAAAAACTCTTGCCGAGTCCGTCGCTAGTTGAGAATCCAGCTAGCCCGCTCAAGTGGTCGGCTGAAGTGCCTATCATTGAAGATAAACCAACTGAATCCATGCCAGACGAAAGTCAAAAGGTTGAGGCGGCAGTTGACCCGGTCTTGCCTTCAGAGGTTTTATCTTCGGATGATACAGTCACTGAAGAGAACAAGGATGACACTGTCCAAATTCTCTTCATCAACACAGACTTCGACGAACATGGGGGCAATCTACCCATTCCTTTACCGCAAGAAGGAAGTTCGTCAGAGCTGTACCCGGCCATCTACTCGGTCCCACCTCCAAGCAACCTAGTTGTCTCCTTCGACTAGAATCAAATAGGCAGACCCTGTTTACCAGCAAGCATACCGTTCTGAATTATCGTTCAAATATATAGAATGGTCATGGCTGGTACCATCATAGATGAGGGGGATTCTGTGAGTATCCTTTCCTCCACTGCTTGGAAAGTGCTTGGTTCACCATCGCTTTTTCCTGAGATGAGAAATATGACAGGCTTTGATAAAGGAACCAGTCGACCTTTAGGGATCCTTCCCGATGTGCCCATAACATTTAGAGGGAAGACAGTTCGCATGAACGTAATGGTAGTTCAAGGACCCTTGGATTATAACCTACTCCTTGGATGAGACTATATTTATTGCATGGGAGCCATCGTCTCCTCACTCTTTAGAGTAATGTGTTTTCCGCACGAAGGAAGAGTGGTCAAGCTCGTGGACCAGCTTTCATTTCCCAGATCACGCATAGCAAATAGTCATATACCATCCCTAAATGGTCTCTTCACGCAAGAAATGTCTCAATCCCCAGTCCGTCCTCCCGATGAGCGCGAGTAATTCAAAGGGATATGACTGAAACCCAGGGGGCATGCGTCCTAGTCTGCTTCGGCAGGAAAACTTCGGGTATAGGGTAGGTTTCCGCGGGAGAATATGACTAGTCTATACCCCGTCCGTCAGTGGAAGAGGGGTTATTCTAGAATAAGATTCTCTTGTCAAAGTTATGTGAGTTGGCGGGCATCGTCGCTCACCATTGTTTATCTCGGTAGACATTGCCGAAGAAGTGTTTTGTTTGCACCGCGAATAGAACAATCTTTGGGTAACCTGTAAGAGGTAGGCCTTTCCTGATAGAACAAATGTTTTGTCTGCAAATTGAGGGGTAACCTTGAAACCATATTTTATACCTGGGGGCATGCAAACCTTTTGGAGTGCAAGCGAGGGGCGGCTATTTATTTTTTAAATTTTTAGGACCTCTAACCCTTTAAACTCGTAGGATTAGTCGTCACCTAACTTGCATAAAGAAAGGATGTGGGGCAAAAATCTAAAAATTGCCATTTTTATATGAGACATTCTTATCATATGACTGGATTAATCGAGTAGTTTTAACACATAGTTCAATCTCGTTAAAAAATAAACATAATACATGAGCAAATGTTTCCACCCGCGTTTAAGCTCGTTAAAAAATGGAGTATTCCCCGGTAAATAACCACCGTGAATGTAGCATTTCAGCCATTAAAGCCTTGGTCGTGTTTGCACCGTCACCTCCACTTTTCCATTGGTCGATCATTCACCTCCATTTGATTGTTTACCCATTTTGAGGAACAGCTGCGAAGAGTGATTTCACTAGCCATCGTTGTGACACTGCCGTGATTGGAAAATTCCAACCCTTACCTGGAATCAGCTGCTACCCATTTTATCACTCGTTCCTCAAAAGACGAGTCTTCTTTAAGCTCTTTTCAACTGACTCGTAAAATATGAAAAGATTGCCGAGTTTTGGCCTTCCAGCTTGTTAAAGCGACCGGAAGTGCTATCCCTCCTCTAGATTTTAATCTTTTTGGACCTGAGGGATTATTGCACAAAAAGATCGAGCGCTTGTTTTGTTCGGCTCGTTAAAACTATCGAAAATTCATCCCTTCTGTATTGTTTTATACTTTTTCGGACTTAAGGGATTAGATGACGAAAAAGGAATTTTGGAGTTAACTTTACGTACCTTTTCAGACTCTCTAAAAATGAAAAGGACCGAGTTATCTTTGTTGTTAGACTCGTTAAAAAGATTAATAGCGACAAACTTGTCTTTAGACGAGAACGAGTTTCACTATCGCTAGGCTCGTTAAAACATAGCGATGGGTTTGCCCGAAGGGAAAATTATAGAACAAGCATATGTTATCCTCCTCAAGCTTGACAAAAATAAAGAGGTACTGGTCAGCAATGACTGGGGAAAAATTGGGAAGAAAACTCAAAGAATCTTTATTGGTAGCAAGTCGCTCTTGAACATGACACTTCCACTCCGTGTCCGAATCGGGTTGGGTTGTTTCATTCACCGGTCACATCACCATGGTCACGCGATACCATCCACATTTGGGGTAAATGCTACCAATCCATCACATAAGTGTCACCGACATGTTTAAGAGAAGTCATCCAGAGAAGTCACCTATGTCCCATCCACTACCATACATTATACTTCATTCTTTCATGACCGCCATCCTGAACCGTATATCATCAGATTGTTTTCACCTCCATCAAAATCATTTGCTCTGTTCCGTGTCATTGATGTGGGATTCATTAAGGCCCTCCTTTGACGGATCGCTTCTTGTCGACATCAGCTCATTATCCAAGAAGTTGATCTAGGAACACCCCATTTAGTACTTTGAAGCTTGCATGCCTCAATGGCAAGTTTCTCACTTCCGGCGACAGGTATACATCAATGACCTTCGACCGAAAGATTTTGCGTGGTGTTCGACGCCAAGTCCTTTATTCACACCACGTGAATTGTACTGCAGTACCTTGAGGGTCATCATCATTATCAGTGATTCCTCTCGCGCTTGTTAATGGTTTACATCATTGACTGGTAATCAAGCGATGTCTTTCCATGTTCGACTTCAAAACATTTCTCACATGGATCGACTTGTACTTCGAGTGAAGATCGGACGAGATTGAAGACCCCGGATCTAGTTTCATCCATACGGGCTGCGATATATATTCATGGAAAATAAAGACATTGAAATGTACAGAATTGCAGCACAGATAATCATCCTACCAAAAGGATGATGGCTCTATCAGAATCATCAGTCTACCATTAGACGATTGTCTGTCCTATGTACATGAAAATGAATTTATAAAGCTGAGCATGGGAATGCCCGCCTCAGCTAGATCATGAAAAATAGTATGAAGATAATGTATTGTATTGTATCTTATTACAGGTCTCCTCCCAGCATTGAAAGAACTTCGGATCCTCCTAATAAAGCATTTCACCCGATAAACGGCCTCATACTTTAGAGGGCAACTGTTATAGACATTTTTGTACCTTACAGCTCTAAGCATGAAATGTCCATAAACCAAGGGATCCTAAGTCCCTAAAAGTGTTGTTCCGACCCCTAAAGGAACAAGGTCAACAAATTACAGCTTCTCCCAGAAGTTCTCCACCAGAAACTGCTCAGAATCAGTCAAATCAGGATCATTTCAGCTGCTCCACTGGCTAGCTGCGTTGCATAGCACCCAAATACACTAGCTAGGTGCGTTGCAACGCACCTAAATGCACTACCAGGGTGCGTTGAGCGGGAAATGACAAATGGCAGTGCCATTCTGCGAGGTGGAAAGATAATGGAAGCTTCCAGAATCTTCCCCAATGACGCTTGCCTCACTGAGTTCGACCAAGGATGAGTAAGAGGCTCTCAGTCTCCAAGTGGAAGCAAGAAATGACAGAGGGAAGCCACTAGTCAAATCATAAGCTGACTCATCCTCTTTGCATACATCTATATATGGATCCCTCATCCCAGAGATCCAGAGGCTGGAATTTTGTACATGGCAGAGAATTGTTGTTGGTTTTGAGATAGATATCATAGTATTGGGTGATTTATGCTTGGTTGGAGGTGAAGAGGGGCTTCTTTGCTGGGAGGTTGATGCTGGATCAGGAATCATGGGTTGTAACTCCTCCTGGATCTTCTTGTTATATCAATAAAAGTATTTGAGTTTCTCCTACATGCTTGTGTATCATTGATGTTTGCTACATTTGTATGTTTAGCTTAAATCTGATCCTAAGCTGTTTATGAATATAAATCCATGTCCTTGTGTAGTTTTCTTCTTCTGTGATCTTACAGTAACTTGGTGAAGCCGGGCAAGTAAGGGAGCAGGTAGCTGGAAGCTGTCAAAGAGGAGAGAGATTGGATCAAAGGACTAGCGCAAGACACAAGTTGGTTCATCCTATTCCTCTTCATTTATAGTTCATGAAGAAGAATACGAAAGTAGTTTTCTCCGTTTGTTTCTAAGGTCACTGTCACACCTTAGTGGGATAGGGTCATTCTAAATAGACACTTTTCCCGTTAACAGGGGGTTGGAGCTCCCTTCTAGTAGGAGTTGTAGAACAAATGAAGGTTGTAGCCTTCAGCAGGTGGGTTCATCAAAGTCATGTATACATTTCAGAAAAGAAAATTATTATTGTGAGTTTTTAAATATTGATTCACCTCCCCTCTCAGTATTTTTTCCCAACAAAATAACTTTGCAGAAAATCTCATACTTACAGCCACATGCTAAATGCATATGAAATAAGTTTAAGGTTCAATTGAATTCATGTTAAGCTATGAGCTACATAATAATTGCATTGGATATTCAAATATCTGCAACTATGGTGTTAGGATAGAATTCATGTCAGT
Organism: Pinus tabuliformis; assembly: GCA_031772625.1. NCBI lineage: Eukaryota > Viridiplantae > Streptophyta > Pinopsida > Pinales > Pinaceae > Pinus > Pinus tabuliformis. The sequence continues at coordinate 32,174,337 of CM062816.1, forward strand.
TACAAGTTACAAAGTTTCACTCTGTCTGATATCTTTGGTTTAATTGTCTCTCATAATATCAAGGGAAGTTGTAATTCATCTAAATCCATGGTCTTCATCGGGCATAAAATATTTATTCTTTAGCTTTGTAGGAGTGGGTTTGATTTGTTAGTTCATGGATATATGTGCCAATTGGTAGTTACAGGACTCTAGTTGCTATATCATTTGCAAATGCAACATAGCATAAACAATACTTGAAATGATTTGGCTGAGGAGCTCAAGCTTAATGTGGTTCCTTTGAGTAAGATGTTCTTTAAATATCCCTTTTAGGATGAAATTTTCAACTTCGTAGTTGAATTTATTATCTATTAATGCATGGATCTTAACAAATTATCTTCTCCTTTTTCATAATAGGGAACCACTGTTGTTATAGGACATTTTGTCACATCTGATCAGTGAGCCTCCTAATGGGATCAATCAATATCATATTTCGCCTTGTCACCATCTTGCACAAATCCCTAAGCATGTGCCTTTCATTTCCGATAGTTTCAGCCTTGAATTGCTTCATCTTATCCAGTTTGAGGATCAACTCTCCCTGTAGGCCTACTAGTGTACGTTCACCAATAGATTGCTCCCCTTTACACCTGCAATTGTTATAGAAATCCAGGAGAATGATCGAGATTACGGAATCTTCCCCTTCTAGGAGTTTCTAGAAGTTGTTACAACTACTTACCTTGGATAAAACATTCAGATCCTTCCCTTCCCTACATTGGAGTTTTCACCACTTATCCTTTTATCCTATCCCTCCATCAAAGGTGGATCTCTTACCCTAGATTGGTAATTGGATAACAACCCCCAACTTACCATACTTCTCTATATATTCCCAACCTTCTATGTGGTTGGGGGTTGGATTTTGGAGAGTGATTCTGCGCTTATGTTGTTGTAGTGATTCATCATCTTCTCATGCATTTAGGGTGATTGGAGCTGCATATTGTGACAAGGAAAGGACAAGTCAACAGCTTAGAGGAGCTCTTCTACAAGATCGGCTACTACTTATGGTTGTAATCTCCTTCCATTTATAGTAATGCAAATAATTCATTGCTTTCCTATATGTGATGTTGTTATTTCACTTATTTCAATACCATGTTGATCTATTGGATGAAGCACTTAGGTGATACTGCATATATCTCGTAGATTCTTGGCTTGTGTTATCTGACTATGCAGGTTCTAATTTTGGAAATCGGAGCTAGGATTGGATCTTCCAAGATAAAGAAGGAGGGAAGTGTGTGAAAGATTCCGAGTAGGCCTCACTCCATCATCTAAGGAAAAATATTGTGTTCCTTGTCTCTGTATTGTTCTAGGTTAGCCACAGACCTAGGGGAGATACTTTTATCTGCAATTGTAAATCCCATATAACAAATTAGCGACCATACTCGGAGCGAAGTATTCCTTTGGTGGTTTCCTTATCGATTATGTTTGATTACCTCCTTGATAGACATTTGTTGTATCATCCAACTCAGAACAAACCTAGGAAGTGATTTCATTGAGCCTTTTTTTCAATTTTTGTCCCAGAATTCTCTTTCCTAGGCCCGACGCACCCACCGTGCCTTTGAATGAGCGTTGCACCACACCCTGTCCCACTCTGAATCAATGTTGCAACGTAATAGTGCCTCTTCTGCACCAGCATTGGCCCTTGTTTTTGCATAATTTTTACTTGCTTCTTGAGCCTCTCTTTGGTCAACCTACTTCCAACTGAACTTCCCCAAGTCTTCAGTGTCTTGTGATCTCTCTAAAGCCTCCATTTGGTTTTCATTTGTGTTGGATTGTTGATTGCTTAGATGAATTTTTGTTTTATTACTCATTCTGAAAAGTGTAATTGAATCAGTAATTGAACATTTGCATCTTAGTTTTCCCCATTTTGAAAATTTAGTGTAGTGAAAAGAAAATTTTTGCATCATCATTTAGGGGTTTGCATGTGCATTAGCATAGGAACAGTTGCGTTGGAAAGGAAATTGCATCTTGAATTTTGTTTGCTGCATATTGTGTGTTGCGTCTTGATTGTTTCTTCCCTTCCTTGACTAGATTTTCATTGAAAGAGAAAGGATTTCTATTTTCTCATGGTAGATTTTCATTTTAGGATATTCATGTGACATTCATGGTGAGCCCTATAACTGAAACATAATCAAAGATAAACAGTAAAATTTATTGAATCAACCTAAGGAGAATTTGTAACATTAACGTAAACATTTAGAGGTCTAGGCTAGAAATGTGTTCTGACATCTTTAAACATAGTAGTTGTCATTATTTTTCAACATTTCATCCCAAGGGTGAAATCCTATTCCATGTATGTGAGTGTATAGGACCGTACTCCACATACCTTCGGCTATATTGGTGGCACTCCATGAACGTAAAGTATATGGGAATTCTCTCATTGAATGGTTACACATTAGACAACACTACTATAGACTACACTCCCATGTATCATCGTGTATATTTTGGGAGTCCCCAATAGGTTGCTATCCATACATAGGTAACCGAGTTTTCCACCTTGTATATCATAATACACTGAACACAACATTTGGGGAGATTTGTTTCCGTACGTTAAGTCCTTTGTTCGCTAAGGTGTATATTGCAGTTCACAATTGCTTGGTAACCCTTTATACCTTGAATACCCTCTTTTTTCTTTTTTTTGTTAATAAAATTTATTGCCCAACATGGAAGAACAAAATCCCCCTCCCCGTCATTCATGTAGAAATATTGATCATGTAGAAATATCTGTCCCTTTGATTTCTAAACCCGGGATTACATCTATTTTTTTGGTGACACTGACAAAATTGAAACAGAAGTCCCTAAAACTTTGTTACCTGAGGTCATTGAGTTTGATCTCCCTGAGTTGGAAACTTTGTTTCCTAAGATTATTGAACCTGAGGAGCCTCAACCATATTTACTTGAGCCTTTGGGACCTTCCTCCTCTCTTCCTTTGTCTTAGACAAAACCAATATATCTTGGGCTTGAAGGTGAACCTCTTCCATATGGACTTTTGAGTATTGAAGAGATCCCTCAAGAAGAGTCTCTTCCTTCTACTTCTTTTCATTGTGAAGGACTTCATTTTTATCAAACCAATCCTCTTCTATCTCCTCAACCTCAGACACACTTTCCTTTACTTGATTCTTTGGGCTTACCTACAGATTTCTCGCAGCAATCATCATTGGGATTATTAACCATGACTAGAATTGATTCAGACTCCCAGACTGTGTCCACCACTATGGTTGAGACATCAAGCGTTACATCCTCATATATGTTTGTAACATCAACAGAAGCTCATTTATATGGTGGCCTATCTATCCCACCTAGCTATCAGTCATTATCTGGTACCTTTTCTATTATGGCTTCCAGTCATTGGACCTGTCCCATGACATCCATTTCGGGAATAATGTCTCATAATTATCTTATGAATGCCACATAGTCTACTTGTCTTCCTCCATCTACACCTACAATAGAGCAGCAGGCTAGCCATTATGCCAGTTGGGAAAGCTACCCTCAACAACCCAACCCTCTTTATGTTGGGTATCCTCCATCTGGACTCCAGTTGCCTCCATCATCCCCTCCTCCCATGGCTAGGGGGAAACCTATTGTTGGTATACCTCAATATGGTAATCCACCTAATTATAGTCCTCCTCATCCTAGAATGGCTTCCAATGTTTGGAAACCTACTTTACCCGTACAACTTGGTTCATATTAGGATCGATTATTGAATTCTCAAACTGTACCATCTTCATCGAAAATTCCTACCTATCCATCAACACCTCAACAAGCTCAAATAAATGTGAGCCAACCTATACAGACCATTCCAACAGTGTCTGGTACTCCCCAGATCCCGATTCATCAACGTGTACAAGGTTCCTCACCTTCTCAATTACTTGCACAAGGTACTCCTCAAGTTTCGTTTGGCCAAATTATTCAAAATTTGGTGGACTCTCAATCGAAACCATACCAGGGGCCAATGAAAACCCCGATCAGGCAACAATATGGATCATATCAAGTTCCTTTTCAAGGCTAAAAAATTCAAACCCAACCATTGCATCAACTTTATCGCCATCCTGGGATTGGGGAACAACCCCACTTGTATGCTGGTTATCAGAACCCCCCATATTCTGGTAACCAAGTTCCTTATCATCAAAACCCTCCTTATCCAGGAATGTAGGTGCATGTTACCCAGGCTATCCCTTCATATCCAGGTCATCTACCTCGAGACTTTAACAAGCAGTTTCCTTTTGTGGCTACTCCTGAGTTACAAGATCTAACTCGTCTTACTAACGACCCCATTACTCATTCGCCATGGTGGTTGATTATTCCCACTAAGTTGCCCTATGATATCCAAAAATTCAATGGGAATGCTGGAAAATACCCGTCGATGCATGTTATGACGTATCATCGATTGTGTTCATCCAATTCAGTTAATGATGATTCCATTCAAGTTCGTCTTTTCCAATGAATGCTTATGAGTACCGCAACTAAATGGTATATTGAATTACCTGGAGCATCGTTTCATGACTTTAGCACTTTAGCCACTACCTTCCTCACATATTTCTAGTTGCCCATCAAATACAAAACTAGAACAAAACTATTGACTAACTTTAAACAATCAGACTCTACTCACGTTTTGGATCACATTCATGAGTGGAGACGTTGTCGCCGGTTGGTCAAGACTTATGTTCATGATTAGTTGTTAGAGGAATGGTTTTTCAAATATCTGTTAGTTCCCATAACAGAAGATGTGGCCAAAGGTGGAGTCGGGATGGAAGAGAAAGTTATTTCTCATGCTCAATATTTAGATATTGTCTATACCCAATTGACACACTCTATGATAAAATATCAAATTCTCTGAGACCTTTGAATACTATTCCTCCTCCACCTCGTAAATACTCTTATGCTATCGATGGCATTATAGGTTCTTTTAGTTCATAGTCAGTGAATAAACCATCTGGTATTGTTCCTTTCGCTCCTGCATAAAACCCTCCATCACATCCTCCTACGGCTTCTACTTCCGAGATAAATGTCGTCTCATATGATAAAGGAAAGTCTCAACAACAAATTGGAAGAAAGAAGAAAGGTAAAGGTAAGAAAAAGAAAGATTCCTCACCATAGGATAAACAAACAAATTTTTCTTCCCATGAGAAACGAAAGCCTCGATACCCATGTTTGATTTGTAACGAGGATCACTTTACATGTGATTGTCCACACTGCACTGAAGTGAATCAGTTCCTTAAATCATCCACTTCTCCCATTTTTCTGACCGACCCATTTCCCAATCAAGAGACTCGTATGGTTGTCCGAGATGCCTCTTCCTCTAACACAGTTTTCATGCTTTCCTCCTCAAAGCTGAAATATGATGTCATGGTGGCCACTCGGAATAAGGACTATGGTAATGCGAATCCATCGAACGACCAAGCTACTGATCAACCTTCCAATTAAACACCACCTTCATTTTATCTTTTTGCACCTTTGGTACTTACGAAATTGACTGTCAAGTGTCTAAAGAGTGTTATCCATAAGTTTGATTTCAACCCTCATTCGAGAGCTACTCAAAATTACAACATAGTTGAAGAATTGGCTTAGTCCCCTTCGGCTATGTTGACTCTTGAGGTGTTGCAAAGCTTCCCCACCCAAAATAATGCCTTATTGTCAACTATCGGATGTGTGGATCCATCGGATTCCAACCTAGTGGTTTTCTCTCATGAAAACAATACCCCTCGACTTCCGGCTCAGTTAGCTTTTATGATCCAGGTTGTTGTCCATGGTAAAAACATTCATCGTTCTATTGTGGTTGAGGGAGCCTTGAACTGCATCATGTCTTTGTCTTCCTAGAAGACGATTGGTTCACACCATTTGAGTCAATCAACCACCACATTAAAATCCTTTTATGGAAGGACATACAAAACCTGTGGGATTATGAACTTCCTCCAAGTGGAATTAGGGGGCAAAGCCGTCTCCGTTGAAGTATAATTTATTGATGCAACATTGAATTATAATATTATACTAGGATGTACATGGGTTTATGTTATAGCTATCATCGTTTCAACTTACATCTGCATGATCACCTTTCCCCATAAAGGCAAGATCATGGCCATAGATCAACTCACCTTTTTCGCCTTTGATTCCAATGTTACTGGAAGTGTCCCTGTTGTAGGTGAAGCCCTACATTCCTATCGGCATGTTGGATTTGGTTTATTGAAGGATTCATCACTTATGGGAACTTTTTCTCTTCCTCCCCCTCCCCTTCCCAGCTCTTCCACTTCGGTTGCTTATATCAACATGATATCATCATCTACGATCCTAGCCAATCCATGGATTGTTCCTGATGGAACTAGCATCAAAAGTTTCGACAACCGGATGCCGCTTAGCCTCGTTGAGCAAGATTACGAAACCATCTACTCGGTTTGTGTGGCCCTTAGTTTTTCTTCGATTAATTGGGTAGATAGATCACAAGATTATGGCATGGCCTCTCATCCTTTCTCATGTACATTCTCTACCAACAAAAGCATCATGGAGATCATGATGTGAGATGATGTGTCGTGTGATGATGAGCATCATCATTCCTCCTTCCTAGATACCATTGAAGATAATATTAGTGGTGTGTACCTACCTGTTGTGGCCAGCAACAACCCCCCTTCTTATTTGGTGTTATTACTAATACTAAATAAGTGGGGACCCTTAGTCAAAAATGTAAAAAATTAATTAGTGCTTGTATTTCCTTTTCAATAAAACTTACCATCATAAACTTAGGAAAAACACTTAAAAAATAAAAAACCTAAGTTTTATGATAAAGTAGAATTATTCCTTAGGGAATATCGCATCGCAAAAAAGATAATGGATACCTCCTTGCAAGCCGAAGTCTAAGATTGCGAGATCGCGATGCGAAACTACACATTAAGAAAACATTTATCGCATTGCATGTCTAAAGGACCACTTACGTTGAAAAATCTTAAACTTCTGATATGCGATGGTGCATATCGCAAATCGCATTTCGTAAAAAACAGATTAACGAAAAATTGTCATATGCCACGCTCCTGCGATATTATGATATTGCGATTTTGCAATAGAGAGGAAAAGCGATATTGTGATATAGCGAGCTAGCAACCTTGCGATGTTGTGATTCTGCGATGTTGCGATCTGCGATATTGTGAAGCAAATTGCAAAATCGCTTCATCGCAGATCTTTCGGGCTCATCGTTCAAAAAATTATTTTCCATAAACCGAGACATGGTTATGCGCTTTAATGCTAATTAATGAGTTAGTTGCCAGTCATTAATGTAATATGGTTTCGTGCTTATCGAAGAGCCATTTCACATAAGGTGGTATATTTTATATATCTTCGGCATTTAAAGCTTTCCCATCACCTTTTCCTTATCATGACTCTCACCTCATTTGTAAATTGCAGGAACGGAGAACAGAGAAATATACAAAGCAGTACGTAGGAAAGTATGGGAAAGAAAGGCAAAGCCCCGAGCTCTGAAGAGAAAGAAATGGTGCCCTTGTATACAGACCACCTGTAACTGAGACGCTGGTATTGCTACATGGGAAGGCATGTATAGTCTACTTGAGGAAGAGAATCCCAGAGTGATGGAAGTTGAGGCTACTGCAGGCTCACATAGTTCTTCTGAGGCATCCATTACAGAACTAGCTTGTTTGTTCTTACACAAGATAGTGGTGAGGCCCAAAATTCTCCCATACACGACATGGTGAAATGGGTACTGGACAGCGCTGACATCAAAAATAGACAATTTAAAACTCAAGGTCAAGAGCTTACGGAATCATTATTTTCACAAAATTTGAGCTTTATATCCGCTAAAAGAAAACACGCAAAAGGTGAAAAGCACATCAAGGAAGCCCAGATCAAGAAACGGAGGCAGTTTCCGATGCGCGATTCACGCTAGCTGAGCAAAACCTCTTGAAAAGGAAAGATTCTAATTGCTCAGTCACCTATAAGCCCAGAAATTTGTAAGAAAGCAACGATAGAGGTAAAAAAAGTAAAACTCGAATCCTAAAAACCAGTGGCATTTCTCAGAAATATCTTCAAAATGGTATATATATATGCACAGCAAATACAAGCAGGCTAGAGACAGAAGGCTCAAGAAAAGGTAGAATCAATCCAAAGGTTAACCAAGTTGAATTGGGATTATTACTGGGCATATTTGGTAAAACCACACAGCCAGTGCATGACTCTCAAGTGTATCATCAATTCTGCCGAGAAGATGGTGCCAGATCTTGCTGATTCTGTTTTCACAACACAGCTAAAATCAGAAGTCGGCCAGCTGACTCTTCTCAAGAAAATGCTGAATGCATGCGATTTCAAGGAGCAGATACATAAATAATTAGTTAGTAGTTTTAATTTTAGATTCAATTTTTAGTTTTAATTTAGTCTTATTTTTTCCTGAAATGAGGACGGTCATTTAAACCGCATCATACATTTTTGTAATAAGTTATTTTTAGATTTAGTTAGTAGTATTTAAACCCTTCTCGTGCATTTAGAGAAAGGTCCTGAAACTTATCAAAAACTTATCCCCAGAACATGCACTTTTGTACCCTCTGAGGAGGTTTTGATGAATGAATGTAACAGGATTTATTGATATCTGTATTTGATATCTGCTACTGATGTTGCACTTCTGTAATCTTAGTGGATGTTGGATTAAGAAGAGATAAATCATTATTGCTTGAAGCTCATGAGTAGAACTAGTTATAAATGGTACTTTTATCTCTTAACTATTTCTGCCTTTGTGTCAAAGTGATATTCATGTTCAGTTGTTTATATATTGATGCGCGAATGCTTGAGTTATCATTTGGCACTTTTGTACAGTGATAGCTATTTATTTATGCTTAATGTATGAGTAGCTTATTATGCGATATTCCTTTCACAACTGTTTCGTCTAAATTTTTATACGAAGTGGTTTATCTGTATTGAATTCTTTTCTCATAACAGTTGAATGATCTTTATTACCAATTGTTATCTGAAATCATTTTAAATCGCATAACAGAAGGATTACACCCCGGGTTAGTGTAGACTTAGATATTTCTGCTTATTAGAATACAATTTGCATGTTATTAGATTAGAGTTAGAATTAAAGCATCTCACTTAGGAACTGTTAGAAAGGAAATATCAATTCTTCACACACACACACATAAATTGGGAAATTGGTCCATATCCCCAGTCAGACCCACTATACCAAACAGAAAAGGAGCTGCTAACCAAGGTTCGGACCGGGTGGGTATCCCCCTTGTTGTAGACCTGATTTTTGGGGCTTCAACACTACCTAATCTTATCAAACCCTTTACAAAGTTCATTTCCATTCATGAGATTGACTCTAAAAAGAACCTTTTGAATATTGAAGAAACCATTCCTCTCCATATTTCGGTTAAAACATGAATAATAAAAAATTTATACATCGGAGCATCTTGCATTTCATATGAAGTTGAGATTTATCGAGCCCTTTTTCGTGAGTTTGGAGAAATATTTGCTCAGACATATGAGGAAATTCCAGGTATCGACCCAAATATCATAGTGCACAAAATGAAGACATGCCCTAATGCCAAACCCATCCAACAACACCTCCATTTGGTCCATCCCAAGAAGGCTGCTGGCATAAAAGTTGAAATTGAAAAGCTTCTTCGGGCTGGTTTCATATACCCCATTCCTTTAACTGATTTGGTATCAAACATTGTCCCTGTCATGAAGAAACATGGCAGGATCTGAGTATGTGTTGATTATTGAGACATGAATCAAGCTTGTCTAATGGAAAAATACCCAACCCCGTTTATTGACTAGATTGTTGATGACTGCGCTGACTGTGATATTTATTCATTCATGGATGGATTCTTGAGCTATAATAAAATCAACATTCTCCGAGCAGACCAACCTAAAACACATTTATTTGTCCCTGGGGTACCTTTTCTTTTAAAAGAAAAACGCGATAGAAGAACGAAAACCTAAGAAGATTTCTTTCAAGGAAGATCCCAAGAAAAAACAATCGAAAGATCCATTCGATTTAGAAGGATTGCAAAAAGTTTTGAAGACCATGTCTAACGAGATGGTCGACATTAAGAAACAAGTGGCAGAAACTTCTTCTAAAAAGCCGTACAGACCTTTTAAAAGAAACCCTTCAACCGATTCCCAAACCCCTAACGCTATTACAAGTGTTGAATCCGAAGAAGAAGAAGAGGAAATCGCTACTGAAGAACATACCGATGAAGAAGAAGTTGTAGAGTTACAAGGCATGTGGGATTTCATCCTCCCAGATGAAGAGGATCAAGAGGCATCCCCGGTTAGTACTCGCAGTAGAAATCAACTTGATCCTCCTCAACCTACACCTAAGCCAAAGAGTGCAAGCTCGATGACTAAGGATAAAGTTGCAGCCAAGAAAACAACACCTAAAGCGACTCAAACCAGCCCAGTCCAAACAGACCCATCAACTCCATCTAAAACACTGATCGTTTCGGATGAAATGGAGTATAATATCATAGAAGACATGAAAAAGACTAGGGCCAATATCACTTTTTATGAATTGAGCAAGTTAAAACACCAGCAAAAGATACTTTTGAAATAATTACATGGTGTACCAGTTGCACCTTTGTCCTCCATTGTAATCTCTCAAGCTTCCCATGACATGGGAAGACCTCCAACCAATGCGATTAATAAAGTTGATCCAAACGACATTGCTTTAATTGGAGGAAGGTCGAGATCTCATACTCCCACATTTCTTCTTACTTATGAAATTTTCATTAAAAATTTTCATAATTGCTTAGTGGATTCTGGAGCTTCATCGAATATTTTACCAAAGTCAATATGTGCAAAACTGAACGTTCAACCACAAAAATCCGCTATGCGCATAGTTCAATTAGATCGATCGCAAGTCAAAGTGATTGGCGAATTAAATCAAGCTACCATAAGGCTGTCATCAAACCCAAAGGTATGTCAAGTTATCGACATTTTAGTTGCTGATATTCCGGAATTTTATGGCTTAATTCTTAGCAGAGATTGGTCAGAAAAACTTCATGGATACTTTGCAACTGACTAGTCGCACATGTGGCTCCCTTACAATGGTAAACCAAATCAAATAAAAGTTGAGCGGGAAAGACATCAGAAATACATAGTAACAGAACTGGAGGGAGAAAATGAACCAGCATCATACATCAATAACATCATTGGCAACTACTCAGTAGATTCCCTCCTAGGAAATTTTAATGCTCATACCTCACCTTACTTAGAACATTCTGTTTTATCTCAAGTAGAAAATTTCTCTCAAATAGATAGTTCTAAATGTATTAATTTTATAGATAGTCCTGTAAATAAATCTTTATTTTGGAAATTATTTTTTGACGGTTCTAAGTCTAACGAAGGAGCAAGAGCAAGATGCATGTTAATAAGTCCAGAGGGAGATAAAACTATGCTAACTTGCAGACTCAAATTTGATTGCACCAACAATACCGCAGAATACGAGGCTTTAGTCCAAGGGTTATACAAAGCAATCGGATTAGACGTCAAATACCTTCAATTTTTCGGAGATTCTGAAATTGTAATCAGACAGGTACGTAATATTATACATTGTTTATCAGGTTATTTAAAACATTACCAATCTTTAGTTCAAGATCTGACTAAACACTTTATAGCATTTAATATTTCATCAATTCCCAGACTCCAGAATGCTAGTGCAGACCTCTTAGCTAACGTAGCTTCCAAGCTCATTCCTTCAGAAGATTTAGCCCTGATCGATTTTCAACTGAATTAATTTTTAGACCATCTATTCCTGATAACATTACCAATTGGAGGATTTTCAACGACGATCCTGATATCGTGAGTTTCCTCACATTTGAAGGATCCTACACCAATCAAATAATTGACGAAGACCAACATGACCGACAATTGCAACAAGATAGCACTAACAATGCCATACCTAAATCAATAGTCAAGTTATAAGACCTTTATGATTTGAAAGATTGGTTTAAAAGATCTACCAATTCAAAACTCCAAAGTTCAACTTTGAACTATGAATTAGTAAATCTAGGAACTAATACCAAACCACAGAATATCAATCTAGGCCTTGGTCTAGCTCTTGAAGAAAAATTAGCATATATTTGTCTCTTGAGACAATACAAAAGTGTCTTCGCTTGGAATTACGATGAACTCAAAACATACGACACCTCCATCATCCAACATACTATTCCAATGATAGACGAAGAAAAACCTGTCCAACAAAAGTTGAGAAAGATGCATCCCAATCTAGAAAACCAGATCAAATCTGAACTCAATAAGTTATTGAAAGCCAAAATAAATTTTCCCATTCGACAATCCAAATGGGTTTCCAATATGGTCCCAATTAGAAAGAAAAACGGAGACATTAGTATCTGCATTGACTTTCGAAATCTTAACAAAGCCTGCCAAAAAGATAATTTTCCTTTGCCTCCCATGGAACAAATACTGTAGGCAGTTGCGGGGTCAGAATTAATGTCATTCTTGGATGGATTCTCAGGATACAATCAAGTTTTGGTACATCCCGATGATTAGTTAAAAACTACATTTAGAACTAAATGGGGCACATATGCATATCAAAAGATGCCATTTGGTCTGATTAATGCTAGTGCCAAATTTCAGAGAGCCATGGACATCGCATTCAAGGGGTTAGTTAATAAATCAGTGGTAATCTATTTGGATGATATAACTATATATTCCAAGAAATGAAACAATCATCTTAGAGATTTAAAACAAATCTTCCAACGTTGTCAGAGGTATGGAATTTCACTTAACCCGAAAAAATCATTTTTCGCATTAAGTGAAGGAAAACTTCTCGGATTCATAGTGTCAAAATCTGGAATTCACATTGATCCTAATAGAATCAAGGATATTTCCGCGATACCCCTACCTCACAACAAGAAAGCCATGCAATCATTTCTTGGCCAGATTAACTTTGTAAAGAGATTTGTTCCAGATTTTTCAAGAATCGTGTCTCCTTTACAAGCAATGATTAAAAAGGACTCAAACTTTAAATGGGGCCAAGATGAACATGAGGCATTTAATCTGATCAAACAAGCAATTGTTAATGCTCCATATTTAGCAACTCCAAATTTTTCTGATCCTTTTATTTTATATACATTTGCCTCTGATAAATCATATGCTGTGATACTCACTCAAGCAAATCAAGAAAAGGTAGAAGCCCCAATTGCTTTTTTCAGTTCCAATTTACAAGGGGCTGAGTTGAATTATTCAGATGTAGAGAAACAATCTTATGCTCTTTTCAAAGCAATTAAATATTTCAGACCTTTTTTACTCAAAACACATACAAAAATCATAGTACCGTTTCCAGCAGTAAGAAATCTTCTAGTACAGAAGGATGTGGGTGAGAAAAGAGCCAATTAGGTTACTGCCTTACAGGAATATGACGTAGAAATCAAACCAGCAAGTATTGTAAAAGGTCAAGGCTTTTGGAAAATGCTGGCCGGAGCATCGCTTATGTCCGAAATTCCATCTGCAGAGACACAAATGTATGAGGTAAGCCTAAACGATGTTGAGTCATTATACGCTGATATCATTTATTATTTAAAGAATGGATATGCTCCTTCAAACCTCGATCATACCAAGAAAAGAGCTCTAAGGTTGAAAGCCAAACAATATCAGCTTGTGAACGATGTTCTTTTTAGAATAAATTATGATTATGTTCTCCTTATATGTCTTGAGAAATTTGAAGCTGAAAAAGTCTTGCAGGAACTCCATGATGGGCCAGCAGGTGGACACTATGTTGGAGACACTACTACTCATAAAATCTTACACGCAGGCTATTACTGGCCCACATTATTCAAAGACTCACATAACTACGTGAAGAAATGTCAAGTCTGTCAAACCGCTGCTGGGAGACAAAAGAAATCATCCTTGCCATTACAACCAGTTAACATTGAGCAGCGTTTCAATCAGTGGGGATTGGACATAATAGGTGAGATCATTCCTCACTCTTCTAAACAGCATAGATATATCCTTACAACAACGGATTACTTTAGTAAATGGGTAGAAGCAGTTCCACTCAAGACGGCTAATGCTGAACATATCATCGAGTTCATAGATCAGTTCATAATCACTAGGTTTGGGTTGCCTTCTGCTTTAATGTTTGATAATGCATCATATTTTTCTAGTAATGCGATGACTGAATTTTCACTCAAAAGGGGTTTCAAGCTTAAATACTCCGCCAATTACTATCCACAGGGGAATGGATTAGCTGAATCTACAAATAAGAACTTAATCAGAATTATTAAGTGAACCATTGACCAAAATCATAAAAATTGGCATAAGTCTTTAATATATGCTTTATGAGCAGATCGGATAACGCAGAAAGCCTCCATCGGCACTTCCCCATTCAATTTAGTTTATGGGAAAGAAGTGGTTCTTCCAACTCATTTGGAAATTCCCTCTTTAGCCTTGGTTCAATATATTGATGAATCCCCAACTTCTTCCTTACAACTAAGGCAGCTGGAAATAATTAAGTTAGAAGAACAACGAGAACAGGCCAAAATAACTCATGCTCATCATCAAGCATTAGTAAAAGCCTCTTTTGATTCAAACATGATATCCAGAAAAGACTTTCAGATGGGAGATCTAGTTTTGAAATGGGACAAGGCTCATGAGGAAAAATGGAAACATACAAAATTTGAACGAATGTGGCTTGGCCCTTTTCGAATCGTAGAAGTCATAGGTCCGTCTACTTTTATGTTACAGGATTTAACAGGAAAAAGAGATTCTTTACCTGTTAATGGATAGATCCTCAAAAAATATTTTCCATAGGAGATCATTCTTCTATTTTGTAGAGTAGTTGTTTTAGTTTCATAATAAAACCAGTTGTAAATGGTTACATTAGGAATTTACGAAAAAGACACAAATTCTATTTTAGATTTTGTTTTTTCACTTGTATAAATAGAATCCTTTTAGAAAATTGATTGTTATTATTGAAAGATACAGTTAAAAAAACTCTAGGCCTAGAAATGATACTAGTTTCGACTTTGTAAATTTTGATAAAAAGCAACCTTTAGTGGGAAATTGTTTTGTATCAGTCTAATGAAAGGTATCAATAACAAAAATGAAGATTCTCTGTAGAAAAGATCTTTCCAAAAACTCTACCATTGTCGTCCAGAGCCATCTTAAGGAAACAATGACTTCCTCCCCACCTAGGAAACTTCAACGTTTAGAGAATAATCCAATGATACACTTTAACTTAAAGAGTAAGAGGTCTCATCACGAGCCAACTTATCATGATCATAGATATTATAGCTTGCTGACTTTGCCAATACTGCATACCACAACAGGGCAATGACTTAAGATTTTTGCAATAAAAATGCAAGGGGTCTCATCACGAGCCAACTTGTTCAGCAAAGCTATAAATCAAGTGAATGACTATGTCATAAATTGGCTACCAAACCAAGACATTGTTCTTTAACGGTAAAAAACAAAATGAAAGCAATAAGTGTGGATATGGATTTCTCTTTGAAAGTTGTAAATTTCTCTAAGTAGGATAGGGGATCATTGCTGAGTAACAGGTAACCCTGTCGAGGCCATAAACGATTGCTAGCAGCAGAGACTCTACCTACGACAAATGAGCATATTCAAAACTGATTTACAGAGAAGGCTTTGTTTTTATCTTTATAAACTAAGTAATGATTGATGTAGATGCAAGGACTAGCTTGAGGGAGTAAATAATCAAAGTTGAAAATAGAAGAAACAAAATATCATTGATAGGTAAAAGCATAATGTACTTTGTCTTTCTATAATAAAGTTTAATTTTCTGGAAAATTTTCTGTTTTGGAAGTTTAGAAAATAGAAAAGAAAAGCAGAGATAATTGTTTCTTCCAAGTGAATCACCAATTGTTGTGGCCAGCAACAACCCCCCTTCTTATTTGGTGTTATTACTAATACTAAATAAGTGGGGACCCTTAGTCAAAAATGTAAAAAATTAATTAGTGCTTGTATTTCCTTTTTAATAAAACTTACCATCATAAACTTAGGAAAATACCCTTAAAAAATAAAAAAACCTAATTTTTATGATAAAGTAGAACTATTCCTTAGGAAATATCGCATCGCAAAAAAGATAATGGATACCTCCTTGCAAGCCGAAGTCTAAGATTGCGAGATCGCGATGCGAAACTACACATTAAGAAAACATTTATTGCATCGCATGTCTAAAGGACCGCTTACGTTGAAAAATCTTAAACTGCTGATATGTGATGGTGCATATCGTAAATCACATTTCACAGAAAACAGATTAACAAAAAATTGTCATATGCCACGCTCCTGCGATATTGTGATTTTGCGATAGAGCAGCAAAGCGATAATGCGATAAAGCGATATTGCGATATAGCAAGCTAGCAACCTTGCGATGTTGCGATTCTGCGATGTTGCGATCTGCGATATTGCGAAGCAAATCGCAAAATCGCTTCATCGCAGATCTTTCGGGCTCATCGTTCTAAAAAGTATTTTCCATAAACCGAGACACGGTTATGCGCTTTAATGCTAATTATTGAGTTAGTTTCCAGTCATTAATGGAATATGGTTTTGTGCTTATCGAAGAGCCATTTCACGTAAGGTGGTATATTTTATGTGTCTTCAGCATTTAAAGCTTTCTCGTCACCTTTTCCTTATCATGACTCTCATCTCATTTGTAAATTGCAGGAATGGAGAACAGAGAAATATACAAAGTAGTACGCAAGAAAGTATGGGAAAGAAAGGCAAAGCCCCGAGCTCTGAAGAGAAAGAAATGGCGCCCTTGTATACAGACACCGCCTGTAACTGAGACGCTAGTATTGCTACATGGGAAGGCATGTATAGTCTACTTGAGGAAGAGAATCCCAGAAGGATGGAAGTTGAGGCTACTGCAGGCTCACATAGTTCTTCTGAGGCATCCATTACAGAACTAGCTTGTTCGTTCTTACACAAGATAGCGGCGAGGCCCAAAATTCTCCCATACACAGACATGGTGAAATGGGTACTGGACAGCGTTGACATCAAAAATAGACAATTTAAAACTCAGGGTCAAGAGCTTACGGAATCATTATTTTCACAAAATTTGAGCTTTATATCCGCTAAAAGAAAACGTGCAAAAGGCGAAAAGCGCATCAAGGAAGCCCGGATCAAGAAACAGAGGCAGTTTCTGATGCGCGCATCGCTGAGCAAAACTTCTTGAAAAGGAAAGCTTCTAATTGCTCAGTCACTTGTAAGCCCAGAAATTTGTAAGAAAGCAACGATAGAGGTAAAAAAGTAAACTTGAATCCTAAAAACCATTGGTATTTGTCAGAAATATCTTCAAAATGGTATATATATATGCACAGCAAATACAAGCAGGCTGGAGACAGAAGACTCAAGAAAAGGAAAAATCAATCCAAAGGTTAACCAAGTTGAATTGGGATTATTACTGGGCATACTTGGTAAAACCACACAGCCAGTGCATGACTCTCAAGTGTATCATCAATTCTGCCGAGAAGATGGCGCTAGCTCTTGCCGATTCTGTTTTCACAGCACAGCTAAAATCGGAAGTCGGCCAACCGACTCTTCTCAAGCAAATGCTGAATGCATGCGATTTCAAGGAGTAGATACATAAATAATTAGTTAGTAGTTTTAATTTTAGATTCAATTTTAGTTTTAATTTTGTTTTATTTTTGCCTGAAATGAGGACGGTCATTTAAACCACATCCTACATTTTTGTAATAAGTTATTTTTAGATTTAGTTAGTAGTATTTAAACCCTTCTCATGCATTTAGAGAAGGGTCCTGAAATTTATCAAAAACTTATCCCCAGAACATGCACTTTTGTACCCTTTGAGGAGGTTTTGATGAACGAATGGAACAAGATTTATTGATATCTGTATTTGATATCTGCTATTGATGTTACACTTCTGTACTCTTAGTGGATGTTGGATTAAGAAGAGATAAATCATTATCGCTTGAAGCTCATGAGTAGAACTAGTTATAAATGGTACTTTTATCTCTTAACTATTTCTGCCTTTGTGTCAAAGTGATATTCATGTTCAGTTGTTTATATATTGATGCGCGAATGCTTGAGTTATCATTTGGAACTTTTACGGTGATAGCTATTTATTTATGCTTAATGTATGAGTAGCTTATTATGCTATATGCCTTTCACAACTGTTTCGTCTAACTTTTTATATGAAGTGGTTTATCTGTATTGAATTCTTTTCTCATAACAGTTGAATGATCTTTATTACCAATTGTTATCTGAAATCATTTTAGATCGCATAACAGAAGGATTACACCCTGGGTTAGTGTAGACTTAGATATTTCTGCTTATTAGAATACAATTTTCATGTTATTAGATTAGAGTTAGAATTAAAGCATCTCACTTAGGAACTGTTAGAAAGGAAATATCAATTCTTCACACACACACATAAATTGGGAAACTGGTCCCATATCCCCAGTCGGACCCACTATACCAAACGGAAAAGGAGCTACTAACCAAGGTCCGGACTGGGTGGGTATCCCCCTTTTTGTAGACCCGATTTTTGGGGCTTCAACACTACCTAATATTATCAAACCCTTTACAAAGTTCATTTCCATTCATGAGATTGACTCTGAAAAGAACCTTTTGAATATCAAAGAAACCATTTCTCTCAATATTTCGATTAAACATGAATAATAAAAAATTTATACATCGGAGCATCTTGCATTTCATATGAAGTTGAGATTTATCGGGCCCTTTTTCGTGAGTTCGAAGAAATATTTTCTCGAACATATGAGGAAATTCCAGGTATCGACACAAATATCATAGTGCACAAAATGAAGACATACCCTGATGCCAAACCTGTCCAACAATGCCTCCATTTGGTCCATCCCAAGAAGGCTGCCGGCATAAACGTTGAAATTGAAAAGCTTCTTCGGGCTAGTTTCATATACCCCATTCCTTTAAGTGATTGGGTATCAAACATTGTCCCTGTCATGAAGAAACATGGCAGGATCTGAGTATGTGTTGATTATTGAGACATGAATCGAGCTTGTCTAAAGGACAAATACCCAACCCCGTTTATTGACTAGATTGTTGATGACTGCACTGACTATGATATTTATTCATTCATGGATGGATTCTCGAGCTATAACCAAATCAACATTCTTCGAGCATACCAACCTAAAACACATTTATTTGTCCCTAGGGTACCTTTTCTTTTAAAAATATTCCATTCTGTTTAAAGAACATAGGGGCCACATTTCAATGTGTGATGAAATACACTTCTCATGATATCAAGAACATCATACAACCCTATTTGGACAATCTCCATGCTCACTCTAAGCATCGGGTTGATCACCCCATGCATTTATGGGCCATCTTCCTCCGTTGTAGACATTATAACATTCGATTCAGCCCACACAAATGTGTGTTCAGTGTCGGTTCTGGTCGACTCCTCGGTTTCATAGTTTCAAAACAAGGAATTCGTATTGATCCTTTAAAAGTACAGACAATCATTATTTTGCCTACGCCTTCCACTCTTGTTCGGTTACAAAGTATCCAAGGGAAGGAAAACTTCCTAAGGAGGTTCATCCCTAACTACGTTGAACTGACCAAAGGATTTACTCGCTTACTGAAAAAACAGGTTCCCTTCTGTTGGGATGATGAAACCCAGAAAGCATTCGATGCCTTGAAAGATGTACTGGTTCAGGCATCTCTTTTATATCTTCCCAACTATCAGCGCAATTTTTTCCTGTACCTTGTTGTCACCATCTCGACTATAGATATGGTGTTGGTCCAAGAAGATGATATGGGGACTGAACATCCCATTTATTATCTGAGTCGAAACCTCAACAATACTGAGATCTTGTATACTCATTTGAAAAAGCTAGCTTTGGCGGTCACTCAAGTTGTCCAGAGATTTCACCATTACATCTTGCGTCACAAAACTATGGTCATTTCACATTGCAACCCTATGACATACATATTGTCACATCAATTGCTAGGGGGGGAAATACCTTAAGTGGATCGTTATTCTCCGAGAGTTAGACCTAGAATTCATCAAATCCAATTTGAAGAAATCCTTAGCTTTTGTCGAGCCAATGTGCGATCTCCCTTCCCTTGATGTTGAGTCTACATCTGAATATTCCATCCCAGATGAGTCATTGTTCTTGATCTCATCATCTGATCCATGGTATATATATTTTCTCATCTATCTCTAGACCTAGACTTTTCTTCCTAATACCTCTCGCTCAGAGCAATGGCGTATTCGGTACCAATCCCGAAACTATGTGATTATCGGAGACACCCTTTATCGTCATGGTATCGATACGATTTTACAGAGGTGCCTCACTCTTGAGGAGGTCGAGAAAGTATTGAATGAATGCCAATTAGGGGCATGTAGTGGACATTTAGCTGGTTATGCTACTATGCAAAAACTATTGTGTGTCGGTTACTTTTGGCCCACCATTTTTTGTGACTGTATCCTCGCAGTCTAGAAAAGTCTATGATCAAAAATTTTGCGCTTTACCTACTCCTTTGCATCCTATTTTGGTCCCTTTACAAAATGGGGCATCGATTTTATGACATGTAACCCTCACTTAGTTGAGGGGGGTGGCTACATCATAGTCGTTGTTGGTTACTTTACGAAGTGGGTTGAAGTGATGCCTACATTCAATAATACCAACGAAATGACTGCGTACTTTTTCTTCAACCACGTGATTTCTAAGTTTGGTGTTCTGCAAGCAATAGTAATGGATCACAGGAAGCACATTCAGAATCATATGATGACCTAATTAACTGCTAAACTGAGAATTTCACATGAAAATTCCACTCCCTATTATCCTCAGGCTAACAGACAAGTTGTGGCAATCAACAAAGTTCTTAAGACTATTCTTCAACGTATGATAGGGGTCCACAAATCACACTAGCAATTGCTTCTCTTTGCTGCCTTGTGGGCATATCGAACCTCAGTTAGGACTGCTACTGGATTCACACCCTTCTAGTTGGTGTATAGTCTGGAAGTGATCCTCCCCTTCGAATGCAAAATTCCATCACTATCACTAGCTATTGAACTTCTTCCTGCTACTTCCGTAGAGGAGGAGCATATTTTACATCTCATTCGTTTTGATGAAACCCTATGCGATGTCGCGTTAGCCAATGAAGCCCATAAAAGATGCATAAAAGTGCAATATGACAAAAGTGTCAAGTCTAGAATCTTCTCAGAAGGAGATCTCGTTCTCTTATATGACCAGGAGGGTGACAAATTAGTTCAAGGAAAGTTCCAACCTATGTGGCTGGGCTCATACATTGTCAAGCGACTCCTTGCAAAAGGGGCTTATGAGTTAGTATATCTAGATGGAGTTTCATTGGCACAACCTAAAACTGGGTTGGACCTCAAAAAATACTATGCTTGATCCCGTGCATGGTACATTGTGTACATACTGTCTATAGGTGTGTTGATTGTTTTTGGAGTGTGCTTTTCAGAGTTTCCCATCGTTTCTATTGATTCTGTTTACTTTTTGATTGAAGATGTCAACCTCTCTCGAAATGTATATTGATTATGCCGATGGTGCTAGCCATAGTACTCGGAATCTATCCTCCACAATGTGGGCTAACTTTGCTCCAAATGGCGAACTTGTGAGTATGCAAGGGATTTTCATTGGTCGATCGACTAATAACATCGTTGAGTATAGCATAATAATTGAGTTACTTTCTTATGCTATTGCACATGGTATCCATTGTATAGTCATCAGGCTTGACTCACATCTCGTAGTACTAAAACCCATGAACATCTATTCAGTGAGAAATCCCACCATCCTTTGCATGGTTTTTGAGAGTGCGTCTTCTGGAAAGGCATTTCGATTTCATATGATAATAACATATTTCTAGAAATTTGAACACATGAGCAGATGCCCTAGCTAATTTTTTTTAGATTGACATTTGCAAAGGATGTAAATAACTTTCAATTCACATCACATCATATTGAAAGAGGAATAGGAACTAGGAAACACTGATATATATATATATATATATATATATACATTAAGTTTGGTTTTACAAAATGTGTGCCCTGAGACACATATGGCTACATCGTCCATATAAAAACTACATGCAAAACATCTAAGTAGACAAATCAGTGGTGCTCATGATAAAATGACACTGCACGAGCTATCTTGCGCAGTAATCGACCAATACGACTAGGCACTCTAATTGTGTGTCGTTGAAGTCACAATGGAAGTTGATCAACCACGATCTCATCAATCCCATGTGTCAGTCCTTCCATGTGGCACTCCACCTCTGATAGGATCTCTGTTACATCTAGATCTCGTAGTGCATCCCATCCTACTGCAATGACCTATATTGGTCCAACTTCCTCCTCCTATGGCCGTCTCTCTGTGCGATGGAGATATGTAGCACCCACTAGTTGAACAAGTCCAATTTCTACATGAAAACATCAAATAGTTTAGTCTTGGGAACATCAAAAAACATAAAAAAATCATAAAAATTTCAAAACTTAATGGTCAAATTATCTTACCTGAAGCATCCCATTTCTCACCCTTAGGCAATTCGAGCTCGGGATCATCACGGAAATCCATCCCCGCGTAAGGATAATCATCAATGATGATGGATTGCTTACATAACCACCCAAAGAAGGTTGGTGAAAATTTGATTGTTGATGGGCTTGGATGTCAACTCATATGGTCTATCCACCTCCTCATTCGTGGGGTCCTCATATCAATGGGATCAAGTACAATCTACTGAGGCCGTAGTAGTGGCACCTGCTCTAGAGAAAAAGAGAATAAGATCACACCATAACCAAAGTTCTTCAAAATTCCCCTCCCTTTCTTTAATAAGTTGTTGCTTCAAATTGACCAAGACACACTCACTTCAGTTGAATATTGTCATCTCTAGACATTCTATCCCATACTAAATGTATGATTTTCTTTCTACATGTAGTGTCAAGCTGCCTGCCAATCTTGCAATAATGAACAAGATCATTCTCAAGGGTAATTGGGTTACATTATTTATGTTGATCTTCCCATCCCTAGTAGGAATGGCTCGAGGTTTGCAATAGGTAGCGATATAGCCTTTCACCATCTCACTGCCACTTCTTCCACCTAGAAGAGAGACGGGGGCACCTCGCTTTGACAATCCTATTAGGAAGTAAATGTACTCTACCTGTATTTCGAGAATATTCTCCCCAAACTTGAATGCCCATGCTTGAATATCCCATGAACAGACAAGGTACTTCAACAACTCCATTTTTTGCCTCATCCTAGGAAGCCAAAAGAATTTTAATAACCCACAATTTTTAAGCGCCTGGATGGTAGCAAGGTCCTTTGCCACATTCAAATCTTATTCCTTATTTTCTCTTTCTCGCTAGATGAATGCCATTTTGTGTTGATGGGTACCTGAAACATCAACAAGGGATCCATTAGGCTCTTTCCTATGCATAAAACCTGACAAAATTTGAGGAAAAAATGAGAAATAAATTAGGAAAATGCACCCAACACACCCCAGTAGTGTCTACTAGAGTGTTGCACCTCTACCTGCAGTGTACCCCTGCTTAGGTGAAACACAATTTTTGACACAGTGGGGTGCATTGGTCCCAAGGCATTTTTTATGAACCCTAGGGGCCTCAAAACCTTAAAACTATTACATGAAAGCACAAAAATGGATTGTAGAAAGATAGAGAAAGGTTTCAACTCCTACCTGGAAGCAACGACACTTGAAATGGTTCCCTGGATTGGCCGCAATGAGTTGTAGAAGATCGAGGGAAAAAGGTCTCCAAATAATTAATGTTGAAGGTAAAATGTGAAATGGTAAAAATAACAAGTCATTTTGAATATTTATGGTCATTTTCTGATTATTTTATTCATTTTTAGTGTTTTGACCTAGATATGATTCATTTTTACTATGAAATAGGTATGATTAATCCTTCTTGTGGTGTTTTGAGCAGGTTGACGACTGTTAACAGGTTTTCATTATGTTTTGAATAGGTTACTTTGACCACAGAGTATACTTTTATCACTTTTTGGGGCTCTATGAACCTACGAAAAAGGAACCCCCCTCATGTCCTCTTTGAGCTCTTTTCAGACTCCCAAAATATGAAAAGATTTTAGAACACTTATCTTTTTGAACTCATAAAAGTAAATGAAAAGACATCTACTCAGTATAAGTTTAACCCTTTTCTACACTGAGATAGACTAGCTACGAAAAAGGAATACGTTAGTCGAACATGGCTAAGAGGTTCTCTTAGGTATTGTTTTCTACCTTTTCGAACCTAAGGGACTACCTACAAAAAGGGACATCTGGAGTTTTCTTTTTTGCCTCTTTTTCAAAATATCTAAACATGAAAAAGATGTTAAGTTTTACATTCACTAGACTCGTTCAAACATCAAACAGTGATAGACTTGTCAAACATGACAATGACGAACCACTCCTTCTCACGGTTCGTTAAATATACTCAAAGGGATTCATCTGAAGGATGAACTTATAGATCAAGAATATGTTATCCGCCTGTTACACTAAAAAATGTCACCATGACTAATTGTAGTTAGTATGGCTCCATCCACTGTCATACTATCCTCCTTGGCAAGTCTCATGCCTCTGCTCTTCATGTCAAACTTCAAGAAAAAGAGAAAAGTCATTTAAAGTCAATTATCTCTGGTATGCAGTTTCTCTTAGCCTTACCTACGTGTACGCAACCCAAGTTCACAATACCTGCGTACTTGTACGCTTTGTATGTAAAGGGGTGGGTGCGTACCCTTGTAAAGGTCAAAAGGCACGAGTTTCATCTTAAAAAAGTTACTTGTGGTCATTTCTAGAGTCTTCTAGAAGCTTGTTTGACGTGTATGAAGCGCCTCCAGATGGTTCATGTATCCCTACCAAAGAGGAACTTATCCCATCAATAGGGGAGCTATCCCATCCAAAGAGGGGCTTATCCCATTGATGGTGGACCTGAATAACTTCCTCTAGAGCACTATAAATACAGGCATTGGGCCAAAGGGAGGGGAGGTTGAAAGCTGAACATTCCTAAGGGTAGATGCTGCTGGAATTAGGACTTCCTTGTAGAAGCTTGTGAGGAGAGATTACCATCTTTGCTTGTTTCATTTGGAAGTGGGTGAGCTGATCAGAGTAAAGGAGAACTCTTGTGGACCCTGGGAGGAGCTTGCACAACACCAAGGCTCAGGTTGTAATGGTTCCTTTTGTTACCTTTTAATACAAATTAGTCCATTCTTCTCAACAATTTGTTATTTATGAGTTGTTTCATATAATCCTTGGTCTATATGTTAAATATGTTTTATTTTATGTGATATTCAGGTGCTATTTAATCGTTTGATTGTTAGTGAATGCAGGTTTCGAAGGGAAGGAGGAGCTCATCCGGATCAATGAAGCTGGACTACTACAACCGCGTTGGATGACAGGTAGGATCTAAACACTTGATTTCTCATATTATAAACGCATATTTAGGGAAGGATTGCTCTTATTTGTCTTGTTTGTCATTAGAAAGTCTTAGGCTTCTAGGAAGGTCGGTTGTGTCCACACTAACGACTCTTTCCGTGTGACACCGCCTCAAGCTTGTTAAAAAATAAAGAGATACTGACCAGTATGGTTGGGGAAATTGGGAGAAAAAGGGATTCCATTTTGCTAATGGTAGGGAGTCGCTCTTGAACACAACACTCTTCCACTTCATCTTTGTGGATGTTGGGCTGGGTAATATGCTTGTATTTTGGTTATCATACCATTTTCAGAGCCTCCATTTTGGTTTTGGGTCAATGCTGCCAAGTCCATTCAGTGTCATTGGTGTGTTCAAGAGAGGTCATTCAGTTGATCTTTGCTACAATACTCTTAAGACTTCATTTCATGTTTGCCTTTCCTGATCCAGTTCCGTGTCAGCATCATTTTGATCATTCTATCTCAATCATCATACCCATTTAGTGTCGTTGATGGGGGATACATCAAGGCCCTCCTTCGACGGGTAGCACATCATCTAGGAAGTTGACTTAGAAACACACACCTTTGGTACCTTGGTGCTTGCATACATCAATGGAAATTTCCCTCACTCTCAGCGACATGTTTACATCAATGGCCTTCAACTGAAAGATTATGTGTGGTGTTCGACATCAACTCATTTATTCACACCATACAGATTGTACTTGAGTACATTGAGAGCCATTAACATCATTGATGGTTTCTCTCACATATGTCAGATGGTGTCTACCATGTTCGACTCCAGCTCTCTGATTCACATGGTTATACTTTTACATTGGTTTGTCGCTTGAATGAGATAGAAGATCCTGGATCTAGTTTCATCCATCCAGGCTGCAATTTCACGAGTTATGCAAAAATCATAATGTATGATGGCCGTGATCATATACATATCCATCCAGTTATGGGTCCACCAATTGCATCTATGGACACGTCTTTTGATCATTATACATGTTATGTTAGCTTATTAGTTGAGTATGGGTATTCCTCCCTCAGAAAACAAAGTTGTCACGTTGTAAATGTATTGTAACAAACGAAGCTTGCCAGTTTTCCTTGATCCCTACTTTTCACAAGGTAAAGCACTTCAGTCATCAGTCATCACCTCTGACTTTGTGCTTTAGGGGGCGTTCTGTTATAGCCCATTTTGTCACATCTGATTAATGAGCCTCCTAATGGGATCAATCAACATCTTATTCCCCCTTTTCAACATCTTGCACAAAGCCCTAAGCATGTACCTTTAATTTCTCAGAGTTTCAACCCTGAACTTCTTCATCTGAGCTAGTTTGAGGACCAACACTCCATGTAGGCCTACTGGGGTGTGTTCACCAGCAAGTTGCTCCACTATGGCCTGCGTTTGTCACCAGAAGGTTTCTCCCCTTTGCACATGCGTTGGTTTTAGAAATCTGAGAGAATGGTCGGGATTCTGGAAGCTTCCCCTTCTACGAGTTTCCATAAGTTGTTACAACTACTTACCTTGGAAAAAACATTCAGATCCTATCCTTCCCTACATTGGAGTTTTCACCACTTATCCTTTGATCCTATCCCTCCATCAAAGGTGGATCTCTTACCCTAGATTGGTAATTGGATAAGAACTCCCATCTTAACATACTTCTCTATATATTCCCAGCCTTCTATGTGGTTGGGGGTTGGATTTTGGCGTGGAAAATTTTAGGGGCTAATGTTTTCTGAGTGGGCTAATTTTCCATGATTTTTCCACAAAAAAGATTCGCCAATTTCCAATTTTATAAATGATGATTCGCCCAAATTTTAGAATATAAAATTATTTTACCTTAAAAATCACCAACATTATATAGATACTATATATAAAATCATTATAAATCTGAATAATTTTACAAATATATCAATAAACATTTTATAGTTTGCATATTAGGGATTAGTGAGATTCGCCAATGTTTTTAAACTTCAAGAAAATTTTCCATCCTTAAAATTTTCTTTGGATTTTGGAGAGTGATTTTTCCCTTATGCTGTTGTAGTGAGTGGTTATCTTCTCATGCATTTAGGGTGATTGGAGGTGCTTATTGTGACAAGGAAAGGACAAGTCAACAACTTGGAGGAGCTCTTCTACAAGATCAACTACTACTTATGGTAGTAATTTCCTTCCATTTATAGTAATGCAAAGAATTCATTGTTTTCCTATATGTGATGTTGTTATTTCACTTATTTCAATACCATCTTGACCTATTGATTGAAGTACTTAGGTGATGTTGCATAGATCTCGTAGTTTCTTGCCTTGTGTTATTTGACTATGCAGGGTCTAATTTTGGCAATTAGAGCTGGGATTGGAGCTTCCAAGCTAAAGAAGGAGCGAAGTGTGTGAAAGATTCTAGGTAGGCCTCACTCCATCTATTTACTTTAAGGAAAATCATTGCGTTCCTTGTCTCTATGTTGTTCTAGGTTAGCCATGGACCTAGGGGAGATACTTTTGTCTGCAATCATAAATCTCGTATAACAACTGTGATCTGAGATTCCATAGAAATTTAGATCTTAGTTCTATATCGTGGGTACATTTATTGTGGTTGAGGTCCATATACAATAGTCTATGTAGGTGTTGCAACTCATCGATTGAACTTTTGATCCCTTAGTGTGATAATTACAGTCATAAGCTATACTTTTTCGGATGCTACACCCTTATTTTGTTAACACATATAAAATTTATCCTTTCCTTCATTAACTAAACAGATTTGTATTATGTTAATTTCATTCTCCATCTCTTTGCTTTTTATTGCTTGAAATTCTGGACTCTACATCTCCTATCAAGGATTTTTTTGTTGTTTCATCTTAGGTCATTTTCTTTCTTTTGGCATTTTGAGGGTTTCTAAAGTGATTATTTTGGCTTATTTTCTCATTTGTAAACTGGACCTTGGGTTGAGTGCACCATTCCTAAAGATTATGGAACTTTAGCCTCATATGTAGGCTTTAGAGTACAACATGACAATGCCCGACAACCCATGAAGGGAGGGATACGCTACCATCCAAAGGTGAGTTTATGATCATTGATATGTAGTAATTGCTAACGATTGGCAATATCTACATGTTCAATCTTTTATGTCTCTCCTAGTGAGGAAACTACATCTATGGTTGAGATACCTGATGTTACACTATCTCTAGTGTGATGTTTCAAAAACATATATGGTTGTCTGTGCACTAAATTTTCCATAGTGGAAGACTTATATTTTTAAAGTACTTTTTCTAATTCTAAAGGTGGATTTCTTCTTGTTTAACTCATTATTTTAACATGAAGCAATATGGGAAGTATAAAGCACAAGGAAAAATTTGAATTTTACTTCCATTTTAAGATAGTAGTAATTTGAGCTATTAACATAACCCTTTTTACAATTCATCCAGTTTGCAAAAATCATTTCATAGAATGTTATAAATAATATATTTATCATTGTGGTATGCAGGTTGATCCACATGAGGTAAATGCCTTAGCGCAACTAATGACATGGAAGTATGTTGTAGCTAACATATAATATGGAGGAACAAAGGGTGGTATTGGTTGCGACCCACGGATTTTAAGTTTCAGTGAGTTAGAAATTCTTACTCATGTCTTTACTCAGAAGATCCATGATTTGATTGGAGTCCACATAGATGTTATAACACCTCACACGGGAACAAATTCATAGGTCTTTTCATTCATTCCTATGCAAAGAGTTATATTTATTAGCTATGATATTTAATACATATTTCTTTAATATCCACTATGCTTACATAGTGGATGTGAACAAACAATGTCTTGGATGTTGGATGAGTATTCAAAATTCCATGGATACTCACCTACAATTGTTAGTGGAAAACCTATTGTAAGTATACAAAACTTTATTCCAAAATACCTCTCTAACCTCTTGAGTGTGTTAAAATTTGCATAGCATTTTGATGTTAGAGATATTCTTTTGTGATGGGTAGGATCTAAGTGGATCCCTTGGCAGGGATGTTGCAATTGGTATAGGTGTTATGTATGCAACATAAGCTTTGTTATTCGAGTATGGTAAAATAATCTTAGGTAAATGTTTTGCAATCTAGGTAGATTTTTTTTCTCTTCAACCTTTTTGTGAATGTAAGTCTAGCCACATAAAAAAAACACCATCTTGGTTGTCTTTCTTTGAATTTACTACTTACAATAATTGCATCAAAGAAACTCATTACCATGATTTTGCTTTACTTAAAGGATATCTATAGACACTAAATGAAATGAAATTGGCTCCATAAATATGGCAATAACATCAATTCGAGGGGATTGGAACCATTACAGACTGAAATACATTATTCTTGAACCAAAACCTCTATGACCTTTTTAGGGTTTTGGAAATGTCGGTTCTTGGGCAGTTGGACTCATCCATGAAAAAGGTGGAAATATTGTAGCAGTGATTGACATTTTAGGAGTTACAAAGAATAGAAATGGCCTTGACATTATAGCTTTAATGAAGCACACAAAGATTAATGGTGTTCTTAAAGGATTTGAAGCAGTAGATTCAATTGATCCAAAAACCGTCTTGCTTGAAGATTGTGACGTGCTCATCCATGCTGCTTTAAGTGGTGTTCTAAACAAGTCAGTATCCACTCAATTTAAGTTTCATAATACCATCTAGAATTTGGAAGTTGACAGGGATTTCAAAATACTTTTTAATTCAATTGACAATGCACTGCATTGCATATGCTACTTTGTTGAGAATTAGTTTTGATACATACATTCCATAATCAGTTTTATTTCAAATTTAGAGATGCTAATTTAGTAATTTGACTGCTATTGCATACTAGTCATAGGGAGAATGCTAGTGAAGTAAACGCGAAATTCATTATAGAGGCAGCCAATCATCCCACAGATGCAGAATTTGATGAGGTGAATTAGAAAATTAGTTAAAGTTGTAGAGGTTTTGGAGTAATTTGACTTCTCTCGAGCTTCTTAAATTCATCTCTGTTATGTAATTTTGGATGCATCACATGCATTTCAGATTCTATACAAGAAAGGTGTTGCAGTACTACCAGGAATATATGCAAATGTTGGTGGTGTGAATGCTAGCTAATTTGAGTGGGTTTAGGTATGTATCCTTGAGGAAACTATTTTTTTGGACTTGATTATACAAACTTCAGTCATGATGCTTTTTCATCTACATATGATTATCTTGTCAGTTTGCTTGTGTTTATCTTTTTGTTATTTGATGATATTTTTATTGAGGTTACTAAAGTGATGATTTACAATATAGGAATAGACTTGTATTTGTTGCTTGAATTATTTTCAAATCTCTAACAATGATATAGGTTGAGTTGGGTACATTGATGGCATACTGAATTGAATATTGACGATCCATTACATTTCTTGCAATACTACCTCATATGAATTGATAAACTTGCCAATTTGTTTTTTGATCCCAATAAAAACATCACAATTTTTATTCAAAAGAGAAAAAAATCACGTTTCTTACATGTTTATAACATGATACACAAAAAACATATTCCATGACTGCACTTTGGAAATGTTGTGCACTGTCTATCTCCTTTTATATTCTTTAGAAAACAAAATATATAAAATAGAATAGGAAACAACTAAAAGAATTGTTGTCTTACCATCTAAGAATAAGCTTCCCACAATGTCGAAAATGACCAACAGAAATACATGCTTCTTACCATTATTGTTCTGTTCATTTGTCCATTTTTTAATGATTCTATTAGTGTGTTTAGTGAGTTGATGCTTTACTAGATTGAAGTAGACGTGTTTTTGTTGCTGGACTTATTTCTTCAGTTCTTGAAAAGTGATATATGTTGGCTTGGGTAAATTGAGGATTTAAAAGATTGTAGAGTTGAGTACTGACTGTTATATTCTTGCAATTCTACCCCATATAAATGTGAAGGATTTATATTAGTGATCTTGAAAATTACAAAGTTCATTAATTCGCCTGTATCTATGCTTTTTATTATGTGACAAGGATTTTGGTGATGGGTTTCAAGTGCTACCTTTCAGTAAAAAGTTGGCATAATCATGTTCTGAGTGAGGTGGTTGAATTTTGGGAGAGTTTTTTAATTTTAGTTCTTCTTTCTGTTGAGAAATCAATGAAATTAGATTAGGGTTTGATTCCTCTTTCTTGATAATTACATATGAGTTATGTTAGCTTCTTTTACTTCTTTATTATCTTATCTTTCATCAAGAAATTACCATATTATGTGTGTATGAAGATCACAAAACAAAAAACCCAATAAAAAATCTCTTCCTTCAATAGTATTCTTTGAGACTTTTCAACATAAACAAAGACCAAACATTCCCTCCATACCAAGTCAGCCTTCACGATCTTCTACCTCTTTGTAGTAGCACTTCCACCCCAACAACTTTGACTATGCAACAACTAACGACATCAGGCAGAAAATGGCAACAAAAACACTTAGAAAAATTTGATCTCCCAAACCAGGGCATGAAACAGAGAGAGAGTAGCTCCAAAACTTCAACTTCCTTCTTTTCCTTAGACTTGAACCAACTCATAGTTCCTTTAGAATTTTTTGACCCACTTCGTACTTTTCCAACTTCCTTAGAGATATTCAACTTGCTTGAGATGAGATACTCCAAATGAATTTGACTTCCTTCTATTTATAGGCTTTAAGTGATGTCAAATTGGTGTCCTTAGACTAAATTGTTCTCCTTTAGGCCGACTTGGTATGGAGCTTACATAAATTATTTTTGCCTCAATGGTAAACCTTTTTACATGATTCAAAAGCCCAAGAAGGGTCTCTTTAAATTGTACAATGACTATATAGACTCAATATTAATCTCGAAATTCCACAATGGGGACTTTGACTAATATAATGATGACCCAAACATGAAAACCATGCTTTAATATGTCATTGATACAATAATAAAAATGATTTTCTTTACTCTTTTTACAAGTACATTTCATGATGACTCAAATACATTAATGAAGACCAAACCTAGTTATAGTTTCCAACACTCCCTCTTAGGGAGGTATTAATTATATACAAATACAATGGAAGATCTTAAACTATATGAACAATGAAGAGTTTAGGCACCAAAATGCCACGGAATAGATTCCTGACCAGGGAAATCTATCCATTGGTCTCTCAACAGTTTAGGCACCGCAATGCCATGAACTAGATTCCTGACCAGGGCAATCTAAGTGGGAATAAGGTGGACTCAAGTTTTCAGCCTCTCTAGGTACCATCAGGCTTACTTAACCACCAACCTAAGGACCTAGGTGCATATCCACGGTCAAAGCTCTATGATCCATGCCACCCTCCCTACTTTGGGACCTAAACATCAACACAAAGTTCCAGCCATATGTCCTCCCAGGAAATGCTTCACTCGCAAAGCCTCAACAAATCTCTTCTAATCTCTTATCATCAATGTAATCAAGAATATTTTCTAAACCAAGCATGTCTCTCAAATATTCAAACTTCTTATTAGGAAGAGACTTTGTTAGTATGTCTGCTACTTGTTCACCTGTTGAGACATACTCCAACTTCACGATCCCATCGTACACCAAGTTCCTAATAAAATGGAACTTATTATTGATATGCTTTGTTCTAACATAAAACACAGGATCTCCATACATCTTGATACAACTTTGATTGTCACAATTAATCATAGTAGGCCCCAGAGACTTCTCGAACAAATTTGTCAGAAGCTTCCTTAACCAAAAAACCTCTTTTCCTACTTCACATGCAACCACATATTCTGCCTTAGCACTACTTAAAGCAAGGATATCTTGCTTCCTACTCATCCATGAGATCATAACAACTCCTAGACTAAAACATGCTTCGGTAGTGCTTCTTCCATCGGTCTCACTGCCACCCCAATCAGAATCTGTATAACCAACTAACTTGACTTCCTTACTATCATACTTTAGGCAGTGATGTATAGTGCTACGAAGATACCTCAATATGTGTTTGGAAGCTATCCAGTGATCATGACGAGGCTCCAACTAAAATTGACTAAGAATGTTTACTGAAAAATATATATTTGGCCTAGTATTTGCCAGATACATTAGGTATCCTAGCAACTGACGATAGGAGGTAGGATCCATAAGACTAGAGTAAGATCCCATCAACTTCTGGAGATTGGTGATCATAGGAGTAGTCATCAGCTTGGAATCCATCATCCCGAATTTCTACAACATCTTGATAATGTACTTTCCTTTTTTCCAAATATATCTCCTGAGGTCTCTACCATACTTCTAGACCCAGGTAATAGTGCATCAATCCTAGATACTTCATAACATAGTTACATTTTCAACACTTTCTGATTCTATCATTTTTTCTTGTAGAACATTGAGTGTTTTATGTGGGATGAGTAGAAGGTTAATGGCGAGCTGAAAAACTATATGACAAGTGATTTTCAACATCTCACAAAAATGTGTATAACTCATGATTGTGATCCCTGAAGGGGGGATTTCACTCTTGGAGTCAATTCTGTTGCCCGTGCCACTCTCCTAAGAGGACGGGAAGCTTAAAATACATCCGAGTATAAACATCAGATTCCTTTCTTCATGTCTCATAGTTTCAATAATTCAACTCATTACACTTTTCTCCATGTCAACCACATTGTATACCATTTTAACCTCGCAGTCTTTTGAATATCATATTGTTGCTAGCAAAATTATCAGTCTTTATGATGTGATAGTTACTAGTATCGTTTTTCAAGCCAAAAATCCATTTTTTTAGTAGTTATTGGGTACAAATTTATAGTTTTCCAACATATTTCTTGGGGCCTAAAATAACATCCTCTATTGTTATGGGCTCTAGTTGGCTAATTTATCAAGGGCCACTTGCATTTAAAGAAATAATGACATGTTTTGATTCCCACAAGCTAAAAACCTTACCCCCTACTCCCTTTCATTCCACCCAAATCATCCACTAAGCCCTCAAAATCTGGATAGCTTTAATCATGAAGATGGATACAACTTAAACTATTCTTGAAGCTTCTCATTCAAATGTTTAATCTTTAACCACAAACCCTCCCCATATCATTAATTTCTCAAATTAATTTCCTCTTTGGCTTCCCCTCCCCTCCTTACAAGAATTTATTTCATGCCATTAAAAAAACCCAAAGAAAGTAAAACCCCATACTATGTACCTTGTGCATGCAATGATTGTCATTGTTATGAGACATTTATGTTTGTATAAATTTCTTCTTGCATTTAACTTCCTCTAACATTTTTTAGAAGAAATATAAAGACTCAAACTTTAATTATATTTCATTGTCGAAATATTTAACTTGATTATTACTATTCACATTCCCACTCCTCTTATAAGTATTCCTTTGCACCTCTCGATACAATTGTTAATATATATTAATTATATACCATTGTTAATATATATTAATAATAATTATATATTAACAATAATTTTATTATACACGCAGACTGCTAAGTATATAGTGATCAAAATCGCTGACCATCTATTATTTTTTAACCTTCAAACGAAAAGCAAGATTTAACAACTATCACATTCTCATTTGAATGGTAGGAAAAGGTGAATTACACACCTAACTGAACGCTTTTTAAAAAGAGCACTTCTGTACCTGATGAGAATCCTTTCGATATAATTGACGATCCATTCAATATTATTTAATATTCCAAAAAGAAAACAAGAAAGTTGCAGTGACGTGATCCTCGTGTTACATACTGTGATGGAGCATACCCTCTAATTATTATTATAGTTTTGGATTATTGGAACAGTGGAATACATAAAGAGGGGTTGTACCTTTATGGGAATCATGGTGACTTACCAGTAATTTTATATTTTTTACTTTTGGATGAATTGCCTTTTGTTGTCTCGCATTTCATAACATTAATTATTTATATGAAATTTTTATAGAGGAGATGTTTTCACGTGTATAACTTTATATTAAAATATTAAAAAATAATTTAATAATATAAGTTGTTTTAGGTACATTTTAATCATTATGTACTTGGTTTCATCATTCGCATATAAATAAAGTAATTCAAAAATGCTCCAAATGCGAGGCCGAAGCCTAGCGGAGGAAGGAGTGCGGGTGCAACTAGGGGGCACCATCACCTTTTGGACAACACCTTATGGGTTCGTGTAGATACTCTTCTCCATTAACAACAAGGAAATACATGGATTATTCCATACTTACCTAGTTTCAAAGTGCACATCATCGTTCATATATATATAGAAATTCAAAGTTTACATCACATAAAATGAATACATTTTTAGTTTCAATATGCACATCATTTCTTTTTTTCATATTAGAGATAATGATTTAGGATCTTACCTAGTTTCAAAGTTCACACCATCGTTAATATATATATAAATTCAAAGTTTACATTATATAAAATGAATACATTCTTAATTTCAATATGCACATCATTTCTTTTTTTATAATAGAGATAATGATTTAGGAAATTGTGAGAGAAAAATTTTTGTGTAGATTTTTTTGTGAAATTTTATACTCAAAAAGAAATTTACATTTTAAACTAGTTTAATTATTGATTATGAGATATCGGAACATTTTTTTACTGTTGACGTTTCGAGTCTACACCAAAACCTATAGTCAAGGCAAAGTTGAAAAAAAAATATAGAATGCAGAAAAAAAATAGAAACAAGTCATAAACAATTGATGAATGATAATTAATTAATATGTATTAACATTTTTACTTATTTTATATTATATTATATTTTATATTTTGCTTTTAATTTTATCTTGAGTTTAAAATGATTTATATATATAAGTTTAAATATATTAAAAATATTTAAATATATCAATATAACCTTAAAGTTAAGTTAATATATTTAAATTTAAATTTAAACTATATTTTAAATTATTATATCTTTTTCTGCGGGCCCATATGGTATAGAATCAAAGTTTTCCTATATGTATCGATCAAATCCTGGAAGCTTGGGAACAAGACGAGGGACAGATAAGCATCTATTCATTTCTCTGCAAAGAGATGAGAAGCCCTGAAAGCTATAGTTCTTATAGTAAGCGCGGTTGAGAAGCCCTGAAAGCTATAGTCAACGAGTGTGTTTGATGTTGTCGAGGCAAATATATCTTTTTGAAGCGGTAATTAATCAAGCATGAAAGATCCATCTCGACATAATTTTTGAGGCAGGCATGTTTACCTCAGACCGCAGTTATAATCCCAAACAACAACAGATATCGCAGCATCAAGTTTTCAACGAAGTTGCAAGACTGTTCAACATTAATAAGTGTCAATAAAGTGCCCACTATCGACTGTTCGCAATTTCTTTGGAGAGATTTCAAAGTCACATAAACCCTAACCATTCTCTTTGGCGAAGATTCACTGCGAGGATCAATCTCCACGTCTCCGCCTGAAGAAAAATTTAAGGGCTTTTTTGCAGATTCTATGAAGATATTCGGTATCAATTTCTGTCAACCAGAGATCAGAGATCCAATCCGTTTTGTGGGCTGCGGTTCGATCCAATTCGGGGTACCTGGGTCTGCAGTCCGGCTTGCTGATATCAGGTGCACACATTTCTTATCCCTTTCTAATACAT
This sequence comes from Pinus tabuliformis, assembly GCA_031772625.1. Classification (NCBI taxonomy): domain Eukaryota; kingdom Viridiplantae; phylum Streptophyta; class Pinopsida; order Pinales; family Pinaceae; genus Pinus; species Pinus tabuliformis. Next base: position 32,211,294 of record CM062816.1, read on the forward strand.
ATCTGCTCATATATTTTCAAGTGTGAATAATTCACCACAGCTACCAAAGATTACCTAAGGTAGACCTAGCACAGTTACTCTACAGAGCCTCTATGAGTATATAGAGTCTTTAGAGAAACGTAGAGAAGAAAGAGAAGTCAAGCTACAAAAAAAATTAGTAGCCATGCTGGAAAATAAATTCACATGTCTTGAAGACAAGATCCAAAAACAAATAGAAAATAAAATAGAACTATTGGAGAATAAAATGGAGGCAATGGAGACTAGGTTGCAGTTTATAGAAAAACAAAACCAAGATATGAACCAAACATCCTAGGAAGGAGATTATGATACTTTAGAGAGTCTTAAAATGAAGAACATGATTAAAGATCTAGAAGAAAAAGTTAATAGCCGCCTCACCCTAAATAGTATGGCAGGTAATTTAGGTATCAAACCAATTAAAGATGAAATGAAAAAATTGATAGAATTAGACCATGAGCATAACAAAAGGGCCTTGAACCTTATAATATTCGGTATGAAAGAGGAGACCGTAGACGAGGATACTTTACCCATAGCCCAGAAAAAATTACATAATAGATTACAAATTGAAACAACGTGTCTCACAGAAGCAACAAGGTTGGGAAAACTAACTGAGAATAAAGGAAGGTTGATCCGAATAAAGGTGAGCTCTACTAACCATAAGTATGACATACTTAGTAAAACCTCAAGTCTAAAAGGAACAAGAATATTTATAAATGAAGATCTCATTCCAGAAGATCAAGCACAATTAAGAAAGGAGGTTCAAAAGGTAAAGGAAGCTAGGAAGGAAGGAAAATGGGCAATAATTAGAAATAGAAAAGCCGTTATTCAAGATAGAAACCAAGAAGATAATAATAAATAGCAATTCAACATGCTCCAGACTCTTTCTTGGAATTGTCGAGGCTTTCCATGGAACAAAGGCCCCAAGCTAACTTGGATCTCGAATGATGTTGATATTATTTCTTGTTGAAACTTGGGAGCACGAAGAATCTAAGGTCCCTAACCTAGATGGCTTTACACTATGGTCTACCTGGAACAAGCGATCCTCCCGTAGAGGCATTGGGGGTATAGCTTGTTACATTAAGAAGAACATCTCTCCCCATGCTAGGATTTATGAAAACGACCCTTACAACCAATATAGTTGGATAGAGATTACTGACATTTATGATAAAAATACATACACAACAATCTATTATTTTCCCCCCAGCAATTCTGACTTTTATAAGAAAAAGAATCTAGATAAAAATAGTCCGTACAATGGTTTAGAGAATGATATTTCTAGCCTAAGGAATGAAGGTAATATCCTTTTAATGGGTGGCTTTAATGCTCAAACTTCAAGCAACCAAGCTATCCTTCTAAGCAATCATTCCAACCCTAATCCTCTTTGGTTAGACGAAGATCTTCCTCTAGCTAGTCGGTACAAGAGGAGCTCTGAAGATCGTGTGGAGAATTTGTTTGGGTTAGAGCTAGTCAAGCTCTGTAGTGCTCAAGATCTCATAATCTACAACAATCTAAAGAAGTGGCCCAATTCTAGCCAGATGACCTGCATCCATGGGCTTGGTAGCAACGTGGTAGACTATGTTATCTCTGATCTCCCTTTATACAACGAAATAATAAATTTTGACATCTTAAACAACCACGAGCCTGACTCCGATCATAGGCCTTTACTTATAACTCTCAATTTTGTCATGAATAGAGATCCCATTGAAGATAATACTTATAGACAAAAGAACTTAATCTTTGATAGAAATAAAAAAATATCTCTTTCTAAATGAATTAAAAACTAATTTGATTCCTTTATCTAGTATAGACAACATAGAAGAACTCTTTTATAGTTTTACTACAACCCTCTCATATTCTATTAACAAGTTCTCAATTGAAGTTTCAAGTAATAAAAGAAATAGAAAAACCAACCCATGGTATGACAAAGATTGTAAAAGTGCAAGGAGAGAAATTAAGGAAGCTGCTGATGAATCTCTTAAAATTGACAAGATAAAAATATACAAAGCCCTAACTAAAAGGAAAAAAAGGCAGTATATTCGTAAAAGACAAGAGAATATCTTACACCTCTCTAAGGTAGCCCCTAAGAAATTCCGGAGGCATATTCTAACCAGGAAAACTAAAGATAATAATAAAATTGCTTTACACGACTAGAATTCATATCTTAAAAAGCTTTATGAATCTCCAAATGTCATGGATAACTTTGAAACCCTACTCACTAAAAAATAAGTTTTCTCATTAGAATACATTGATTTTGGGATTAATCGTTTGGCTAATGGGAAAGCTAAGGAGATTGAAGGTTACCAGGCGGAAATCCTAAAAATTGGAAGCCCTATCCTCATCCCCCACATCCACAAGCTTTTCAATCAAGCGGTCAAGCAAGGTTACCCTAAACCATGGACTCAAAGCCTCATTATCCCTATTTTTAAAAGTGGGGATACAAATAACCCCTCTAATTATCAAACAATTATGATCAGCCCTCTCCTTAGCCAAGTTATATGGTATTATTTTGGAAAAGAAGTTGAGCATATGGCTTGAAAGTGAAGGTAAGCAGGCTAAAGGCCAAAGGGGTTTCTAGGCAGCACTCAACAACAAACCACCTCACTATGCTTAGGATCATTGTGGAGGAATGCCGCAATGATAAATCCAATCTTTTCTGTTGCTTTGTGGACTTTAGAAAGGCTTTCGATATGGTTCCTAGAAATAACCCATGGAATAGATTAGAAGAGCTAAAGGTTCCTTTTGAGTTGAGAGCAAGGAGGGGTGGTTTAAAGATATTAAGTGTAATATCAGAGTTAAACAAGGTTGCCCCCTCTCCCCTACCCTATTTGGCATTTACATCGACAAGCTAGAAGGTTTTTTAGAGGAAGCACGATGTGCTGGCACGATCTTAGCTGGGATAGTCATCATCCTTCTTCTCTACGCTGACAATATCAGCCTTCTTGCAAAGTGACCATCTGACCTTGATAAGAACTTTTGACTTCTTAAGGATTTCTGATCTACCACGGGTATGATTGTTAATACTGAAAAAACAAAAGTTATGATTATCAAATCCAAGAAGTACACTTATGCTAATTTTATGTATGACAATAGTAACTTGGAGGAAGTGTCTTCCTACAAGTACCTAGGAATTGATATTCATCACAAGCTCAACTAGAGCTATAACAATGAGAAAAGGATTAATGGGGGGTGGAAAGCTTATTTTGGTCTTGAAAATAATTGTAAAAAGACAAACCTCGTAATGTGGGATAGAAAGAAGTTCCTCTTTGAAACTTTAGTCACTCCGGTTATCTTATATGGATGTGAGGTTTGGGGTTGTATCATCTCTAGAGAATCCTGGAGAAAGATTGAGCAAATCCAGAAGCGTTTTATAATGTATAACCTCAAAATTAAAAGCAACACACCCTATCATATTCTCCTTATAGAAGTGGGTCTTTTCCCTATCGAGAACCTAGCTATGACTAGGCTTCTGTTGTATAAGCACAAACTCAGTAACATAGGAGACCATAGACTTCCTAAGCTAGCTTTAAATTCCAGGAAAAACTGCCTAAGGCTCAAGCGAGGCTGGTATAAAGACACCAGGTCCTGGTTAAACCATTGGGGGTTCGATGAGAATGTTGCATTGCAAAACATTAATAACATTAAAAATATTGTTACTTCTAAGTTCAAAGAAAAAATGTGGTGTGAGAAAGATTTAGCAACTAAAAGAAAATTAAGATATTATAAGGAGGTCATCAACCCCAACCTAGAAGATCAAAGGTATCTCTCTGTTTTAACTAGATCAAAGAAGAAAATTAATATAGCCAAGATTAGAACGAACCCTCATGAGCTCCAGAGTGAAACGGGTCGTTGGACAGTTCCTAAAACACCATGGATGGAAAAGTTCTGCCATCTTTGTGAGAATACGAACATCGAGGATGAAAATCACTTCCTCTTAGAGTGCCCCACGTACAACCACATTAGATCTCAGTCTCAAAATCTCTATTGCAATACTAACCTTCCTAGCCTTTTAGGACGTCTAAATTACAGTGAGCTTAGAAGGCTTCTCTCCAAGCTTTTTGAGCATAGGAATAAAATCTTAAATCAAACTAAATAATTCATTTCTTTAGGTCTGATAGACCAAAGTTTGGTCTTAGTGGACGTTAACCATCATCAACATCATCATAATCCAAAAACAAAGTTAAATTTTTACATTCCTAATAATGACGTGCTTTAAATGATTTACATATATAAATTTAAATATATTAAATATATTAATATGACATTAAGAGTAGATTAATATATTTAACTTTAAGTTTAATTATATTTGAGTTAAAATTAATATATATGAAAATCAAAGGTTGTATTATTTCATTGATTAAGGAAAATTAAGGAAATTAATTATGATATAAATTTTGTTTTATTTTTATGTTAATACAAATAAATCTATTTAAATATATTAATATGTTCTTAAATGAAAATTTAAAATTTTAAAAATATATTAATATATTTAAATGTTGATTTAATTATATTTATGTTATATTATTTATTAAGATATATAAATTATGTTAGATTCATGATTGTAGTTATTAAAAATGAGTTATTATTATTTAATTATTTTTGAATTCAGGGTTTTGTGATCCATATTACATTAAAAAGAGTTTTTCGGGTAGAAATCACATAGGAGAAAATTTTGTCAATATGTTTCGAACTAGCTAGTGTGTTTCATCATCTGGTCCTAATGATCAACCACACTAGCTAGTTCAAAAAACATCAACAAAATTTTCTCCTATGTGATTTCTACTGAAAAGACTCTTCTTAATTTAATTATTAATAATTAATAATTATTATTATTAATTTTTTATTTAAATAACATAATATTACATTACAATATTTTTTATTTTTCATAGTTAACTGCAAAACCTCTCCACACAATCAAAATTTTAAATTCAAAGAAATATCATATAGAACTAGAGAGAGAGAGAGAGAGAGAGAGAGAGAGAGAGAGAAGAATGTAATGGAGCTTTTTAATTGATTAGAGCTGCAATTGTCCACAACTATTTAAGTGTTATCTATATATATATATATATATATATATATAGAGAGAGAGAGAGAGAGAGAGAGAGAGAGAGAGAGAGAGAGAGGGGAATGTAATGGAGCTTTTTAATTGATTAGAGCTACAATTGTCCAAACTGTTTAAGTGTTATATATATATATATATATATATATATATATATATATATATAGAGAGAGAGAGAGAGAGAGAGAGAGAGAGAGAGAGAACTAATCCTTCGGGATATTGTACATTATTAGTTTAGAGTTGATTAGTTTAGATATCTTTGTTTTACAGTTAGCAAAAACAACCAAATGGTTGTGATCTGGTAACTATCCTCTATTTGTATAAATGTTGAATGATTTCACTTAATGACATAACGATTTATTATGGATTTCAATGGGCCTACATAATGGTATCAAGGCGGCGAGGTTTGGAAAATGCTAGAGTAATGATCCATTATGCCTGGTTTGAACTCCATTGGAATTTTGCCAGGTGGACAAGTTCCTACTATGAATGTGTGAGGTGGATGAGTTACAGAGTTGGTGGATCCAACCTGGTCGGAGTTAGTGTGTGGGACTAATTGATAGTGCGCAGGACTGGTGGTTTTGGAGACCACCCCGACACCATACATCATGGTATTTGAAACTAGTCTAGGTGCCCCCATAATGAATGTGAGCCATTGATTAACGTGTTGAGAATTTTTCTTCAAATTGCTTCCCAGGACCACTCATCACATTAAATTATGACAAGCCTTGTGTTATTGTACATCGTTGGATCCATCAGAGCTAATCCAAACCATTCATTGAATATGGTTGTTATGCGCACATGCAGTTGTGAGGTTTGTTAATTAATTTTCTGTTAATTAACATTAATTAAGTTCTTTGATACGGTTCTATTATAGCTACTACAAGCACCTTCCAAAATTTTTCCCATGCCTTGATTTTGGAGCCTCCCTTCTATCCATAAGAGCCTACCTTTTACTGTCGTTAAGTGTTCTTGATTTGTTCAAGACTTATTCTTTACATATGTGCTTATGTTTGCTTGATTCCACACTTATATGATCTTTTTGAGTCACAACATAACCTCCTAACTTCGCCTTACAGCAGTTTTGGGCTTGCCTCCAGGAACTGGGCAATCCTTGAGGGTAAGCTAGCGTTGATGGCAAGAATTGCGCAATCCAGACTAGAAGCTCAACCTTAAGCTTGAAAATTGTGCAATTATGGATGACAACCCAACATTAAGCTCAGAAACTATGTAATCCATCTCTTGAGCTCATAAACTATGCAATGCATTGAGCCAAAAAGTTGCCCAGTTCCCTAGAATTGTGCAATCTTCCCTAACAGTGTGCATCACAAGTTTCCAGAATAAAAAAAAAAAAAAAAGTAAAAATCATAAAGTGAAAAATCATCCCTAGAAAATAGAGAATTATTATTAGTTTCCCGAAGTGGCATAGTGCTATTTTTTGGAAATTTCCGCCAAATGTCACTTTTTCCTTGATTTTAGGCATGCGTGTCGTAAACTCTAATTCATTCATATCTATATAAGAGACACCTCTAGAGCTCATTTACACATTCAATCTTGGATCTCTAGTATTCCTGAGGAGATCAAGGAGCCTTCAATCGACTTTACGTCGCTTTTCCAGGTGAGTTTTTCTTTTGTCGTATTTTATCGCCTTTTCCGTCGCTTTTTGTTGTTTCGCTTCTGTGAGTGTTGTTTTGCTCATTTTTCTTCATGGTTCTTGTCATTTTAATTCATATCATCTTGTATAAGTGTTTATTTGGTCCGTCGTTTTCCTTTTACAAGTGTCACATCATTTTTCTTGTTTTTTCCCTTTAGAAAGTCATCATTTTGGCAACCCTCCATGCATGTTCGTTTTTCCTTTTTCATGTTCATTTTATGCACTCAATTCACACTAATATACCCATACTTAGTCAAATATGCACTTTAACTTGCACCATCACTTAGATATTCTTATTTCCCACACCCTCACCGGGTAGATCTACTCATCAAGTGGCCATGCACCATCTTGTCCAATTGGGCATTGTGCATGTCTGATGCTCAAGCCAAGGCTTGGCCTCTGATACTACAAAATGCATAGTACAGGTTGGCCCAAATATGGATTTCATAGTTCTAGGGCTTAGTCCTATCACCTTGGCCACTGAGACAACTCAATGCGTAGTCTCTCCCTATCACTGCCCAGGTTGAACTGCACATTGTGAAGTCTCAAGCCTCAGGCTCCATCACTTGCTGTTGAGACTACATAATTCGTAGTTCCCTCAGCCAGTCTTCCTCCCTTGAACCCATAAATTGGTCAATATTACTCATCAATTCATCAGTTTTCTCCTTGATCTTTATTTAAAAGTTGATTTTCTAAAGCTAATTTATTCTTGCCATGAGTGCCTTTTTCTCCCACAGGTATTGCAGATGTTCAACACTTCTCTTCAATAGTCACTGTTAACATGCCACACAAGAGAGTTTCTTCAAAGAATACTACAGAGAGCAGTGTTGGGGAGGTAGTTGAGAGCATGCCAGTTCACCTGCTAGTTGATTCAGACACACAACTATTTGTGGAAAAGGAATAAGATCTAACATGGCAGAAGGTGAATGAGATTTTTTTAGCAAAGACCTTCAAGGTGGATCTAGAAGATAGGAAGGTTTATGTCAATGTCCAAATATCAGGGCTTCACATGGTTGCATGCAGGTGCCCAACATTTCCACGTGTAGATGTCATCAACTGGATACTGTCTAACATAGATCCAAATACCATGAAACTTAGAAGTACCAGTGGACGGAGGCTTTCTTATATTCTGGCACAAGATTATCATCTTATGTACCATTTTCCCGAGCCAGAATCACTTATGGACTCGTATTTCTATGCCACTAACATCTATTTGAGCACGAAGGATATAGTCCAAGGCTGGGTGAAACAACCAACAAAGTTCCATCAAACACTTACAAGACAATATCAATTAGGAGGACCTATCAGTTGTTGATCATCCTAGCTTGTAGAATTTACAGTCAGCAGAGCATTGAGACCTCCCCTGAAGGGTGATTGTTCTTTCTGAACCAAGTTGTAAGTAATGGAAAAACCTTAAACTAGTCATATGTGTTGGATCGACAATTGAAGATCCATGTAGCTAACACCCTGAATCCTCCTAAGGGTTGGAAAACTAGATTCTACATATTTGCATATCTACTAGATGCAATCTGTGCACACAATACTTTCCTTGGTATGGAATAGACTTGGACACCACGAGAACCTACCATGTATGTTCATTGTAAGCCACTCTCCAATTCTAGCCACAAAGGAGTAATGGATATGCTGAATGATCACTTCCTCATTCCATTATAGAAGATGATCTTTGAGGAAGAGCCACGTTACATGTCGCATGAGGTAATGGAAGTAGTGTCGCATATCGTAGATTGGTTTGCCTCACTGGATGGCACATTCCTTCGAATGTTCGGCAGATAGAAGTCACCACATATTTTTCCAAGGTATGCCACCAACAAGTTCATCATGCAATAAGTTGTGTATCATATCTCCACAGGGTTATCAACATCTATGCACAGGAGGAATAAATCACCTTGGCCAGTGCTTCCTTTGGAGATCAGATTGTACAAGATTAAGAACTTTTCATTTGCAGATACCGAAGGGAAAGCGACAAATAAATTTTCAATTGGTACAAAAGGCTTCAATCCGTATGATCTGAGTTGAATTCGCAAACACCATTGTGCAAGAATCCATTTCAGTGGCTAAGTGGGACCTTCCACTAGCATGGGGAGGAAGGATGGAAGAATTTTTATAATGCATCCAAGTCCGCCGAGACAATCATCTTTGTGGGTACACCATGGATTACTCTGTAGAGGGAACCTACTCGAGAGGCATCACCAACGGAAGGCAACAATCTTGTGTAGGATAAAGGAAAGAGAAAGTTTACATATAGTCCAAGGGGAGAATGAAGTCGCAAGATAAAAGCAGATCTAGCTATTATGAAAGTGGCATTAGAAACATATGCTAAGATGAAACAAAGGATGTAGAGAGCAGAACAGAAGAAGAGAGAAAAACAAGAGTAAAAGAGGAAGGGAGAAGAGGAGAAGAAAAATAAAGAAGAAGAAGAAGAAAGGTGAAGATCTTTGCCAATATTAGAAGAAACAACAACATAAAGATAGATCGAATAACAACAACATAACCAACAGTTAGAGTAAGGGAGCAGACATATGTAGGGTAAGCAACTTTCTCAGCATATTAAAGAGTTGATTGAGATCAAATACATGGAGGCGGAACCAGAACCGCAAAATGAAGATGATGACCTGGTGTTGACTGCACCGCAGGTCATCATTCAGTCTTCACCACCCCCAGTAGAAAAGTTAGCTCCAAGCGAGGAAGGGAAAATTGTTCCACTTGATGATGATATGGTAATGGAAATGTACAATATGTCGTATGATGAAATTCAGAAGAATATTGTACAAGCACAAAGAAAGCATTTTCCAGATGACCTTGCATCTCTTGCTTTTATGAGAGAAATCATGATTATGGATGATACTAGCAGGAATCCCAATTCCATTGTCACAGCCAACTTGGACTTCATAGGTGCAACAAATTCAAACACTGAGTATTTGATGGTCGAGAACAAGGAAATGGAAAAAACTTGCAAGCTACCAGGAAAGAGGTTGAATAGGTCTGCGCAAAGCTCAAGAACACAATTCCAAATGTTGATAGTTGTACAAGTCCTCTTATATTTTCTCGGCTTTTCATGAGAGCCGAAAACAATTTCATGTGGGGCTAACCTACGGGTACAAACAAGCAAAGAAAACAAGAAAGCAAATAGTAGAAGTAAAGTGAAAGAAAAGCAAGCGAGCAAGAAAGTCAAACCAAGTAAGCATGCAAGCACACCAAGTAAGGATGTGTTGTGCCCTACAACAACCCCCCATTTCATATCATTCTTATTTTTCAAAAAATTAACATATGGAATGGGTCCCTTTTAAAATTTTGGCATCAATGCTTGCATGTTCAAAGAAGGCCACACAATCAAACGAGTTTTCAGGTATTTAAGCCTTTTTGGGATATCAATATTTCAAATAATAAATAATCTTTTGTTATTGCGATAAAGCGATCGCAAGATCGCATATCGCAACAACATGAGAGACGCATTCAAATGGCATTTTGATCTCCGCCGATGCGATATCGCTATCGGCGATCGGCAATGTTACAAGCACACCACTAACGGCACATAACTCATGTCCCGACGCGACGCGATATCGGCGATCGGCTATCGGCGATACCTCATGTGAAACCGCTTTATGATTTAAATCCCAACCCGATGCGATATCGCTTATCGGCTGTCGGCACGATCATTTGGTGATAATTGTGCAGCACCTATTCCCCGAAGCGATGCGATATCGCTCATCGGTGGTCGGAAGTCTTAAAAGCCATCACTTAAAGCTTTAATTTTATATTCATATCCGGTTGACAAAGCGCGAATCCCAAAACGCCGTTAATACAAGAGATAAGGTAATGCGTGTGTATTTAAAAGATTTTGCCCCTTCGATTAATGAACACCTGCGTTTAACCGCCAGAATATCTGTTGCACGCTTAAGTGAGTCATTCACCCGGATAACGGTGTAATCATCACATTTAATGGGTAGCAGGCCTCAAATCACCATTAATGCATCTGCAATATACCCTTAGCGATTGGATCCGCAGCCACTTTTGACAATTAATCTTGACACGCTTCAAATAATATATCTATCCCACCGTGAAGCGTTATTGTTATTGTGTTATTACGATTTCTCTTGCAGTTGTGTAGAATTCGTCTTTCGAAAGAAGCTTAATCATGATGGGGAAAAGATCCAAGAGGGCTACGGGCTCTACTGTTACACCTGTAGCAGGTCAAGCTACTACAAATAGCAAGAAAGGCCTCGTTTCAGATACTACATGAACTGGTCTTAACAAGACTACATGGCAGGGCACATATAATCTATTAGAGGCCGAACAACCACAAGTTTCAGTGACAGTAGCTACTGCAGACCCACTCAAAAAGTCCGACGCAACTCTCAAAGAGTTGGCCGATTCCTTTCTTCACAGAATAGCTGCCAGAGAGCAAGTCCTTCCCTACACTGATGTAGTGCGATGGGCAATTGAGGAAATTCCAATCATTGACAGAACGTTCCACACAAGAGACAGACGGATTTTCGGGTCGTTCAAGCCAGAGCACCTGAGGGAAATGTATCATCTGCCTGAGCCAGAGAAAATCTACAACAAAGACTTCGTGGATAAGTTTGCAGCTGAAAATGAAGTACCATCTGAGCCCATTCGGGATTGGAGGCAGAACCCGGCCAAACACAAGCACGAAAGCTCGGGTAAGTACTCCGTCGATTCCTTGGCTTCTCCCTCTTGCTATGCGGTAATTATGATGTGTAGGCTATGGGGATTACATGATTCTGCCAATTTCGATATAGAAATGGTTCCCCTAATGGAAGAAACTGTTAATAGTTTTATCATGGATTGGGCCACCATTCTTTCTGATAAATTGACTGTAGCTGTTCGGGATTTTAGAGCTAAATCTGTAGTCACCGAAAGGAAAATCCCCCCATTTTATTATAGTGCCTACATTATGGATACATTGTGTTTTAACTCTGAGTTTCCCATCCTCGGTTGGAGATGGACCACCCAAGACCCTTCGCCCATTCATTTGTATCATCGGAAATTGTGGAAGTCCTCTTACAAGGACCATTTGTATCAAATTTGCAATGGTTTTATGGTTCCAATTCATTATTCCATTTTTGATCGGCCTATTCCCAAAATCTCCTATCTCGCTTCCTTCGACTTACGAGCTGTAGCAGGATGGTTTGGAGAAGAACACTTTACCTATATTAGGGTTTATGGAAGCCAAGCCAAACCACATGTTCTCCCTCTATATGTTCCAGACAAACTGTTAGCCCGAGAGATATCCTACCAAATTATGGCCGAGAGTGTAACCCAAACACTCAAGAAAGAGAAGAAGAGGGGCTGGCCCTCTTTTCCCTTAAGGATGGGTGTTTTTACTCTGCATAATCTTCAGCATGCAGAAAAGGAGGCTATAAAGATGCAAGCTTTATCCCTGCCCACTATGCCAGCCAGACTCTATGATCCACATAAAACTGCCTACAATGCCCTAGAACAGGCCAAACTGACTAAGATTGACCATCAAGAGGATGAGTTTGATGACCTGTTCGCAGCTGCTGATTCAATCAGCCAAACCAAGCAGCTTGCCAAGATGAGATACAATGATGAGAATTTAACTGAGTTCAATAAACTCAGAGAGCAGAGATTGCAAACTCTGCCTCTGGATTTATCGTCATTAACCTCAGCGTCCTCCTCAAGCGAGCCCGCTCAGAAACAGACAAGACAACCTCCTGTTATAAATAAAGAACAAAATAAACAACAGGAGGAAAGGCAAGAGAAGCAGCAGGCAGAAAAGCAGAGAAAGGAGCAAATGGATAAGCAGCAGAAAGAGCAGAAGGAACAAGAACAGAGAAAGCAGAAGCAGATGGAGGAACAGCGGAAGAAGGAAGAAGAAGAAAAGCAAAGGAAAGAACTGGCAGATAGGCAGAAAAAGGAATTAGCGGATAAGCAAAGAAGAGAGCAAGAAGAGAAACAGAGAAAGGAGTTAGAAGAACAACAGCAGAAAGAGTTGGAGGAGCAAAAGAGGTTGGAACAAGAAGAGGAGAAGAGTAAATCCCAGACCTCCATAGATCTTGAATTGCTGAAACAATGGAATCAATTCGATTCCATTATTAGTGGAAAGGAAGGCTCCAAAGACGCACCAGACACCACTTCTTCTCAAGTTCTAAGCGGAACCAGCGGCCCACCCACTTCAAAGGATCTCGAGGTAATCACCAAAGACCCTTCCAATCAGATTGTGCTCCAGGTGGAAGATATTCCTCCCCTGGACGTTTTCTACAGCCCTAGGCTCAAAGCAGTTGTTAAGCGCTCAAGGAAGAGACGAAGGCTTGATCAACCTTCCATCTTTCCTGAGCAGACAGTCACAGGGAATGTAGTCTGGAAGGAAGAATTGGACCCCTCTGATGATCTAACTAAGCTATCGCAGTATGCGGGAGCTTATTCTGCGGCAACTATTGATAAAGCATCGGAGGTAAGTCTTTTGTTAAAGACTAAGGACCATGAGATTTATGCATTGCAAGCAGAAGTAGCCGAGGCGCGAAACAAAGCAGCACAGGTAGAAGAGCAGTTGCTGGCGCAACAGCAAGCAAACAATGTATTAACCCAGCAACTGCAGACTGAAAAACAGAGGATTGATCAGAGCGCAATCCAGAAGCAGAACGAATTAACGGAGGCATTGGCACAATTGAGAGCGGCAAACGAGCTAATGACGAAGTCAAAGGATGAGCAAATCGCTCGACTATTAGCACAGCTCGAAGATATCAAGGGCACTAAGAAAGTCGAAGATTTCAGAGCAGAGGCAGCTCAAATAAATAATGCATTAATTTCTCAGGTTAGACTCTTGTGCCAACAACTAACTGAGGCTGAGCCATTATGTGAAGTATCTGCAGCAGTATGTCAGCAAATTGAAAAAGCCAGAAATGAGCTAGATCAGGCCGAAGAAACCATAACCTCATATCTTGATTGGCAAGATACTGATGTGGGGAAAGAAGCAAACTTGCCTAGGATCTATGAGCCATTCAAAGACATACTCTTCACGGAATGGAACACTCAGTTGATGAAAGCGAAAAGGGCAGCTTCAAGGTGTAAAATGATTGCCAACAATATGATTGATTTGGTCAACAATACACTCTATTGGGCCAACATGATCTCTCAGTGTACACCTGGAAGCATAACCACGACAAACATGATTGAACAAACAAGTTATCATGGACTGGAGGAAAAGAGAAAGTTAATCGCTGGAGTAAAAACTTTAACCTCCGACGCATATTGGCTCTTTCTAATCAAACCGCACACTCAAAGGTCGGCTCTTAAGTGTTTAACAGATGCTCTCAAGTGCCTAATCCCCGACTTTCAGGATGCCACATATGATGCCCAGCTCACGTCGCGTCTTAACACTCCACCGGAAGTAGAGCCAATGCTGGCGATATGTCAGTTGAGGTTTAAAGGCAAAGAGCCCACCGAATGAAGCATTGCTGCCGACTGCCAGATCGCCAAGAAAGATGGAGAAATAGTTATTGATGCCAATTTAATAGTTTTTCAGTTTTTCTTAGATATTTAGATTAGAATAGTATTTATAGACCCTTTCATTGTTTTGGAAAGGGTCGTAAAATTTTGTAATAGACTTAAAGGTTGAAGTTTGCACTACTGTGCTTCAGCCTATATTCTTTTGTGAAACTCGACCAATAGTCCTTTATTTGACGAGAAGGTTGTTTTATGCATTTGTGCACTATTGTCTCTTGTTTGGAATGCTTTCTGGTTTGAAGGAAGGACTGCGACATAGCGATTTACATAATGGATTGTTGAGCAGCTTACATGGTACTTTTATCTGCATCTGTCCTCTCTCCTTTCATATGAATTGCTGTGTTATTATCTTTTGCTATTGTTGAATACATGTATGCGCTGTAACAGCAAATCTTCATTTCATTCCACTATTGGATGTTTTGTGATATGCCTTTCTTTTAATCATGCATGTAGCAATGATATGAATGACAATGTGTAGTAATTCGCTATTATCGCTCTGCATAACTAATTATGCAGAGCAATCTTAAATGGTTTAAACGTCTATGCTTTAGTGTTAGAGTCATCTATATGCCTGCCTTAAAGCACAGATTATCAAACGCTACGCTTGGAAAGATTGATAAGTCCCGGGATTAGATTATAGTTAATATATATTTCGCTGATAGTTTTAGTTGTTCCCTTATCACTATCATACCTCTTAAGTTACTCGTCCATCCCACTTTCATTCATTATTGGGAAACTGGTCCCATTATCCCCAGTCGGAGCCACTATTCCAAACGGAAAAGGAGCTGTACTAAGGTCCGGACCGGGTGGTTTCCCCTTTGTTGTGGCAGCGATTTTCGAGGCCTCAACAAAATTGGCGCTAGAAGGAGGGCCTCAGCTGTGAATGGAACATAAGTCCAAACCTATAAGCCATTCCAAGAGTACTTCGCCCTCCGAATCCCCTCGATCTTCCCATTTGTATACTGGTTCGCCGGTACCTGAACAAGAAGAAGAGGAATCAACTACCACTGCTCAAACCCATCATACCACAGAACAATTAAGTCTTGAATCACCTGAAGTTCAGTCTCTAATCCATAAACTTCAGAGCTTCTCGATTTCACCACAGAAATCTGAGGTATCAGAAAGCAGTGCGACTTCGCAGTTCAATCTCACTCACCCTCTCACCAGACTTCAGAGCGAAAAACTCGGTATTGAAACCACTGAGTTTCCTTTACCGAAAAGGAAAAGGGCAAAGAAAATTACTGAAGGATCTGATAGTGAAGGGCTTTCATCCACCTCCTCCATTGCATTTTCTCCACTGCAAGGTCGACCATCCACTCCCCCATTACAAATTGTCGTTCACCAGGGGTCAGAAGCCTCAATATCTCAATCCACTCACTCCTCATCTTTAATCCCTTCCCATACATCTGGAATCCCAGCAGTAGTCTCAACCGCTGTTGCCATCATAATGGCAGATCCATGGACTAGGCTAGGAGCAGTCAATATGCCTGCACCCTTGCATGATCTACCCGATTATCCCGAAAAATGGCTGCCTAAATTCAATCCAGATGATGGGACCCAGGCTGAAGAACACATCAACAACTTTATGTTAGCAGTTAACCTAAAAGGAGTGACAGAGCAAGATGTTGTTGTAAGACTTTTCCCTTACACTTTACAAGGATCAGCAGGATCCTGGTATTTTTCCTTACCTTCTGGTTCAATTACCAGTTGGAACACATGTCAAGAGCAGTTTCTTACCAAATATGGAGATGATAGGTCCTTAGCAACTTTAATAAATGACCTCTCCAATTTGAGAATAGAGCACAGGGAACCAATAAAGGAGTTTAATGCTAGATTTAATAAACTACTGAATAAAATCCCTACCGCTTCTAAACCAAGTGAACAAATCCGAAGCAAATGGTATATCACTGCCCTACCTGCCAACATAGCTATTTTTGTAGACAGGGCTGGAAAACCTACCTTAGCTGAAAACATGAGAGAGGCACTTGCTGTTGAAAAGCGCATCAATGCTCTAGAAAAGAAAGCTGCTCTGGAGGATAGAAAAGCTAAAAAAGTCTCGTTTAAAGAAGATTCCAAGAAGAAAACCCCGAAGGACCCCTATGACATGGAAGGTTTACAAAAGGTCCTTAAAACATTGTCTAACGAAATGGTTGAGATAAAAAAGCAGGTGGCCGAAACTTCAAACAAAAGACCATTCAGAACTTTTAAGAAAACCGAATCAAAGCCGCCCAATGTTATATCTAACGCTGATTCAGACCAACAAGAAGACGAAGAGGAAACATCTTCACAGACCGATGATGAAGAAGAAGTAGCTGAATGCCACGGAATGTGGGATTTTATACTCCCAAACTCTGATACCGAGAATGAAGAAGAAGCCTTTCCGGTTACTACAAGAAGTAAAAGTACTCTTGAACCCGCCCAGGCAACTTCAAAGAAGAGAAGCGCAGGTGCTACTACAGCAAAGGAAAAAGTTCCCCCAAAAAAGTCACCTGTAGTAGTTCCTCAAAACCAGCCTTCAACTTCTAGTTCTCCTTCAACATCCAAGACTCTAGTGGTATCCGATTCAATGGAATATAACATTGTTGATGACATGAAGAAGACTAAGGCAAATATAACCATGTTTGAACTTAGTAAACTGAAACATCAACAAAAGCTACTTCTCAAAGAATTAAATGATGTTCCCTCTACTCCCCTTCCTAGTGCAAGAGCTGCCAACGATTCAGGCCAACCTCCTGCAGGTATGGTTGAAATTACCGATTCAGTTTTAATCAGAGATAAATCAAATTCTCACACTCCACCCTTCCTGCTGACTTATGAGATTTATAATAGAAACCTGCACAACTGCTTAATTGATTCAGGGGCCTCATCTAATATAATGCCAGCTTCAGTTTGCTCTAAGCTGAACATTGAACCCCAGAAGTCTGCTATTCATATTGTACAGTTGGATAGGACTAAGGTGCAGGTTGTGGGAGAAATTAATTCTGTAACCATCCGGTTGTCAGCCGACCCCAGAATTGTTCAGAGGATTGACATCTTAATTGCCGACATACCTGAATTTTATGGTTTGATTTTAAGCAGAGATTGGTCCAAAAAACTACATGGGTATATTTCCACAGATTGGTCACATATGTGGCTTCCCTACAAGGGAAAGCCGAATCAAATAAGGATCGATCAGGAGAAGCATATGACCCACACAGTTACTGAATTTGAGCAAGAAAACCAACCTGTGGCATTCAACAACAATATTTTGGGGAACTATTCATCCGAATCATTCTTTGGCAACTTTGTTGCCCAACCATCTCCTTTTTCAGTTAATCATTTTACATCTCAAATTGAAAATTTTTCACAAACAGATAAGTCCAGATGTTTTAATGATGCTGAGAAAAATGTAGATATTTTTGTTAATACTTCTTTATTTTGGTCTTTATATTTTGATGGCTCTAAGTCCAGTGAAGGCTCAGGAGCAGGTTGCATTTTGGTTAGCCCACAAGGAGAAAAGACAATGATGTCTTGTAGGTTAGAATTTGAGTGTACTAATAACACAGCCGAATATGAAGCTTTGGTCCAGGGTTTATATAAAGCAATCGGCCTTGAAGTGCGATATCTAAAAGTGTTCGGTGATTCGGAAATCATTGTTAAACAAGTCAGAAATGCAATTCATTGCCTTTCGACTCACCTTAAGCATTATCAATCGTTAGTGCAGGATCTTACCTCACACTTTTCAGCCTTCAACATTTCTTCCATTCCTAGGTCACAAAATTCAGCAGCCGACCTACTAGCCAATGTAGCTTCTAAGCTTCTACCTTCCGAAGACTACAGCCTTGATAGATTTTCTGTAGAATTACTTTTTAGGCCTTCAATTCCTGACAATGTCACTAATTGGAGAGTATTTAACCATGACGAAGATATCTTGCAGTTTCTAACTTCGGAAAAATCCTATGACAATCAAGTCATTGAGGAAGATGATCACGATCTACAGATGAAACAAGTGCCTCAAGAAAATTCAATTCCCAAACCCGTGGTGAAGCTTGAAGACCTTTATGATATCAAAGACAGGTTTAAACCTGTAATTAATGCAAAGCTTCAAAGTTCCACCCTTAGGTTTGAATTAATAAATCTAGGCACTGACAATGCTCCTCAAAACATCAATTTAGGAATAGGACTTTCCCAAGAAGAAAAGGAAGCATTTATTAAACTATTGAGAAAAAACAAACAGGTCTTTGCTTGGAAATATGATGACCTAAAAACATATGATACATCTATTATCCAGCATACCATCCCTATGCTTCCTGATCAGAAACCAATTCAGCAAAAGTTAAGAAAAATACATCCAAATTTGGAGAGCCAGATAAAGTCGGAGCTTAATAAGCTCTTGAAAGCCAAAATTATCTTTCCGGTCCGACATTCAAATTGGGTCTCTAATATGGTGCCAGTCAGGAAGAAGAATGGCGACATTCGAATCTGTATTGATTTCAGGAACCTCAATAAAGCGAGCTTGAAAGATAATTTCCCGTTACCTACTATGGAGCAAATTCTTCAATCAGTAGCAGGTTCTGAATTGATGTCCTTTCTTGATGGATTCTCCGGATATAACCAAGTTTTGGTTCATCCTGATGACCAACTTAAAACCACATTCAGAACAAAATGGGGAACTTATGCATATCAGAAAATGCCTTTTGGACTTATAAATGCGGGAGCGACATTCCAGAGAGCCATGGATATAGCCTTCAAAGGGTTGATTAATCGATCAGTAGTCGTCTACCTAGACGATATTACTGTATATTCTAAAAAGAGATATAATCATTTGCATGACTTAAATCAAATCTTTCAGCGATGCAAAAGATATGGTATTTCTCTAAACCCAAAGAAGTCTTTCTTCGCTCTTGATCAAGGAAAACTCTTAGGCTTTATAGTATCCAAAGATGGCATTTATATTGATCCTGATCGGATTAAGGAAATTTCTGAAATCCCTTTTCCACACAATAAAAAATCGATGCAGTCATTCTTGGGTCAGATTAATTTTGTCAAACGATTTGTTCCATATTTCTCTCAGATTGTATTACCACTTCAGACAATGATCAAGAAGAATTCAGTCTTCAAGTGGGGATTAGAAGAAAAGCAAGCTTTTGATGTTATCAAGCAATCAATAATCAATGCCCCAGCCTTGAATACTCCCAATTTTTCTAATCATTTTACATTGTATACCGTTGCGTCCGATGTATCCTATGCTGCAGTTCTCACGCAACCAAATGCTCACAACTTGGAAGCACCCATTTCATTTTTTAGCTCAAATCTTCAGGGTGCCGAACTAAATTATTCCGATGTGGAGAAACAAGCCTTTGCTGTGTTCAAAGCAGTTAAACATTACATGCCCTTTCTTTTGAAAACTCACACGAAAGTAATAGTCCCTTTCCCAGCGGTAAGGCAACTATTAATTCAAAAAGAACTGGGTGAAAGAAGAGCCAATTGGGTCACAGCACTTCAAGAATATGACCTAGAAATAAAGCCAGCAAAGATTGTTAGGGGCCAAGGTTTTTGCAGGATATTGGCAGGAGCATCAAACATTCCTGAATCAAGCGATATGGATCAGACTCAATCAATCAATCAGATAAGTGTCACTGATTCTGAATCTCAATATGCAGATTTGATATTTTATTTGAAGAATGGTTATGCTCCTCCAAATTTATCTTACAAAAATAAAAGGGCCATTAGGTTAAAAGCGAAGAATTTTACTCTCATTGATGATGTGCTTTTTAGACAAAATTATGATTCTATCCTGTTAAGATGTCTTGAGAAACCTGAAGCTCAAAAGGTTTTACAGGAGCTACATGATGGGCCAGCGGGAGGACATTTTGGAGCAGACACAACAGCCCACAAAGTTATTCATGCTGGATATTATTGGCCTACACTGTTTAGAGATGCTCATGAATACGTAAGAAAATGCTTCAATTGCCAAACTGCTAGTGGAAGACAACGGAAATCAGCTTTCCCCCTGCAATCTGTCAACATTGAACAGCCATTTGAACAATGGGGATTAGATATCATTGGAGAGATTACTCCCCCATCTTCCAAACAACACAGGTATATCCTCACTGCTACCGATTATTTTACCAAATGGGTAGAGGCTATTCCTTTGAAGGCAGCAAATTCAGAGGCGATCATCGAGTTCATAGACCAATTCATCATTACCAGGTTTGGTGTCCCAAACGCTCTCGTCTTTGATAATGCTTCCTATTTCTCAGGAAATGCTATATATGATTTTGCTATTAAGAGAGGGTTTAAACTGAAATATTCTGCTAATTATTATCCCCAGGGAAATGGTTTAGCAGAATCTACTAATAAAAATCTCATCAAAATCATTAAGCGAACTGTTGAACAGAATCATAGAAACTGGCACAAATCTCTAGTGTTTGCATTATGGGCTGATAGGATTACACAAAAGGCTTCTATAGGTTCTTCCCCATTTAACCTAGTATATGGAAAAGAAGCAGTATTGCCTACCAATCTTGTTCTACCCTCTTTAGCCCTAGTACAGTACATCGAAGAGACTCCTTCTTCCTCTGTTCAACTTAGACATGACCAGATTCTCAAATTAGAAGAAGAAAGGGAGAAAGCCAGAATCACCCACGCCAAACATCAACAAATGATCAAAGCATCCTTTGACTTAACCTCATCCGATTCCAAACACTTTCAAGTTGGTGACTTAGTTCTCAAATGGGACAAGGCCCATGAAGATAAAGGTAAGCATACCAAATTTCAGAAAATGTGGCTTGGACCATTTCAGATCTGTGAAAAGATAGGCCATTCGACCTTTTTATTGCAAGACTTATCAGGGGTGAGAGATTCTCTCCCTGTTAATGGCCTGATCTTGAAGAAATTCTTTAATTGAGAAGGTGATCCCTTCTCCTCTTTGTAGATTTGTGTAGTTTGTAGGATCGATAGGAAATAAAACTGTAGAGTATCTCCATTGACCTTTGGCTTGGTTTGAAAAAGATGTCTCACAAAATAATACAAATATTTGCTTTTAGATAGTAGAACCCTCAACCAAAAGGAATAATTTCTAGGGAACTAGATATCTGTTTGTTCTGAAATCACCACCTAATGTTTTGAAGACTCTTCTCGAAAGGTAAAAGTCCTGTAAATCATTCTCTGTTTTCAAGACTGGTCTCCAAAGGTTATTCATTTTAAGATAAAAACTAACCCATTTTCAGCATCTTCAACTCTTCACCTGTCATCCATTTGCTCTTAAGGAGAAAATTGTTCACCCCATTCACTAAAGTTTATGGTTACTCAGAGTGTAATTCTAAAATATAGAAGATTAAAGATAAGAGGTCTTATTACAAGCCTGCTTACCATGTTCATAGGAAAGTAGTTTGACTGACATTACCAATACTGCCTATCATAACAGGGTAATGGCTTGAAATTTCAAGACAAGAGGTCTCATCACGAGCCGGCTTGTTCAGTTTAATTATTACTAGTGAGTGGCATTGTCAACAGCTGGCCACCAAACCAGGACAATGGCTTTTTATCTTATCAATGATAAAGAAGATAAAACAGATGATAAATAAAATATGGGAACATGTTTTAGACTCATTCTGTTAACTACACTCTTATGTGAATGGAAAAGTGAATAATACTATGGTTAAAAGGTATCCCTGTCGAGACTATAAACGTTTGCTGGCAACAGAGGCTCTACCTATGACAGAGGGGTTAATTATAAAAGCTGATTTGGGAAGGTTTTTGTTTTATCATTATAAACCAATAAAGGCCTATTTTAAAGACTTAGAATGTATTTATTTTTCTCGAAACCAAAAGGAAAGAAGTTAACAGAATTCACTTGGTTCAGAACGCGCGAATATCCAGTTAAATTAGAAGTTTTTCCCTTCTGATTGAGTTTCTAGTTTTGAAAAGCTTAAGTGTTTGGATTACTTTCAGAGATAACTGGTTCTTCCAGCGAATCGCCAATTGTTGTGCCCTACAACAACCCCCCATTTCATATCATTCTTATTTTTCAAAAAATTAACATATGGAATGGGTCCCTTTTAAAATTTTGGCATCAATGCTTGCATGTTCAAAGAAGGCCGCACAATCAAACGAGTTTTCAGGTATTTAAGCCTTTTTGGGATATCAATATTTCAAATAATAAATAATCTTTTGTTATTGCGATAAAGCGATCGCAAGATCTCATATCGCAACAACATGAGAGACGCATTCAAATGGCATTTTGATCTCCGCCGATGTGATATCGCTATCGGCGATCGGCAATGTTACAAGCACACCACTAACGGCACATAACTCATGTCCCGACGCGACGCGATATCGGCGATCGGCTATCGGCGATACCTCATGTGAAACCGCTTTGTGATTTAAATCCCGACCCGATGCGATATCGCTTATCGGCTGTCGGCACGATCATTTGATGATAATTGTGCAGCACCTATTCCCCGAAGCGATGCGATATTGCTCATCGGTGGTCGGCAGTCTTAAAAGCCATCACTTAAAGCTTTAATTTTATATTCATATCCGGTTGACAAAGCGCGAATCCCAAATTGACGTTAATACAAGAGATAAGGTAATGCGTGTGTATTTAAAAGATTTTGCCCCTTCGATTAATGAACACCTGCGTTTAACCGCTAGAATATCTGTTGCACGCTTAAGTGAGTCATTCACCCGGATAACGGTGTAATCATCACATTTAATGGGTAGCAGGCCTCAAATCACCATTAATGCATCTGCAATATACCCTTAGCGATTGGATCCGCAGCCACTTTTGACAATTAATCTTGACACGCTTCAAATAATATATCTATCCCACCGTGAAGCGTTATTGTTATTGTGTTATTACGATTTCTCTTGCAGCTGTGTAGAATTCGTCTTTCGAAAGAAGCTTAACCATGATGGGGAAAAGATCCAAGAGGGCTACGGGCTCTACTGTTACACCTGTAGCAGGTCAAGCTGCTGCAAATAGCAAGAAAGGCCTCGTTTCAGATACTACATGCACTGGTCTTAACAAGACTACATGGCAGGGCACATATAATCTATTAGAGGCCGAACAACCACAAGTTTCAGTGACAGTAGCTACTGCGGACCCACTCAAAAAGTCCGACGCAACTCTCAAAGAGTTGGCCGATTCCTTTCTTCACAGAATAGCTGCCAGAGAGCAAGTCCTTCCCTACACTGATGTAGTGCGATGGGCAATTGAGGAAATTCCAATCATTGACAGAACGTTCCACACAAGAGACGGACGGATTTTCGGGTCGTTCAAGCCAGAGCACCTGAGGGAAATGTATCATCTGCCTGAGCCAGAGAAAATCTACAACAAAGACTTCGTGGAGAAGTTTGCAGCTGAAAATGAAGTACCATCTGAGCCCATTCGGGATTGGAGGCAGAACCCGGCCAAACACAAGCACGAAAGCTCGGGTAAGTACTCCGTCGATTCCTTGGCTTCTCCCTATTGCTATGCGGGAATTATGATGTGTAGGCTATGGGGATTACATGATTCTGCCAATTTCGATATAGAAATGGTTCCCCTAATGGAAGCAGCTGTTAATAGTTTTATCATGGATTGGGCCACCATTCTTTCTGATAAATTGACTGTAGCTGTTCGGGATTTTAGAGCTAAATCTGTAGTCACCGAAAGGAAAATCCCCCCATTTTATTATAGTGCCTACATTATGGATACATTGTGTTTTAACTCTGAGTTTCCCATCCTCGGTTGGAGATGGACCACCCAAGACCCTTCGCCCATTCATTTGTATCATCGGAAATTGTGGAAGTCCTCTTACAAGGACCATTTGTATCAAATTTGCAATGGTTTTATGGTTCCAATTCATTATTCCATTTTTGATCGACCTATTCCGAAAATCTCCTATCTCGCTTCCTTCGACTTACCAGCTGTAGCAGGATGGTTTGGAGAAGAACACTTTACCTATATTAGGGTTTATGGAAGCCAAGCCAAACCGCATGTTCTCCCTCTATATGTTCCAGACAAACTGTTAGCCCGAGAGTGTAACCCAAACACTCAAGAAAGAGAAGAAGAGGGGCTGGCCCTCTTTTCCCTTAAGGATGGGTGTTTTTACTTTGCATAATCTTCAGCATGCAGAAAAGGAGGCTATAAAGATGCAAGCTTTATCCCTGCTCACTATGCCAGCCAGACTCTATGATCCACATAAAACTGCCTACAATGCCCTAGAACAGGCCAAACTGACTAAGATTGACCATCAAGAGGATGAGTTTGATGACCTGTTCGCAGCTGCTGATTCAATCAGCCAAACCAAGCAGCTTGCCAAGATGAGATACAATGATGAGAATTTAACTGAGTTCAATAAACTTAGAGAGCAGAGGTTGCAAACTCTGCCTCTGGATTTATCGTCATTAACCTCAGCGTCCTCCTCAAGCGAGCCCGGTCAGAAACAGACAAGCCAACCTCCTGTTATAAATAAAGAACAAAATAAACAACAGGAGGAAAGGCAAGAGAAGCAGCAAGCAGAAAAGCAGAGAAAGGAGAAAATGGATAAGCAGCAGAAAGAGCAGAAGGAACAAGAACAGAGAAAGCAGAAGCAGATGGAGGAACAGCGGAAGAAGGAAGAAGAAGAAAAGCAAAGGAAAGAACTGGCAGATAGGCAGAAAAAGGAATTAGCGGATAAGAAAAGAAGAGAGCAAGAAGAGAAACAGAGAAAGGAGTTAGAAGAACAGCAGCAGAAAGAGTTGGAGGAGCAAAAGAGGTTGGAACAAGAAAAGGAGAAGAGTAAATCCTAGACCTCCATAGATCCTGAATTGCTGAAACAATGGAATCAATTCGATTCCATTATCAGTGGAAAGGAAGGCTCCAAAGACGCACCAGACACCACTTCTTCTCAGGTTCTAAGCGGAACCAGCGGCCCACCCACTTCAAAGGATCTCGAGGTAATCACCAAAGACCCTTCCAATCAGATTGTGCTCCAGGTGGAAGATATTCCTCCCCTGGACGTTTTCTACAGCCCTAGGCTCAAAGCAGTTGTTAAGCGCTCAAGGAAGAGACGAAGGCTTGATCAACCTTCCATCTTTCCTGAGCAGACAGTCACAGGGAATGTAGTCTGGAAGGAAGAATTGGACCCCTCTGATGATCTAACTAAGCTATCGCAGTATGCGGGAGCTTATTCTGCGGCAACTATTGATAAAGCATCGGAGGTAAGTCTTTTGTTAAAGACTAAGGACCAGGAGATTTGTGCATTGCAAGCAGAAGTAGCCGAGGCGCGAAACAAAGCAGCACAGGTAGAAGAGCAGTCGCTGGCGCAACAGCAAGCAAACAATGTATTAACCCAGCAACTGCAGACTGAAAAACAGAGGATTGATCAGAGCGCAATCCAGAAGCAGAACGAATTAACGGAGGCATTGGCACAATTGAGAGCGGCAAACAAGCTAATGACGAAGTCAAAGGATGAGCAAATCGCTCGACTATTAGCACAGCTCGAAGATATCAAGGGCACTAAGAAAGTCGAAGATTTCATAGCAGAGGCAGCTCAAATAAATAATGCATTAATTTCTCAGGTTAGACTCTTGTGCCAACAACTAACTGAGGCTGAGCCATTATGTGAAGTATCTGTAGCAGTATGTCAGCAAATTGAAAAAGCCAGAAATGAGCTAGATCAGACCGAAGAAACCATAACCTCATATCTTGATTGGCAAGATACTGATGTGGGGAAAGAAGCAAACTTGCCTAGGATCTATGAGCCATTCAAAGACATACTCTTCACGGAATGGAACACTCAGATGATGAAAGCGGAAAGGGCAGCTTCAAGGTGTAAAATGATTGCCAACAATATGATTGATTTGGTCAACAATACACTCTATTGGGCCAACATGATCTCTCAGTGTACACCTGGAAGCATAACCACGACAAACATGATTGAACAAACAAGTTATCATGGACTGGAGGAAAAGAGAAAGTTAATCGCTGGAGTAAAAACTTTAACCTCCGACGCATATTGGCTCTTTCTAATCAAACCGCACACTCAAAGGTCGGCTCTTAAGTGTTTAACAGATGCTCTCAAGTGCCTAATCCCCGACTTTCAGGATGCCACATATGATGCCCAGCTCACGTCGCGTCTTAACACTCCACCGGAAGTAGAGCCAATGCTGGCGATATGTCAGTTGAGGTTTAAAGGCAAAGAGCCCACCGAATGAAGCATTGCTGCCGACTGCCAGATCGCCAAGAAAGATGGAGAAATAGTTATTGATGCCAATTTAATAGTTTTTCAGTTTTTCTTAGATATTTAGATTAGATTAGTATTTATAGACCCTTTCATTGTTTTGGAAAGGGTCGTAAAATTTTGTAATAGACTTAAAGGCTGAAGTTTGCACTACTGTGCTTCAGCCTATATTCTTTTGTGAAACTCGACCAATAGTCCTTTATTTGACGAGAAGGTTGTTTTATGCATTTGTGCACTATTGTCTCTTGTTTGGAATGCTTTCTGGTTTGAAGGAAGGACTGCGACATAGCGATTTACATAATGGATTGTTGAGCAGCTTACATGGTACTTTTATCTGCATCTGTCCTCTCTCCTTTCATATGAATTGCTGTGTTATTATCTTTTGCTATTGTTGAATACATGTATGCGCTGTAATAGCAAATCTTCATTTCATTCCACTATTGGATGTTTTGTGATATGCCTTTCTTTTAATCATGCATGTAGCAATGATATGAATGACAATGTGTAGTAATTCGCTATTATCGCTCTGCATAACTAATTATGCAGAGCAATCTTAAATGGTTTAAATGTCTATGCTTTAGTGTTAGAGTCATCTATATGCCTACCTTAAAGCACAGATTATCAAACGCTACGCTTGGAAAGATTGATAAGTCCCGGGATTAGATTATAGTTAATATATATTTCGCTGATAGTTTTAGTTGTTCCCTTATCACTATCATACCTCTTAAGTTACTCATCCATCCCACTTTCATTCATTATTGGGAAACTGGTCCCATTATCCCCAGTCGGAGCCACTATTCCAAACGGAAAAGGAGCTGTACTAAGGTCCGGACCGGGTGGTTTCCCCTTTGTTGTGGCAGCGATTTTCGAGGCCTCAACAGGAAGCAAACAAACATGCAAACCAAAAAGCAAAGAAAATAAAGAAATAAAACACTACTCCTACTCCTAGGCTAAATAGTGTATGGGCCTACTCACGTAAAGTGATATTTCCAATGTAGCCACTAGCGCATTGGCTGGCCCATGTTGGTGAAGGTATGGTAAAGAAGAAAGATCAACATGTAAACCAACAAACAAGAAAGATACAATAGTGAAGACCAACACACTCTAAGTTCAAAGTGTCTACAGAAAAGAAAAGAGTAAAAGCACAGGATAAGAATTCTGCAGACATATCATGGTGATGGGACACACTGCGTGCAGATGATAAACATGCAGACTCTTTGGTACGTGACAAAAGAGAAAACATGAGAAAGAAAGACAACTTGTGTTACACAAGTGTGCTCGTTGTGTATGATTCCACCAAGGCGTGAGCAATGGGATTGTGTGGTTTAGGTGGAGGAGGAAAAATATGTGAACTAGATTGATTTTCAATGCACACAGGAGAATTGTGAGTAGCCTTGTGTTTCAACAATTTTATGACCAGAAGTGGAACTAACCTTAGGACAGAGAGGGCCTAACATAACCATCAAGATAGGCTGAAGTGCCTCGACCACTTGATGGGTTTCCACTTCATTAATAGGTAGATTATCAGAGACCAGTGGCTTAGAAATATTAACAACGAGTGAATCAACATCATGATTGAATGGAGTGAAGATATTACGACATCCACGATCATAAAATTTGAGATGTTGATCGACATCCTCATGATTTGATGAATCATGCAAAGGGGTTGATGAGAGACAAGAATTTTCACCCTCTGTGTTTCTGGAAATGATGGATGAAAGATTGAGTGGATTTTCAGAGAAATATGTGTACTCACAGTAATGCAATGACAAACTAACGTCTAGTATGTCCTGTGAATGATCGGAAGTAGAAACATCTGGTGATAAGTTTCACAGGGAAAATCAGAAATGGTAAAATCACAAGGGATGTAGGATAGAGCGGATGAGGTTCAGATAGAAGGAGTTCATCCTTCACTGCGAGTTCTTCTTCAGATCCTGCACACACTCATCATGAATGACAACGCAGGCTGGCTACACAACACCAACTCTTTCAACAACTTGATCCTCGTGAACAACAAGTGTGGAGTCCGAAATGGGAGAGCACAACATAGTACAATCCAGAGGATCAACACAACGTGGGTGTTATCACAAAAAATTGATCATCTAGCCATAATTTATTAGATGGATCGAAGTACACCATGTAGGGCCAATTTTACCATAGTAAAATTGCTTTCACTGTGAGAAATTACTTAATAAACCACATTTGTTAAGTCATTTATAATTAAACCCATGAAGAATAATTAAATAAGTCACTATTTATTTAATTATATTCTAGGAATAATTAATTAAACCATTATTTAATTAATATTCCTTGTCACATTTGACCCAGTTATAAAAAATAAACAGATAAATTATTAATTATCTTATTTTCTCTAGGAATAATTAATTAATTATTATTCCTTGTCAAGTTTGACTAAATCCCTTAGGAATAATTAAATAAATCATTATTTTTTTATTATTCCTTAACCATATTTCTTGAGATGATAAAGAAATCATTTATTTATTTATTTATTATTTCTAAATAAAAGTTTAAATATTTTTTCCCTCCTAACCAAATATAATAAAATATTCCAAGTGGTTATTTCTAGAATGGGGTCAATAATATTTTATTATTGTTCATTATTCGAGGATAACCTAATATTTTGTTATAAATAGGAGGGTTTTCCATTCATTATTCACTTTTGATCATTTTCATTGTTGCACTCACTGTTGTGACTCTGATTATTATCATTTTCGCATACCATTTTTCTTTTCCATTTGAGTTCTCACTGAGCTCAAATATTTCATTTGCTGGATTTTACACATTATAGAGGAGAGAGACTCTAGCAAAAAGATGAAGACATTTGAGGATAACCAAGAACCCATCCCATAGAGGGGGATTGGTAGCATTTATTTGTTCCCTTCATAGGTGTTGTTTAATAAAATATATTCTTTATATATCTCGTTTCCATTGGATTATTGGAGTTACCGACATTTGTTACTATTTCATTTTGTTGTTAACTATGATTGTGGCATAGATCAGGGCTTTGACAGGTTTTGTTTCTATCATTTTCTACAAATCTACAATGTTTAGCAACCATTTATATTGTTAAGACTATTTTTCATCCATAACCTTAGGTGATTTCTTTTCGTACACATATGAGAAGAAAACATTATAAAAAAATTGGTGACTTTGCAGGGTTTTTACTTTGGATCCAAAAACCTAGGTGAGCTTCAGTTTTTAGCTTAGGGTTTTCTTTTTTCAGTCTCTTAATGTTGTTTACTAGCATTATAACCCTAGATCAGTGAAAATTATAACTTCCGTAATTTCTCTGGTCTTTTCTGTTGGTCACAGGAACCAACTGCGACAGAGACGACAAATTTTTTTGAGACTTGCTGACCGCAAATCAAGGAGCATAAATCACACTTTTCTGCCCCAAAATTGCGATTTAGAGGTTTAGAGCACACCTTCTAGCCCAAAAAGTGTGATCTCGCAGGAATCAGGTTAATACCTGCGATTTTTGGAGTTTTTGGTATTTTTTTAGATCTGTTTTTGGGTTTTTCTGAGAGTTGTTTGCTAGGTTGGTTTACCACTATCCTATCCCGCTTAGGCCTAGATCTATTATATTTTCCTCGTCGAAGTGGAATTTATCCCCTTAGGGCTTCTAGTATGCTTCCACCTTTATAGTAGGAGTTTAGCTAAGTAAGAAGTTTGAGTTTCTGCAGTGCTTTCAGCCATATTTTCCAGATCTATACCTTCTTGTTTAAATCTTCAAAGATAGGTTGTTTCCATCCAAAGTTTTATTTTAAACCTTGTTTGGTAATTCACCTTAGGGTACCATTGTTTTCCCTAGGTTCACACCCATCTCCCTATCTTTTTGCAGCAATTCCCCCCCTGGTTTTTTGTTGTTGCTGCACCACTTTCCAGTAGCATAGTGTCATTTGATCCCAGTCACAATGATGCTTAGATCTCTTGGCATTTTTAGTGCGTTTTCAATTGATTTCTCCACAAACCAACACAATTTTTGCAAACCTAGTTTGGGTGGGGTTTAGTTAATTGATTTGCTATTCATTTTCTAATTTTAATTTCAGTTAATTTTATCAATATTTTTTCTTTTTTCAAACACGATCTGGGCTTAATTAATAAATACACAAGAAAACTTTAAGCAAAGGGTGCTTGGTTTACACCGCCAAGCCATGACTTAACTTAATTAATTTATCTCCCCACTCAGAGACAAAAACATCTAGTTGATCTCCCTCTACCATTTCTGTGTCACTTGTGTCTTGCCACGATTTCACCACCAAGGAATTTATCGCAGATACTCTTAGGCCTTCATCCTCAGTTTCTGCTTGGGCATATTACTACTCCTCGTAGATTTCGAGTTAGTCCTCCCCCTAGTCCCCATACGGACTCTTCTTCTGGTTCATCTGATTCCTCATTCGATTCTGAGCCTCCTTCATCGCATACCGTCACCATGTCTGGACTCACTGCTGGTACAGGAACACAACCTAGTGTTGGCTCCGGTTCTACCCTGGTAGTCACATCTAGCGGAACCATTCCGGCAACTCCTCTGCTACCTTTCATGGCTGGGTTAAGTCTCCCAGATTTTAGCCAGTTCATAAATGACCCTATACATCACAATGCTAGTTGGACAACTATGCTGACTAAGCTCCCCTCTGACATCCCAAAGTTTGAGGGTAATTCTAGAGAGGACCCCACCAATCACGTCTGCTCCTTCCATATGTGGTGTTCATCCAATTACATCATCTATGACTCCATTCGTCTTCGACTATTCCAACGCACTCTCACTGGAGATGCTGCAAAGTGGTACATTGACCATCCCGCTGCTTCTCATTCCACTTTCGCGATGCTAGCTAAAGTGTTCCTCTCATATTTTCAGTTACCTCTCCAATATGACACTGGTACAGAGCTCTTGACGGCATTCCGTCAGTCCTCTGCCACTTGTCTTTTCAATCATGTTCATGAACGTCATAGAAGGAGGAGCACATGTCGTGCTCTGCCCTTCGAAGACCATGTCTACCTCGATTGGTTTCTTAGGAGCCTTTTATTGCCCATTGCCAAAGATATCACGTCTCACTTTCCTCAAACAGAGGAAGAATCTCTCCAAACCTCTCTGAGATATGAATTGATTTATGCACAATCCGGTTATGTCTATATTGTCATTCTAGACCTCCCCCATCCTAGTGGTGCCAATACATTGGGGGCATCTCACGCCACTGAAGGTATCATTGGAGCCATTTCACATCATTTTCCACATACTTGGAAAAGTTATGTCTATCCGCAAGGCGGCACCAGTTCCTCCAACACTTATGCCCCTCCTTCTAGCAACATATTTTAAGGGCCAACCAATGCTCAACCTGTCTACCAAACCGTTGTGCCTCCACCATCTTATCCATATGCATAGCCGAGCGCTCTATCCCCTCAAGCCTTAGCACCGCAGCCTCCCATGCATCCTCAGCCCCAAAAACCATTGCCCCATCAGGGTCAAGTGTTTGCACAACAGAGTGCGACTAGTCCCCAAAGTTAGAAGAAAAAGAATAAGGGGAAGGGTAGCAAAGGTAACCAAGGTAATCAAGGTAATCAACCTAGTGAACCCCAGGGGAACCAACCTAACACCAAAAACCAGCAACAGGGCAGTCAGCCCAAGTAGAACAATGCTATTCGTATGAACAATCCTTGTGAATGTTGTGGTGTACCTGTCCATTATACACATGAGTGTCCTTTCTTACCCCAGATGTGCCAAATGTGGGAAGCTCAAGCAACTTCTAGAGGTAAACCACCCATCCAACAATTACCTTAGAATCCTACGCCATCTCAACCAGCAGTGCTTACAACTCCTTTCCCCCAGCAAGGATTTGTTGCTACTCAACCTTAGTCAGGTCAAGCATCCCATCCCACCAATATTCTAGTCCTTGTGACTACCATATCCTCATGATGAATTCTGATGAGATCAATACTTTCGATATCAACTTGCAAACTTGTTCGCGTCAATATGACTATCCACCAACTTTGTTTGCCATTGAGTCCAAAACCAAAACATCTACTAAGCCTCTTATGACACCAAACAGTCCATTACATATCCCTCGGCCTAAATTTGAGGCAATTTCCAAGA
The DNA here is from genome assembly GCA_031772625.1 of Pinus tabuliformis. Taxonomy (NCBI): domain Eukaryota; kingdom Viridiplantae; phylum Streptophyta; class Pinopsida; order Pinales; family Pinaceae; genus Pinus; species Pinus tabuliformis. The sequence continues at coordinate 32,243,834 of CM062816.1, forward strand.
TCCCCAAGCGGCCATTACCTCATAATGTTGCTTCTAACTGAGCTGCCCATACATACAGTATAGTAGATGACTTGGTGTAATCACCTGCTGGAATGTCGATTCTGGAGGTACTCGAGTCGTGCCCATATCAAAAGAAAGCTCTAATAATTGCTTTGGGTGCAATAGATCCTTCTGAAGATCGTTTGCTTGTCTTCCCAGTTGATACATCAGAACATCCCCCATTACCTTCATCTGTTTCTTTCTAGATACCAATCTGAGTCTGTAATGCCATCATTTCTTGATGCATTATTGATGAAGGTGCATCCACCTGTGTGATGTCCATTTCCATGTGGAAAAAACTTAAGTCACCTGAAATGTCCCCATCCACCATCACTTTGCGTGCTTGGGACGGTCACTCCTCCCAGCCTCTTAGCATGTATCGCAATTTCCCAGTGACTCTTGCGAGAAAGACTGTCCATGTAGACATTGAATTTGTTGATGTCACTTTAGATTACAACATTCTATTGGGTCATAGTTACAATTATGCCATGTCATCCATCACGTCTATAGTTTTTTTCAATATGTGCTTCCCCCATGAAGGGAATATTGTCACTATCGATTAGTTGACATATTAGGAGTTGTCATCCTTGACCTCCCCTAAGTCCATTATCTTGTCGATGTCTGACAAGTAGTCTTCTACTCCTCCCACTGGTGTTTCACCTAGAGTCTACAAAGATTCCTCATTGCTGGGTTCTTTCCTTGGTCCTCCCCCTCTTATCTCAGAGCCTAGCTCTTTGAGTGTTTGCATGTTACAAGTGTCATAGGTTGCTTGCAAGTAGACAGGTACATCTGAACAACAACCAGCTCCTCAGCACCCTGCTATTCCCACCTCAGTCGAGCCATCTAGATTCACCCACCCAGGACCCTCTCTGTTTTTGGGTGCCTCTCCTATGTTCCCATCAGGAACTATTCTCCAGGTCTCAACCATCCAGGAGTTGTTCCACCAGGACATTTCCTTGTAGGATATATACCTTTCTTATTTCCTCCTATGGGAATCTTTTCTATCCCTGTCTTGGCTTCACTGGTCCTCTCTAATATGACTTTGGGGATCCCAGTATGGTACATTGATCCCCCTGCAAGCACACCACCTGGTCAAATAAGACCATATCATGCTTTGACCTCGGTTCAATCGGTCATTACGATCCCTACCGCTGCTCCAGTTCCACCGCAACCTCAATAGGAACCCACTCCTGCTACGAAAGCATCCGGGCAGGGGGGAAATCCAAGAGGAAAGAACCTAAGGATAGGGCTCCCCAAGCTCCTCCAACCCCCAAAGCCCCAAATTCATAACCTCCATGTGCTTTGTGTAAAGTTGTTGGGCATGCCACCAATAACATTGCCTCTCCTATGTTCCCATAAGGAACTATTCTCTAGGTCTCAACCATCCAAGAGTTGTTCCATCGGGACATTTCCCTGCAGGATAGATACCTTTCTGTTTTCCTCCTAAGAGAATATTTTCTGTCCCTGTCATGGCTTCGCTGGTCCTCCCTAATATGAATTTGGGGATTCTAGTATGGTACATTGATCCCCCTGAAAGCACCCTACATGGTCAGCTAAGACCATATCATGCTTTGACCCTGGTTCAACCGGTCCCTACGACCCCTTCCGCTGCTCTAGTTCCACCGCAACCTCAATAGGAACCCACTCCTGTTACGAAAGCATCCAAGTAGGGGGGCAAATAAAAAAGGAAAGAACCTAAGGACAAGGCTCCCCAAGCACCTCTAGCCCCCAAAGCCATCACCTTTGTGTGCTTTGTGTAAAATTGTTGGGCATGCCACCAATAACTATCCTAAACTTCGTAATCTCAAACCTTTGGTTCATGAAATGTTTCCTGAGTCTAATATCCCCAAGGTCCAAGTTACCTTACCAAGTCTAACCAAGAAACTCAAAATGTTATGCACAAATCACCCTTGTGCCTTGTGTGATCATCATGGTCACTATTCCCATTGTTTCCCTCGTCTCGACGAATTTTGTGATTTCCTGGAGGCACTTCGCGAATACGAGACCACTCATAGTGGATCACCTACTCCTCTACCCGTTGATTCTCGTACCACTAGTACACCAAAACAGGGGGACTCTGGTCCCACCATTGTGATCCCTCCCCTAGATGTCGAGATGATAGATTCCACAAGACATATCCTTTGCCTATCATTATCCTTGAGTTCCTTGTAGGAAAAAATTTCTGAGGTTTCTACGCACACTTTTATCGAACCTCTTTCGGCAGAATCACAGGTCTCAACATCAATAGATCTTCCATATACTAGCTCGTCGTCTACCATTCTAGATGATGCGTATGTGAACCTCCTTTCTCAGGATGATGCACCAGGTACCTCCGCTGCATCATGTAGTCAGTCTTCCTCCCATCCGCCCATCTTTCATTCTGATGAAGACATCATGGAAGCTAGGTCTACCCCTGATTACCCTTGCACTTAGGCAAGGGGGCATCTCTTCTGGAGGATTTTGAAGGCCACCTCCTTCTTAATTCTCCCAATGCATTCTACCTCAAGAAATTTCACTCATTCCATGTCACTTTGATTTGCATGTCTTTATTTCTGTCATGAAATTAGGTAGGGTATATCATCTCATTTGTTGTCTTTTTCACCTTTCAGATGGATCAATCATCCACACCGTATGTCGGTTATGCTGATGGTGCGAGTCACTTCTCCAGGAATCTAACCTCAAAAACATGGGACATTTTCACCCCCTTGCATATGCTAGTCCTTTTGAATGGCGCATGCATTGGATCTTCCACGAATAACCAGGTCAAATATGATGTAGTGATAGGTTTGTTAGTCGATGCCCTTGATCATCGCATCCTCCATCTTCATGTTCATTTAGATTCCTTGCTGCTTGTCATGCAATTGAATGGTGTGTATCATGTGCATAACCAAGTCCTATTTAGAAAATATCTACGAGTTAAGTTGTTGGTACGTGAATTTGAAACCATCACTTTCAGTCATGTTCTTAGAGCCCAAAATAGCTATGTAGATACCATTGCAAATAACATTCTAGATTGACATTTATCACATATATACCACAGAAGACAACCATAAACATAACACATGGTGAACCATCATCATCATATCAAATGCATAATCATATTATGTATCACATAAAACATATAAGTGTTTGGAGCCCATAGCTCTAAATACATCTGACATGCCCATAGCATGTTACAAAAATCAAAATCAAAGGGTGTAGGAATTTACAGGGTAAGTTCCTCAGATAGAACACCAAATGACACCACTCACAAATATATCACATATCAATACGCCAATATTCTTGATGTGGTTAGAACCCTCAAAGATGGAAACAGTCCATGCCCTGAGCCAACGCGGCCACTTCAGACAATTTATTAATAAAAGAATGAAAATTTACATAAGCTTCTCTCATGAACGGTCACCCTACAAATGATCCTCCATGCTCTTTAAATAGAGATCATGGACCAATCGAATGTTAAGCCACGGATCAAGTGTCGGTAATACCGAGGAGAGAATGAACCATCAGGTCACTTCATGTCTAGAACATATTGTGACCGTCGGATTGTAAGTTGCAAATGTACATAGTAAAGAAACCCACTTTACCTAACTCTACACTAGACCAAGTTATACTTAACTATTTCTTATGTGTCGGAATATCCTAACATCCCACCTTAAGAACAACTTGGGATAGGATTGAAGGATGTACAAATATGACACAATAGGAGAAGGAAGGAGGCATTAGAGCCTATCCTCCCTTAGTGACAACTTCCTGAACTCCAGCCATAAATCAAAGTTTAGTAAACTTTGCCTCTATGAGAGCCTTTGTAAAGATGTCTACAACTTGATCATCAGTTGAACAATATTGCACTTAAAGAACATGGTCATGAATGATATTTCTGATGAAGTGCATGTGTAGTTCAATGTGTTTGTTTCGCTGATGTTGGAATGGATCTTTGCATAGTTGAATGACACTTTTATTATCACACCAAAGTGTAGTCAGATGTTGCTGCCGAAAGCCAAACTCTGATAGGATCTGACGAAGCCACAGGGCTTCCTTACTTGCTTCTACAATGCCACGATACTCTGCTTCTGTTGAAGAAAGAGAAATGGCACTTTGTGTCTTACATGCATGGAAAATTTTAGGGGCTAATGTTCGCCTAGTGGGCTAATTTTCCATGATTTTTCCACAAAAAAGATTCGCCAATTCCCAATTTTATAAAAGACGATTCGCCCAAATTTTAGAATATAAAATTATTTTACCTTAAAAATCGCCAACATTATAGAGAGACTATATATAAAATAATTATAAATTTGATTAATTTTACAAATATATCAATAAACATTTATAATTTGCATATTAGGGATTAGTGAGATTCGCCAATGTTTTAAACTTCAAGAAAATTTTCCATCCTTAAAATTTTCCTTGCTTACATGCCCATGTAATAGGTCCAGAACCAAGAATGAACACATAACCTGCAGTATACTTCCAATCATTAGGGTCACCAGCCCAATCGGAATCAGTGAAACCAACCAATAGAGGAGATGCTTCTGCACTATAATGAATCCAAAACTGAATTGTACCTTGAACATAGTGAATTATTCTCTTAGTTGATTTCCAATGACTTTCATGTGGGTTTTTCATAAACCGAGAAATAAGGCCAACAATAAAGGAAAGGTCAGGACGAGTATGGGTCAGATACAAAAGTTTTCCTACAAGCTGACGGCATAAAGTAGCATCAACTTTAGGGGAAGTACAAGTGACTAAAAGTTTGGCTCCAAACTAAAAGGGAGAAGGGGCTGGATTATAGTCTTCCATGTGAAAGTGGCATAGAAGATCACAGGCATACTTGGACTGGGAAAGGGAAATACCTTCCTTGGATTGTAAGACTTCAAGACCAAGAAAATAATGCAAGTGTCCTAAGTCTATCATTTCAAACTTCTTTTTAAGGCTGGACTTCACATGGTTTATAAGGTTGGGATCACTACCAGTGAGGATAAGATCATCAACATAAAGAACAAGAATGATAAGAGACTTACCCACTTACTTGGTGTAGACAATATTGTTGGAATGACACCTAGAAAAGCCAATATCTAAAAGAAAGCTATCCATTTTGGCATACCAAGCCCGAGGGGCTTGCTTGAGACCATAAAGGGATTTCTTAAGCTGATATACAAGGCTAGAGTCTATTTTTATAAAGCCAAGAGGTTGTTCCATATAGATTTCTTCATGCAAGTTCCCAACCAAGAAAGCAAATTTAACATCCATATAATGGACTTCCCATTTGAAAGAGGCAGCAAGGGAAAGAACAAGGTGGATAGAGTTCATTTTGGAAACAGGGGAGAAGGTTTCAGTGTAGTCAATGCCTTCAACTTGTGAAAAACCCTTAGCAACAAGATGAGCTTTATGTTTATCAACTTTTCCTTCTGGTCCATACTTGGTTCTATAAACCCTTTTGCATCTAACAAATTTTCTTCCCTTTGGAAGAGGAACAAGATTCCATGTATCATTTGCCAATAATGAATGACATTCTTCATTCATAGTTGCATCCGAATCTGGATGGCTTGAAGCTTCTGCAAAGGTGTCAGGATCATAATTCGCTGGAGCTTGAGCCAGTAAAGAAGAGGCTCTATCAAACTGAGAACGTGTACGTCGCTGATATGTAGGATCACCTGCAAGAGAACCTGCTGCATCTCGAGTAGCACGAACCCATTTTAGAAGCTAAGGAGCTGAAGGACAATCCCGAGAAGTTAGGGGAGGATTGTCATCCTTGTTGTCATCATCTGAAGAAGAAATATTTTCAGAAGTAGAAGGGATAAAGAGAGGTTTCACATCCACCGAACTAGGCTCGTAGGCCGATGTATTTTCAAAAAACTCTACATCTCTTCTAATTATAACATTTTTGGACTTAAGTGGAATAATTCTATATCCTTTGACATCTTCAGAATATCTAACAAAAATACATTTTTCACTCTTAGGTCCTAAAGCTTTATGTTTCTCATCTGGAATATGGGCCCATGCTTCACTTCCAAAAACACGAAAGTGACTTACATTTGATTTAATTGAGATCCATGCTTCTTCTGGAGTGATATTCTTTAAAACCTTAGTAGGAGTGAGATTTACTATGTAATCTGCACAATTAATTGCTTTTGCCCAAAAATTAAGACTAAGTCCTTTAGATTGAAGCATACAATTAGCCATTTGCTTTAAGGTGTGATTCTTCCTTTCAGCTACACCATTTTTTGTGGAGTATATGGAATAGTATGTTGCATTTGAATTCCATGCTCAGTGAAAAAGCTGATGAATTTTTTGTTAACATATTCTCTGCCATTATCAGATCTTAGCTTAAAAATTTGATGTCCAGATTGTTTCTCAACAAAGGCCTTAAAGGCCAAGAACATGTTAAATACTTCACTCTTGAGTTTTAATACGTATACCCAAGTGCATTTGGAGAAACCATCAATGAAAGTTAAGAAATACTTGTAGCTAGAGAATGAATCAACTGGAAGTGGACCACATAAAGCACTATGCACAAGTTGTAAAGGGGCTTAGGCGTGCTAAGAGACACGTTTTTCAAAACTATTCCGATGATGTTTTCCAAGTACACATCCGGAACAAACACCATCTCTACAAGATACCATAGGAAGACCTGTCACCATATTTTCTTTAAAAATATTTTGAAGGGAGCGATAGTTTAAGTGACCAAATCGCTCATGCCAAAGTTTTCTCACTTCATAATTATGAGAAACAAATACCAAGGAAAGAGGTAATGACCCAAAGTTGTTAAACTTATACAACCTTGTATAATCTTCAACAATGTCAGTAGCTAAAATCTGTCTAGGATCTCTTAGGTGCTTAATTACAACATCATGAGGTGAAAATTCAACGATTTTACCTTCACCTCAATGAGTTATTTGATATACAAATAGAATGTTGCAGGATAAGGTTGGAGCACATAATACATCATTAAACTGACCATTGTCTAGATGAATAGTTCTTGTCCCTACAACACTAAGGGATCTATCATCACCAACATATATATTTTTGGTGTACAATCATTTAAGAATAAAACATGGCTTTGTTTTTGGCCATGTGATAAGAAGCTTCAGAATCAATGAGCCACTCATGAGAATGAGAAGAAGAAGATACATTAAGTGCATAACCAGACTGAGATGTTGGACAACCACATGTAGAAAGTGTTATTCCTGAAGATGAATTTGAAGTTGAAGAATGATCCAAATAGATGTTATGCTTCTTCATTGTTGCTTCCAAGGTTTCCATCTTCTTAAAGCATTTGGATTCTATGTGGTCATCTCGATTACAAAAGTTGCAATGTCTATCACTCTTATTCCCTTTGTTTTTATTTTCCCTATCATTTTGTTGAATTGATTTCTCATTTTGTTGAGACTGAAATTTCTTAGGACCCTTGTTTGGTTTAGGACCATTCTTTTTAGGATACTGCTTTTTAGGATTCTTTGAACTTGGTTGTTGCTGGGCGAATACGGATTTCTTAGAAGAGTTTCCAAGATTAAGAAGAGAAAGGTGTAAGAGTTTTTCTCGTTCTCTTATTAAAGAATCACAAAAGGAATCAAAAGAGGGGGACTTGTAGTCTTGTCCTTGAGAAATGAAGGCTTTTCTAGTAGAATGGAAGGTGGAAACAAACACAGAGTAGCTTGGTCCCAACTTTGTAAGAATGGAATAGATAAGTCTACGATATTCTTTCTTAACCTTAACACCTTCCAAGAGAAGTCTAAGGGTCTTGAACTTGGACAAAAAATTTTCAATGGAAGAAAAATTATTTGGGTCCACCGTAAGCAACTTATTTTCAAGTTGATGGGCTCTAATTTCATTTTTAATTCCAAAAACTTTAGTGAGTTGTTTCATTGCTTCATTATGGGTATTATGTTCTGCAATATGGAATCTAAGGTCTAGAGAAATAGACATCCCTATCAACCCACGTGCTTGATCTTACCTATTTTCCCATTTGGCTACCTTATCTTCATCTTTAGGTTTAGTTTCTTGGCCTAAGGCTATTCTGTAAAGACCTTTACTTCTAAGTAAATCCACAATGTAGGAGCATCATTGGAAGTAGTTCGTGCTATCAAGAATAACTTGGCATGTACTTTCCATTTTAACAAAAAATTAAGATGTAGATGTTGAAACTAAGTGTTCCAATGTAAAGACCTCGAAACATTAGGCCGATTAAAAAAAAACGGCTTCCAGATGAAGAAGTTATGGCTTTTTAAAGAAAAGTTGTTGAAGCTGCCAATAAAATGTGTGAAGGTGGGGAAGTGAATGATAATGTTATATTTAAAAAAAATCCCCCCCTTTCCAAAATTAATCTAATTAACTCACTTTGAAAAAAAGATTTTATGTGACTCACTTTTATAAATAAGTGAAAGTCAGAGCTACCCACTAAATTGTAAATTAAATAAAAGATAAAGATAATTTAAAATTATAAGTGACTCACTTTTTATAATGGGTAAGAAAACTTTTACATAACTTAACTTTAAAACATAAGTTACATGTGCTTTTTGAGAAAGTAACTCAACAAAAAGAAAGACTTGAACTCAACACCTCTATTCTCATAAAGTAACTTTAGACAAGTGAGCTAGTTTAAAAGGTTAGTAATTTTTGGAAAAGAGGAAGGAGGGGTTGTTGCTTTTTTTTTTTTTTAGTCATTGAAGCTTTGGGATTCGTGCTTATTTGAAAAATCTCCTTTTCCCTAGAAAACAAAAAACCACACAATCCAACATGGACATACAAAAAAAACCAAACCTTATGGCTTGAAATTAGCTTTCACCAAAACCTAAATATTTTTCTCAATGTTTCTGATTTTTCGAGACCACACTAAGGCGCGACGGAAAAGAGCATACGCATGAGAAAAATCGTTCCTTCCTGTTTCTGATTTGCCCAGATCGCACAGAGTCGCAGGGAAAAGAGCATACGCAAAAATGAAAGGTATAGATCTGGTAATAAAAAACAGAGCGCTAAATAAACTGAAATAAATAGAGAGATGAATAACTAAAACTGCAAATAAAGATTGTATACCTCTAGATCTTAAAAATGACGTAGTTAGGGCTACTAGAAACCCTTTTGCATGAAACGAAAGGGGTTCCTCACTAGGACAGATGCTCCTAACACAATAGAGCAGTCCTCTCAGCCTGAAAGTGGTCAGAAATAGTAGATCTAGGATACGATAGTCGGATACAATTGTACCAAGTTCGAATTTGGATTACCAACAGATGCGGCCCTCAAATAGCTCTGATACCGTGTAGGAATTTACAGAGTAAGTTCCTCAGATAGAACACTAAAGGACACCACTCACAAACAGATCACAGATCAATACATTAGTATTCTTGACATGGTTAAAACCCTCAAAGAGGGAAACAATCCACGACCTGAGCCAACGCGGCCATTTCAGGCAATTTATTAATAAAAAGAATGAAAATTTACATAAGCTTCTCTCATGAACAGTCACCCTACAAATGACCCTCCATGATATTTAAATATAGATCATGGACTAATCGGGTGTTAAACCATGGATCAAGTGTCGGTAATACCAAGGAGAGAATGATTTGTTGGATCACTTCACGTCTAGAACATATCGTGACCATCAGATTGTAAGTTACAAATGTATGTAGTAAAGAAACACACTTTACCTAACTCTACACTAGACCAAGTTATACTTAACTATTTCCTATGTGTCAGGATATCCTAACAAAGGGACCCACATGTCCCCATATCTAGTCACTATCCAGCAGATCCCGTGCCAAAGGCTCTACTCCACCTGCACGTAGATCACATACTGCCTGACCAGCCATCACCAAGTGCTACATGATCCCTCACCACTCTGAGGGAAGGCATGTACACTCATTTGTGTATCGATCGTCTAACTCATGCCATCCACGCTCAGAAACTCCGGTCAAGAGTACCTCACACCTACAGTGTAGATCAGCGAGTAGCGCACTATCCTCTGGACCCTGACGTGACGATGATGTTTCCTGATCTGCAGCCCATGGCATTGCGGCTCGTCCTGCATATCCTTCTGATTTTACCGGTTCTATGTCTAAATACCACATATTTTACACTAAGTACCATTTACATGTGATAAAAATATGAAATGCACCATAAAAATAGAAACTTAACACTTATCGTCTGGTCCCCATGCTTGCACGAGTGGAAGTGGCAAGTCAGGATCACCCTAATAGTTCATCCCATTATAAGGATAATTGTTAATGTAGAGGGGCATCTGATCCCATCGTGTAAAAAAATTGGGTTGGAACACCTGTTCGACTCCCCCTCCTCCTCCCCTCTCCAGTAGCTTCCCTTAGCAGTGCATCCTGGGCTCTTGTGGGCCCCCATCTCGGATTTGTACATGAGGACAAATGGTGGGTATCTTCTCAAAGAAGAACACACAAAACACTGTACCAAATGCACAGTTGTGGTTCACCTGTCTCTTGAATAGACTGAGCCATCATTTCACCAATGGCAACATCATTTAGGCCCACCCATTGTATATCCCTACCAAAACACTCTCAACCAACATCATTTTCCTACCATTGATGTGGTGGAATGCCTGGCTGCCCAAGATCTATAACATTGCTGCGACAACAACCCTTGTCTCTAGCCTCTCTAGATCACTTATCAGGATGATTGTGCCCTTAACATGCACACCCCATGGACAATGGTGCTCCACAAACTCTGTAATGGTCCTCCCACGAGGCAACACCAGATGTATATCCCCCACCACCCCTAGGGGAGGGATTCTAATCAGGAAGTAGACATCTAGTAACGCGAGCTAAATCTTGTGCCCCTGCACTACAAGTACCTCATGGTATGGATCCCAATAGCTCACAATCCTCGATAGAAAGGGCTCACTTGCCCTCATCAATGGGTTCTCTACCAACTTGAGATCCCTGTAGTGAGCTAACGCCCCTCAAACCCCATGATCCCTCTGAATCTCATATCAAAGTGTATCTAAATCTCACTCATGCCAATTGATTCTCAACTCTGCCATACCTACAAAACACCACATATCTTGTTAGTTCAGAGAAGAAAACACGGGCCTCGATTGATCAACCTGCAGCCCCAACCAGGCCAACGAAGCACCCCTCTTTTCAGCTCCAAATAGCAGTTTTCTTCCCAAAAACTGCGAGCTTGTAGGATTTTCCCTCTTTCCTATGAGCTATATCATATTTTTGGGCCCAAAAAGTGTGACCTGATCGAGAAGAGGGGCAAGGGTTTCCCAGGGAGTTGTAGGTTGCCAACAATTAGGAAATAAACCACCAAAATTGAAGAGATGAGTAAGACCACCTGCCTGAAAGTCACAGATCCCGATTCTGACGGTCAGTTTTTCCACTATGATGTCCACAAGATTTAGGGCCTCTTCCTCCTCTCCAAATTCACCACAACTCACCTAGCAAATGAATTCAAATTGGAGGGAAAACGTCCTTTTATAGAAAATTCCATAGTTTTTTTTCGCCCATTGCGACCAAACCATAGCTCAGTTTGATGAACCATTAGAACCATTGGAATGCTATCATCGAGTACTATAATGGGTCTTTCTTAGTTTTTGATGATTTGACACTTCACCGAGAAGCCATTTTTCCAAGATGGATCACTTCGTCACCTCTCAAAATCGAATTTTTTCATATACGACATTTGTACCTTCTCGACCACCTTCCCCTAATGCTTTTCGTCTCATGTGTCGATTTTCGTCCTGAGTAACCATCATTCACTCATGTTTTCATGGTCCCCACCAGGCCTATTCTGTGTGGCAGCGTCATCAAGTCACCCTTGTTCAGAGCATATGTGATGAGTCACCCTTGTCCATCCATCTTTTCATACCGTTCATCCTATGTTCCCCATTTTGGCCTCCAATCATACTGTCCCCCATCCCTTCCAGAGTTGAGTCAGTCGCTGCCAGGTCAACCATGCACTTTATGCTCTGACAAGGGAAGTCGTCTATTTGTCCCTTAGTCCCATTTTTTCCATTCTCCTTAGTGTCAGTCAATCAGTCACATTACTATTTTCCCTCATGCCTTAGTTGAGGATCCTCATTTCCTCACTTATGGCGAGCCCTATTTTGTCGACATCAGCACATCTATACTAGAAGAACAACCTAGAGGGAGATGTATCTTGGTTCCATCTTCCACCCTTGTTCGGTGCCTCAGATCAAGCAATGGGACTCATCATTGTCCTTTGACTTGGTTATTTCATGTTCGTGATTCATACACTTGATGGTCCAGTGATACAACAGATTGTAAGAGTGATTCCTGCGTGTGTGTGAGACGTTTCAGACCTCATGAGGGGGTGGCCTTTCAGGTATCCCCCCACATGCCCGGATGACTTCATATTATGCTACAGTCTCAGATGCAGTTCCACTGAGGTGATGGGTTTGATTCCTACTGATTGTAGTGTTCATAGCATGCACGTCTCCTTCATATGATCCGTTAAGTTTTGCAAAGCCCTTCTTTATTCACCCAGGCTTCTTCGGTTGTTCTACCCTCCCTCCCACCCATTTTTTGAGGGAAGGGCCATTATATCTCATGTACTCATATGTTATTGTATCTAGTCCTGGCTCATGTTTTTTTAGGTGCATTATGTATATGGGACACATTGTATTATTTTCTGGCTCAGTTATGCTAGCATGTCATGTACAATTCATCTTGTATTTTATTTCTCAGTTTCATGTTTTTGGGCGCATCATTATTTTTGTACTAAGTTATCTCAACGGGTATAGGTATGCCTCCCCTGCCTCACTGATATCTGGTACCACAACATAAAATGAGACTTGCATTGGTCTCGCCCCCTTCTATCCCTATCCTCTTTCACTTCAGCTCCATTGGTCTCTCTCTCTCTCTCTCTTTGACTCCACTTCGTTGTCTAGTGATTTTGTCCTTACAATGTACTTCGGTCATACGTTTTTCTCCTAACACTCATACATTGGGGGGAAATCTGTTATCACAAAAAAATGATCATCTAGCCATAATTTATTAGATGGATCGAAGTACACCATGTAGGGCCAATTTTACCATAGCAAAATTGCTTTCACTGTGAGAAATTACTTAATAAACCACATTTGTTAAGTCATTTATAATTAAACCCATGAAGAATATTAAATAAGTCACTATTTAATTAATTATATTCTAGGAATAATTAATTAAACCATTGTTTAATTAATATTCCTTGTCACATTTGACCTAGTTATGAAAAATAAATAGATAAATTATTAATTATCTTATTTTTTTCTAGGAATAATTAATGAATAATTAATGAATCACTAATTAATTATTATTCCTTGTCAATTTTGACTAAATCCCTTAGGAATAATTAAATAAATCATTATTTTATTATTATTCTTTAACCATATTTTTTAAGATGATAAATAAATCATTTATCTATTTATTATTTCTAAATAAAAGTTTAATTACTTTTTCCCTCATAACCAAATATAATAAAATATTCCAAGCGGTTATTTCTAGAATGGGGTTAATAATATTTTATTATTGCTCATTATCCGAGGATAACCTAATATTTTGGAGGGTTTTCCATTCATTATTGACTTTTGATCATTTTCATTATTGCACTCACTATTGTAACTTTGATTATTATCATTGTCGCACACCATTTTTCTTTTCCATTTGAGTTCTCACTAAGCTCAAATATTTCATTTGCTGAGTTTTACACATTATAGAGGAGAGAGACTCTATCGAAAAGCTGAAGACATTTGAGGATAGCCAAGAACCCATCCCATAGAGGGGGACTGGTAACATTTATTTGTTCCCTTCACAGGTGTTGTTTAATAAAATATATTCTTTATATATCTTGTTTCCATTGGATTATTGGAATCACCCGCATTTATTACTATTTCATTTTGTTGTTTAACTAAGATCATGGCATAGATCAAGGATTTGGCAGGTTTTGTTTCAATCATTTGCTACAGATCTACAATGTTTAGCAACGATTTATATTGTTAAGACTCTTTGTCATGCACAACCTTAGGTGATTTATTTTCATACACATATGAGAAGAAAACACTATAATTGCGGGGATGGAGGTTGAGGAAACAAGTCCACATGAAAACCAATGGTTTTGTTAGCCAAATCTATGCAGAAATCAAGAGAAGGTGGGGTGGGAGGATATGACAGTTCAACAAATGGGTGTGCACCTCCTCCCACCTCGCACTGTGGAGCTAAAGTTGTTTGATGAGATGAGGACGGACTGTCACTTGTGACAACAACTGCGTCTACCTTGGATTTAGCAGCTCTAACACTAAGGTATGTTGGGGTTAGTTTGAATGATTCTAACACTTGCAGATTTTTGGATATGTGAAGAAGATACTCAAATATTCCATCGAGAAATTCCCAATCAATTTCATCTTTAGGAAATCGAAATGCAATATTACGAAAGCGTACAAGAAATTTCTCAATGGATTCTTCAGGTGCTCTCCGTAATTTCAAAATTCCTTTATTAAATGCTTGACGGTCAAACTTATGGAAAGCATCGGCTAACTCTATAAAAAAGTGACCAAATGAGTGAATATATTTTTCGGGTAGTGTGATAATCCATTTCAATGGGTGCCCACGAAGCGTGAATGTGAACAACGTGCAGATCACGTAAACCTCACAGGTTTCGAGGTTTTTGCATAGTTTGGAAAAGGAAAGACTATGCCTGTGCCAAGTCGTTCCACCTTCACCTTCATATGTGTGTTGTGACAAGTAATTCCAGAACTCCTCTGAGATTTCAAAGTCATTTCCATAGGACATGCACCTTGGAGGATGAAGTGTAACATAAGACAGGATAGAGGTGCGAAGATTCAAAACAGACTTTGAGGACTCAACTTGTCATCTGGCCCTCCTTCTAGGGCCAAAAATGTTGATAGTGCTGGACCCACCAACATTCAGGGGATCTCCCCAGTATGAAGTCCCAACTAGACCTCACACCATTTGGTGTAGGAGACCCGTCTGGTATGATGGCCCAGTTGCCATTATCTTATAGATTGTCCTTAGCTCTTCCTGTTCAGCACATGAGGGTTTTATGATTGTAACTTCAAGAAAGAGAGGTGAGTGTGACTGGTGAGTGCTTAATGTAACTCTGTGTTTGGGTTCTCTTACTGTCAAAAGGGGGAAGTAAAGTGAGCCTCTTGATGAGAGGGAATAGTCCCAACCCAAGAAGAAACACACGTGAACAACAACAAGGGTCTGTCCAACATCCAGTGGAATAGTCCACAATGGATGCGGTAGTCGTGAAAACCAAAGTTTAATGGAAAACACATACACCGTTCAACAAAATAGTCCACACGGGGGTGACAGTTGTTAAAATAAAGAAAACAAAAAGATGGTCTGTCTAATGTCCAGTGGAGTAGTCCACACGGACCGGACAACAGTAATAAAAAATACAACACATCTTCAACAATATGAATACTAAAATAACTGAAGTAGTTCAACTACCTTAGTACATGTTAAGCAAACATGCATGAAAACGTGTTGGCCTGAGACAAGCTTCTGAATTAAGAGAAAGATCCAAGACACATCTATACACCATACATCACTAGACCCAATAGTGGGATGTTGGAGCCATTGCTCACTCCTCAAAGAATAGATTACAAACTTTCAAGGCTATGTGGGAGCAACTAAGGTGAAAAGTCCTTTTCTCATACAATGAGCGGGTATATATAGCCAAGGGGGAATAACTGACCCTTGTGACTCTTCAACTTCCCTCATGAATTTTTGACTTCCTATGACTTTTCAACTTCATATGTGGGTCTCTTGGACTTCCACTTTACATTATGGCCCATAGTAGTGATGTGGCCAAGAAAACTCATGACACAAATCTACATGACACTTCTGACATGTACTAGCTGACTATGGTGTCCGTGTCGAGTAGTTTGGTTGCTGACTGATGGTGTGCTCTCGGTGTATCATGTCTTCACCTCCACATGGAAAAGTGTGTGGCGTCTTCGATGGTCTTGGTATTTTCTTGATGGTGCATGTGTATGTGTCCCTTTCGCTCATTGCTCGATGTGCTTCGTGTGTTTGTTCAAGTATGAGCAAGTCTTCTATCATGCACCCCTTCTCCACCTCGTTCATTGTCGCGCCATGTTTCGTCAATGTACTTGTTCATGTAATTACTCATGACCAGACGACATCAGATCCAAAAATCTCCTAATCTAACATGATGCATTGTTTTTCGTTTCGGTGCAGATGGCTGGGAGATGGACAAGGCACTGAAACTGCATAGAGCACAACCTAGGCTAGGATGTGAGGCTCTAGAGTACTATCGGGAAAAACTATGCACAACACAGATCAGGCTGGGATGCAAGGTTCCGGAGCACTATTGGGAAAAACTTAGCAGAGCACAGCCCAGGCCGAGATGCATGTAGAAATCCTCACTGTACATTAAACTGATTATGCAATGTACTAAAGCAAAATACTCAATCTACTTCTACAATCAAACTTGCAGAAGCTTAATTGATTTTGAGCAAGATCAACCATAACACATATAACAAAGAAGAAGATTCAATCACACATGAAACACAGAATAATACTTTGGGGAAAGCCTCAGCTAAAAACCTTGCTATTTGTATTATCATACAAGTGGAAATATCTCAAGATTACACAAAGATTTAGCTCTCAAGCTATCCAGCTCTCAGTACAATCCCTCACTGCTACTCATAGACAGAATAGACAACACATATGCCTTCCTTCAGTCCTCCAAGCCTCCTATTTCCTTGCGCATTTTCTCCTAGGTCCTCTAGCTACCACCTATGTGATTTTCACCTCACACACCGCTCTGACCTCTATAGTAACTACGCAATCCTCAAGGAATGAATTCCTTCTACATGCAAGGGATATTCACATGGGAATATTCTAGCAACTAATACTACATTGTCCCTGCCTTTAATCTCAATTGGGTCTTTATCTGAACTGACATGCATGAGTTATTTATGAGAGAATATTTAGTTATATGGAGAACACTAGTTGCATGCATGCATGCATTAACTGATTGAACTCACAATTAGTTCCACAAAATGTTTGGAACTAATTTAATTGGACTTAACTCAGTTAACTGAGCTAACTAATTACAACTCAAATACAACTCATCATTATCTCCTTAATTAAGGGGTAAATTCCTCAGTCAAAGGGATAATTGTTGCATGTCTTCACAAAGAATTCATGTTTGATTTTCACCAACTAATTAACTCAAAATGAATTAATTAATTATTTTTCAAACAACTAGTGAGACTAAATTCGAATTTTAATTCAAGGACAAATTAAAATTGGAATATATCCTGAAATGCTATCTATAGAAATGTTATTTTTAGCATTTCTTGTTACTATTTTCAACAGTCCCTCTCAACAAGAAAGGGATTATATATCACCCCGATCCTATCTTTGTGGAACTCGAATTTACACTTTGACAATGCCTTAGTCAAAATGTTAGTATCTTGCTCCTCGGTCGAAATAGACTGCAACAATATGATCCTCCTTGCCACACAGTCTTTGAGATGATGATACCGAATGTCGTATGCTTGGACCTGTCATGAAAAACGGGATTCTCAGAGAATTTGATACAACTCTGATTATCATAATAGATCACAGTTGGATCCATCCTCTGATCAAACAAACCAACTAGAATTTTCCGCATCCAAATTGCCTCACATGTTGCCTGACTTACAGCCATGTATTAAGCCTCTGTTGAGCTAAGTGCAACTGACCTCTGTTTCCTGATGTACCAAGAAACTGTAGCCGAACCAAGGTTGAAAATTCCTCCTGATGTGCTCTTTCGATCTAATGGACTCCCTACCCAATCTGCATCTGTGAAGCCCTGTAGCTTCACTCCCTCTAACTGTCTGTACCATAATCCAAACTGAGATGTGCCTCTGAGGTATCTCAAAACATGCTTCGCTGCCTTCCAAAATAGCTTGGTAGGCTGAACCATAGCTTGACTCAGCTGGTTCACCGCAAAGCACAAATCTAGTTGTGTGTTCACTAAATACATCAATGAACCCAAAAGCTGCCGATATACAGTAGCCTCTACTACCTCACCTGAAGTAGCATCCTCCTTCCTCTAGTTACCTACTAGAGGAGTCTGCATGGGCTTGCACTTCTCCATGTGGAATCTCCTGAGTATCTCATTGGCATACTTGCCTTGAGACACAAACACTTCCCCATCCTTCTGCCACACTTCCATGCCTAGAAAGTAGTGCATGAGACCCATGTCTTTCATCTCGAACTCTCTTGCAAGGTCCTCTTGGCAAGACATGATCAAATAATCATCACCTGTCAATATCAGATCATCAACATAAAGAACAATGATCAACTGCTTACCTTCCACCATGATGTGGTACAAGTTTGCATCCGCTTCACTCTTTGTGAAGCCTAACTTGGTGAAGTAGTTGTCGATCCTGGTGTACCAAGCACGAGGTGCTTGCTTCAACCCATACAAAGCTCTCTTGAGTCGGCACACATGTGACTCACGATCGAAGGTCTCAAATTCTTCCGGCTGCTCTATGTACACCTATTCCTCAATATTGCCATTGAGGAATGCAATCTCCACATCCGTCTGATGGATATTCCAACCCATCTGTGCTAATAGTGCCAACATCGATATGATAGATGAGCACCTTGCTACAGGAGCAAAAGTCTCATCATAGTCGATCCCCTCGACTTGTGAGAAACCACGGGCAATAAACCTTGCCTTATGTTTCTCCACACTACCATAAATAGCATGCTTTACCTTGTAAATCCAATGGTAACTCACAACTGACTTGTTCTCCGATCTTGGAACAACATCCCAAACACTGCTCCAAAATATGGAGTCATACTCCTCCACCATAGCATCAACCCAAACTGGCTGCTGCACTACTTCCTCAAAGAAATATGGTTCGGTCTCTACACATTCCCCAACAAGGGCCATGTAACCAGTGTATCACTGAGGTGACCTCCTCTGTTTGCGCTGAGAATATGGCTCTCCCACATTCTCTCTCACATCCATCAACAATCTGTGTGCCTCCCTTGTGCGTTTCCGCCCATCTCTGGAAGACTATGCATGAGTGGATGTCTCCACTCCTGGAACCTCTGCATGCGGCTGCTCCACATCAGTCTGAGGCTTCTCCTCCTTAGGAACCAAAAGTTCCTCCTCTTTATGCATCTTGAGCTCCCTCTCAAGGGAAACTTGCATGGCCTTCAGCTCATTGAAATTAAGATCTCTGATCTAGGTCCGGGTGTGAAGAAGGACCCTTCCAAGACCTTTTACTTTCGTGATGTGTTAAATTTCTTTTTAAAAGAACATTAATGAATATATCTGCATGCGGAAAAGAAGATGAACAAGACAATCATCAACACATGAAAACATAAGCCGTTGATAATGGAGTTCATGTAGGAGGGACTACATCTCCGGGCCCGGTGTTAAAATGGTGTAGGCCGTTGCATTAAGTGCTATCAATAATGGTGATGTACACAAGAGATGATGTCTCGATCATGCAAGGAAAAACGCCCTCACACAGGAGTGGCTTTAAGAGATATTCCACAACCGGAATTCTCAATCAAACTCCTATCAGTATGACACAAAAACATTCATGATGAGCATCCCGCCAACATGGCACAAAAGGGATTTCAAACACAAAACATGCATGATGACAATCAAGAGTATCCCAGCAACATACAACAAGGGATCTCAAAGCATAGCATGATGAGTTATGACAACAAGTACATCATATAGAATATTCCGCATCAAATCAACAAGGAATCATGGCGTATCGACGATCTTCAACCCTGATGATGGATCCCACTTGGGATTTGAAACGTTGGTATAAAAATGTTCATACTGTGGATTCTCCGATCACTGATTCAAAAGACACAAACCACAGATCTCTTAAATCCAAAATCTTATCACTATACGGAGGGGATCTTCAACCCTGATGATGGATCCCACTTGGGATTTGAAACGTTGGTATAAAAATGTTCATACTGTGGATTCTTCGATCACTGATTCAAAAGACACAAACCACAGATCTCTTAAATCCAAAATCTTATCCCTATACGGAGGGGATCTTCAACCCTGATGATGGATCCCACTTGGGATTTGAAACGTTGGTATAAAAATGTTCATACTGTGGATTCTCCGATCACTGATTCAAAAGACACAAACCACAGATCTCTTAAATCCAAAATCTTATCCCTATACGGAGGGGATACTTGGAGTTCTTCAACCCTGATGATGGATCCCACTTGGGATTTGAAACGTTGGTATAAAAATGTTCATACTGTGGATTCTCCGATCACTGATTCAAAAGACACAAACCACAGATCTCTTAAATCCAAAATCTTATCCCTATACGGAGGGGATACTTGGAGTTCTTCAACCCTGATGATGGATCCCACTTGGGATTTGAAACGTTGGTATAAAAATGTTCATACTGTGGATTCTCCGATCACTGATTCAAAAGACACAAACCACAGATCTCTTAAATCCAAAATCTTATCCCTATACGGAGGGGATACTTGGAGTTCTTCAACCCTGATGATGGATCCCACTTGGGATTTGAAACGTTGGTATAAAAATGTTCATACTGTGGATTCTCCGATCACTGATTCAAAAGACACAAACCATAGATCTCTTAAATCCAAAATCTTATCCCTATACGGAGGGGATACTTGGAGTTCTTCAACCCTGATGATGGATCCCACTTGGGATTTGAAACGTTGGTATAAAAATGTTCATACTGTGGATTCTCCGATCACTGATTCAAAAGACACAAACCACAGATCTCTTAAATCCAAAATCTTATCCCTATACGGAGGGGATACTTGGAGTTCTTCAACCCTGATGATGGATCCCACTTGGGATTTGAAACGTTGGTATAAAAATGTTCATACTGTGGATTCTCCGATCACTGATTCAAAAGACACAAACCACAGATCTCTTAAATCCAAAATCTTATCCCTATACGGAGGGGATACTTGGAGTTCTTCAACCCTGATGATGGATCCCACTTGGGATTTGAAACGTTGGTATAAAAATGTTCATACTGTGGATTCTCCGATCACTGATTCAAAAGACACAAACCACAGATCTCTTAAATCCAAAATCTTATCCCTATACGGAGGGGATACTTGGAGTTCTTCAACCCTGATGATGGATCCCACTTGGGATTTGAAACGTTGGTATAAAAATGTTCATACTGTGGATTCTCCGATCACTGATTCAAAAGACACAAACCACAGATCTCTTAAATCCAAAATAAGATCTTGCCTCAATATCAATCAAGGATTCGTGCAACATAATGGAATAAGAAGAAGTATATACACAAATCATATACCTCACACCATAAAGTGCACATGAAGAAGCGAATGTTCATATCCTTAGCGAAACAATCCACTGTGAATGTGTTGTTCAAATTGTTGATGCATAGGCAGGTTCGTTACCATTCTGGACTTTGGCTTCCCTTGCATCATTAATTTTCTAGCTTGTCGCCATCAGAGGCATCGAAAACAGAAACTGTCACAATGCTGAACCATGCTTCAATCTCACAGCATCGAACATACAAGAAGAATACTACTATGGACTTCTCGGGCTCTGTAGCTCTCTGGCTATCTGGCTGTATAGCGCTCTAGCTATGTCATTGTGGTTATGCGGCTTTGCCTGACCCTCGGGTTCCTTGGCTCACCTTCTTGCGCTGCCTCATTCATGTTCTATGGCACTCAGGCTCTGCGATGCTCTGGCTTCAAGCGCTCTGCTTTCAAGCTTCCCTGAATGACCCATGGCACTGTCTAGCTATCACAGCCTCCCCATTGGCTCTCTGGTACTCAAGCTTGTAGGTACTCCCACATTCAGGCTCTTGGTCCCTCTCTAGCTCTTTGGCTTTCTCTGGCACAACACCTTTTAGCCCCTTTTCTCCCAGCCTCAGCTCTCTGCATCCATCGTGTTTTTATAACACATTTTGGGACAAGGCCGCATAAAATGTGGAGTCTATTTTGTTTATAATAGAGGTATGTTGTTTATGAATAGAAGCCATTTGCATCGAATGTTTGTTGGTGCAACAAAACCCCAAAGTTGACCTTTTTTCTATTAAAAACAAAAAAATATATGTGGAAACACAAAAATACACAAAAAACATTGAAAAACCCGATAAACCAGACTTCAAATTTTATCAAATCAGGCTTTATTTTACAATCGGGTCTGCGGTGATCACAATCACATGTCGTTGATGTTAATGGCCCTGTATATCATGGGATTGTTGATCGTCGATCGTCGATACGCCGATCTGCCAATCGCCGATATGACAATCCGCTGATCACCGATATGCCGATTTAATCCTAGTTGTTGATCTGTCCTGATCCAACGATGGATATCACTCGTCATTGATTGCTATCGCATATCGCTATTGCTGCGGCCTTTGGCATCTACTGACGTCGATCGTCGATATCGGTAATCACATATTTCTCGTTCCAAATGCCCGATATTGCAACTAGCATGTCGGAGATCACTGATCGGGGGTTCTAAAGGCCTGCTTAAGTCCGCCCTTTGGACTCCTTCCGATGCAATTTGCCTTATAAGGCTAAAACCCCATTTTTATGAGAAAAGCCTCCTTTTTCAAAGGAACTAAGGCAAACACTTTTCGTGATAACTTCATCTTCTAGACTCGGATTGACGAACTGTTCGCACTTCCACAATCATGATGACGAGATCTACGCTCTGGTTTTGGTTCATGCATAATCCAAACACTTTGATTTTCAGGCGTTCATAAGCCCTCTTTGTCCTATGTGTCTTTCTGGAGCCACATAGATCAATCCTCCCCACTAAGGATATTTTGGTCGTCCAAAAGCATAAAAAGTAATCTGCAACTCTCTCCGTAGCCTGTCTGCATCACAAGCATCCTAAAAAGGTCTCGCTTCCATCTCCTTCACCTTTGTTCTTCAGAGCCTTGAGTGACGAGCCGACACCTGCTACTCCTGCAACCTGTAGTACATTGTTTTACAAACTACATTCTTGGATGACATGACCGACTAATGACCCAAATGTCCCATACTTGCCACGAGTTTATAATTCATACTCGGTGGTCAAGTTTACAACAAGATGGACATAATACTCCAGCTATTACAACAAGGCCAACCTGTCATGGTTACTTCAAAAAGTGATGGAAAACACATCATCACTGCAACACATGATTTACATACATAAGGCTAGACACTATTGTTTCGACAAGTGATGGAAACATAACATCACTTTTAGAGTTTTAACATTCAACTCAAAATATGACTCAAAACATGACTAAACATCATTGTTGCTGACCAAGTGATGGAAACACATCATCACATTTACATTTTAAAATGCAACAAGTGATTTCCAAAGGAATGACCATGAAATGAAAACATGTCTAGAAACCATTTCTCACTTATCTTTGTGAATGGGTCACCTCCTTGAGGTGGTTCTTCTTTTTGAACAGTTGCTTTACCACTTTGTCTTTAGGGCGCTGCTCTGGATGGAGCCTCCAACAAGTGGCTCTTTGATGGCCATTTCTATCGCAATGACTGCAGTAGGCTTTCTTCCTCCATAGCTGCTTAACCTGTTTCCTTTCATGCTGTTGAGAGGGTTTTTCACGCCTCATGAGTGCTGCCATTTTTTTCCAACACTTAGAAAAGGTATGGTTAGGTAAACCACAAAAGGTACATGTTTTTCGATGCCTAGATCTTCGTTCATAATTGACAAATATTATGAAACCAACTCAAGAAAAGATAGAAAAGATAGATCAATGCCTTAGAATTTAGCCTCTTCGAGGGGGCAACCTCCTTTACATTACATAAATGAACAATTCTTGGATGATACAAATGAAAAAACCTCCTTTCTATATATAGGAGTCTAAGGAGTCACAATATAATCCAGCCGACCTAACAATAATAATATAAAGCCACAAAAATAACAATAGAGGGATTCTATGGGCACATTAATAACAATATGGGGGCAATGGGGGCACAACAATATAAATAAGGGGTATAACTACAATAGTAATGGGGTAATCACTATTATTATAGGGACCCAACATGCCCCTCTCCTTCAAAAAAGTGTTGTCCTCAACGCTTGAGTAGTTCTGGATATTTCTGCATAAAATTCTCATCCTCCCATGTGGAATCTTCAGCGGATAAGTTCTTCCACTTGATAAGGTACTCTGAAATTGATCGATTTCGTAGCTGTCGAGTTCTTGTTTCTATAACTGCTTCCGGTTCCAATATAATTTTTTCTTCCTTGTCAATTTCTGGCAATATTGTTTGAACTGGGAGCTTGTCGCCTATAACCTTCTTTAAGCATGAAACATGGAAAACTGGGTGCAATCGAGAAGCTGCAGGAAGCTCCAATTTGTATGCCATAGTACCAATCTTTTGCAACACCTTGTACGGACCATAATACTTTGGTGATAATTTATTATCCTTCTTAGCTTGCTTGAGGGACATTTGCTTATATGGTTGTAGCCGTAGGAATACCCAATCACCTACATCAAAACTTCTTTCACTGCGATGTTGATCTGCCTGTTGTTTCATTCTATTTTGTGCCAACACGAGGTTATCCTTTAAGAGTTGGAGGACTTGTTGTTGATGTTCGATGTGATGTTCCACTGCCTGAACCTTAGAATTTTCTCTTAAATATGATGTGATGGATGGTGGTTGATACCCATAAAGTGCCATAAATGGGGTCATTTTTGTTGCTGTATGAAGGAAGTGTTATACCACCATTCAGCCAGAGGCAACCATTTGACCCATTGTGTCTGTTTATCAGATACAAAGCAACGAAGATATCCTTCCAAACATTTGTTTACTATCTCAGTTTGCCCATCAGATTGAGGATGATAAGATGAGCTATGAGCTAACTGAGTACCAAGACGAGAAAATAATTCTGTCCAAAAATTTCCAGTGAAAATGGGATCTCTGTCACTTACAATAATCTTTGGGTTTCCATGTAGCTTTTGAATTGTTTCCATAAATGCAGTAGAAACTGTACTGGCTTTAAATGGATGTGATAATGCACAAAAGTGTGCATACTTGGTAAGTCTGTCAACTACCACCATGATGACACTCTTTCCCTCAGACTTGGGTAAACCTGTGATAAAATCCATTGATACCTCCTCCCAACGTTGGCTTGGAATGGATAAAGGTTGTAATAGACCCGGTGTCTTAATTGTTTCAACTTTATTTTGTTGGCAAACCAAACATTCTGCCACAAACTTTTGAATATCTGATTTAAGGCCATCCCAAAAAATTTCCTTCTTAACCCTGTGGTAAGTTTTTAAAAATCCTGAGTGCCCTCCTAAGGGAGAAGTGTGCAATTCCATAAGAATCTTTTGTTTTAGCTGGGAATTCTTACAGAGGTATAAGCGATCTTTGTACCATAACGAATCATTTTTCCAGCTAAATGTATCAGACGTACTGGAATCTTGTTGTAGCTTTCAAATAAGTGCCCACACTTCTTCGTCATTCTTCCATTCCTCCCTTGCTTCATTTATCCAATCTGGTTGGATAATAGAAATAGCGCACAACAATGCTTCCACATCCTCATCCTTTCTTGAGAGTGCATCTGCCACCACATTTTGCTTCCCTTTTTTGTAGATGATTTCAAAGTCATAACCCAACATCTTTGTGACCCACTTTTGTTGCTCTTCAGAGGATAATCTTTGTTCTAAAAAGTATTTAAGGCTATCATGATCCGTTTTTACCTTGAAGTGTCTTCCCATTAGGTAGGGTCGCCATTTCTTAAGTGCATGGAGTATTGCCAACATTTCCTTCTCATAAATAGCTTTTCTTAAAAACTTTCCCTTGATTGGACGACTTTCAAAAGCAATGGGTCTTTCATCTTGCATTAGAACAACACCAATTCCATTTCCTGAAGCATCACATTCCACAATAAAGGTTTTTGTGAAGTCCGGTGTAGCTAAGACCGGTGCTTGGCACATTGCCTCTTTAAGATGTTCAAAGGCCTTTGTTGCTTCCGGAGTCCATGAAAATGCATCTTTCTTCAATAATGTTGTTAGAGGTGCTGCTATTCTCCCATAATTCTTAACAAACTTGCGATAATACCCTGTCAACCCAAGAAATCCACGCAGATGCTTTATGGATGTGGGGATTTTCCATTCCTTAATGGCTTTAATTTTGCTAGGGTCTACCTTAACTCCTTCATGAGATACAATATGACCCAAATATTCCACCTCCTGGACTCCAAAAAAAATTTGGATCTTTTGGCATATAATTGTTTCTCCTCCAATAGTTGTAGCACCCTGTCAACATGTTCAACATGATCCTTCCAAGACTTGCTGTAGATTAGTATATCATCAAAAAATACTAACACAAATTTTCTAAGGAATGGTTTGAAAATTGAATTCATCAAACCTTGAAATGTTGAAGGTGCATTGGTAAGGCCAAAAGGCATGACCAAAAATTCATAATGACCCTCATGAGTTCTAAATGCCGTTTTTGGAATGTCTTCAATCTTCATTCTGATTTGATGATATCCTGAACGAAGATCCAACTTGGTGAAGTAAATTGATCCATGCAATTCATCCAGTAATTCATCAATGACAGGAATGGGGAACTTATCTTTAATAGTGAGCTTGTTGAGCTCCCTATAATCCGGACACATGCGCCATGATCCATCCTTCTTGTGCACCAATACTACTGGAGCAGAGAAAGAACTTTGACTCGGTTGAATTATACCAGCCTCTAGCATTTCTGCAACCATACGTTCAATTTCACTTTTTTGGACATAGGGATATCTGTACGGCCTGATGTTTGGAGGAACACTTCCTGGAATCAGATGAATAGCATGATCATGATCACGCATAGGTGGGAGACCTTTGGGAGTCTCAAATACCTTGGAATGATTGTCCAGGACTTTTTGGAGATCTGGAGAAATAGATGATTCCAATGTGGAAACATCTAGCGAACATAATTGTGCAATTACACCCCTTTGCTCCTTTTTTAGAAGCTTTGTCATACCATTAGAGCTGATTATCTTTCCTGGTTTCCCTGCAATACCCCTTAATTCAACTTCCTTTCCTTCCGTAGAAAATTTGATGAAAAGTTCTTGAAAATTAAAAGCTATTGTACCCAAGGATTGTAGCCATTGGACTCCTAGTACAACATCAGCACCTCCCATTGGAATGGAAAGCATTGGGCTAGTCAATACATATTCTCCCATGGATAGCTTGATATTATGGCACTTTCCAGAGCAATTTATTGTTCCTCCATTTGCAATCATCACTTGACACTCTGGTGCTGGATATAGGAAGCAATTCAATTCTTTTGCTACCCTACAATGAATAAAATTGTGGGTGCTTCCTGAATCAATCAACACTATTACCTTTTTCTTCTTGATTTGTCCTTCTATCTTGATGGTTTGAGGAGTGGTAATTCCCGCCAATGCATTACAAGATATGGTCGGATTTATTTTTTCTTCATCTAGGCTTTGTTCCTGGAGCATATCCTCTTCTTTTGACCTTTCTTGCTCCTTTTCTTCTTCCTCTTCACAATCTATGTAGAATAATTTCTTCTCAGCACACTTATGACCTTTAGTGTATTTTCTATCACAACTATAACAAAGCCCTTTTGCTCTTTTTTCTTCCAATTGTTGTGGTGTCAACCTTATAGGTTGTGGAAGACTAGGGGCAACTGCACTTCCGTCTTTATAGTTGTGAGTGGTATGCTTCCTGGTTGCCATAATTTTGCTTTCCATTTTTCTTGCTAACCTGAATGCCTTCTCTAATGAATCAGGTTCCCAAAGGCGAACA
Source organism: Pinus tabuliformis (assembly GCA_031772625.1). Taxonomy (NCBI): domain Eukaryota; kingdom Viridiplantae; phylum Streptophyta; class Pinopsida; order Pinales; family Pinaceae; genus Pinus; species Pinus tabuliformis. The sequence continues at coordinate 32,271,633 of CM062816.1, forward strand.
TCATGTTGGATATTATCCTTTAAAGACCCTATGAACACATCAATCCTATGCTCCTCTGGAATATCTTTTACCCTTATGTTCAATTTTTGGAACTCCTCAATGTGCTCCATTATTGAACCCTTTTGTTTGAGACTTATCAATTGGCTAAAAAAAGTGTTGCTTTTTGTATCCTCATAATGTGCTATCAATTCTTCCGTAAAAATTGCCCAAGTGATAAATTGTTTACGAGAGCAAAGCCATTGATACCATACAAACTGATTTGGTTCCAAATATAAAGTTGTCATACGTACCTTTTGTGTGTTTTGCACATTATTGAGATCGAAGAACTGCTCCATCTGTAATATCCATGTGGCGGGATCCTTGCCATCAAACTTCCTCATATCGATTTTTGGAATATGGTGGGTCTTCGATCCAACATTAGAGTCTATGGAATCATGATTAACATTTCTTTTGTTCACATCATGAGTTTCCTTTACAACCTTTTCACCATTAGTAAGTATTTCTTGTAGAAAATTTGTCAAATCTGTCTTCAAATCTGCCATGTCTGTCTTCAAATTTGTCCTCAAATCTGCCTTCAAGTCATCCATCTTAGCTTCCATGCCCTTTATCTTAGATTCCACGCCATTTATCTTAGCATCTGTTAGCTTTTGTGAGCGTGACATTTGTTGCACTTGTTCTTGTAATTTTGATATATCATGTAGCATTTCTTCCTCTTCTTCATGAGTCATGCTAGAGCTTTCAGGTTCCTTACTAGGTGTTTGCATTTTCTTTCCTCAGGGAATCAGTTACCGATAATAATGCTTTACTATGCCCTTTGAATTCCTTCAAACCAAGCTTATGCAAAAATTTAAAAAAAAACTACACACCTTTTTTTTCTTTGTAGAAGCCTGATATTGAATCTGATGTATCTCTGTAATTTCGAATCATCCAGTTCTGAAATTGTGACCTGTATTAGCCTTCTATGTCCTCTTTCCAATGCCACTATTCTGATCCAAATTGGATTCTCCAAGAAAGATTTATGAACAATCTCCCGCAGTGACCTGATTATAGACTAGTTCAGTAGAGCGAACTTGTATGAAGTGCCACGTGTCACTGTTTCAACCTTTGACACTGAAAAATATATAAAAGAAAACTAAAGTCAATCCTCTTTCTTTACCTTCTTACGAAATTTCAATCCGATGCTCAAAAAGAAAGTTATGACGATTGTGCCCAGGTCACTTGTTTTTAGTGTAATTCAGGAGTCTGCAAAAAGACCAACTTCCTCAGATCATATCTCCGAAAATTTGGCGCGAAAAGCTCTGAAATTTGGACCCAAGGTTCAGCACGATTTCTTCTCAAATGGGTTTTTTTTGCGACTTCTGAAATGTCACAGAAAAAAAGTTATAGCGAAAATGCCACGATGACCTGTTTGGAGCAACGAAACCCTAGAATCGAAAGCTCTGATACCAAATGTTATGAAACCAACTCAAGAAAAGATAGAAAAGATAGATCAACGCCTTATGATTTAGCCTCTTCAAGGGGGCAACCTCCTTTACATTACATAAATGAACAATTCTTGGATGATACAAATGACAAAACCTCCTTTCTATGTATAGGAGTCTAAGGAGTCACAATATAATCCAGCCGACCTAACAATAATAATATAATGCCACAAAAATAACAATAGAGGGATTCTATGGGCACATTAATAACAATATGGGGGCAATGGGGGCACAACAATATAAATAAGGGGTATAACTACAATAGTAATGGGGTAATCACTAGTATTATAGGGACCCAACAACATGATCATAATCAAAATGAACATTCGAAGACCAAAAATGGTTATACCTTCCTTTTCTATCTTTGATGTCAGTATGGCAATGAGAACTTGCCTCCACTCTCTCCCTACAATGGGTACTACCAAGGGATGATGGGGATGTTTCCCCATCATTCTCTTTCCTTGACGATGTCTCAGATGAATCTAACACCTTCGAGCACTCTCCTTTAGTGTATCTTGAGCCTGCAAATGGATATCCGTGCATAACCTCCAAAGGTGGAGTTATGCCTTGGTTATTAACACCAAGTCCTTATTTCTCCTCGTGCCTCATCCTTGTAAGGAGACTCATGTTCATCCCTGTAATTGGGATCTCCAAATATCCAACAGAAATCATACTATGAGAGGATGAAACCAAAAGGAGATCAACATCTTTTACCTTCACTTTCGATTTGGAAAGAATTGATGAGGGTTTCTCATCATCCGTTGTTGGTGGTTCACTCGCTGTCTAAGCACATCTCCCAACTTCTTTCCTGACATACCCAAGTCCTACTTGATAGGGTAATTCCTCTACTTTGATGGGGTTGACAATGCTTGGCCATTAATGCCCAAGCCTTTTCCTTCATACCCCATTCCCTTCAATAGTTTGGAGCCAATTCCTATGGTGTGATTTTCAAACACAGTGAAATCATCATCAGGAAACATACATGAAGATGGAGAACTAATTTTTATCTCACATGAGTCTCGCTACAGATTTTCCAAGGCCTCGTCCTTTGCTTGTAGTTGTCGTAGCAAACTTTGTTTTTCCTCTTTCTCTTCATGTACATGCATCTTCAACTCATCATTTTCGGTTTGAAGATTTTGTTTGTTTTGCTTCAATTCCTCCATGGCCTCTTCTGTGGCTTGCAATTGAAGCTACAATCACTCCTTTTCCTCTATCTCTTTCTATAGATTTTCATACACAATTTCCACTTTCTTGGAAATGTTAAGCATGGTTTCACACATTGCTCTTTCATCCTCTGTCATTTCATGTTCCATTGTTCATGCTGCAATTCACATCAACATAAAGACCACTCTAATACCACTTGATCAAGGTTCGGGTGTGAAGAAGGACCCTTCCAAGACCTTTTACTTTCATGATGTGTTAAATTGCTTTTTAAAAGAACATTAATGAATATATCTGCATGCAGAAAAGAATATGAACAAGACAATCATCAACACATGAAAACATAAGCCGTTGATAACAGAGTTCGTCCAGGAGGGACTACATCTTTGGGCCTAGTGTTAAGATGGTGTAGGCTGCTACATTAAGTGCTGTCAATAATGGTGATGTAAACAAGAGATGATGTCTCGATCATGCAAGGAAAAATTCCCTCATGCAGAAGTGGCTCTAAGAGATATTCCACAACCGGAATTCTCATTCAAACTCCTATCAGTATGACACAAAAACATGCATGATGAACATCCCGCCAACATGGCACAAAAGGTATTTCAAACAAAAAACATGCATGACGAAAATCAAGAGTATCCCAACAACATACAACAAGGGATCTCAAAGCAAAACATGATGAGTTATGACAGCAAGGACATCATATAGAAGATTCCACATCAAATTAGCAAGGAATCATGACAACATATAATAAATAAGATCCTGCCTCAAAATCAATCAAGGATTTGTGCAGCATAATGGAATAAGAAGAAGTATATACACAAATCATATACCTCACACCACAAAGGGAACATGAAGAAGTGGATGTTCATATCCTTAGCGAAACAATCCACCGTGAATGCATTGTTCACATTGTCGATGCATAGGCAGGGCCGTTACCATTCTGGACTTTGGCTTCCCTTGCATCATTAATTTTTTGGCTTGTTGCCATCAAAGGCATCGGAAACAGAAACTATCACAATACTGAACCACGCTTCAATCTCACAACATTGAACATACAAGAAGAATACTGCTATGGAATTCTCGGGCTCTGTAGCTCTCTGGCTATCTGGCTGTATAGCACTCTGGCTATGTCACTGCGGTTCTGCAGCTCTGCTTGACCCTCAGGTTCCTTGGCTCACCTTCTCGCACTACCTCATTCATGCTCTGTGGCACTCAGGCTTTGTGATGCTTTGGCTTCAAGCGCTCTGCTTTCAAGCTTCCCTGAATGACCCACAACATTGTCTAGCTATCGCAGCCTCCCCATTGGATCTCTGGCACTCAGGCTTGCAGATACTCTCACAATCAGGCTCTCGGGCCCTCTCTAGCTCTCTGGCTTTTTCTGACACAACACTTTTGAGCCCCTTTTCTCCCAGCCTCGGCTTTCTGCATTCATCGTGTTTTTATAACATATTTTGGGACAAGGCCACATAAAATGTGGAGTCGGTTTTGTTTATAATAGAGGTCTGTTGTTTAGGAATAGAATCCATTTGCATCAAATGTTTGCTGGCACAAAAAAACCCCAAAATTGGCCTTTTTTCTATTAAAAACAAACAAATATATGCGGAACACAAAAATACATAGAAAACATTGAGAAACCTGATAATCCGGACTTCAAATTTTATCAAATCGGGCTTTATTTGACTATCAAGTCCGTGTTGATCACAATCGCATGTTGTTGATGTTAATGGCCCTGTATATTGTGGGATCGCCGATCGCTGATCCGTCAATCCACTGATCATCGATATGACGATCCGCCTATCGCCGATATGTCGATTTAATCCTGGCCATTGATCTGTCCCGATCCGACGGTGGAGATCACTCGTCATTGATCACTATTGCATATCACTATCACTATGGCTTTGGGTTCTGCCTTTGGCATCTGTCGATGCCGATCGCCAATCATTCCGATCGCCGATATTGGCAATCGCATATCGCTCGTTCTAAAGGCCCGATATCGTAACTAGCATGCCCCCGATATTTGATTAGTCGGAGATCACTGATCGGGGGTTCTAAAGGCCCACTTAAGTCTGCCCTTTGGACTCCTTCCAATGTGATTTGCCTTATAAGGCTAAAAACCCCATTTTTATGAGAAAAGCCTCCTTTTTCAAAGGAACTAAGGCAAACACTTTTTGCGATAACTTCGTCTTCTGGACTCGGATTGACAAACCATTCACACCCCCATGATCAGGACAATGATACCTACGCTTTGGTCCTGGTTTGAGCATAATCCAAACACTTTGATTTTCGAGCGTTCATAAGCCCTCTTTGTCCTGTGTGTCTTTCTGGAGCCACCTAGATCAATCTCTGTGAACCACTATCCTCTAACTAGTAGGAAAATACAACTAATAGTTGTAGGGAGTATCAGTGTACCCCAAAAGTATCCACAACTCTGTTGTCAGCTCTAGCTTCTTCCAGGCATCCTTGGTCACATGGCAATAAACCGATGAGCCAAAGATCCTAAAGTGACTCACATCTAGTCTCTTCTCAGAGAAAGCTTCCTCTAGTGTCTTCATCCCAAGTATGCGATGCAGGATTCTATTCTCCAAGTAAAATGCTATGTTGGATGCCTCATACCACAAATGAAGTGGTAGGCTGTGGTCATGCAACATCGCCCGAGTTGCTCCCACAATCGTTCTGTTCTTCCTTTCGGCCACCCCATTCTGCTGTGGGTTATGGGGTGCCGTCAACTCTCATTTAATTCCTTCTACTGCACAGAAGTCCTTAAACTCTTGAGAGACATACTCTCCACCATTTTCGCTTCGCAAGGCCCTGATCTTCTTTCCTTATTCTTTCTCAACCAAGGCTTTGAACTCACAAAACCTTGAGAAGGTTCGATCCTTCTTCTGCATGAAATAGATCCAGCATATATGAGAAAAATCATCAATGAAAATAACATAGTACCTTTGTTTAGTGGTGGAGGCTATTGAGAATGGTCCACACACATCTATATGAACTCGCTCCAAGATTGCTTCAGCTTGACTGTCTCGATCCTGAAAGGAATATTTTGCATACTTACCCAAGGTACAACCTTTTCATGTGTCCACTTTCTCAATTTTACCTTTGGGAAGTCCGGTAGAAATATACTGCATTATCTTCAAGGCCCCATGATGCAAGTGGCCCAACCTTCTATGCCATAACTCGCCAATATCTTGGCTTTGCACCAATTCTTCTTTGGAACTCAATGCAACACAGTCATCTACCTCCAGCTTATAGAGATTCTTCACTCGAATCCCAATCCTCTTGGTCTGACCCGTGGCTATGTGTCTCAGGAATTCCTTTCCTTTACTGAAGACTACATCATAACCTTTGTCTTCCAACATCACGACCGATACCAAGTTTTTCTTTAGTCCAGGCACATACTTTACATCAGTCAGGGTGAGAGGAGCTCCATGCTCCCTCTGAAACACAATCATACCTTCACCTGAAACACGATATTTTCCATCATCGCCCATCTCTATGCGCATCTGGAGGTCCTTCTCCTCCAAGGTACTGAATAAACTCTTATCGTCGGTCATGTGGTGTTATAGACATTTTTGTGCCTTACAGCATTGAGCATGAAATGTCCATAATCTAAGGGATCCAAAGTCCCTAAACATGTTGTTCCTACCCCTAGAGGAACAAGGCTAACTAACCACAGCAATTCACAGAAGTTCTCCACCTGAAACCACTCAAAAACAAGTCAATTCAGGATCATGTCAACTGCTCCACTGAGCATCTGCGCTGAATGTCAACTGCTACACTGGCTACCTGCGTTGAATGTCAACTCCAACACTAGCTACCTGCGCTGAGCGAGTTTGGACATGTGGCAGTCTCATTCCTCAAGGTGTCAGAAGCCAGGAAGCTTCCAAAATGACACTTGCCTCAAGGAATTCGACTAGTGATGAGTAAGAGGTTCCAAACCTCCAAGTGGAAGCAAGAAACTCCAAGTGGACTCAAGAACTGACAGAGGGAGAGGACACTAGTCAGATCTCAAGCTGACTCATCCTCTCTCCAAACATCTATATATGGATCTCACCTCCATGAGATCTAGAGGCTGGAATTTTGTGAATGTAAAGAATTGTTGTTGGTTTGAGACTGGAAACATTGGGTGCTTAATGCTTTGAAGGGAGCTGAAGAAGGAATTCCATTCTGCTGGGAAGGAGATGCTGGATTGGAGCCCTCTGGGTTGTATCTCTTCCTGAACCTTGTTATCAATCAATAAAGCTATCTTGGTTTTCTCCTATATACTGGTGTATTTATATGATTGCATTAGTGTATTTGATTCGTTTCTAATCCTGAATCATTTATGAATATGTATATTTGCCTTTGTGTTGTGTTCTTCTCTTGTTGCAAGTAGTTGTTCTCTTGTCACAGGTAGTTGTTCTCTTGTGATCTCGTGGGAATCAAGTAGTTGTTCTCTTGAGCAAGTGAGGAGGCGAGTAGCTGTGAACACCCAAAGAGAAGAGGATCTAGATCGAGGGACAAACGGAAGACAACGGTAAGTCTATCGATCTCCCCTCTTTCACATTTCATAAAGGAAGAAACCAGTGTAGCTGTATTCGTTTGTTGCTAAGGCACTGTCACACCTTAGGTGGATAGGATCGTCCTGCATAGGCATTTTTCCCCAGAACATGTGGAATGAGGCTCCACTATCTAAGTACCAAACACAACCCACCATCGATGAAACCATGCATGCGATGAGGGTAAAATCCAATTCGAATTGTGAGGCTAGTGCCTTACCATCTGATCCTTTCGAGGATCCCTTCTTAGATTTCTTCAATGGACAATTTGTTATATTAATGGCCCACCTCATGAAAATTAAAGCATAGATTTGTCAATATTCTTCCCATGTCAATATTCTTCCCACCATGGGAAGAACTCTATTTGGAATGGGAAGCCTTCCATTTCCCTTCTGTGCCTTACTTTCTAAGGCTAGATTTTCTTCATCATCATGCTTTGATGAAGAACCATCTATGGTGCTTCTACTGATCTCCTCCTGCATTAGATCTGACCACATTCGTTCCCAATCTGGTAGTTTCTCTCTTCCATTCACTGAGTCCTGGTAGCTATGCCAGCTCTTAGGAAGACTGAGGAGAGCAAGACTCACCATATCATCATCAACTATCGTGATTCCTACACTTCCAAGCTCATCTATGCAGGTGGTGAACTTGTTCAGATATGTAGAGATCATGTCGCCCTTTTCACACTTGATTTTCTGAAGCTTGTCCTTCAGCGCCAACTTCCTCTGGTCGCTGTTGCCCTGATATAGATCCTTCAATGTCTTCCACATTGAAAATGGAATCTCCTTCCCATGAAGACTCGAGACAATATGGTCTCGAACTCCCTCTAGAAGAATCCTCCTCGCTCTCGCCACACATTTCTTCCATTCCACCAATTCTTGTGCATTAGCTGCTGCTGGCTTGGGGATTTCTTAATCAATGAAGTCCTTCAAACCATTGTCCTCTAATACAGCTTCCATGCGATCCTTCCATGCTATGTAATTTGAGTTTCCATTGAGGGAAAACTCGAGTCTCGAGCTATTGAACACCATTGGTGAACTTTGAGATGTGATAAGAAATCGAATTTGTACCTACAATCAAGAACATCAAACATTGAACTTCTCTCTTCTTTGTATATTGTTCTCCACTTTGATCACCTTTGCTTGGATACCATGTAGAAATTCTCCTGTAGATTAAATTGATTATGCAATGTACTAAAGCAAAATACTCAATCTACTTCTATAATCAAACTTGCGGAAGCTTAATCGATTTTGAGCAAGATCAACCAGAACACATCTAACAGAGAAGAAGTTTCAATCACACATGAAACATAGAAGAATACTCTGGGGAAAGCCTCATCTAAAAACCCCGCTATCTGCATTATCATACAAGTGGAAATATCTCAGGATTACACAAAGCTTTAGCTCTCAATCTATCCAGATCTCAGTACAATCCCTCACTGCTACTCATAGACAAAATAGACAACACATATGCCTTCCTTCAGTCCTCCAAGCCTCCTATTTCCTTGCGCAGTTTCTCCTGGGTCCTCTAGCTGCCACTTGTGTGATTCTCACCTCACACATTGCTCTGACCTCTGTAGTAACTGTGCAATCCTCAAGGAATGAATTCCTTCTGCATGCAAGAGATATTCACATGGGAATATTCTAGCAACTGATAGTACACTGTCCCTGCCTTTAATCTCAACTGGGTCTTTGTCTGAACTGACATGCATGAGTTATTTATGAGAGAATATTCAGTTATTTGGAGAACACTAGTTGCATGCATGCATGCATTAACTGACTGAACTCACAATTAGTTCCACAAATTGTTTGGAACTAATTTAACTGGACTTAACTCAGTTAACTGAGCTAACTAATTACAACTCAAATACAACTCATCCTTATCTCCTTAATTAAGGGATAACTTCCTCAATCAAAGGGATACATGTTGCATGTCTTCACAAAGACTTCATGTTTGATTTTCACGAACTAATTAACTCAAGATGAATTAATTAATTATTTTTAAAACAACTAGTGAGACTAAATTCGAATTTTAATTCAAGGACAAATTAAAATTGGAATATATCTTGAAATGTTATCTATAAAAATGCTATTTTTAGAATTTCTTGTTGCTATTTTCAACAATGCGAGGCTTCGAATCATTGTCGGGAAAAAATACGTAGATGTCATTGGGAGGCAGATTTGCGTAATCCCGAACAAAAACGACAACTGTGTGGAAAAACCCAACAAGGAGGCAGAATTGCGCAGGTTCTAGGAGAAAGGTTGGGTAGGGTATCGGGTAACTACTGGGCCAATCTGTGCAATTTTCAAGGGGAGCAATGGGTAGGTCATCCAGCTGGGATCTATGTAGTTTACTTGGGGAAGAAAGTGCGAGAAATAGGAAGCACTGGCAGGAAAATTTGCATAGTTTTCTAGAGGAGGACAAGCTTGGGCTACAGGAGCTTTTGATCAACTTTGCACAATTCTGGGAGACAGTCCGGGCCAGGACATAACTGCGTGATTTTTGGGCTAATTGTAGAGCGGGACTGAAGGGCAGGTGACAGACAGATCTGCATAATTTCTTGAGTGAGATCAGAGAAGGCCAGTAGGGAAGCCTCCCTGTCAGTTATGCACAATTTCTGGGCTAATTGCAGAGTGGGATAGAAGGGCATGTAACAAACAACTCTGCGTAATTTTTAGGTTGATGACAGAGCATGCCAGTAAGGAAGCCTGCCTGTCAGATCTGCACAATTTCGCGGGATAGTGTAGTGATAGGCAACAAAGGCCTATCCCACATGTCTACGCAGTTTCTATAGGCAGTGAAAGGCAGTCAGGCTGGACAAGTTTTTCTCAGTTTTGGAGATGAGTGCAGCCTTGGGTCACAACTCCTGTAATTTTTCCAGTCAACCAACGAGAGGTTTGATGGGTGATCTTGTGGGAAGTGCAGAATAAATTAGGTTCTGAGAAAACTTCTGCGTAGTTCTTGGAGATTGTCAGCTAGCTCAATTCTGGAATTGTGTAGCGAAGGCTGCCTAGAGGATAGCCTCAAGCTCTACACAGCTCTGGGAAGTAGTGCAAGATCAATGAGATCGAGGTCCGGTTGACAAAGAGCTGTCCGGTTGATAGATTTTCAGGAAAATTAAATAAGTGTGAAAGAAAGTGTACTTGTGAAAACATGACATTGTGATCACACAGTTAGCATGACTTGATGACAAGAAACCTCAAACCAATGAGACAAACATGTGCTAAGTGATACTGACTCAAGGGTTAAGAGCGACAAGTGTGACACTTGAGATATGTTTTTGAACAAGTGTGACAACACTTGCGCGACAGTGTCTACACTTTTGTGTGTGAGTGCGACCGATGTCGACAGACCGAAAAAAACTCATGCACACAAAGATAAACCTTCAACATTACCAGAACTAGGTCGCAAGCATGACATAGAAATCGACACGCCAAAGACAACAGTTAGTCAACAAGCAATTAGGAAGCAAGACACCTAGAGGAAACACATCAAATGAATTTTTTCTTGCAAACATGCATGTTATCGAAGCTATCGTGATATGACAATGACATGTAGTCCTTCTATTGGGTTGTGTTATATTCTTTCCACGTAGTTAATAGGGGGTTTGAAGGGCACCCGTAACCCCACTTTATGGGGTCCGGGGCAGCGCCCCGGAAAATTTTGGTTTTGGACCATATGTTAGGTTGGGCGGACCCACCTATGGTTTTGTGCATGATTTTCGCACATGTTTTTTGGACGCGATGGTTTTCGGTCCATGGTATTGGACGCAATGGATTTCGGTCCATGGTATTGGATGCTTCGGCATGTATAAATATGTATTGTAACATTGAAAGGAACATAATGAAAAATCAAGCTGGTAGTCCCGATTTTGGGATCCAGGGAAAAATCTCTATGCATGTGTGTTTTATGGGTTATGCTCTCGCATTGTTTATTTTCTTTGTTTAAGAATTCGTATGCAGGTAATTTCTGTACAGAGTTAAAACCTACATTTGGTATCAGAGCTGTTTTGGCTTCAAGGGGACGCCTTTGTTGCTGAGGGGTTTCACTCGGGCCTGTGGTAGACCCTGTTCAGTGGGAGATCTGCGAGATCGATTCTGGTGGTGAAAGAAGATGGCGAGCAGTGGAAAGATAGAGATTGAGAAGTTCAATGGTCAGAATTTTGAGTTGTGGAAACTCAAGATGGAGGATCTGTTGGTGGATAAAGATCAGTGGATCGCAGTAGATCCGGGTACTAAACCATCGGGAGTGACCGATGAAGAATGGAAGAAGTTGGATCGGAAGGCAAAGAGCACAATACGATTGTGTGTCTCAGATTCAGTATTGCTAAATGTATCAGGGGAAGCTACGGCAAAGGCTTTGTGGGTCAAGTTAGGGACTTTGTACCAATCTAAGTCTCTGGTGAATAAACTATTCCTGCGGAAAAAGCTGTATAACCTGAGGATGAAAGATGGAGACTCAGTGACAGAGCATCTGAATGCGTTTAATATTGTGGTAAGTCAGTTATTATCTGTTTATATTAAAATTTTAGATGAAGATAAGTGCATCAGTCTGTTGTGTTCTCTACCAGATTCGTGGGATAGTCTGGTTATTGCAATAGGTAGCAATGCGACTGCTTTGCAGTTTGATGAAATAGTCTCAGCCTTGCTGACGGAGGAGATGAGACGAAAAAATATGGACAACCAGAATGGTGATGCCTTGTCTGTACGAGGACGGTCCCAGAATAGAAACAAAAATAAGTCATCGAGTGGGAGATCTAAATCTAGAGGGAGATCTAAATCTCCAGGAAAACCTACAAAGGTGGCGTGCTAGAAATGCGGAAAGGAAGGGCACTTCAGAAGGGATTGTAAATCTAAAGCTCCTGATAAAGGAAAGGGATCTGATGATGCTCCTTCTACAGAGGCGAAAACCACCTCAGATGAAGGTGGGGATGTGTACTTGGCTTCTTCAAGTACACATGTAGATCATGAGGCATGGTTGATTGACTCAGGTGCATCCTTTCACTTCACTCCCCATAGAGAGTGGTTCTGCGAGTATGAGAAATACGATGGTGGTGATGTCTTCTTAGGAGATGATAGGAAGGCTAGAATCATTGGTCGGGGAAAAGTAAAGTTGAAGTTGCAAGGTGGAAGGGTTAGAACACTTCCGGGTGTTCTACATATTCCTGCATTGGCCAGAAATTTGATTTCTGTAAGCAAGTTGGATGATGCAGGTGTAAAGACGGTGTTCAAGAAAGATACCTGCAAGATGGTTCGAGGAGCACTGATATTGATGCGGGGAGTTCAGATTGGAACTCTGTACAAGCTGCAAGGTAGCACTGTTGTTGATGGGTGCAATAATTCTATGGTTCCTGAAAATGGAGTAGAAAATATAGTGGTCTCTGGAGAGAAGACCATGTTGTGGCATCAAAGGCTTGGACATATTGGAGAGAAGGGCCTTCGAATACTTCATGGTAAAGGTATGGTAGAAGGTATGAATGATAGCTCTCTGGATTTTGATTTCTGTGAAAATTGTGTGTATGGGAAGCAAAATCAGGTGAGTTTCCCCTCTGGTGGTAAGAGGATGAAACAGATATTAGAGCTTGTGCACAGTGATGTGTTTGGACCTGTGAAGGTTCCATCACTGGGTAAGTCTGTGTACTATGTATCATTTATAGATGACTTCTCAAGGAATACATGGATATATTTCCTTAAGAAGAAATCTGAAGTCTTTGACAGGTTTAAAGAATTTAAGGCTTTGGTGGAAAATCAGACAGAGAAGAAGATAAAGGTGTTGAGGACAGATAATGGTGGAGAATTTTGCAGCAAGGAATTTGAAGAATTCTGTAAGAAGTGTGGTATAGCACAGCAGAAGACTACTCCATATACACCTCAGCAAAATGGAGTCGCAGAAAGAATGAACAAGACGTTGATGGAAAGGGAAAGAAGCATGCTCAGTGGTGCTGGGTTAGGACATGAATTCTGGGCAGAGGCGGTGGATACTGCATGTTACCTAGTCAACAGGTCACCTTCATCAGCGTTGGAGGATAAGACTCCACAAGAAGTATGGACTGGTAAGAAACCCTCTCTTTCACATCTGAGGGTATTTGGATGTGATGCATATGTACATGTTCCAAAGGAGAAACGAACCAAGTTGGATAGTAAATCTAAAAAGTGCATCTTTATTGGGTATAAGGATGGTTTAAAGGGTTATAAGCTTTGGAACCCAGTCACACGGAAGGTTGTGTACAGCCAAGATGTGGTGTTTAGAGAGGTAAAAGATGTTATTCAACATGAAGTCCAACCAAAGGAACCTGAGAAGATAGAGTTTGAGCCAAAGGAGGAAGAATCAGACTCTACAGCAGAGGAGGAATCAGAAGATGAAGAGCCACAAACTCCGGCTGTGAGAAGATCAGTTCGAGAAAGAAGGCAACCAGAAAGGTATAGTCCATCTGCTTTTGCTTTTTCTGTTACTGATGATGATCCTAGAACTGTGAAGGAAGCAGTGGATTCAGAGGATGGAAAAGTCTGGAAGGAGGCCATGGTTGATGAAATGGCATCTTTGCACAAAAATGAGGCTTGGGATCTGGTGGAGTTTCCGGCTGGAAGGAAACCCATTGGTAGCAAATGGGTGTTCAAGAAGAAGACAAATGCGGAAGGAAAGGTGGAGAAATACAAAGCTCGGTTGGTAGCAAAAGGTTATTCCCAGGTGCCGGGAATTGATTTTGGTGATATTTTTTCTCCTGTTGCCAAGGTAACTTCTATTAGATTACTTTTATCTATTGTTGCTGCTTTTGATTTTGAGGTAGAACATATGGATGTGAAGACATCATTTCTTCACAGGGATTTGGAAGAGGAAATCTACATGAAGCAACCTGAAGGCTTTGCAGTGAGGGGTAAGAAAGAACTGGTATGCAAGTTAAAGAAGTCTCTGTATGGGTTAAGACAGTCACCAAGGATGTGGTATCAGAAATTTGATACATTTATACGGGGACTTGGCTTCACTAGAAGCAAAGTAGATCATTGTGTGTATTTTAAATTAATTGGTGACCGTGTTATTTATCTGGTCTTGTATGTGGATGATATGTTGCTGGTTGGAAATGACAAAGAAATTATCCAAGATTTGAAGACCCAATTGTCCTCCAAATTCGACATGAAAGATCTTGGTGCTGCAAACTATATTTTGTGCATGGAAATTAAAAGAGATCGGTCAAAGAGGAAGCTCTGGTTAAACCAGAGGAAGTATGTCGAGACAATACTGCAGAGGTTTAATATGCAGGATAGTAAACCGGTGAAGGTTCCTATTCCTGTAGGTGTGAGGTTATCTGCTGAACAGTGTCCCAAGACACAAGAAGAGGAAGAGGACATGTCTCATGTTCCATATGCAAGTGCAGTGGGTAGCCTGATGTATGCAATGGTGTGTACTAGACCAGACATTGCACATGCAGTGGGAGTATTGAGCAGGTATATGTCAAAACCTGGGAAGGAGCACTGGACAACAGTGAAGCGGGTTTTCAGGTATTTGCGTGGCACTAGTGATTATGGTTTGTGCTACCAAGGAAGACCAGGATTGGACAGAGTGTTGGATATTCATGGCTTTGTTGATGCAGACTGGGCTGGAGATCTGGATCAGAGAAGATCTACAAGTGGGTATGTGTTTAACCTATTTGGAGGTGCAGTCAGTTGGATGAGTAAGAAACAATCTGTAGTGGCACTATCAACTACAGAGGCAGAATACATGGCAGCCACTCATGCAAGCAAGGAAGCAGTTTGGTTGCAGAGATTGTGTTCAAGTATGGGGTTAGTACAGGGAGCTATAAGAATAGACTGTGATAGCCAAAGTGCAATTTTCTTGGCAAAGAACCCTGCTTATCATTCAAAGACAAAGCACATTGATGTTCAGTATCACTTTGTGAGGGATATGATAGAATACAGAAACGTGTTGCTGGTAAAGGTGGATACTTTGAAGAATACTGCAGATGCATTGATAAAATCTGTGAGCTCTGAGAAGTTCTCTTGGTGTAGAGAAGCAATGGGAATCTCAGGGCTGAAAAAAAAATGACTAAGCTCTCCTGTGGCCCCCTTTGGAAAGAAAACAACAAGTGGGAGATTGTTGGGTTGTATTATATTCTTTCCACGTAGTTAATAGGGGGTTTGAAGGGCACCCGTAACCCCACTTTATGGGGTCCGGGGCAGCGCCCTGGAAAATTTTGGTTTTGGACCATATGTTAGGTTGGGCGGACCCACCTATGGTTTTGTGCATGATTTTCGCACATGTTTTTTGGACGCGATGATTTTCGGTCCATGGTATTGGACGCAATGGATTTCGGTCCATGGTATTGGATGCTTCGGCATGTATAAATATGTATTGTAACATTGAAAGGAACATAATGAAAAATCAAGCTGGTAGTCCTGGTTTTGGGATCCAGGGAAAAATCTCTGTGCATATGTGTTTTATGGGTTATGCTCTCGCATTGTTTATTTTCTTTGTTTAAGAATTCGTATGCAGGTAATTTCTGTACAGGGTTAAAACCTACTTCAAGATATACTAAGAGATGTACTTCAAAAGATATTTTTTACTTACCATACTTGTTATAGACATTTTTGTGCCTTACAGCATGAAGCATGAAATGTCGATAATCTAAGGGATCCAAAGTCCCTAAACATGTTGTTCCTACCCCTAGAGGAACAAGGTCAGCAAACCATAGCACTGAAAATCAGTTCTCCACCTGAAAACACTCAAAAACAAGCTAATTCTGGATCATGTCAACTGCTCCACTGAGCATCTGCGCTGAATGTCAACTGCTCCACTCTGTACCTGCGCTGAATGTCAAATCTAATGAAGGCTACCTGCGTTGGGCGAGATTGGCCAAGTGGCACAGTCATTCTGCAAGGTGTCAAATGCCCAGGAAGCTTCCAAAATGACACTTGGATCAGGGAATTCGCCTTGTGATGAGTAAGAGGATCTAGATCTCCAAGTGGAAGCAAGAAACTCCAAGTGGACTCAAGAACTGAAGAATAACTGAAGTGGGAGAGGACACTAGTCAGCTTCATGCCAGCCTCAAGCTGACTCATCCTTTCTCCAAAACTCCTATATATAGAGCTCTCTCATGAGGTCTAGGGAGGCTGGAATCTTGTGAATGTAAGGAAGTGCTGTTGGTTTGAGTATAGAACTATTGGGTGATTGCTTTGAAGGAGGTGAAGAGGAGATTTCTTTCTGCTGGGAGGTGTTGCTGGATTGGGCCTCTTATGGTTGTAACACTCTCAGAATTTTACTTCTTCCATTAATAAAGCATTTGAGGTTCTTCTATATGCATGTGTCTCTGTGGCGTATTGATGCTTGTATATTTGATTTATTCTAATCCTTGAATCAATTATGGATGTATGCTTCTTGTAGTTTCCCTTTCTTGTGCTTTTGCAGGATCTTTGTGTAGCTGGGCCAGTGAAAGAGCAAGGAGCTGGGAGCAAGCAGCAAGGAGAGAAGATTGGATCAAACATTAGCGGAAGACAACGGTTAGTGGATCTCTTTCTCCCCTCTCTTACATCTCATAAAGAAGTAGTCTTGAATAGCTTTGCATTCGGTTGTTGTTGAGGTACTATCACCCTTAGAGTGGGATAGGGTCATTCCGTATTGGATACTTTTCCCAACAACAAATTGGCGACTCCGCTGGGGATCGTATCTTGTTGGTTGCTTGTGTTTTTGCTATTCATTTCATAAACAAAGGGAGTACCGAATTGAACTACATTTGGATCTTTCAAATGCAAAGTAGAGGGCAGCTACTCTAGCTCAGTTTCTGGGCAAGTTTATGATTTGAAGAGCTGATCCACAACGACTCTAATAAGCTCTTAGTGATAGCTTTTCATCCTCCTTGTCATCCCTTAGTGTGTCCTTGACTGATAGCTTCTGATTTGGCCAAAAACTGTGAATTTTTGAGCAATCTGTGACCCGGAAACCAAGAGAAACGAAAGTTTGTTCTTCAGTGCAACTGCTGTGAAGGCTGTCTGCATTTCAGCGCAGTTCCCGAAGGGGCTACCTGCGCTGAAGGTCAAACAGACAGTGTCCCACCTACGCTGGACCAGTCTTGCCTTGTGCTACTGGGGTTTCCTGCTGTTTCTTGCCCTGTTTTCACTCTTGTTTTTGCTTCATGTTACCAGTCAATGTGCCTATCTGAAACCAACTTTCCTTGTCACTATTCCACCTCGGTTGTATAAAGAAACTGTGTTTGTTCTTTGTGTATTTCTTGTATCATTTACAGTTTCCCATAACGAAAGTGAACTAGTCTTGCTGTGACCTCTTAGATCTAGACCTGTGGTAAAGTGTCGTTTTGGTCTTAAGAGTTAGTTTGTTTGCTGGTCATAGCTGATTGAGCTTTTGCTTTCGCCGTTTGGTTTGAATTTATATATTTCTAGTGTCGAAACAAGTAAATCTTAAGGTGTCTTTCGATTTTGGACAAGCTTGTTTGCTTTCACTTGAAATTGAATTCGAAATTATACAACAGCTTTCTTTTTGTGTCGCACAAACATTAAGAAAGAGAAAAGAAATACTTGCATTTTTGCATTTTGCATATAAGTTTGTATGTTGATTTAGGGAAAAAGTGCATTAGTGAGTGCTCTTTGATCTGTGTGAAAAGATTTTGTCTCTCTTTTCCCTCAGTAGTTAAGATTTTCATAAGTTGAAAAGATTGAAAAAGCTTGCTTCTCATCTTAGACTGCATTTAGCAATTTGTATCAAACCATCTCGTGGTGAACCTTGAAAGGCAAACTTTAAAAAGATCAACTTAAAATATATTGAATGAACCTAACAACGCTTTGAAACATAACGCAAACATCTAGAGGTCTAAGCTAGAGACGTGTTCCGGCGTCGTTAAACGTAGTGACTGTCGATCTCGACGAAGGTGGGTGATTCCTCCTGAGAGTTGGTGGCACTAATACGGACTTGTGCTCCCATGTACCGTCATGTATATATTGGGAGACCCCTATAGGAACAAAGCCTTTATCCATAGGAAGCCGTGTCAGCTGCCCTACTGATCGCAATGCAGTGAACACAGCATTCACGAAGATCGACCACTCGTACCGTAAAACGTATTCTGTGGTTTTGCGAAAGGTTTGGCACACCCTCTGCCTAGATCTCCAGAGCAGTTTCTTTTGGCCTTTTTCAAACTCTATAACTGAAAAAGTCCAACCGAGCATTTGTCACTTCGGGCTCATTAATACATCGAAGGAGACTAGAGTCATCTTTAGCTTTTTCTCGACTCTTAAAAAGTGAAAAAGCAAGTTGTGTCTAAAAGCGTCTAATAAAATTCATTCAATTCGGAAACACAAATTTCCCCTTTTAATATTTTGGTTGATCGAGTAATCCGCAATCGTGGAAGAAATTCAATTGAAACCCCGTCGCTCGCGGAGGCTTACGAGTCAACCGTCTTTGTCTCCGGAATCAAAAACAGTACGGGCAAAGCGAACTCGTTTAATCGGTTCAAAATCTCCTTTGAAAGTTAGAACAAGTGTTCCGACTGCATCTGAGGTTCCGGTTACTCCTAACATTTCTGGAAACCCTGCCTCTATAGAAGAAGTTCAACAGCCGCAGAAGGATAGTAATACTGATCCTAGTCTGGGGGCAAGTACTTGTGTAACTGAACCAGTTCCATCTGTAACCGGTCCAGAGAGTTTTGTTCCCCAAACAACTGTCGCTGTCGGAACACCCACTTCTTCGGCACCAGAAATATTTTGCGGACCTGACGGTCTTCCTCTTCCATCGGGTTTGATTGCGATAGAGGAAATTGCAGAGGATCCGCAAGCAAGTACTCCAACTCATTTTGGAGTCGGGGTCACTCTATTTCCTTCATCAGAAGTTAATCCACCACAAGTGGAAGTTCTTGTAGAATCACTAGGCAATCTATTGGATAGACTTAAAATGTCTGAACAACTGTCATCATCTAGGACTGTGTCAAATGACACAGCTACAGCAGAAGCCCCTGTCGTCACTCCAACGATGTTTGCCAGCATACCAGCTATCCCAACTAGCTCTCAACAACTAGAAGGAGTCCACCAAGGGACTATTTCGACAGTATGGTCTGTTCCAGTTTGTTCATCCGGAGTAATACCCGGCAACTCTTATGTTGAAACTCGACAAATTGATCCTCATGGAGGTCAATTTGGGCCATCCAGTCCTCAAGGACTAACAATCCCTCTGAGTTCTGGATTGCTACCATATGGGGGGCAGTATGCCCTTTCATTACCTCCTCCGGGAGGATATCCATATGGCAGTTCTCAACAGTATTCAGGTTATACTGGAATTGCATCAAGTAGTTGGGTACCTATGCTACCTCAACAACCAAGGGTTGTATATTCTATGCAACAGTGTGTACCTGTGACGAACATCCCAACCACACCGGCTATTGTAACAGTGTCACAAGTTCAAGCGATACCTGTTGCATGTCAACCTCAGATTTCTCAGGTTGTAATGCAACAGTCACTCGATCATGGGTCACAACCACAATCGCCAACTGGTGGGGCGACACAAGTACAAACGGGTACCATTACCCCACACCTCGGTCCAACGGTTAGCATATCACAACAAAACATGGCGTCACAACCATGGCTTGTGCAATACCAACAACCGCAGTTCCAGCAAGTGTACCAAGGTTCTGAGCAGCAGATCTTTGCGAATAGTGGACAACCGTATATCCAAAACGGTCAAAACCAACCACTTTACAGTGGTCAAGTCCACCAACCGTATCAGTCATACCAACATCAATTACATTATGCTGGTATGCAAAGGCCCAATGCTCAAGCAATTCCATCGTACCCTGGTTACGCTTCGCCTAACCTGAATCAACAGTTACCATTCGTGGCAACTTTAGAGTTACCTGATCTACACCGGTTAACCAACGATCCGATTGCTTATGCCCCTTGGTGGCCAGTGATTCCTCATAAACTTCCATCTGACATTCCTAAATTCAATGGAAATCCAGGTGAAGACCCATCGAATCACGTGATGACTTTTCATCTGTGGTGTTCGTCGAACACCCTAAACGACGATTCGATAAGGCTTCGCCTTTTTCAGAGGAGATTGACAGGTCCAGCAGCTAAATGGTATATTGAATTGCCAAGAGCCTATTTCGACAATTTTAGTTCCCTAGCCACGACCTTCTTAACCCATTTTCAATTACCGATAAGGTATGAAACGGGAACAGAAATATTAACCAACTTCAAACAAACAACTGCTACCCATATATCTGATCATATACATGAGTGGCATCGTCATCGTAGGATGGTGAAAACATATGTTCCCGATCAACTATTAGCTGAATGGTTTATAAAGTCGTTACTTCCGGCTATTACGGAAGATGTGGCCAAGGGGGGAGTCATAACAGAGGAGCAAGTCATTGCTCGTGCGCATTATTTGGACTTAGTTTATACTCCGTCCGGCATGCTCTATGACAAAATACCTGACGCCCCTAGACCGGAATTTTCAATTCCTCCCCCTCCTAAATCAAATAGTGACTCTCATGCCGGTGATGGCGTGATTGGCACAGCAAACACGAAATCGATAAAGGCTTCGTCAAAGAAAGCCCGTAAGAATTCGGATCAAAATGCAAAAGAAGAAATTCTTGCTTCGGAAGTAAATGCCGTATCCGAAGATAAAGGCAAAGAAACCAATCAACTAGGAAGCAAGAAAAAGTAAAACAAAGGGAAGAAGAAGAAACAGGGTGAGTCATCCCCTGGGAAAAATTCTTCAAACCCTCCTGGCAAAGGGAAACAAAATTATCCATGTCAAATATGTGATGATGAGGATCATTACACAAAGAATTTCCCATTCAAAGCTGAGTTAAAGAGGTTCTTTAAAAGTTCCCAGACCTCAGCTGTGTTAACTGATCCATTTCCCAACCCAGGTCAAAATCTGGTTGATAGTGGAAATGCTTCCCCGTCGCAAGTCCTTATGTTGTCGGTTTCAAAACAGCAGAATGATGCTTTGATTTCGACAAGGAACAAAGATTATGGGAATCCTCAGCTGTCAAACGAAAAATTTAAAGATCAACCAAGTAGTTCGACAACAACTTCGACAGAAGTTGTACCACCCATCATCCCTGAATTAATAATAAAACTGCCAAAGGGTGTAGTACACAAGTCGACATTTAATCCTCGCGCCAGAGCGGCGCAGCATTATAACATAGTGGAAGATTTGGCACAATCGCCATCCGCTATGTCGACTCTTGAAGTATTACAAAATTGTCCAACCCAAAGGCAGGCCTTGTTATCAGCAATTGGTGGGGTTGATCCTAAGGATTCCAATCTTGTATCCTTTGACCACAAGGGATATGATCCTCAGTTACCAGCTCAGCTAGCTTTCCTTATTCAAGTGAAAGCCCTCAACAAAACTGTTCACAGAACAATAATTGATGAGGGAGCATCGACATGTATTATGTCGATGAGTTGCTGGAAAACTTTAGGATCTCCAACCTTGTCGCGATCATCGACGACATTAAAAGCTTTCGACGGAAGGACTTATACCCCTTACAGTATCCTTAATAACTTAAAAGTTGAACTAGGAGGAAAAACAGTAGAAATTGATGTTGAGGTCATTGATGGAAATCTTGACTATAACATCCTACTGGGTAGACCATGGATTTACGCCATGGCAGCTGTCGTGTCGACTTATTTTAGGAAGATCGCATTCCCGTTTGAAGGAGGGATTACGGTCGTCGACCAACAGAACTTCCTCCCTAATGGTTCACAAGTTACAGGAAGCATTCCCATGATCCATGAAAGCAACCATTCAATTCAAGATATCGGAGTAGGATTATTGAAAGACCCCACATTGATGGGAACTTTCGCGCTACCACCTCCTATTTATATAGGAAATGTACCGTTTGTAGCAACCTGCAACATGATATCTTCCACGAAGGTCAACATGGATCATTCAATGGTTTTGCCCCCAAGCCCTTTAGAAATATTGTAGCAATCAATGTTTCAAGCATGGGAGGCGAACCCAAATCAACGCTCGTCAAGCGTTTGGGTAGATAGGTCTAGAGAATATGGAACCCCATTAGATCCTTGGTCGAAAGTACATGGGACTGACTGTTATAGACATTTTTGTGCCTTACAGCATGAAGCATGAAATGTCGATAATCTGAGGGATCCAAAGTCCCTAAACATGTTGTTCCTACCCCTAGAGGAACAAGGTCAGCAAACCACAGCACTGAAAATCAGTTCTCCACCTGAAAACACTCAAAAACAAGCTATTTCTGGATCATGTCAGCTGCTCCACTGAGCATCTGCGCTGAATGTCAACTGCTCCACTCTGTACCTGCGCTGAATGTCAAATCTAATGAAGGCTACCTGTGCTGGGCGAGATTGGCCAAGTGGCACAGTCATTCTGCAAGGTGTCAACTACCCAGGAAGCTTCCAAAATGACACTTGGATCAGGGAATTCGCCTTGTGATGAGTAAGAGGATCTAGATCTCCAAGTGGAAGCAAGAAACTCCAAGTGGACTCAAGAACTGAAGAATAACTGAAGTGGGAGAGGACACTAGTCAGCTTCATGTCAGTCTCAAGCTGACTCATCTTTTCTCCAAAACTTCTATATATAGAGCTCTCTCATGAGGTCTATGGAGGCTGGAATTTTGTGAATGTAAGGAAGTGCTGTTGGTTTGTGCATAGAACTATTGGGTGATTTCTTTGAAGGAGGTGAAGAGGAGATTTCTTTCTGCTGGGAGGTGTTGCTGGATTGGGCCTCTTATGGTTGTAACACTCTCAGAACTTTACTTCTTCCATTAATAAAGCATTTGAGGTTCTTCTATATGCATGTGTCTTAATGGTGTATTGATGCTTGTATATTTGATTTATTCTAATCCTTGAATCAGTTATGGATGTATGCTTCTTGTAGTTTCCCTTTCTTGTGCTTTTGCAGGATCTTTGTGTAGCTGGGCCAGTGAAAGAGCAAGGAGCTGGGAGCAAGCAGCAAAGAGGGAAGATTGGATCAATCATTAGCGGAAGATAACGGTTAGTGGATCTCTTCCTCCTCTCTCTTACATCTCATAAAGAAGTAATCTTGAATAGCTTTGCATTCGGTTGTTGCTGAGGTACTATCACCCTTAGAGTGGGATAGGGTCATTCCGTATTGGATACTTTTCCCAACAACAAATTGGCGACTCCGCTGGGGATCGTATCTTGTTGGTTGTTTGTGTTTTTGCTATTCATTTCATAAACAAAGGGAGTACCGAATCGAACTGTATTTGGATCCTTCAAATACAAAGTAGAGGGCAGCTACTCTAGCTCAGTTTCTGGGCAAGTTTATGATTTGAAGAGCTGATCCACAAGGACTCTAATGAGCTCTTAGTGATAGCTTTTCATCCTCCTTGTCATCCCTTAGTGTGTCCTTGACTGATAGCTTCTGATTTGAGCAAAAACTGTGAATTTTTGAGCAATCTGTGACCCGGAAACCAAGAGAAACGAAAGTTTCGTTCTTCAGTGCAGGCTGTACAAAGGCTGTCTGCATTTCAGCGCAGTTCCCGAAGGGGCTACCTGCGTTGAAGGTCAAACAGACAGTGTCCCACCTGCGCTGGACCAGTCTTGCTTTGTGCTACTGGGGTTTCCTGCTGTTTCTTGCCCTGTTTTCACTCTTGTTTTTGCTGTTTGTTACCAGTCAGTGGGCCTATCTGAAACCAACTTTCCTTGTCACTATTCCGCCTCGGTTGTATAAAGAAACTGTGTTTGTTCTTTGTGTATTTCTTGTGCATTTACAGTTTCCCATAACGAAAGTGAACTAGTCTTGTTGTGACCTCTTAGATCTAGACCTGTGATAAAGTGTCGTTTTGATCTTAAGAGTTAGCTTGTTTGTTGTTCATAGCTGATTGAGCTTTTGCTTTCGTCATTTGGTTTGATTTATATATTTCTAGTGTCGAAACAAGTAAATCTTAAGGTGTCTTTTGATTTTGGACAAGCTTGTTTGCTTTCGCTTGAAATTGAACTCAAAATTATACAACAGCTTTCTTTTTGCATTACGCCAACATTAAGAAAGAGAAAAGAAATACTTGCATTTTTGCATTTTGCATATAAGTTTGTATGTTGATTTAGGGAGAAATTGCATTAGCGAGTGCTCTTTGATCTGTGTGAAAAGATTTTGTCTCTCTTTTCCCTCAGTAGTTAAGATTTTCATAAGTCGAAAAGATTGAAAAAGCTTGCTTCTCATCTTAGACTGCATTTAGGAATTTGTATCAATACATCTCGTGGTGAACCTTGAAAGGCAAACTTTTAAAAAAGATCAGCTTAAAATATATTGAATGAACCTAACAATGCTTTGAAACATAACGCAAACATCTAGAGGTCTAAGCTAGAGACATGTTCCGGCGTCGTTAAACGTAGTGACTGTCGATCTCGACGAAGGTGGGTGATTCCTCCTGAGAGTCGGTGGCACTAATACGGACTTGTGCTCCCACGTACCGTCGCGTATATATTGGGAGACCCCTATAGGAATAAAGCCTTTATCCATAGGAAACCATGTCGGCCGCCCTACTGATCGCAATGCAGTGAACACAACATTCACGAAGATCGACCACTCGTACCGTAAAACGTATTCTGTGGTTTTGCGAAAGGTTTGGCACACCCTCTGCCTAGATCTCCAGAGCAGTTTCTTTTGGCCTTTTTCAAACTCTATAACTGAAAAAGTCCAACCGAGCATTTGTCACTTCGGGCTCGTAAATACATCGAAGGAGACTAGAGTCATCTTTAGCTTTTTCTCGACTCTTAAAAAGTGAAAAAGCAAGTTGTGTCTAAAAGCGTCTAATAAAATTCATTCAATTCGGAAACACAAATTTCCCCTTTTAATATTTTGGTTGATCGAGTAATCCGCAATCGTGGAAGAAAGTCAATTGAAACCCCGTCGTTCGCGGAAGCTTACGAGTCAACCGTCTTTGTCCCCGGAATCGAAAACAGTATGGGCAAAGCGAACTCGTTTAACCGGTTCAAAATCTCCTTTGAAAGTTAGAACAAGTGTTCCGACTGCATCTGAGGTTCCGGTTACTCCTAACATTTCTGGAAACCCTGCCTCTATAGAAGAAGTTCAACAGCCACAGAAGGACAGTAACACTGATCCTAGTCTGGGGGCAAATACTTGTGTAACTGAACCAGTTCCATCTGTAACCGGTCTAGAAAGTTTTGTTCCCCAAACAACTGTCGCTGTCGAAGCAACCACTTCTTCGGCACCAGAAATATTTTACGGACCTAACGGTCTTCCTCTTCCACCGGGTTTGATTGCGATAGAGGAAATTGCAGAGGATCCGCAAGCAAGTACTCCAACTCATTTTGGAGTCGGGGTCACTCTATTTCCTTCATCAGAAGTTAATCCACCACAAGTGGAAGTCCCTGTAGAATCGCTAGGCAATCTATTGGATAGACTTAAAATGTCTGAACAACCGTCATCATCTAAGACTGTGTCAAATGACACAGCGACAGCAGAAGCCCCTGCCGTCATTCCAACGATGTTTACCGGCATACCAGCTGTCCCAACTAGCTCTCAACAGCTAGAAGGAGTCCACCAAGGGACTATTTCGACAGTATGGTTTGTTCCAGTTTGTTCATCCGGAGTAATACCCGGTAATTCTTATGTTGAAACTAGACAGATTGATCCTCATGGAGGTCAATTTAGGCCATCTAGTCCTCAAGGACTAACAATCCCTCTGAGTTCCGGATTGCTACCATATGGGGGGTAGTATGCCCTTTCATTACCTCCTCCGGGAGGATATCCATATGGCAGTTCTCAACAGTATTCAGGTTATACTGGAATTGCATCAAGTAGTTGGGTACCTATGCTACCTCAACAACCAAGGATTGTATATTCTATGCAACAGTGTGTACCTGTGACGAACATCCCAACCACACCGGCTATTGTAACTGTGTCGCAAGTTCAAGCGATGCCTGTTACATGTCAACCTCAGATTTCTCAGGTTGTAATGCAACAGGCGCTTGACCATGGGTCACAACCACAATCGCCAACTGGTGGGACGACACAAGTGCAAACGGGTACAATTACCCCACACCTTGGGCCAATGGTTAGCATGGCACAACGGAACATGGCGTCACAACCATGGCTTGTACAATACCAACAACCGCAGTTCTAGCAAGTGTACCAAGGTTCTGAGCAGCAGATCTTTGCGAATAGTGGACAACCGTATATCCAAAACGGTCAAAACCAACCACTTTACAGTGGTAAGGTCCACCAACCGTATCATTCATACCAACATCAATTACATTATGCTGGTATGCAAAGGCCAACTTCTCAAGCGATTCCATCGTACCCTGGTTACGCTTCGCCTAACCTGAATCAACAGTTACCATTCATGGCAACTTTAGAGTTACCCGATTTACATCGTTTAACCAATGATCCGATTGCTTATGCCCCTTGGTGGCCAGCGATTCCTCATAAACTTCCATCTGACATTCCTAAATTCAATGGAAATCCAGGTGAAGACCCGTCGAATCACGTGATGACTTTTCATCTGTGGTGTTCGTCGAACACCCTTAATGATGATTCGATAAGGCTTCGCCTTTTTCAGAGGAAATTGACAGGTCCAGCGGCTAAATGGTATATTGAATTGCCAAGATCCTCTTTCGACAACTTTAGTTCCCTAGCCACGATTTTCTTGACCCATTTTCAATTACCGATAAGGTATGAAACGGGAACAGAAATATTAACCAACTTCAAACAGACAACTGCTACCCATATATCTGATCATATACATGAGTGGCGTCGTCGTCGTAGGATGGTGAAAACATATGTTCCCGATCAGCTATTAGCTGAATGGTTTATAAAGTCGCTACTTCCGGCTATTACGGAAGATGTGGCCAAGGGGGGAGTCGTAACAGAGGAGCAAGTGATTGCTCGTGCACAATATTTGGACTTAGTTTATACTCAATCCGGCACACTCTATGACAAAATACTTGACGCCCCTAGACCAGAGTTTTCAATTCCTCCCCCTCCTAAATCAAATAGTGACTCTCATGCCAGTGATGGCGTGATTGGCACAGCAAACGCGAAATCAATAAAGGCTTCGTCAAAGAAAGCCCGTAAGAATTCGGATCAAAATGCAAAAGAAGAAATTCTTGCTTCGGAAGTAAATGCCGTATCAGAAGATAAAGGCAAAGAAACCAATCAGCCAGGAAGCAAGAAGAAACAAAACAAAGGGAAGAAGAAGAAACAGGGTGAGTCATCCCCTGGAAAAAATTCTTCAAACCCTCCTGGCAAAGGGAAACAAAATTATCCATGTCTAATATGTGATGATAAGGATCATAACACAAATAATTGCCCATTCAAAGCTGAGTTAAAGAGGTTCTTTAAAAGTTCCCAAACATCAACTGTGTTAACTCATCCATTTCCCAACCCAGGTCAAAATCTGGTTGATAGTGGAAATGCTTCCCCGTCGCAAGTCCTTATGTTGTCGGTTTCGAAACAGAAGAATGATGCTTTGATTTCGACAAGGAACAAAGATTATGGGAATCCTCAGGTGTCGAACGAAAAAGGCAAAGATCAACCAAGTAGTTCGACAACAACTTCGACAGAAGTTGTAACGCCCACCATCCCTGAATTAATAATAAAACTGCCGAAGGGTGTAGTACACAAGTCGACATTTAATCCTCGCGCCAGAGCGGCGCAGCATTATAATATAGTGGAAGATTTGGCCCAATCGCCATCCGCTATGTCGACTCTTGAAGTGCTACAAAATTGTCCAACCCAAAGGTAGGTGCTGTTATCGGCAATTGGTGGGGTTGATCCTAAGGATTCCAATCTTGTATCCTTTGATCACAAGGGATATGATCCTCAGTTACCAGCTCAGCTAGCTTTCCTTATTCAAGTGAAAGCACTCAACAAAACTGTTCACAGAACGATAATTGATGAGGGAGTCTCGACATGTATTATGTCAATGAGTTGCTGGAAAACTTTAGGATCTCCAACCTTGTCGCGATCTTCGACGACATTAAAAGCTTTCGACGGAAGGACTTATACCCCTTACGGTATCCTTAATAACTTGAAAGTTGAACTAGGAGGAAAGACAGTAGAAATTGATGTAGAAGTCATTGATGGAAATCTTGACTATAACATCCTACTAGGTAGACGATGGATTTATGCCATGGCAGCTGTCGTGTCGACTTATTTTAGGAAGATCGCATTCCCGTTTGAAGGAGGGATTACGATCGTTGACCAATAGAATTTCCTCCCTAATGGTTCGCAAGTTACAGGAAGCATTCCCATGATCCATGAGAGCAACCATTCAATTCAAGATATCGGAGTAGGATTATTGAAAGACCCCACATTGATGGGAACTTTCGCGCTACCACCTCCTATTTATACAGGAAATGTACCGTTTGTAGCGACCTGCAACATGATATCTTCCACGAAAGTCAACATGGATCATTCAATGGTTTTGCCCCCAAGCCCTTTAGAAATATTGTAGCAATCAATGTTCCAAGCATGGGAGGCGAGCCCAAATCAACGCTCGTCAAGCGTTTGGGTAGATAGATCTAGAGAATATGGAACCCCATTAGATCCTTGGTCGAAAGTACATGGGACTGACGAAGGAATCTTACAATCAATGATGATTGAGGGGGCACCATGGAATGATCACCACCATCGTTCCCTTCTTCCGGAATATGAAGAAGATACTCAAAGTGACCTTTATCACCCTTCAGTATTTGAGTTCCTAACGAATACTGTAAATACGGTGGATTCCGAGCGAAACCTATCCAACATTGAAGAGACTATAGCCATAAATATCTTGACTAAAACAGATGTTGTAGAGAATATTTATGTCGGCAAAGGTTGTTCCCCTTCAGAGCTGGAAATATATAACGCTCTTTTTCGCGAATTTAGAGATATCTTTGCGTGGTCATATGATGAAATGCCAGGCATTGACGCGAGTATCGTTGAACATGAAATTAAAATGTATCCTGATGTCAAACCAGTAAGGCAACGGCTTCGGCAGGTGCACCCGAAGAAAGCCGCTGCCATTAAGGCGGAAGTTGAAAAACTCCTCCATGCTGGATTCATCTACCCGGTTCCTCTAACCGATTGGGTATCGAATATTGTCCCTGTTATGAAAAAACAAGGGACGATTAGAGTGTGTGTCGATTATAGAGATGTAAACCAAGCTTGTCTGAAGGACAACTACCCTACACCCTTCATTGACTAGATAATTGATGAATGCGCCGGATGTGAAATCTTTTCATTTATGGATGGATTTTCCGGGTATAATCAAATAAATATCCGCCCACAGGACCAGTCAAAGACTACATTTATTTGTCCGTGGGGCACATTCGCTTATCGAAAATTACCCTTTGGTTTAAAGAACGCAGGGGCGACGTTTCAGAGGGCGATGAATTATGCCTTCCATGACATCAAGAACATTGTTCAACCTTATCTCGACGATCTCCCGGATCATTCGCGAAAGCGGACTGATCATCCACATCATTTAAGAGCGATATTTCTACGTTGCCGACACTACAAGATAAGACTCAATCCGCACAAATGTGTGTTTTGCGTCGGTTCTGGTCGTTTACTTGGCTTTTTGGTCTCTAAAGATGGGATTCGTCTCGACCCCTGCAAGGTTCAGGCAATCATTAATTTGCCTCCACCTTCAAATTTGCTTCAGATTCAGAAACTCCAAGGGAAAACAAACTTTCTGAGGAGGTTCATTCCAAATTACGCAGAAGTTGCTAAGGGTTATACTCGTCTATTGAAAAAGGATGTACCTTTTGTTTGGGACTAGGTGGCGCAAGCTTCTTTTGATGCTCTGAAAGATTGTCTAGTAAAAGCATCATTAATGTATGCCCCGGACTATCAAAGAGATTTTAACCTGTATCTAGCTGCAGCGGATACGACCATTGCGATGGTTTTAGTTCAAGAAGTCGATGGAATAGAACATCCTATCTATTATTTAAGTAAAAACTTAAACGATACAGAAAGTAAATATTCTTATGTTGAAAAACTAGCGCTTGCAGTTGTTCAAGCGATTCAAAGGTTTCGACATTATGTCCTCTTTCGGAAAACTACCATCCTGTCAGATTGCAACCCCATGACTTATATACTGTCGCGACAGTTGCTGGGGGCAAATATTCAAAACGGATAGAGATCCTTCAAGAGTTTGATCTGGAATTTGTAAAATCCAAATCAAAGAAGGCCCTAGTTTTCACAGAATTATTGTGCGATCTCCCATCATCGTCCAACGATGAAACATCGGAAGAGTCAATCGTGGACGAAAGTTTGTTTCTGATATCTGTAAGCGATAAGTGGTATGGAGATATCATAGTTTATCTCCAAACCCAAAAGTTCAGGCCTAACACCTCTCGCTCCGAACAAAAACGTATACGATACCAAGCAAAAGACTACATGATCGTCGGTGATACACTTTACCGTCGTGGTGTCGATACAGTTCTGAGGAGGTGCCTTACCCATGAGGAGGCCGAAAAGGCCCTGAATGATTGTCATTCAGGCGCGTGTGGGGGGCATCAGTCTGGATATGCAACAGCACAAAGAATCTTATGAGCAGGATACTTCTGGCCAACCATGTTCAAAGATTGCATAACCGCAGTCAGAAGTTGCCATGCTTGTCAAATCTTTGATAGCAAAACTAGACGACCACCCGCACCTTTACAGCCGATAGTTGCTGTTGGGCCCTTCGCCAAGTGGGGCATCGATTTCATGCAATGTAACCCCACCTCGACCGGGGGGCATGGGTATATTATAGTCGCTGTTGACTATTTTACCAAATGGGCCGAGGCGATGCCTATATTGGATAACACTGGTGAAACAACTGCCCTTTTCTTTTTCAATCATGTAGTCGCCAGGTTTGGCGTACCACAGGCTATAGTTACAGATCATGGGTCGCATTTTCGCAATCACATGATGGTTGAATTAGCTGCCAAACTAGGGCTATCTCACGACAGCTCTACCCCATATTATCCGCAAGCCAACGGACAAGTTGAGGCAATCAACAAGGTCCTGAAGTGTATGTTGCAAAGGATGATTGGGGTTCATAAAATAAGGTGGCACCTAATCCTGTACTCAGCTTTGTGGGCTTACCGAACGTCGGTAAAGAACGCAACCGGGTTGACACCTTTTCAGCTCGTGTATGGCCTGGAAGCAGTCTTGCCAATCCAGTGCGAAATTTCGTCGCTTAAACTCGCAATTGATCTCCTCCTCAGAACTTCAGAAGAAGAGGCTCGTTTCTTGGAACTAATCCAATTGGATGAAACCCGTCGTGACGCCGCTTTAGCTAATGAAGCTCATAAGAAATGAGTCAAGGCTCAGTTCGACAAAAATGTCAAACCCCGTGTCTTCTCAGAAGGTGATTTGGTCCTGCTTTATGACCAAGAATCCGATAAATTGGGAGCAGGAAAATTCAAGTCCTTATGGATGGGCCCCTATATTGTTAAAAGGGTGTTAGCAAAAGGAGCCTACGAGTTAATGGATTACGATGGAATTCCACTGGCGCAGCCCCGCAACGGGTTGTACCTCAAGCGTTACTATGCTTAAATAGTAACCTGCATGCTTTTGTTGTATTTTGTTTTCGCTAAAACGTTTGTTCTGGTCGAGTGATCCACCTATTTCCGTTGCAGATGTCGAACCTTCTTGAGACATGTGTTGGATATGCCGACGGAGCAAGTCGTAGTTCGCAGAACCTGTCCTCCGCAGCCTGGGCCATTTTTTATCCAAGCGGCGAGTTAGTAAGTTTCAGAGGTGTATGTATTGGGCAATCAACGAATAACATCGCTGAGTATAGCGCGTTGATAGAACTACTCTCTGATGCCATCACACGTGGCATACGCCGACTAATTGTCAGGCTAGACTCACAACTCGTAATACTACAGCTCAATGGTATATATTCTGTTCGCAATCCAGCTATTTATCGCATGTTCCTAAGGGTTAAGATCTTGGAAAGACAATTTGATTCAATTCAATATCAACATATTTCAAGAAACTTAAACACATTAACTGACTCATTAGCAAACTATGTGTTAGATAGACATTTGCAACATTTATAAAAAGGACACATCATTAAAGATTGTACATATGGATCACATAAATCAACCAGAATAAAACCCGAAAATCAAAATACGTATAAGCTGTTTATATAAGTTCATACATAATGTTCTGTAACCAAGACAAAATTGGTCATATGACCTAAAAACTCAAAAAGATGCTAGGGGGCACCCTAGCCTAGTGGTGCTCATGATAGTATGTCACGGCCTGTGCAATCATGCGCAAGAGACGAGTCCATCGTCTAGGCACACCAATGGTATGCTGCTGCATCTGTAAAGGTAACTCGTCAATCTGTACATCCGGAAGGCCACGAGTAAGGCTCTCAACCTGCTCCTGCACAACTGTAAGGGTCTTAGTGTCGTCAAGATCACGAATAACAACTCTCCTAACAGGCTCCCCTGCCGGGGCAGCAACTGGCGATCTCGGACGAACTGCTGAACGAACAGGACCAATATCTGCATGCACCCAAGAGTACAATTAAAAGTCTTGATAGAATAAAGCACAGCAACATTATGAGTAAGAACAATAAACAGTAATATGGTCAAAGAGTTTACCGATGGCACCCCACTGCTCGCCATCCGGTAGCACCAAATCCGGATCACCTCGGAAATCCATACCCACATATGGATACTCAGAAAACGCCATCTCCTGGCGCTCGAACCATCTAAAGAAGGCCTCAGTAAAAGTAACCTGAGGTTGACCCGCATGCCTAGACATGTGGTCAACCCACCTCTGCATGCGTGGCTCGGTCGGAGAAGGCAAGTCAAGTATGATGTACCGAGGCTGCATCAGTGGGATTTACTCCAAGGCGAAGGCAGTCAGAATAGAACCAAATCCAAAGTTCTTCAGCTTCCCGTCCTTTACCTTAGTCAATTGACTTTTCATCTGAACAAGTACTGCATCACACCAGTTGCATACTTTCGGTTGGAGACACTCCAAGGCGTGCTGCATATAAGACCTGTTGGCAACATGTAGAGCTGCGCTGCCGGCCATCCTACCGATAGTGAACAGAATGGACCTGAGAGCCCGATCAGTAATCTCACGGATAACAATCTTGCCGTCTCTGCTCGGCTGAGAACCTTCCCTGCAATACTGGCGGACATAATCTCTGGTGGAATCAGTCCCCCGGGCCGTACCTGATAAGGAAATGGGGGTACCTCGTCTTGACAGTCCAGTCAAGAAGTACATGTCCTCTATGGTCGAGGGGATGGTCTTCCCCCTAATCTGGAACACTTGGTTAACAGGATCCCAAGCATCAAGCATATACTGCAGTAACGAAATCTGTGCTCTCATGCTAGAGATACGGAAGAACTTCAGCAGGCCACAGTTCCGCAACGCGTTCACCATGACCGGGTCATGGAGGGCAATCATGTCCTCCTCTTCATGTTCTCGTTCTCGCCGCCGTGTAAGGGACATTTTGTTCAAGGTTCCCTGCAAAGCAAACAAGAGAAAGAGTGAATTCCTGATTTGATGAAAAACTGGCAAAAAAATCATCAAAAATAACCTTAAAACTCAGTCTTTTTGAGCCCAGCGCAGGCAGGAAGTCTCCCACTTGCGCTGAGGGTCAGGCTGCCTTAAGGCAGCTTGACCTTCAGCGCAGGTTTCAAAAGGGAAACCTGCGCTGATCCTAGGGCGCCCTGGCAAAACCCCAGGGGCTCAGAAAGACCGGAAAACAGGCAAAAAACAGGAAAAGGAAACCATGAAAAGAAAGAGCTAGGGTTTAGCTCCTACCTGGTCCAGACGGCACCGAAAATCATCCGCAGAATCTCCCGAAATCAGCTGGTGAAAATCAAGGGGGAAGAGGCACCTCCAGAGCTCCAACAAACCAAATGCAAATGAAATGGTAAATGAGAGGTAAAAACACCTTTTAATGGATTTTTACACAGTTTAAAGTGAAATATTAGGGTTATAATCTCATTTTCATGCAAATATTATTCATTTCTAACAAAGTTTGTTGCAGCAATTGAAAAGCAGTACTATATTTGAAAAGAGAAAAGCTAGTAATGGTAAAAAATCAAAATTTGACCATACAATCGAGCAGTTTTACCGCGGAATTTATGCTCGTTAAAAAATAGAAAAGCGAGATCTGAGCAGTTTTAGCGTCATAGTTCATGCTCGTTAAAAAATAAACATAAGCTTTTGAGCAAGTTTAAGCTCATTAAAAAATGAACTTCCCGTAAATAACCATTAAAAATGTACCCTGATCAACCGTGAAAAGACCTTGGTCGTGTTTTGCTGCAGCCATCACCTCCACCGTTCATTTGGCCGATCGTTTACCTCCATATGATTGTTTACCCATTTTGAGGAACAGATGCGAAGAGTGATTTCACTTAGCCATCCTTGTGACACTGCCGTGATTGGAAAATTCCAACCTGTACCTGGAATCTGCTGCTATCCCTGTTTATCACTCGTTCCTCAAAAGACGAGTCTTCTTTGAGCTCTTTTCTCCTGACTCGTAAAATATGAAAAGTTTGCCGAGTTTTGGCCTTCCAGCTCGTTAAAGTGACCGGAAGAGCTATCCCTCCTCTAGATTTTAATCTTTTTGGACCTGAGGGATTATTGCACAAAAAGGTCGAGCGCTTGTTTTATTCGGCTCGTTAAAGTAATCGAAAACTCATCCCTTCTGTATTGTTTTATACTTTTTCGGACTTAAGGGATTAGATGACGAAAAAGGAATTTTGGAGTTAACTTTCTGTACCTTTTCAGAATCTATAAAATTGAAAAGGACCGAGTTTTCCTTGTCGTTAGACTCGTTAAAATGATTAAATAGCGACAAACTTGTCTTTAGACGAGAACGAGTTTCCCTATCGCTAAGCTCGTTAAAACATAGCGATGGGCTTGCCCGAAGGGCAGGTTATAGAACAAGCATATGTTATCCTCCTCAAGCTTGACAAAAATAAAGAGGTACTGGTCAGAAATGACTGGGGAAAAATTGGGAGAACCTCAAAGCTTTAATGGTAGCAAGTCGCTCTTGAACATGACACTTTGTCCTCCGTATCACATCGGGTTGGGTTGTTTCATTCACCGGTCTCATCACCATGGTCCTCGCCAAACCATCCACATTTGGGGTAATGCTACCGATCCATCACATCAGTGTCGTTATATGTTCAAGAGATGTTGTTCAGAAAGAGTCAACTGTGTCCCATCCACTGCCGTACATTATCCTTCATCCACCCATGATCGCCACCCTGAATCATATTTCACAGATTGTTTTCACCTCCACTAAAATCATTAGCTCCGTTCCGTGTCATTGATGTGGGATTCATTAAGGCCCTCCTTTGACGGATCGCTTCTTGTCGACTTTAGCTCATTATCCAAGAAGTTGATCTAGGAACACCCCCCCAGTACTTTGAAGCTTGCATGCCTCAATGGCAAGTTTCTCACTTCCGGTGATAGGTATACATCAATGACCTTCGACCAGAAGATTTTGCGTGGTGTTCGACGCCAAGTCCTTTATTCACACCACGTGTATTGTACTGCAGTACCTTGAGGGTCATTGTCATTATTGGTGATTCCTCTCGCGCTTGTTAACGGTTTACATTATTGACCGGTAATCAAGCGATGTCTTTCCATGTTCGACTTCAGCGCAATTCTCACATGGATCGACTTGTACTTAGAGTGAAGATCGAACGAGTTTGAAGACCCCGGATCTAGTTTCATCCATCCGGGCTGCGATATATATATTCAGGATATAAAGACATTTGTTATGTACATCATTGCAACAGATGATCATCCTACTCAAAGGATGATAATTTCAGCAGAGAATTATCAGTCTACTACCAGACGATCGTCTGTTCTATGTACCAAAATGAATTTATAAAGCTGAGCATGGGAATGCCCGCCTCAGCTAGATCATGAAAGCAGAATGAAAAATAATGTATTGTATTGTATTTTATTACAGAGCACCTCTCAGCGATTGAATGAACTTCGGATCCTCCTGATAAATCATTTCACCCGATAAACGACCTCATACTTTAGGGGGCAACTGTTATAGACATTTTGTGCCTTACAGCATGAAGCATGAAATGTCGATAATCTGAGGGATCCAAAGTCCCTAAACATGTTGTTCCTACCCCTAGAGGAACAAGGTCAGCAAACCACAACACTGAAA
The DNA here is from genome assembly GCA_031772625.1 of Pinus tabuliformis. Classification (NCBI taxonomy): domain Eukaryota; kingdom Viridiplantae; phylum Streptophyta; class Pinopsida; order Pinales; family Pinaceae; genus Pinus; species Pinus tabuliformis. The sequence continues at coordinate 32,307,941 of CM062816.1, forward strand.
ATCAGTTCTCCACCTGAAAACACTCAAAAACAAGCTATTTCTGGATCATGTCAGCTGCTCCACTGAGCATCTGCGCTGAATGTCAACTGCTCCACTCTATACCTGTGCTGAATGTCAAATCTAATGAAGGCTACCTGCGCTGGGCGAGATTGGCCAAGTGGCACAGTCATTCTGCAAGGTGTCAACTGCCCAGGAAGCTTCCAAAATGACACTTGGATCAGGGAATTCGCCTTGTGATGAGTAAGAGGATCTAGATCTCCAAGTGGAAGCAAGAAACTCCAAGTGGAATCAAGAACTGAAGAATAACTGAAGTGGGAGAGGACACTAGTCAGCTTCATGTCAGTCTCAAGCTTACTCATCTTTTCTCCAAAACTTCTATATATAGAGCTCTCTCATGAGGTCTATGGAGGCTGGAATTTTGTGAATGTAAGGAAGTGTTGTTGGTTTGTGCATAGAACTGTTAGGTGATTGCTTTGAAGGAGGTGAAGAGGAGATTTCTTTCTGCTGGGAGGTGTTGCTGGATTGGGCCTCTTATGGTTGTAACACTCTCAGAACTTTACTTCTTCCATTAATAAAGCATTTGAGGTTCTTCTATATGCATGTGTCTTAATGGTGTATTGATGCTTGTATATTTGATTTATCCTAATCCTTGAATCAGTTATGGATGTATGCTTCTTGTAGTTTCCCTTTCTTGTGCTTTTGTAGGATCTTTGTGTAGCTGGGCCAGTGAAAGAGCAAGGAGCTAGGAGCAAGCAGCAAAGAGGAAAGATTGGATCAATCATTAGCGGAAGATAACGGTTAGTGGATCTCTTCCTCCTCTCTCTACATCTCATAAAGAAGTAATCTTGAATAGCTTTGCATTCGGTTGTTGCTGAGGTACTATCACCCTTAGAGTGGGATAGGGTCATTCCGTATTGGATACTTTTCCCAACAACACTGACGAAGGAATCTTACAATCAATGATGATTGAGGGGGCACCATGGAATGATCACCACCATCGTTCCCTTCTTCCGGAATACAAAGAAGATACTCAAAGTGACCTTTATCACCCTTCAGTTTTTGAATTCCTAACAAATACTGTAAACACGGTGGATTCCGAGCGAAACCTATCCAATATTGAAGAGACTATAGCCATAAATATCTCGACTAAAACAGATATTGTAGAGAATATTTATGTCGGCAAAGGTTGTTCCCTTCAGAACTGGAAATATATAACGCTCTTTTTCGCGAATTTAGAGATGTCTTTGCTTGGACATATGATGAAATGCCAGGCATTGACTCGAGTATCGTTGAACGTGAAATTAAAATGTATCCTGATGTCAAACCAGTAAGACAACGGCTTCGACAGGTACACCCCAAGAAAGCCGCTGCCATTAAGGCGGAAGTTGAAAAACTCCTCCATGCTGGATTCATCTACCCGGTTCCTCTAACCGATTGGGTATCGAATATTGTCCCTGTTACGAAGAAACAAGGGACGATTAGAGTGTGTGTCGATTATAGGGATGTAAACCAAGCTTGTCCGAAGGACAACTACCCTACACCCTTCATCGACCAGATAATTGATGAATGCGCCGGATGCGAAATCTTTTCATTTATGGATGGATTTTCCGGGTATAATCAAATAAATATTAGCCCACAGGACCAGTCAAAGACTGCATTTATTTGTCCGTGGGGCACATTCGCTTATCGAAAATTACCCTTTGGTTTAAAGAACGCATGGGCAACGTTTCAGAGGGCAATGAATTATGCCTTCCATGACATCAAGAACATTGTTCAACCTTACCTCGACGATCTTCCGGCTCATTCGCGAAAGCGGACTGATCATCCGCAGCATTTAAGAGCGATATTTCTACGTTGCCGACACTACAAGATAAGACTCAATCCGCACAAATGTGTGTTTTGCGTCGGTTCTGGTCGTTTACTTGGCTTTGTAGTCTCTAAGGATGGGATTCGTCTCGACCCTTGTAAGGTTCAGGCAATCATTAATTTGCCTCCACCTTCAAATTTGCTTCAGATTCAAAAACTCCAAGGGAAAGCAAACTTTCTGAGGAGGTTCATTCCAAATTACGCAGAACTTGCTAAGGGTTATACTCGTCTTTTGAAAAAGGATGTACCTTTTGTCTGGGACTAGGTGGCGCAAGCTTCCTTTGATGCTCTGAAAGATTGTCTAGTAAAAGCATCATTAATGTACGCCCCGGACTATCAAAGAGATTTTAACCTGTATCTGGCTGTAGCGGATACGACCATTGCGATGGTTTTAGTTCAAGAAGTCGATGGAATTGAACATCCTATCTATTATTTAAGTAAAAACTTAAACGATACAGAAAGTAAATATTCTTATGTTGAAAAACTAGCGCTTGCAGCTGTTCAAGCGATTCAAAGGTTTCGACATTATGTCCTCTTTCGGAAAACTACCATCTTGTCAGATTGCAACCCCATGACTTATATACTGTTGTGATAGTTGCTGGGGGGCAAATATTCAAAATGGATAGCGATCCTTCAAGAGTTTGATCTGGAATTTGTGAAATCCAAATCAAAGAAAGCTCTAGTTTTCGCAGAATTATTGTGCGATCTCCCATCATCGTCCAACGATGAAACATCGGAAGAGTCAATCGTGGACGAAAGTTTGTTTCTAATATCTATAAGCGATGAGTGGTATGGAGATATCATAGTTTATCTCCAAACCCAAAAGTTCAGGCCTAACACCTCTCGCTCCGAACAAAAACGTATACGATACCAAGCAAAAGACTACATGATTGTCGGTGATACACTTTACCATCGTGGTGTCGATACAGTTCTGAGGAGGTGCCTTACCCATGAGGAGGCCGAAAAAGCCCTGAATGATTGTCATTCAGGCACGTGTGGGGGGCATCAGTCTGGATATGTAACAGCACAAAGAATCTTACGAGCAGGATACTTCTAGCCAACCATGTTCAAAGATTGCATAACCGCAGTCAGAAGTTGCTATGCTTGTCAAATCTTTGATAGCAAAACCAGACGACCACCCGCACCTTTACAGCCGATAGTTGCTGTTGGGCCCTTCGCCAAGTGGGGCATCAATTTCATGCAATGTAACCCCACCTCGACCGGGGGGCATGGGTATATTATAGTCGCTGTTGACTATTTTACCAAATGGACCGAGGCGATGCCTACATTGGATAACACTGGTGAAACAGCTGCCCTTTTCTTTTTCAATCATGTAGTCGCCAGGTTCGGCGTACCACAGGCTATAGTTACAGATCATGGGTCGCATTTTCGCAATCACATGATGGTCAAATTAGCTGCCAAGCTAGGGCTATCTCACGACAGCTCTACCCCATATTATCCGCAAGCCAACGGACAAGTTGAGGCAATCAACAAGGTCCTGAAGCGTATGTTGCAAAGGATGATTTGGGTTCATAAAATAAGGTGGCACCTAATCCTGTACTCAGCCTTGTGGGCTTACCGAACGTCGGTAAAGAACGCAACCGGGTTCACACCTTTTCAACTGGTGTATGGCCTGGAAGCAGTCTTACCAATCCAGTGCGAAATTTCGTCGCTTAAACTCGCAATCGATCTTCTCCCCGGAACTTCAGAAGAAGAGGCTCGTTTCTTGGAACTAATCCAATTGGATGAAACCCGTCGTGATGCCGCTTTGGCTAACGAAGCTCATAAGAAACGAGTCAAGGCTCAGTTCGACAAAAATGTCAAACCCCGTGTCTTCTCAGAAGGTGATTTGGTCTTGCTTTATGACCAAGAATCCGATAAATTGGGAGCAGGTAAATTCAAGTCCTTATGGATGGGCCCCTATATTGTTAAAAGGGTGTTAGCAAAAGGAGCCTACGAGTTAATGGATTACGATGGAATTCCACTGGCGCAGCCCCGCAATGGGTTGTACCTCAAGCGTTACTATGCTTAAATAGTGACCTGCATGCTTTTGTTGTATTTTGTTTTCGCTAAAGTGTTTGTCCTGGTCGAGTGATCCACCTTTTCATTTATTGCAGATGTCGAACCTTCTGGAGACATGTGTTGGATATGCCGACGGAGCGAGTCGTAGTTCGCGGAACTTATCTTCCGCAGCCTGGGCCATTTTTGATCCAAGCGGCGAGTTAGTAAGTTTCAGAGGCGTATGTATTGGGCAATCAACGAATAACATCGCTGAGTATAGCGCGTTGATAGAACTACTCTCTGATGCCATCACACGTGGCATATGCTGACTAATTGTCAGGCTAGACTCACAGCTCGTAATACTACAACTCAATGGTATATATTCTGTTCGCAATCCAGCTATTTATCGCATGTTCCTAAGGTTAAGATCTTGGAAAGACGATTTGATTCAATTCAATATCAACATATTTCAAGAAACTTAAACACATTAACTGACTCATTAGCGAACTATGTGTTAGATAGACATTTGCAACATTTATAAAAAAGGGACACATCATCAAAGATTGTACATATGGATCACATAAATCAACCAGGATAAAACCCGAAAATCAAAATACGTATAAGCTGTTTATATAAGTTCATATATAATGTTCTGTAACCAAGACAAAATTGGTCATATGACCTAAAAACTCAAAAAGATGCTAGGGGGGCACCCTAGCCTAGTGGTTCTCATGATAGTACGTCACGGCCTATGCAATCATGCGCAAGAGACGGGTCCATCGTCTAGGCACGCCGATAGTATGCCGCTGCAGCTGTAAAGGTAACTCGTCAATCTGTACATCCGGAAGACCGCGAGTAAGGCTCTCAACCTTCTCCTGCACAGCTGTAAGGGTCTCAGTATCGTCAAGATCGCGAATAACAACTCTCCTAGCAGGCTCCACTGCCGGGGCAGCAACTGGCGATCTCAGACGAACAGGACCAATATCTGCATGCACCCAAGAGTACAATTAAAAGTCTTGATAGAATAAAGCACAACGACATTATGAATAAGAGCAGTAAACAGTAATATGGTCAAGGAGTTTACCAATGGCACCCCACTGTTCGCCATCCGGTAGCACCAAATCCGAATCACCCCGGAAATCCATACCCACATATGGATACTCGGAAAACGCCATCTCCTGGCGCTCGAACCACCTAAAGAAGGCCTCGGTAAAAGTAATCTGAGGTTGACCAGCATGCCTAGACATGTGGTCGACCCACCTCTGCATGCGTGGCTCGGTCGGAGAAGGCAAGTCGAGTATGATGTACTGAGGCTGCATCAGTGGGATTTTCTCCAAGGCGAAGGCAGTCAGAATAGAACCAAATCCAAAGTTCTTCAGCTTCCCGTCCTTTACCTTGGTCAATTGACTTTTCATCTGAACAAGTACTGCATCACACCAGTTGAATACTTTCGGTTGGAGACACTCCAAGGTGTGCTGCATATAAGATCTGTTGGCAACATGTAGAGCTGTGCTGCCGGCCATCCTACCAATAGTGAACAGAATGGACCTGAGAGCCCGATCAGTAATCTCACGGATAACAATCTTGCCGTCTCTGCTCGGCTGAGAACCTTCCCTGCAATACTGGCGGACATAATCTCTGGTGGAATCGGTCCCCCGGGCCGTACCTGACAAGGAAATGGGGGCACCTCGCCTTGACAGTCCAGTCAAGAAGTACATGTCCTCTATGGTCAAGGGGATGGCCTTTCCCCTAATCTGGAACACTTGGTTAACAGGATCCCAAGCATCAAGCATGTACTGCAGCAAAGAAATCTGTGCTCTCATACTAGAGATACAGAAGAACTTCAGCAGGCCACAGTTCTGCAACGCGTTCACCGTGACAGGGTCATGGAGGGCAATCATGTCCTCTTCTTCATGTTCTCGTTCTCGCCATGTAAGGGACATTTTGTTCAAGAGTTCCCTGCAAAGCAAACAAGAGAAGGAGTAAGTTCCTGATTTTGATGAAAAACTGGCGAAAAAATCATCAAAAAATGACCTTAAAAACTCAGTTTTTGAGCCCAGCACAGGCAGAGAGTCTCCCACTTGCGCTGAGGGTCAGGCTGCCTTAAGGTAGCTTGACCTTCAGCGCAGGTTTCGAAAGGAGAACCTGCGCTGATCCTAGGGCGCCCTGGCAAAACCCCAGGGGCTCAGAAATACTGGAAAACAGGCATGAAACAGGAAAAGGAAACCATGAAAAGAAAGAGCTAGGGTTTAGCTCCTACCTGGTCCAGACGGCGCCGAAAATCGTCCGCAGAATCTCCCAGAATCAGCTGGTGAAAATCAAGGGGGAAGAGGCACCTCCAGAGCTCCAACAAACCAAATGCAAATGAAATGGTAAATGAGAGGTAAAAACACCTTTTAATGGCTTTTTACACAGTTTAAAGTGAAATATTAGGGTTATAATCTCATTTTCATGCAAATATTATTCATTTCTAACAAAGTTTGTTGCAGCAATTGAAAAGCAGTACTATATTTGAAAAGAGAAAAGCTAGTAATGGTAAAAAATCAAAATTTGACCATATAATCGAGCAGTTTTACCGCGGAATTTATGCTCGTTAAAAAATAGAAAAGCGAGATCCGAGCCGTTTTAGCACATAGTTCATGCTCGTTAAAAAATAAACATAAGATTGAGCAGTGTTTTGGCGCATTCAAGCTCTTTAAAAAATGAACCCAGTACCGGTAAATAACCATTTTTGATCGTAAAATTATTAGCCATAAAAAGCCTTGGTCGTGTTTGCACCCGCCACCTCCATTCCATTTGGCCAATCGTTCACCTCCATATGATTGTTTACCTATTTTGAGGAACAGCTGCGAAGAGTGATTTCACCTAGCCATCCTTGTGACACTGCCGTGATTGGAAAATTCCAACCTGTACCTGGAATCTACTGCTATCCCTGTTTATCACTTGTTCCTCAAAAGACGAGTCTTCTTTGAGCTCTTTTCATCTGACTCGTAAAATATGAAATTTTTGCCGAGTTTTGGCCTTCCAGCTCGTTAAATTGACCGGAAGAGCTATCCCTCCTCTAGATTTTAATCTTTTTTGACCGGAGGGATTATTACACAAAAAGGTCGAGCGCTTGTTTTATTCGGCTCGTTAAAGTTATCGAAAACTCATCCCTTCTATATTGTTTTATACTTTTTCGGACTTAAGGGATTAGATGACGAAAAAGGAATTTTGGAGATAACTTTCTGTACCTTTTCAGACTCTCTAAAATTGAAAAGGACCGAGTTTTCCTTGTCGTTAGACTCGTTAAAATGATTAAATAGCGACAAACTTGTCTTTAGACGAGAACGAGTTTCCCTATCGCTAGGCTCGTTAAAACATAGCGATGGGCTTGCCCGAAGGGCAGGTTATAGAACAAGCATATGTTATCCTCCTCAAGCTTGACAAAAATAAAGAGGTACTGGTCAGAAATGACTGGGGAAAAATTGGGAGAACCTCAAAGCTTTAATGGTAGCAAGTCGCTCTTGAACATGACACTTTGTCCTCCGTATCACATCGGGTTGGGTTGTTTCATTCACCGGTCTCATCACCATGGTCCTCGCCAAACCATCCACATTTGGGGTAATGCTAGGGATCCATCACATCAGTGTCGTTATATGTTCAAGAGATGTTGTTCAGAAAGAGTCAACCGTGTCCCATCCACTGCCATACATTATCCTTCATCCACCCATGATCGCCACCCTGAATCATATTTCACAGATTGTTTTCACCTCCACTAAAATCATTAGCTCCGTTCCGTGTCACTGATGTGGGATTCATTAAGGCCCTCCTTTGACGGATCGCTTCTTGTCGACTTCAGCTCATTATCCAAGAAGTTGATCTAGTAACACCCCCTCAGTACTTTGAAGCTTGCATGCCTCAATGGCAAGTTTCTCACTTCCGACGGCAGGTATACGTTAATGACCTTCGACCAGAAGATTTTGCGTGGTGTTCGACGCCAAGTCCTTTATTCACACCACATGAATTCTACTGCAGTACCTTGAGGGTCATTGTCATTATTGGTGATTCCTCTCGCGCTTGTTAACGGTTTACATTATTGACCGGTAATCAAGCGATGTCTTTCCATGTTCGACTTCAGCGCAATTCTCACATGGATCGACTTGTACTTAGAGTGAAGATCGAACGAGTTTGAAGACCCCGGATCTAGTTTCATCCATCCGGGCTGCGATATATATTCAGGAAATATAAAGACATTTGATATGTACATCATTACAGCAGATGATCATCCTACTCAAAGGATGATAATTTCAGCAGAGAATTATCAGTCTACGATCAGACGATCATCTGTTCTATGTACCAAAATGAATTTATAAAGCTGAGCATGGGAATGCCCGCCTCAGCTAGATCATGAAAGCAGAATGAAAAATAATGTATTGTATTGTATCTTATTACAGGGCGCCTCTCAGCGATTGAATGAACTTCGGATCCTCCTGATAAAGCATTTCACCCGATAAACGACCTCATACTTTAGGGGGCAACTGTTATAGACATTTTTGTGCCTTACAGCATGAAGCATGAAATGTCGATAATCTAAGGGATCCAAAGTCCCTAAACATGTTGTTCCTACCCCTAGAGGAACAAGGTCAGCAAACCACAGCACTGAAAATCAGTTCTCCACCTGAAAACACTCAAAAACAAGCTAATTCTGGATCATGTCAACTGCTCCACTGAGCATCTGCGCTGAATGTCAACTGCTCCACTCTGTACCTGCGCTGAATGTCAAATCTAATGAAGGCTACCTGCGCTGGGCGAGATTGGCCAAGTGGCACAGTCATTCTGCAAGGTGTCAAATGCCCAGGAAGCTTCCAAAATGACACTTGGATCAGGGAATTCGCCTTGTGATGAGTAAGAGGATCTAGATCTCCAAGTGGACTCAAGAACTGAAGAATAACTGAAGTGGGAGAGGACACTAGTCAGCTTCATGCCAACCTCAAGCTGACTCATCCTTTCTCCAAAACTCCTATATATAGAGCTCTCTCATGAGGTCTAGGGAGGCTGGAATCTTGTGAATGTAAGGAAGTGCTGTTGGTTTGAGTATAGAACTATTGGGTGATTGCTTTGAAGGAGGTGAAGAGGAGATTTCTTTCTGCTGGGAGGTGTTGCTGGATTGGGCCTCTTATGGTTGTAACACTCTTAGAACTTTACTTCTTCCATTAATAAAGCATTTGAGGTTCTTCTATATGCATGTGTCTCTGTGGCGTATTGATGCTTGTATATTTGATTTATTCTAATCCTTGAATCAATTATGGATGTATGCTTCTTGTAGTTTCCCTTTCTTGTGCTTTTGCAGGATCTTTGTGTAGCTGGGCCAGTGAAAGAGCAAGGAGCTGGGAGCAAGCAGCAAGGAGAGAATATTGGATCAAACATTAGCGGAAGACAACGGTTAGTGGATCTCTTTCTCCCTCTCTTACATCTCATAAAGAAGTAGTCTTGAATAGCTTTGCATTCGGTTGTTGCTGAGGTACTATCACCCTTAGAGTGGGATAGGGTCATTCCGTATTGGATACTTTTCCCAACAACAATACTTACCCTCAAAATGATCATGCATCTGATGGAGTTTACATGAGGTTCTGATCTTTTATGATAACCTGGTTTCTTGTTCCTTCTCCTCAACTCCTTGAGAGTGATCTAGCATATCATATTTTCTTGTAATCATTGAGAGATAGATATGGTAGTTTCAGCAAATAGTGACTGCCGTCGAGATGATATGTGCAGTTTTCTAGAGCAAGGATGGCTACCTGCTCTGCATAATTTTTGAGTGCAAGACAGATTGGACAACTAGGAAAACACTGCGTAATTTTGAGATGCAAGACATTGTTGTGGGATGGGTCCTGGGAGGACACCACTTTGTAGTTTCTGAATGTAGGGCAGCCAAACGTTTCTGCGCATTTGTGGAGAGAAGTGTTGGCTACCTGACTACTCTGAGCATTTCTGGAGAGCAGTGCTAGCTGCCTGATTTCGATGCGCATTTCTAGAGAGTAGTGCTAGCTACCTAACTACTTTGTGCATTTCTGGAGAGCAGTGCTGGCTGGGAAGCTGAGGGACAACATTGTGTAGTTTCTGAAGACAGCGGGTTCTGACCAGGGAAGGACGTTAGAGGAAACCACTACGTAGTTTTGGATGCCAAGGGAGGTTGGGGTCTCTGCACATTGCGCAATTCCAATAGGCAAGGGAAAAAAGCTTGAGGGTTGCAGAAGCAAAGTGTGCAGTTCCGGAAAGCTCGATGAGGCTAGGTTTCTCAGGAAACTGGGCTAATTGTGAGATCAATGAGACTAATAAAAACAATGATAGAGCTTGACTACGATCACACACAAAAACTTAGTGATACAATGTAGACCATCTAGAACATAAAGACATACTCTCCTTGATGCAACAACCTTTGTGATAAGAGTGTGTAAAGTGAGTGTGAAATATGTCTATGTAATGATAACAAACCATGCATGCAAGATTTCCCCTTTAAGAAGAACAACATTCCCTTTGAGTGACAAACAATAATCCCAATGCCCAAAGATGACACATACTGCATAAAGATGAGAACGTGGAAAAATCTTAAGATCAAGGAGGGGCCTTGAGATCACCAGATTACCAACAAGTGACCAAGGAATGATCGATCACAGGATTCAAGGTAGGCTCCGAAATTTGCATGCGAGCCAAAATTTTGGAGGGTGATTGTAGCCCCTACAACAAGAGGATAGATATAGACTCTTAACTAGAAGAACTTGGTTTTGGGAAAGGGTGTTGAGATGTGCAACAAAAATGCTAAAAATGGCACTACCATAAATAGCCCAGCTATAAATATCAGTTTGGCCATTGTGGATCTTAGAAACTGTTAACACCCAGGTTGTTCCCTATGACTCCCAAGGGAATACGGCCGGGGTAACCACTAACCAATCTTTGGATTACAGGCCCTAGCCTGCCTGAAATCAGAGAGGGCTCTCTCTTTAAATTTTAGCTTTGTTTTGTAAAGATTTTAGGCTAGTTATGGGTTTAGTTTTTTGTTTAAAGTTTTGGTTGTGAAATGTTGTTGTGAGAAGGGCATGAAATGTTTGGGAGATGTTAGTCCATTGGGCATATGGAGTCAGAGATTTGGGACAGTCCTGGTGCCTGTAATGGGGAAAGTTTTACTGCAAGGCTAGATGACTATTCTTGATATAAATTCTGATTAGTGAGTGAAACAGTGGGAGATGGAATTACAGACAGTATGATAACAAATTGAACAACAATTTCTAATTAGTAGCATACATGAATTACCAAATAGAAACTGTGAAAGATTCAGGGTTTATTGGAGCAGTTAAGAAATCCAATTAAACAACTGAGCCTATAGAAAACATTTATAGCAAAGACAGATTGAAATCAGGGTGTCTCCATGGACAAATCCTGAGCTATTCTTTTTCTTTCTTCCTAAGTTTAGATTAAAATGTGAAAGATATGAGTTGGACTGATAATAAACATGAAAGAGACAGAGAAAACTTATTATATCAAGACACAGCACTAGAATCCTGCAGCATTTAGTAGTTCCAAGACAGCAAGCATCAGTAAGACCAACTTCTGCAAACCCCAAAGCCTTTTTCTATTATTTCTCCAGAGATTACAGCCGAGTTCTCCTTTTTAACAAGAAAACAACAACTCCGAAATGAACTGCGTGGGGAGATTTTATACAAAAATATCAAGTAAAATATCTAGAATGATAGTTATTGAGCAATAACTATCTATACCAACTTTGTACAGTGAAGTTATTTACAAAATTTAAAGCCTGTAGTAAAGGTACATAACAGCGGTTTGCTGTTTGTCAGTTGATGATGACTTTTGGGCCCAAGTGCCGGCTGCGTTAATTCTTGGACGGCTCCTGCTGACGACGGCTGCTATAGATGACACGTTGCGACTCTGATGCCTTTGGGGTGCTGAACTGTAGTCTTTGACCTGTGGTTGCTGATTTGTGACTTCTTTATTGATTCTCTGCTTGCTGTACAATGCATTTGATTAAATTATTTTATCAAATCACAGCAAAGTCCTTATCATATCTGTCCACCATTGATCAGTGGGCATCTGATGCCTTTGCATCTTGTGTAATGTTTCATCAGCATTCGTATATTTGTAGTAATTAGGGGGGACTTCAAACAGATGATTGATTTCATGTTCTATATAAAACAGATTTTCTAGTTTATCATACAGCTCTTGTCCTGTGGGTGGCCCAGTTTCTTCCGAAGTGCTAGATGAGGTAGTCAACTGATCAGTGATGTAGTTGTTGACTCTTTTTGCATATTGCTCATGAGAAGATAGCCTTCCTGCGCTATTTAGTAACATGGGGAGTCCCCTGTCATATAATGTTGTGATCTTGGCACCAAAAGTATTTACCTCTGCTTGAATATCCTGACATTTTCTTTCTAGTGCCTGTACATAGTTTCTGAGGGTGAGTACCCTTTTGATCAGCAAAATTGTATCAGTTCTATCTCTGATACCCATGTTTGCTAACTGTATGCCAGTTCTGTTGTTCAACACATTGATCATTCTAGTAGCCACATCTGGCATACTTCCTAGAGAAGCTCTGGCTTTTTGACTTTCTGGATAAGCCCTGCCGAGCAAATCCATTTGCTCATGGATGGTCTCTATATATTTCCATTGGTCTGTGATTGATTGACCAATCTTTAACCATATGATTTTCTTGAGCTCCGTTATTGCTTTGCCCATGGCCATCTCTTTCTCTAGCTCTTTGATTTTTCTTTCCAAGGTCCTTACTTCCCTTGTCTTTTCTGCCACTTGTTGCTTAGATTTATCATGTTTCTCATTGAGTGTGGCCAATTTCTCCTTGGCTTCATTCAGCTCTGCCATCTGGGCTTCTAGGATTTGAATCTCCTTCATCATATTTTGCATGTCTAGGCTTGGAGCCTGTTCTGGTGCCGATGTTGATGGAGCTGTTTGAGCTGTCTGCCCTATGGGAGGAGCAGTAGTTTGAGGGGACTCCTCAAGGTTTATGACTTGCTGAGGGGGTTGAGATGGCTGGCCTCCCTCTTTCTGCTTTAGTGCCTCTTGCAGTGCAGCCTCTGTTTCTACCAATTTACCTTCTGTTTGGACCAGTTGCTGATGTAGTGTTATCAGCATGGCTGCTGTATCCTGGTCTTTCCTCTGCTGAGCAACCTCTTCTGTTTGGGGGTGAAGGGTTGCTGGGATCTTCACCATCTTTCTCAAAGCTGCAATATCTGCATCTCTTTATTTTAGTAGTGCCTTCACAGCTTTGGGATCCTTTGGGTCATGCCCGAGCTCTATAATTATTTCCTCCAGAGACCTGATCCTGTTGTCTTTAGCCTGGGAGGATGCCTTTTCTAACTCCAACTGTGCAGCGGTATTATTCAAAGAATTCTGCAATCTATAATTTATCAATGTTGTATCTGCAAGAGTGGCATACACCATCTCACCCGTTTGCTTGTGCAATTCAATTTGATCCATTGGGTGGATGTCTTTGGACAAGATTTCCAGGTTTGTTCTTATATAATCAGCTGCAGACTGTGGCTGCAGCGCTATGGGCATGAAATGGCTCATTATCATTTTGCCCTCTTGCACATCATATGCAGACATCAACCTCTGCTGGTTTGTAGGAGCCATTTTCAACAAGCGATTGTAGAGCTGTAACCTCACTGGCTCATTTCTGGCCTTGATGTCTATGAATTGTTTCTTTATGCTAGACTCACCCTTTCTTTGTTGCCCTGAGGAGCTGACCTCTCCTTCAAGTATTCTTTGCTGCTCTTGCTGTAATGAGCTAGCTGATACCTCTGTGCTGGGGGGACCCATCTGTGCTTGACCAAAAGGCAACTCCTCCTCTGAAAAAGGATTGAGCCTTTGTCTCTTTTCCCCTTGATGTGATGTTGCGGTACTAAGGGGAGTCTGTTCCTCTCTATCTCTCTTCTTACCCCTCTCTTCATTGATAGGGGTTTGGAGCACCGAAGTCTCCACTGTAACATTCTGTACTGGGGCCTCCTTTTCTTGCATTTGCTCATCATTAGGACCAGGAGCCTGTGCCATTTCTTCTTGGGCTGATTGCTGTTCTTCAGGGGCCTCTTGCTGTTCTGTTTCCTTGCCTTTATCCTTGGCTGAAGTCTCTGCTGTAATTGGGGCTTGGGCTGCCTTTTGTGGAGCTGTGGATGATGAGGCAGCCGCTCCCACTTGAGTGCCTGGAAGAGGAAATACCTGTGAACAAAGCTCTAAGTCAGCCAAATTTTGGAGATTTCTTATTCCTCTTTGAGCTAATTCTTCTTGTGTAGTAGCCTCTTCTAAGGTGCCTTCCCTCCATTCTAGTTGATTTGCATATTTTTCTATGTGAGGAAACCTTACGTGATCATAACTGGCCAGCCTATATCTGACCCTTCTTAAGCTTATGAAATGAGTGGGGTCGTATGGTATCCAAAGGAAGCTAGTCTCTAAGCCAAGTCCACTTAGCATTCTATCTGCCTCTTGCCAAGCTTCCTCCCTTTTATTGTAGATGAAGGGGCCTAATTGGTTTCTGACTTTAAGCTGTGCTTTCTTGCCCTTACTTGAAAAATGGAGTACATCAGCATTGCCAAATTGCCTGAAATACTCAAGGGCAAATAATCTCATAGGCACTATCTGGGCAATTTGTATGGGGCCAACTCACACCCATATATTCTGATAACTGTGTGGTTTTGGTAAAAATACCAATCCCCAATGCTGTATACCTTGGACAACTGAAGAATTCTCTGCATGTCATCAGTTAGTCTTGGAGGAGGTGAGCTCAGAAGCAGAGACATGGCTGGGTGGATGAAGAGGTCTATAAACTCACAATAAGTGTAAGGAGAACAAGACCTATCGTGGAAAACAGAGGACCAATAGACCACTAACCTTGGATTTCCTTGTGCATCCATTCTTTTCACAGAAAAAGGAAATTTCTCATGTTGATAGTATAGGATTAAATGATAGATATAGGAGGTGTATCTGAACACCCTTTCTCTTTCCAAGTCTATCAATTACTCATGTATTTTATTGGAGATGTAAGTGGCATATTCATAACAGATTGGGGGCTTACCAGGGGAAAACATGGCCATTATTGCCAGCATAGTTTCATCAACAATTTCTATTGAATTATAGCCCAATATGGGAGTGATCATGTCTGCAAGGTCTGTGCCCAATTGATTTAGGTATACATGATAGATGGGAGGGTACTTCATGGTCTCAGAGGTTGAATCAATGAACAATTGATTTATCTTGGTGATTTGAGCATCTGTCAGTTTAACTCCCTGCTTTATCAGATTCATCAGTGATAAAGGAACTAATTTCTTAGCAGTTTTGAAGTTTAGCATCTCTCTAATGGCTGCAGGGGTGACATAAAAAACAACTGAGCCTGAAGGGTCAAGCACAGCCCTCTGAGTGGGGTCATAGCAGGCAGCACACTGGTGGATTAGGTCAGGAAACATATTGACCCGAGGGAGCTTGAAGATGGGGAGGAAAGAGTCCCAAATGCCCAATATATCAGTTCCACTATTATGCTTAATTTTCAATTCATTTAGCAAGTGAATGTGATACTTGCTATTCATTAGCATTTCCTCTGATATTTGGTAGTCTTTATCTGCTAATGGTTGCCATTCCAACTCTCTCTGAGGGGCATTCAATGGAGCAATATTCAGGGCAACAGGTGCTACTGGTGTATCCATGTTTTTCAAGCGAACTTGGGTTAAATTTTGACTATTTTTGGGAGAAACACCGTCCTGCGCGGTAGGTTAAGTAATTTGCTGAACTACAGCCTATTTCAGAGCAACAAGGGTGTAATTGGGCACAATTGGCCGGTTAGAAACTGATGGAATTGGTTTTAAGGTGTAGCAGGCCTATTTCTCCAGGGAAAATGGTCAATTTAAATGGTTTTTTAACAATGCAGGACGAAACAGAGCGCGCAGTTGGGGAATTGACAAATACCTGGTTCAATGGCGGTATTTGAGCTTGGTTGTAGTCGAATTCTAGGCGGCAGCAGCTCTGAATGGTCTTGGCAAGGTGCGGCAGCAAAGGACGTGAAAATACATGCAGGAGGCAGAGCAGAAAAACACAGAAAAATGTGCAAAAATGGCAAAATTCGGCCAAATATGGACTTTTTGGCGTTGGCGCGAAAATTTGGATGACATCAGCGTGACGTCATCAGGTGGGGTCAGGGTCGAGTGACGTCATTGGGTGACGTGGCAGCCTGTGAGTGGTCCACGAGGACTGCATAGGTGACGTGACAGCTCGGAGCGATGGCGGGCGGGGGCGTTGATGCGGCGATGAGGTGGCGCGACGTTGGCATGACTGGTCAGCGGAAAACCGGGAGTGGTAAGCAGTTTCATATCGCACCGCTATTCATACGGAAGTAGGATTGTCAGAGGCTGGCCCGATCCAGTAATATGGAGACACGTGCCCCCGTGTGTACGTCAGCGGACGTCATTTTTCGGGAGCTAACGGTAGTACATCGGGGCCGCTCCGAAATTGATGAGGGTCGTCGGATGGGAAAGCCCAGATCCGACGGCTGGCGGGAGGGAAAGTTGTCAGGGCGATACGGTCAGGCGGGGCATATAAAATATTATTATTTTCTGAAATATGTGCCCGGCGGAACATTATAAAAAGTGGGTTTTTCGGGTTTTTACAGAGTTACGTGTTAAAAGGGATTTTGCACAGGTTTATTTACAAAGAGGGTTTAGGTTATTAATCCAAGCAGATCTCGGATTAATCCAAGATTAATTTTTCAGTGCTCTTTGGGTTGCGCTCAATGTTTTAGCGCTTGAAAACATTCGAAACGATACATAGAGCTATAATGCTCGGGGAGGGGATATATAGATTTTTTGGGTTTTTTGCATAATTTACATAGTAATAGGGGGAATAGGGGGTATAGGGAGTTAAATAGTGATAGATTAGCAGTTAGTATGAGTGGAAAAGGTGGATGAGGGGGGAAAAACACTAAGTTTTATATGAAATCAACTTAGTTTAGGAAGTAGATCAAAATGAAAAGAATTTTTACACAAGAAATGTGGCTTTTAAAGAAACAAGAACCAACAAAAGACTTTGACTTCTTCCATGAGCATAGGTAGTATTGGGATGTTAGTAATGAGTGTAAATGGGGGTAATCAGGGGGTTAGACATGCTCCATGGTGATGCTACAAAAATGATAGAGAAGAGGAGCTTCTCTATCCAGTGAAGTTTGCTTGCTTTAGATCAACAAAATTGAAAAGAGTTGACACTACTACAACCCCATCTACCTACCCATCTACTTGCCTAGCATTTTTTGTTTCTTCAAAGAGGGTGCACTTGGACTAGCAAACCCTCACTTGTTTCTTTTCTTTTCTTTTTGCTTTTTTCTTTGCTTTTCTATCTACAACTAACCTTATTACCTCCAAGGCCCTAGATTACGCAGTTGGGAACCTTAATTCTCTACCTAACTACTGGCCTGCCAAGATTAAGCAGTTTGGACAGGCTTCTTTCTCTATTCTTATGACAAGAAATTGAAACATGGCATGATCCAGATTAGGCTGTTGGACCATCCATCCAAAATTCAGTCAACATCAAGCTATGTACACATATTGCATTCTCTTGGAAATATGGGATCTTTGCATCACCAAAGCAGAGCATATTTGGAACTTTCTTTGCCAATCATGAAATATGAAACCTATTGGTATAGGTATCTAACAGTGGCTCCACATGGGGATGGCTTTTCCATTTGAAAGACCAAGAACAGCAGGTCAGAATGCCTTGGCCCTTGACTTCTTTTACCAAAACTTGGAGTTTTCCTCCTCGAAATCTCAAAATTGTGCCCTTCCCATCTTGGTAGATCTCTGAACTTATTTGCCTTTTGCTGATAACTTACAAAACTTGGGAAGCTGCATTTTATACATGTTAACAGAAAGTAATATATACGCTCTATAACGTATAAGGGAGAGTCAAACTATATGCATGGGAAGCAGTCAAAATAGTGCTTCAACATCCTGCCATTCACAGGACCTTCATCCAAGTCAGTTTCATCCAGATTTTTTAGGAAGTAAGTGTTGTTTCCTTGCACTGCTTGGATCACAAATGGTCCTCTCCAAAGAGAATCAAATTTTCCATGTTTTCCTTTATCTTCCCTTCTTGAATCCCACTTGAGGACTTTGTCACCAATGTTGAAATCTTCAGCCTTAGTCCTTCTATCAAAAGCTTTCTTTAACTTTTCTTGTAAAACTTGAACTCTGCTATAAACTTGGTCTCTAGTTTGCTGCAAACATATTATTCGATTGATCCTTCTTTGCATGTCATTGGGCTCAGCTTGACTTTCTCGAAGCAGTTTCATAACAGGAACCCCTAGTGATGAAGATAATTTGGCTTCTAATCCATAGACTAACTCATATGGGCTGACCCCAATGGATCTCTTGGTTGTTAGTTTATCTGCCCATAAGGCATTAACAAGCTTCTTATGCCAATTCTTCTTATTTTCTTCCAACACCTTCTTTATGATGTTTACAAGGCTTTTATTCGATGATTCAGCTAGGCCATTTCCTTGGGGGTAGTATGCAGTGGAATGGCCCAAAGTAATATGAAATTTGTGGCAGAAGTTCACCATCTTCTTGGATCTAAAAGCAGCAACATTGTCTGTTATTATCTTGTTGGGGCAACCAAATCTAGACAATATGTTATTCTCCAAAAACTGAATGATAGTTGAATCATTTGCCTGTCTACATGGGATGGCCTCAATCCATTTGGTGAAGTAGTCTGTGGCTGTGAGGATCCATCTATGTTGGCCTGAAGATGAGGGATGAATTTTCCCAATGAAATCCAAGCCCCATTGTTGAAAAGGTCTCTCTGTTTCAATAGGCCTCAAAGGAAGTGGCAGTAACTTTCTCTTTCCCTCAAACATTTGACACTTATGGCATGAGGTAGTGAAATTTTTAACATCAGAGAACAAAGTGGGCCAATAGTAACCAGCCCTCAGTATCTTATCCACAGTGGACTTCCAATACAAGTGTCCACCACAATCACCTGCATGAAATTCTTTCATGACATTGTTAGTCTTATTCTCAATTAAGCAGTTTAACAATATACCCTCATGGTTTTTCCAAAGCAAATTGCCATCCATGACACAAAATCTTGAAGCTTTCATTTTTAGGAACCTACATTTAGTTTTGGACAATCCTAGGGGAGCACACAGGTTTTGCAACACATAACATATATCAGAATACCAAGAGGATTGTTCAAAGGCTACATTGATCTTTGGAGTCGCCAGCTCCGGTTCATTGTCCATTTGATTTATGTCTAAGGCTTGGAAATTTGTTTCAGACATTAGTTTGGCCAAACCTTGGCCCTTTATCAGTTTTGTAGGTCTTATCTCAATGTCAAATTCTAAGATGTTTGCAATCCATTTTCCTCTTCTACCCTCTAAATTTTCTTGAGTCAAAATATCCTTGACAATAGCATTTGGTACATAGGCAATGACATGAGAGTATAGGATGTAAATTCTGAAATCTTTGATGGCTTTGACTAAAGCATAAGCTTGTTTTTCCATGATCTAGTATTTGAGAGGTGCATCTCTTAGCGCTCTGCTAAAGAAAGCAATAGGTTTTTCATTGCCTTGATCATCTTTTTGTAACAAGACAGCAGCAATTGTGTGTTGGGAAGCAAAGGAAAATATAATGAAGTCTCTATCAAATTGAGGGTTTGTCAGGATTGGGGTTTGGGTGAGGGCTAGTTTGATTCCTTCAAACGCTTGATTTGCTTCCACAGTCCACTTTACCTTAGAATCCTTTTTAAGCATGTTATTAAGTAATCTGATCAATTCTGCCAAATTTGGGATAAATCTCCTTAGAAAGTTGATCTTACCCAAAAAGGCTTGCAATTCTTTTACATTTCTTGGATGAGGCATTTGTAGGATGGCATGTATTCTATCTGGATCAATTCTAATACCATGCTTTGAAATAATATGACCCAGTAACTTTCCTTCTTCCAAACCAAACAGGGATTTCTTGGGATTTAGGGAAATTCCATATTTCCTACAAGTTATGAATATTTGCCTTGGATGTTTCAAATGTTCAGAGTCAGATTTTGAAAATGGTGTAAGGTCATCTAGGTAAACCACAAGGAAATCATGAATCTCTTTGGCAAATGCAATATCCATTGCTCTTTGAAAGGTAGCTCCTGCATTTTTCAACCCAAAAGGCATTTTGACATATTTGAAGGTTCCCCATGGGGTTGTGAATGTTGTTTTGTCCTGATCATCAGGGTGAACTAGGATCTGGTTGAAACCTAAGAATCCATCAAGTAACGAAATTCTTGAGGCCCCCACTACTCTTTGCAAGATGTGATCCATCTTGGGTAAGGGGTAATTATCTTTTAGGGATACTTGATTCAAGTTCCTTAGATCAACACAAAGCCTTATTTCACCAGTTTTCTTTCTTGTAGGGACCAAATTTGAAATCCAATCAGAAAACCTGATTGGTGCTATGATGCCAGCTTTAAACATTTTTTGTACCTCTTGCTCCATTGATGGGAGAAGCATAGGATTGATTCTCCTCAATTTTTGTTTAAAGGGTTTTTGATTTGGCTTGAGGGGGATAGTATGTTGAATGATAGAGGTGTCATATGATTTCAAATCCTCATAGCTCCATGCAAAGACATCTTGGAATTCTTTGAAAAGGTCAACATATTTGGGCTTTTGGTCAAGAGGTAAGGAAGCAGACAATTTTATTATTTTGGGTTGTTCAGCAGTTCCAATGTTACATTCTTCTATGGTAGCATTGAGGGGCTGTATTTTTGGCTTCCTAAGAATATCATTTGAGTCAAAAATGTCTTCCAAAGGAGTGAGGCCTGTTGGAAGAAAATTGTCTTTCAATTGTATAACTTCAGCTTCAGCATCAGCTATTTCCTCACAACTGATTTGTTTAATTTCTTGTATGTTGTCTTTGTTAAAAATTGTTGGATGTAGCATTTGGTTTGCTGTTTTGGGTGAAATATTTGTTTAGCGTTGTTCACCTAGTGTTTGTCAATCACTTGCAGCCTCTGTATCAATGTTTAGTCCTGAAAATTCTTGCTGCAAAGTCAAGAAATTATTTATTTATGTATCATCCTCAAACACTTGCCAATCCTTGACATTGTTTGGGACAGAAGGTCTATGTTTTATATCAGCTGTAAAGCAATGCTTGGGTTCAAAAGGTAATTTACACGTGCTTGCAAATGTGGCCAAACTATGAGCATGAAGATTATGGGTTCTAGAAATTTTGGTAATTTGAAATTCAGTGAAGGAATTTAGTATTTCAGCAGCAGCAGACCTATAAGATCTCAGTCTTTTGTCATTGGTGACAAAATTTCCCTTTACTTGTTGGATAATTAGGTCTGAGTCTCCTAGGATTGAAACTTTTGTGGCTTGTAAGGATTTTACTAGTTTGAGGCCTAGTAAAAGAGCTTCATATTCTGCCATATTGTTGGTGCACCTGAAGTTTAGCCTATAGGCTCGGCCCTCTGCATGACTGTTTTGTTTGTTATGTATCCAAACCCCTGCTCCTGACCCTAATTTGTTGATTCACCCATCAAATTCAAGGAACCAGAGGACTTCTCGGTTAAGGGAAGAATTGTCAACTATTATGGGACTTGGCATCAACAACTTGAGATATTGGCTTACACTTGGTTTTTCTTCTTGAACAGTTTTGCTTATTGATTGCTCAACCATTATTTTTAGAGCAGTAGTTTGTTCATTTATATACTGATCTTGTTTGAGTGTCTTGGTCTCATCATCATTTGTAGGACCTGTATTATCATTGAAGAGAATATAGGAGTCTATGTCAGAATGGACAGCATATATGGGAAAGTTTTGAGGTTTTTCTTCACTGCTGACCATGTATTTCATGAGTGTTTCCCTGTATAGTCTCTTTGGTTGCCCAAAGACAGAGATGGTGGCATAGTACATGTCTAATTGAAGGGAGCCTTGAAGTTTAGCACCCCATGATCTTGACAAATAACATTCCATATTTTGGTGGGATATCAGCAACCACCACATCCATTAAGATTGTTTTATTTGGATATTGAACCAAGGAAACACATAAATCCTTTATCAAACCTAAACACTTAACTTGGCTGGAGTCAAATGAAAATAGGTCCTTGTATGGCCTTGTTATGTCTAAATTCAGTCTCTCCATCACAGATTTGGGCATAAGGTTATTGGATGCCCCATAATCAAACATGGCATTGTGTAGTATCTTGTCATGGATATGTAGGCTGACATAAAAAGGTAAGATTCCATTACCTGCTGTTTTTCCATCAACCTCAGGGACAAAAAGTAATTTTGGGGTATCATCCAACACATTAACATCATCTTTATTGTTTTTCAATTGAAGGGACTTTTTAATTTGTTGTTTGTAAATGTCATGTTTGGCTAATTCAGCAAGGGGTATGGCTATTTTTAATTTGCCAATTTCAGACTCAAAGTCAAAAGGTTTTTCAGTTTGAATTTTAGCATTCTGGTTGACCATTTTTTCTTTGTCATTTGACCTTTTAGAGGGTTCCTCTTGGTTCTGTGTCTGATTTTGGGGTTTGTCCTTTTTACCCATCTTTTGAGGAGGGTTGTTTGAATTGGTATGTAAAGGAAGTGCAACTGATGGCTGTTGATTTGAGGCATATGTTTCAGTGATATCCTCCACTGTGACTTCATTAGTGATAGGATCAGATTTGTCTTTGGCCTCTGAAATGGTAGCTTTCTTAGATTGCTAGTGATCTTTTTCTTTTTCAGGCTGTGGCACATTTATGGTTCTACTTCTTAGTTTGTACTGTTTATGAACTTCAAAAACAGCTGTATCATATCCTTGCTTAAAGTCAAAAGACTCACCTGATTTTGTTTGAAATTGCTTTACTTCATCTTCTTCCTAATCTTCTTGAGTCAGGAAAACTTGCTGTTCATCGTTCAAACCCATCAAATTGATGTGGGTGTCATCTATTTGCTCATTAGAAGTAGATGTCTCAGCATAATTTTCTTGGAAAGGAGGTCTGACCTCATTTTCACGGCTTGCCTTTCCAGCATGTTGATTTTGGTTTCTCCTAAAATTTGGATTTCTGGCAGGATTGTTTGGTGGGCTTTCCCATGATGATTTTCTCTCAACTGACTCCACTCTCTCACCTAATCTTTGCATACCATTGATTATTGCATCCAGTTTCTGATCCCAGCCTGAAGGCTCTTATTTAAAGGTAGTATTTCTCTCAGTTCTTGTCCTATTTCTCTTTGCTATCATGTTGGCTTCTACACTAACTGCTACGTCCTGCATTTCAGCTAAAGTTCGGGGAGCCCTTTCTCTTAATTGGTATGCCATATCTGAATCAAATCCATCAGGGAAGGTATATAGGGCCAGATCTGGTGGGGGTCTAAGATTTTGGGGAATAGCATTGTAGACATTGTTAAACCGAGCACAGTAGTCCAAAACAGTTTCTTGTGGACCTCTTTTGATTGTATTGTATTCAGCTAAAATATGAAGTGGGTCCTTTTTCTTCTCCCATCTGTTGATAAATGTTTGATACAGGGCTTCAGGGTCAGCTATAGAGTTTATTGGAAGTGACCTAAACCTTGTTCTTACATCTCCTGTTAGGCTTTGCACAAAAATTTTCATTCTAACCCAATCATCATCTATTTCGTAGTTTTCAAAGTAGTCCTGCATTTTCTTAGTATGTTGAAGGGCTGGATAAGAGCCAGTACCATCAAAGTATGAGATCTTGCTTTGGTAGTCTTGAGGCATAGGAGCTGGATTGGTCGGTAACTGCAGTGGAGCATATTATTAGCCATGTTTGGAGGGACAATATGAATAACAGGGATGAATGGGACAAGTGGAGGAAAAGGGATAACAGGGATATGTGTAACTAATGGAGGAGTTGAGGAAGCACTATGTGGGGTGGAAGAAGAACTAGGAGATTGTTGAACTGTGGTATGAGGATGGCGAGAAACCTTAGCAGGGGTTGGAATCTCAGTGTGAACACCTGTTTCAGAACCTGAATCTGAAAATGTTTCTTCTATCCTTTGTTTTTTATGTATTCTTGAAATCAGATTTGGGTTTTGGAACTCAGGTGATGGATTTGGATCAGGATTAGATCTTGTATGCCGGGTTTTCTTTTTAGGAGCCAGCCTTCTAAGATCTTCTTATGGAAAGTTTTCTAAGATGTATGAATATTTAAAGGGACTGACCAGGTATAAACTAATTGTATGAGACTTAATATTGAATAAATATTGACTGAGGAAGCAGTTTACAAGGCTTTCTGGCTTTCCTTCAGACTTTATCTACAACGTTAAATACCAAACAGAGGTTTATGAAATTGATGTCCCCAGTGGAGTCGCCATTTATGTTAACACCCAGGTTGTTCCCTATGACTCCCAAGGGAATACGGCCAGGGTAACCACTAACCAATCTTTGGATTACAGGCCCTAGCCTGCCTGAAATCAGAGAGGGCTCTCTCTTTAAATTTTAGCTTTGTTCTGTAAATATTTTAGGCTAGTTATGGGTTTAGTTTTTTGTTTAAAGTTTTGGTTGTGAAATGTTGTTGTGAGAAGGGCATGAAATGTTTGGGAGATGTTAGTCCATTGGGCATATGGAGTCAGAGATTTGGGACAGTCCTGGTGCCTGTAATGGGGAAAGTTTTACTGCAAGGCTAGATGACTATTCTTGATATAAATTCTGATTAGTGAGTGAATTAGTGGGAGATGGAATTACAGACAGTATGATAACAAATTGAACAACAATTTCTAATTAGTAGCATACATGAATTACCAAATAGAAACTGTGAAAGATTCAGGGTTTATTGGAGCAGTTAAGAATTCCAATTAAACAGCTGAGCCTATAGAAAACATTTATAGCAGAGACATATTGAAATCTGTCTCTCTCCATGGACAAATCCTGAGCTATTCTTTTTCTTTCTTCCTAAGTTTAGATTAAAATGTGAAAGATATGAGTTGAACTGATAATAAACGTGAAAGAGATAGAGAAAACTTATTATATCAAGACACAGCACTAGAATCCTGCAGCATTCAGTAGTTCCAAGACAGCAAGCATCAGTAAGACCAACTTCTGCAAACCCCAAAGCCTTTTTCTATTATTTCTGCAGAGATTACAGCCGAGTTCTCCTTTTTAACAAGAAAACAACAACCCCGAAATGAACTGCGTGGGGAGATTTTATACAAAAATATCAAGTAAAATATCTAGAACGATAGTTATTGAGCAATAACTATCTATACCAACTTTGTACAGTGAAGTTATTTACAAAATTTAAAGCCTGTAGTAAAGGTACATAACAACTGTTTGCTGTTTGTCAGTTGATGATGACTTTTGGGCCCAAGTGCCAGCTGCGTTAATTCTTGGACGGCTCCTGCTGACGACGGCTGCTGTAGATGACACGTTGCGACTCTGATGCCTTTAGGGTGTTGAACTGTAGTCTTTGACCTGTGGTTGCTGATCTGTGACTTCTTTATTGATTCTCTGCTTGCTGTAAAATGCATTTGATTAAATTATTTTATCAAATCACAGCAAAGTCCTTATCATATCTGTCCACCATTGATCAGTGGGCATCTGATGCCTTTGCATCTTGTGTAATGTTTCATCAGCATCCATATATTTGTAGTAATTAGGGGGGACTTCAAACAGATGATTGATTTCATGTTCTATATAAAACAGATTTTCTAGTTTATCATACAGCTCTTGTCCTGTGGGTGGCCCAGTTTCTTCCGAAGTGCTAGATGAGGTAGTCAACTGATCAGTGATGTAGTTGTTGACTCTTTTTGCATATTGCTCATGAGAAGATAGCCTTCCTGCGCTGTTTAGTAACATGGGGAGTCCCCTGTCATATAATGCTATGATCTTGGCACCAAAAGTATTTACCTCTGCTTAAATATCCTGACATTTTCTTTCTAGTGCCTGTACATAGTTTTTGAGGGTGAGTACCCTTTTGATCAGCAAAATTGTATCAGTTCTATCTCTGATACCCATGTTTGCTAACTGTATGCCAGTTCTGTTGTTCAACACATTGATCATTCTAGTAGCCACATCTGGCATACTTCCTAGAGAAGCTCTGGCTTTTTGACTTTCTGCATAAGCCCTGCCTAGCAAATCCATTTTCTCATGGATGGTCTCTATATATTGCCATTGGTCTGTGATTGATTGACCAATCTTTAACCATATGATTTTCTTGAGCTCCGTTATTGCTTTGCCCATGGCCATCTCTTTCTCTAGCTCTTTGATTTTTCTTTCCAAGGTCCTTACTTCCCTTGTCTTTTCTGCCACTTGTTGCTTAGATTTATCATGTTTCTCATTGAGTGTGGCCAATTTCTCCTTGGCTTCATTCAGCTCTGCCATCTAGGCTTCTAGGATTTGAATCTCCTTCATCATCTTTTGCATGTCTAGGCTTGGAGCCTGTTCTGGTGCCGATGTTGATGGAGCTGTTTGAGCTGTCTGCCCTGTGGGAGGAGCAGTAGTTTGAGGGGACTCCTCAAGGTTTAACTTGCTGAGGGGGTTGAGATGGCTGGCCTCCCTCTTTCTGCTTTAGTGCCTCCTGCAGTGCAGCCTCTGTTTCTACCAATTTACCTTCTGTTTGGACCAGTTGCTGATGTAGTGTTATCAGCATGGCTGCTGTATCCTGGTCTTTCCTCTGCTGAGCAACCTCTTCTGTTTGGGGGTGAAGGGTTGCTGGGATCTTCACCATCTTTCTCAAAGCTGCAATATCTGCATCTCTTTGTTTTAGCAGTGCCTGCACAGCTTTGGGATCCTTTGGGTCATGCCCGAGCTCTATAATTATTTCCTCCAGAGACCTGATCCTGTTGTCTTTAGCCTGGGAGGATGCCTTTTCTAACTCCAACTGTTGAGTGGTATTATTCAAAGAATTCTGCAATCTATAATTTATCAATGTTTTATCTGCAAGAGTGGCATACACCACCTCACCCGTTTGCTTGTGCAATTCAATTTGATCCATTGGGTGAATGTCTTTGGACAAGATTTCCAGGTTTGTTCTTATATAATCAGCTGCAGACTGTGGCTGCAGCGCTGTGGTCATGAAATGGCTCATTATCATTTTGCCCTCTTGCACATCATATGCAGACATCAACCTCTGCTGGTTTGTAGGAGCCATTTTCAACAAGCGATTGTAGAGCTGTAACCTCACTGGCTCATTTCTGGCCTTGATGTCTATGAATTGTTTCTTTATGCTAGACTCACCCTTTCTTTGTTGCCCTGAGGAGCTGACCTCTCCTTCAAGTATTCTTTGCTGCTCTTGCTTTAATGAGCTAGCTGATACCTCTGTGCTGGGGGGACCCATCTGTGCTTGACCAAAAGGCATCTCCTCCTCTGAAAAAGGATTGAGCCTTTGTCTCTTTTCCCCTTGCTGTGATGTTGCGGTACTAAGGGGAGTCTGTTCCTCTCTATCTCTCTTCTTACCCCTCTCTTCATTGATAGGGTTTTGGAGCACCGAAGTCTCCATTGTAACATTCTGTACTGGGGCCTCCTTTTCTTGCATTTGCTCATCATTAGGACCAGGACCCTGTGCCATTTCTTCCTGCTGTTCAGGATGATTTTCAGGCTGTTCTTCTTGGGCTGATTGCTGTTCTTCAGGGGCCTCTTGCTGTTCTGTTTCCTTGCCTTTATCCTTGGCTGAAGTCTCTACTGTAATTGGGGCTTGGGCTGCCTTTTGTGGAGCTGTGGATGATGAGGCAGCTGCTCCCACTTGAGTGCCTGGAAGAGGAAATACCTGTGAACAAAGCTCTAAGTCAACCAACTTTTGGAGATTTCTTATTCCTCTTTGAGCTAATTCTTCTTGTGTAGTAGCCTCTTCTAAGGTGCCTTCCCTCCATTCTAGTTGATTTGCATATTTTTCTATGTGAGGCAACCTTACGTGATCATAACTGGACAGCCTATATCTGACCCTTCTTAAGCTTATGAAATGAGTGGGGTCGTATGGTATCCAAAGGAAGCTGGTCTATAAGGAAGATGGTCTATAAGCCAAGGCCACTTAGCATTCTATCTGCCTCTTGCCAAGCTTCCTCCCTTTTATTGTAGATGAAGGGGCCTAATTGGTTTCTGACTTTAAGCTATGCTTTCTTGCCCTTGCTTGAAAAATGGAGTACATCAACATTGCCAAATTGCCTGAAATACTCAAGGGCAAATAATCTCATAGGCACATATCTGGGCAATCTGTATGGGGCCAACTCACACCCATATATTTTGATAACTGTGTGGTTTTGGTAAAAATACCAATCCCCAATGCTGTATACCTTGGACAACTGAAGAATTCTCTGCATGTCATCAGTTAGTCTTGGAGGAGGTGAGCTCAGAAGCAGAGACATGGCTGGGTGGATGAAGAGGTCTATAAACTCACAATAAGTGTAAGGAGAACAAGACCTATCGTGGAAAACAGAGGACCAATAGACCACTGACCTTGGATTGCCTTGTGCATCCATTCTTTTCACAGAAAAAGGAAATTTCTCATGCTGATAGTATAGGATTAAATGATAGATATAGGAGGTGTATCTGAACACCCTTTCTCTTTCCAAGTCTATCAATTGCTCATGTATTTTATTGGAGATGTAAGTGGCATAGTCATAACAAATTGGGGGCTTACCAGGGGAAAAAATGGCCATTATTGCCAGCACAGTTTCATCAACAATTTCTATTGAATTATAGCCCAATATGGGAATGATCATGTCTGCAAGGTCTGTGCCCAATTGATTTAGGTATACATGATGGATGGGAGGGTACTTCATGGTCTCAGAGTTTGAATCAATGAACAAGTGATTTATCTTGGTGATTTGAGCATCTGTCAGTTTAACTCCCTGCTTTATCAGATCCATCAGTGATAAAGGAACTAATTTCTTAGCAGTTTTGAAGTTTAGCATCTCTCTAATGGCTGCAGGGGTGACAAAAAAAAACTGAGCCTGAAGGGTCAAGCACAGCCCTCTGAGTGGGGTCATAGTAGGCAGCACACTGGTGGATTAGGTCAGGAAACATATTGACCTGAGGGAACTTGAAGATGGGGAGGAAAGAGTCCCAAATGCCCAATATATCAGTTCCACTATTATGCTTAATTTTCAATTCATTTAGCAAGTGAATGTGATACTTGCTATTCATTAGCATTTCCTCTGATACTTGGTAGTCTTTATCTGCTAATGGTTGCCATTCCAACTCTCTTTGAGGGGCATTCAATGGAGCAATATTCAGGGCAACAGGTGCTACTGGTGTATCCATGTTTTTCAAGCGAACTTGGGTTAAATTTCGACTATTTTTGGGAGAAACACCGTCCTGCGCGGTAGGTTAAGTAATTTGTTGAACTACAGCCTGTTTCAGAGCAACAGGGGTGTAATTGGGCACAATTGGCCGGTTAGAAAGTGATGGAATTGGTTTTAAGGTGTAGTAGGCCTATTTCTCCAGGGAAAATGGTCAATTTAAATGGTTTTTTAACAATGCAGGACGAAACAGAGCGCGCAGTTGGGAAATTGACAAATACCTGGTTCAATGGCGGTATTTGAGCTTGGTTGCAGTTGAATTCTGTGCGACAGTAGCTCTGAATGGTCTTGGCAAGGTGCGGCAGCAAAGGATGTGAAAATACATGCAGGAGGCAGAGCAGAAAAACACAGAAAAATGCGCAAAAATGGCAAAATTCGGCCAAATATGCACTTTTTGGCGTTGGTGCGAAAATTTGGATGACGTCAGCGTGATGTCATCAGGTGGGGTCAGGGTCGGGTGACGTCAGCATGACGTCATTGGGTGACGTGGCGGACTGTGAGTGGTCCACGGGGACTGCATAGGTGACGTGACAGCTCGGAGCGATGGCGGGCGGGGGCGCTGATGCGGCGGTGAGGTGGCGCGAAGTTGGCATCACCGTTCAGCGGAAAACTGGGAGTGGTAAGCAGTTTCATATCGCACCGCTATTCATACGGAAGCAGGATTGTCAGAGGCTGGCCCGATCCAGTAATATGGAGACGCATGCCCCCGTGTGTATGTCAGCGGACGTCATTTTTCGGGAGCTAACGACAGTACATCGGGGTCGCTCCGAAATTGATGAGGGCCGTCGGATGGGAAAGCCCAGATCCGACAGCTGGCAGGAGGGCAAGTTGTCAGGGCGATACGGTCAGGCGGGGCATATAAAATATTATTATTTTCTGAAATATGTGCCCGGCAGAACATTATAAAAAGTGGGTTTTTCGGGTTTTTACAGAGTTACGTGTTAAAAGGGATTTTGCACAGGTTTATTTACAAAGAGGGTTTAGGTTATTAATCCAAGCAGATCTCGGATTAATCCCAAGATTAATTTTTCAGCGCTCTTTGGGTCGCGCTCAATGTTTTAGCGCTTGAAAACATTCGAAACGATACATAGAGCTATATGTTGGAAATAATACTGAGAGGGGGGGGGTGAATCAGTATTATCAGATCAATAATACTTTTCAAATTTCATGCTTAGAAACATATACGCTACTTCAGTTAAGTGAACCCGCGTGTATACGCTACTGTGTCTAAAGAAACTAGCGTATATCCATAAATCTTATGATTCAGTTAGCTTATCTTCAGTAAATGGATCAGAACATTATTAACCATATTAACAGTAAACGGGTGCAGTATAACAGAACAGATCATCACACAAAGGCCACACACATACACACCATGATATAAGGTGGAAACCCAATGTGGGTGAAAACCACCTGCTGCAATTTGTTTCTATCTTCCTTTAATAAGAAACTTCTTTTACAATGTACTGGTGCAGTCCTTTACCAGTACGCAGGCTACAACCTGCAGAGGGCTACAACCCTCATAGCTCTTGTACTAGCCAATCCATTTACTAGTACGTAGATGCCTACCTACAGAATGCTCCAACCTTTACTCGTTTTCCAGCTGCTCCTGGAAGGGAGCTACAACCCCCTGGCTCTTGTACTGGATGATATGTTTACCAATACGTAGGTGCCGTCCTACGATCTTCCCGGGACCACGTTTCATACATTTTCATACTGGATCCATGAAACAATCACCATTGTAGTACAACCTGCATCATCAATCTCTGAATCGCCCAATACTGAATCACTGAAACTCTGTCAAGAACACAGACAACATAACAACAACCAGATCCAACTCCATCTTCATACTTCACATTATATACGCTACTTCGACGAACCCAACCTGCGTGTATACGCTCTTTTACCAAAGACAACCCGCGTACAGATCTGTAAATTCAACCTTAAAACTCTGCAGCTATATCAGACATCAAAACATACCCAGATCATAACAATAAACATGCGTCAATAGATCTAGTCTATTCACAGTCAAACCATATGAAGATAATCTTTCCAAGCCTTGAGATCCCGTTCCATCGTTCATCATCATCCTCCACATGAGTGAAACCTTGGTTCAGATCACCAACCCATAACCAACATTTGGATCTCTCACCTCATCAGATATTCGTCACTCACACCACTTTGCCTAATGACCTTCTCCTTATATAGCCTTAGGCACTTCACAATACCACGGACCAAAACCATAGTAACACAATACCATCAACTTCAAAACTAGGGATCGACACGCCCGTCGAGACACCATGGTCCAAAACCATAGGCACAACTTCCAAGGACTAACCGCCACGGACCAAAGGTACTTTTCACATGTACGCGCTTTTACTGAAGCCAACCTGCATGTACACGCTGGTTTTCCTTAATGAACCTGTGTATATCTCTTTCTTGTCCTGCTGTACTGAGATCTGTCCTCTGATCAGGTTGCCATCACTTGTACCTGTCTCTGAGTGAGTTGCCATCAAGGACAACACTTGTATCATAATGCCAACAATCTCCCCCTTTGGACTTGATGGCAACCACCACACCAAGTCACTCTCCCCCTTTGACATCAAGGGCAAAGGGCAGACCAAGATATTCTCTTCTTTGGTATACCTTCTGCTGTCCATACTCCCCCCGAGTACCTGCTGAAATCTCCAAATGTGCTCCCCCTTTGTGTATGCCAAAGTGTACCAATCTATCCATCCTGCTCTTGCTGAATTGTGCTGTTCATGCTCCCCTTGACTGTAGGCAAGATCTGCAAAAGATGTTCTTCAAGAAGAACAAAGACTTATACATCATAGAAGACCCTCCTATCACCAAAAGACTCAATACATACATTCATCACCCAACCTAGTGGGGATATACCAATATTGACTCATCCACCTAACCATGTGGAGATACATTATGAGTTTACTCATGATAAGACATGAACATTACATCATTCATCCCAGGCATAGTGGGGAAACCAACATAGGCCGTTACATGACCTTGACATCATAAAAGAGATATCACAAAAGAGATACATGACATAGTGATGAAATATCTAGACCAAGACTTATGAAAGCCACCAGCAGCATCATGATCTGTATCATTAGCCTGCAATACCATTCCTTTGATCAAACAGCAAGATGTATCATTTAGCTTCATAGACTTTATCAACAACTTCTAACCATAATGCCAACAATGCATTATTTGAAGTATATGCTCCCCCTGAGCCTGTGCCATAAGTATCAAGACATTTCCAGACAACCTCAGCAAACTGTAACTGTTAACCAATAGAGCATATACTGGACTGGATCATATCAGACCCCTTTTCTGAGTCTGTCCCCACTGCTTTTTCACAAACTGACGTATACGCGACTTTGCAGTGTGAAACTCGCGTATATACGCGGCTTTCCTTCATGAAACTTA
The DNA here is from genome assembly GCA_031772625.1 of Pinus tabuliformis. Classification (NCBI taxonomy): domain Eukaryota; kingdom Viridiplantae; phylum Streptophyta; class Pinopsida; order Pinales; family Pinaceae; genus Pinus; species Pinus tabuliformis. The sequence goes on from CM062816.1 coordinate 32,340,516, forward strand.
CGTATGAGAATTAGAAAACTGAAGTTTTACACCTTTAGCTCCCCCTGAGTCTGTTATGTCTGTGCTGTGCTGAGTACCCTGTGCTGTGCCATATTTTTCTGACTGAACTTCCTTCTTCTTCCATATCTTCAAGCATGTTGATGATTTCTTCTTATCATGAGCTTTGTTCCTGCAATCTCTTGCTTTATGTCCAAACTTGTTACATGCATAGCATCTTACATGTTTCATATTCCTCTTATAGCAATTAGCAGCTTTGTGGCCAAACATATTGCAAGAAAAGCAATATCCATTAAAGTACCTTGAATGTGATGATCTTTCTGCATGATGGTCTTGAAACCTTCTTCTTCTACATATGGCTGCAACATGTCCAAGATTATGACATACATGGCATTCAACATTATTCATGGGAGGAGTAAAAGATTTTCTTTGAGGAGTCTCTTTCCTTGGTTGTTGATTAGAGTTTCTTGTCTTACTTTGTGAACCAGATTCACCTTCAATAGACTCATGAAAACCAAGACCAGTTTTGATAGCAGGGGACCTTTGACTACTAAGAATATCACCCAAGATCTTAGTACTATCTTGAAATCGTAATAGTTTATCTTTTTCTTCTAATTTACTTTTCAAGATTTTTACCTCAACTTGATGTTGTTCTTCTTTTTCCAGACATCGCTTCTTCAAGGTCTCTTCAGCTTTCCTTCCTTCATCCAGCTGATGCCTTAGTTTGAGGATCTCGTTTTCTTGCTCTTTATTCAGCGCTAGCAGCATTTGTCGAATTCTAGAGGCACATTCCAACTGATCTTCTAATCTGATGATTTCTTCTTTGAGGGCATTCTCCCTTTTGCTAGGTAGATCTTGCTGATCTATGGTTTGATCTGATGCTTCATTTGCTTGTCCATCTTCATTCTGAGGTGATTCAGGATCTGAATTCTTGCTTCAACTCAACGGCAGGTTGTCATTGTTCCTTTGAGCTGTCTTCTTCTTCTTCCCCATTGTTCTACGAATCTCCTTCAAGCGATCAAGCTTCTCTGAAAAACCTGCTCTGATACCAATTGTTGGAAATAATACTGAGAGGGGGGGGGTGAATCAGTATTATCAGATCAGATAAAACTTTTTCAATTTCATACTCAGATTCATACACACAGCTTCAGTTAAGGATATCAGCGTATATACGCGACTTCGTTAAGGGCAACTAGCGTACATGCAGTAATCTTATGATTTAGTTAGCTTATCTTCAGTAAATCAGAACATTATTAACCATATTAACAGTAAACATGTGCAGTATAACAGAACAGATCATCACACATAAGGCACACACATGAACACCATGATATAAGGTGGAAACCCAATGTGGGTGAAAACCACCTGCTGCAATTTGTTTCTATCTTCCTTTAATAAGAAACTTCTTTTACAATGTACTGGTGCAGTCCTTTACCAGCACGCAGGCTACAACCTGCAGAGGGCTACAACCCTCATAGCTCTTGTACTAGCCGATCCATTTACTAGTACGTAGGTGCCAACCCTACGGAAGGCTACAACCTTCACTCGTTTTCCAGCTGCTCCTGGAAGGGAGCTACAACCCCCTGGCTCTTGTACTGGCTGATATGTTTACCAATACGTAGGTGCCGGCCTACGATCTTCCTGGGACCACGTTTCATACATTTTCATACTGGATCCATGAAACAATCACCATTGTAGTACAACCTGCATCATCAATCTTTGAATCACCCAATACTGAATCGCTGAAACTCTGTCAAGAACACAGACAACATAACAACAACCAGATCCAACTCCATCTTCATACTTCACATTGTATACGCTACTTCGACGAACCCAACCTGCGTGTATACGCTCTTTTACCAAAGACAACCCGCGTACAGATCTGTAAATTCAACCTTAAAACTCTGCAGCTATATCAGACATCAAAACATACCCAGATCATAAAAATAAACATGCGTCAATAGATCTAGTCTATTCACAGTCAAACCATATGAAGATAATCATTCCAAGCCTTGAGATCCCATTCCATCGTTCATCATCATCCTCCACATGAATGAAACCTTGGTTCAGATCACCAACCCATAACTAGCACTTGGATCTCACACTTGCTCAGATCTTCATCACTCACACACTCCCCCTTTGGCCTAATGATCTTCTCCTTATATAGCCTTAGGCACTTCACAATACCACGGACCAAAACCATAATAACACAATACCATCAACTTCAAAACTAGGGATCAACACGCCCGTCGAGACACCATGGTCCAAAACCATAGGCACAACTTCCAAGGACTAACCGCCACGGACCAAAGGTACTTTTCACATGTACGTGCTTTTACTGAAGCCAACTTGCGTGTACACGCTGGTTTTCCTTAATGAACCTGCGTATATCTCTTTCTTGTCCTGCTATACTGAGATCTGTCCTCTGATTAGGTTGCCATCACTTGTACCTGTCTTTGAGTGAGTTGCCATCAAGGACAACACTTGTATCATAATGCCAACACTATAATGCTCGGGGAGGGGATATATAGATTTTTTGGGTTTTTTGCATAATTTACATAGTAATAGGGGGAATAGGGGGTATAGGGAGTTAAATAGTGATAGATTAGCAGTTAGTATGAGTGGAAAAGGTGGATGAGAGGGGAAAAACACTAAGTTTTATATGAAATCAACTTAGTTTAGGAAGTAGATCAAAATGAAAAGAATTTTTACACAAGAAATGTGGCTTTTAAAGAAACAAGAACCAACAAAAGACTTTGACTTCTTCCATGAGCATAGGTAGTATTGGGATGTTAGTAATGAGTGTAAATGGGGGTAATCAGGGGGTTAGACATGCTCCATGGTGATGCTGCAAAAATGATAGAGAAGAGGAGCTTATCTATCCAGTGAAGTTTTCTTGCTTTAGATCAACAAAATTGAAAAGAGTTGACACTACTACAACCCCATCTACCTACCCATCTACTTGCCTAGCATTTTTTGTTTCTTCACAGAGGGTGCACTTGGACTAGCAAACCCTCACTTGTTTCTTTTCTTTTCTTTTTGCTTTTTTCTTTGCTTTTCTATCTACAACTAACCTTATTACCTCCAAGGCCCCAGATTAAGCAGTTGGGAACCTTAATTCTCTACCTAAATACTGGCCTGCCAAGATTAAGCAGTTTGGACAGGCTTCTTTCTCTATTCTTATGACAAGAAATTGAAACATGGCATGATCCAGATTAGGCTGTTGGACCATCCATCCAAAATTCAGTCAACATCAAGCTATGTACAAATATTGCATTCTCTTGGAAATATGGGATCTTTGCATCACCAAAGCAGAGCATATTTGGAACTTTCTTTGCCAATCATGAAATATGAAACCTATTGGTATAGGTATCTAACAGAAACAATGGGTGAAAAGTGAAAGTGCTAAAAATAGCTTTTCTAAAAAAGCATTTCGCGACCCCTTCTTATTTTAGTCAGTCCCTGGACTAAACATAGGAAGTAAAATTCGAATTTGATGTTAACAACTGTTTGTAAATTGATTAATTAATTCATCTTGAGTTAATTAGTTAAGGAATTATGAACATGAAGTCTATGTGAGGACATGCAACAGTTTCTCCTTTGATTGAGGGATCTATCCATTAGATAAAGAGATAAGAGTGAGTTGTAATATTGAGTTGTAATTAGTTGGCTCAGTTAACTGAGTCAAGTCCAGTTAGATTAATTTAATAGTTTGTTAAATTAATGAGAGTTCAGTTAGTTAATGCTTGCATGCATGTAACTATTGTATTTCATATAACTGAGTATTCTCTCATGGATAACTCATGCATGTCAGTTCAGTCAGAGACCCAGTTGAGATCAAATGGAGGGATAGTGTACTATCAGTTGCAAGAATATTCCATTGTGAATATTCCTTGCATGCAGAAGGAATATTATTCCTTAAGGATTGCACAGTTGGATCAGAGGTTACAGTGAGTGTGATGAGGCAAATTCACACATGTGACATCATTGTACCCCAATCAAAACTGCACAAGGAAATAGGAGGCTTGGAGGGCTTGAGGAAGACATATACTATGTCTATTCAATCTATGAGCTGTAATGTTTGATTGTAAAGAGAGCAGGATAGCTTGAGAGCTAATTCTTTTTGTAACTTGAACAAGATTTCCACTTGTATGATAATACAGAGTTGGGGTTTTAGGCTAGTGCTTTCCCCAGTGTTATATCTTCTATGTTAAGGTTGATTACTTCTCATTCTCAGTTATATCTGTACTCGATTGATGATGCTCATATCTGTTTAAGATTCCGCAAAGTTTATGGTAGAAGTAGAACTAGTATTATGCTTTAGGACATTACATATATCAGTTGATCTACAGTGAAAATTCTACATGGTATCAGAACACAGGTGATCAAGGAAGAACAATATACAAGCAGGAGAAGTTCGAAGTTTGGTTTTTGAATATTGAATTGAGTTCTTATCACATCTATTTCACCTATGGCGTTCAATGGTTTAAGACTCAAATATGCCCTTGATGGAAGTTCGAATTATATAGCTTGGAAGGATCGCATGGAGGTAGTATTAGAAGATAACGGTCTAAAGGACTTCATTGATCAAGAAGTCCAAAAGCCAACTGATGCTACTCAACTGGCGGAATGGAAAAAGTGTGTGGCTAGAGGAAGGAGAATCCTCCTGGAGGGAGTTTGAGATCACATTGTCTCGAGCCTCCATGGGAAGGAGACTCCATTTTTGATGTGGAAAACATTGAAATATCTTTATCAGAATAGTAGGGATCAGAGAAATATGGCACTAAAAGACAAGCTTCGAAAGATCAAGTGCGAAAAGGGCGACACAATCTCTACGTTCCTGAACAAGCTCACCACCTACAGGGATGAGCTTGGAAGCGTAGGGATCGTGACAGCTAATGATGACATGGTGAGTCTTGCACTCCTCGGTCTTCCTAAGAGCTGGCATAGCTACCAGGAATCAGTTAATGGAAGAGAGAAATTGCCAGATTGGGAACAAATTTGGTCGGATTTGATGCAATAGGAGATAAGGTGAAGCACCAAGGATGGATCTTCATCAAAACAAGATGATGAAGAAAATCTAGCTTTAGCGAGTAAAGCTAAGAAAGGGAAAGGGAAGGTGTCCCAATCCAAATATTCTCATGGTGGGAAGAAGGTTGACAAGTCGAAAGTGCGATTCTTTCACTATCATGAAGTGGGCCATTATGCAATGAATTGTCCACAAAAGAAATCCAAGAAGGGTTCATCAAAGGGATTTGATGGTGATGCACTAGCTTCACAGTTTGAGCTGGATTTGTCTCTTATCACATGCATGGTTTCATCCATGGTGGGATGTGTTTGGTACCTGGATAGTGGAGCTTCTTTCCACATGTTGGGTGACAAGAATCTTTTCAGTACATTGGAGGAGAAGGATTTCCAGATGCAGATCGAGATGGGCGATGATGGAAAGTACTATGTCTCACGTGAAGGTACAATTGTGTTTCAGAGGGAGCATGGCACTCCTCTCACCCTATCTGCTATTAAGTATGTACCAAGTCTGAAAAAAATCTTGTGTCTGTTGCTATGCTAGTAGATAAAGGCTATGATGTAATCTTTAGCAAAGGAAAGGTATTCTTGAAGCATATCGGCACTGGACAGACAAAGCGAATAGGGATTCAAGTTAAGAATCTCTACAAGATAGAGGTAGATGAATGTGCAGCTTTGAGTTCCAAAGCAGAGATGGTGCAGAGCCAAGATTTTGACAAGCTATGGCATAGAAGATTGGTCCACTTGCACCATGGAGCCTTGAAAATCATGCAGCAGATTTCTACCAGATTACCCAAGGGAAAACTTGAGAAAATGAGTACATGCAAAGTTTGTACCTTGGGTAAGTATGAAAAATATTCCTTTCTGAATAGAGATAGTAGAGCTGGAGCAATCCTGGAGCGAGTTCACTCAGATGTATGTGGACCATTCTCTACAGCCTCCATCGCTAAACAAAGGTACTATGTTATTTTATTGATGATTTTTCTCGTAGATGTTGGATCTACTTTATGAAAAAGAAGTATCAGACCTTCTTGAGGTTTTGTGAGTTTAAAGCCTTGGCAAAGAAAGAATATGGAAAGAAAGTAAAAGCCTTGTGTAGCGAGAATGGTGGAGAGTATGTTTCCTAGAAGTTTAAAGACTTCTGTGCTGCAGAAGGAATTAAATGGGAACTGACGGCACCTCATAACCCACAACAGAATGGGGTGGCCGAAAGGAAGAAGAAATCTATTGTGGGAGCAACTTGAGTGATGTTGCATGACCAATGCCTACCACTTCATCTATGGGCTGAGGCATGCAATACAATAGTGTACCTTTAGAACAGAAGTACTCATCATATCTTGGGGATGAAGACACCTATGGAGGCTTTTTCGGGGAAGCGACCAGATGTGAGTCACTTCTACATCTTTGGAGATTCATTAGTTTACTGTCATGTGACCAAAGATGCTTTGAAGAATCTAGACCCAACAGCTAAGTTGGGGATACTTGTGGGGTACATAGTTACACCCCACAATTATTGTATGTTTCTGCCTGCCAATTAGAGGACCGTAGTGTGCAGGGATCTGAATTTCGATGAGCAAAGAGCCATGCGAGTGTCACTTGAGAGGGAGCTCAAGTTGCATGGATATGAGGAACTTTTAGTTCCATAGGAGGAGGAGCCTCCGGATGATGTGGATCAGCCACATGTAGAGGATCTAGTAGTGAAGACCACCACTCCTGGAGAGTCTTCCAAAGACGGGTGGAAAGGCTCGTGAGAAGATGACTAATTGATGCTAGATGCAAGAGAGAATGTGGGGTAGCCATCCTCTCAGCGCAGATAGAAGAGATCTCCCGAGAGATACATTGTCTACATGGCCCTGGTTGGGGAGTGTGTAGCGACCGAACCTTCTTCTTTTTACGACACAGTGTAGCAACCAGTCTAGGTTGATGCAATGGTAGAAGAGTACGATTCTATCATACAAAACAGTGTGTGGGATGTTTTCCCTAGACCTGGGGACAAGTCAATGGTTAGTTCCTGATTGCTTTACAAGGTAAAGCAAGCAGCTGATGGTAGTGTTGAGAAACACAAGGCAAGGTTTGTTGCCTGAGGTTTCTCACAGGTTGAGGGGATCGACTACGATGAGACATTTTCTCCCATAGCAAGGTACTCATCTATCAGATCGATGCTAGCTCTATCAGCTCAGATGGGTTGGAAGATCCATCAGATGGATGTGAAGATGGAATTCCTCAATGGGAAGATTGAAGAAGAGGTATACGTTAAGCAGCCCGAAGGATTTGAGACCTTAAATCATGAGTCGCATGTTTTCTGACTCAAGCGAGCACTGTATGGGCTGAAGCAAGCTCCCCGTGCTTGGTATACTAGGATTGACAGTTATTTCACCGGATTGGGCTTCACCAGGAGTGACGCAGATGCGAACCTTTACCACATCATGGTAGAAGGTAAGCCATTGATTATTGTATTTTATGTCAATGATTTGATTTTGACAGGTGATGGTCAGCTGATCAAATCTTGCAAGGAGGACCTTGCAAGAGAGTCTAAGATGGAGGACATGGGCCTCATGCACTACTTTATAGGCATGGAAGTGTGGCAAAAATATGGGGAAGTATTTGTATCTCAAGGCAATTATGCCAATGAGATACTCAAGCACTTTCACATGGAGAAGTGCAAACCCATGCAGACTCCTCTAGCTGGGAATTGGAGGAAGGACGATGCTACTTCAGGTGAGGTAGTAGCTGCTATTGTTTATCAACAGCTAGTGGGTTCACTTATGTATTTGGTGAACACATGACCTGAATTATGCTTTGCGGTGAACCAGCTAAGTCAAGCCATGGTTTAGCCTACCAAGCTATTTTGGAAGGCAGCGAAGCATGTGCTGAGATATCTTAGAGGAACTACACAGTACAGATTGTGGTACAGACGGATAGAGGGAGTGAAGTTGCAAGGCTTCATAGATGCGGATTGGGCTGGTAGTCCATCAGATCGGAAGAGCACTTCTGGAGGAATCTTCAACCTTGGTTCAGCTGCAGTTTCTTGGTATAGCAGGAAACAGAGATCAGTTGCACTTAGCTCAGCAAAGGCTGAATACATGGCTTCCAGTTAGGTAGCATGCAAGACCATTTGGATGAGAAAGATTCTAGTGGGATTGTTTAGTCAGATGATGGATCCTACAGTGATATACTGTGATAATCAGAGTTGCATAAAACTCTATGAGATTCCAGTGTTTCATGACAGGTCCAAGCACATAGATATCCGTTACCATCATCTACGGGACTGTTTGGTCAAGAGGATCATGATGTTGCAGTATGTTTTGAATGAGGAGCAGGATGTAGATATTTTGATTAAGGCATTATCAAAATGCAATGATCCGAATTGGATCCACAAAAGAACTGTCAAAGAACCATGATTGTATCAGGTCGGGAAAAATCTCTAAAGAATCCAAAATAGCGATCAACAACACCCTGAACCAGTGGCAATGGTAGCCAGCGTGGAACGACGAGGACCTTCGTCAAAGTTCATTGATTGAGGCCGCTGGAGACTGTACGGGAGGTCAAAGTAGCCCTTGGGAGCCCCAAATCAGGAAAAGGAGGTGATTTTTGATGCGTGATTAGTGTTTAGCGCTAATCACACATCGCTGGGTGAACAGGGAGGAAATGGGGGAAGCCCGAGCACTCGAATGCATGGGGGAGCTTGAGAATCATGGGCAAAAGGCAAAAAGTGATAAAAGGAAAAAGGCAGGACCCTTGCTCTGGAAACCAGCAGTATTGATCGGGGCGCCCTCAAACGGTAAGCGGTTTTGGATGGAAGCGGAGCGATCCCACTCAACGATCGACACGTGGCAAGTGGAGGTGAGAGAAAACCACCGTTGATCACGCGCTAACAGTCGAGCAAGTCAACCGCACGAAACGTGCGTATGGCATTGGATCTGGGGGACCCAGATCAGACGGCTGAGATCGCGCCCAATGGAGGAAGCGGAATCGACGAAGGAATGAGCCACGATTTAGAAGGATTTGAAGTTCGTTTGACCACCATGATGGAGGAAGAACTCATTCCACGATGTAACCAAAGAAATGAACCGACAAAGCAGGCTGGCGCCATTTAGAGGAGGACATGTGGCCACTCCCTGAGCGCTGATGATGATGCCGAATAGGGAACTCCAAGCATAGCTACAAAAGGTGAATCGACGGAGGTGGCAAGGGAACCAAATGGCTTCAAAGCCATGAACAGAGACATAATACATAGTTAAGTCAGTCAGACAAAGAGAGATAGAGAGACCAGAATCCTAAGAGGAGGACGGGACACACAGAGAAGAAGACAGTAAATCAAAAGGAGAAGAAGACAGAGGTTCGAGCTGACCAAAGGCAACATCGAACACCAAAGAGCTTGAGAGATTCAAACCATCCTAGAGAGGATCTATCCGGACAGAGCACCACATTGGGCTCTTTCCCTTGTAGACCAAAAGGTCACAGAGCTGGTAGGCAAACCGAGTTTGTGCACTCCAGTGGCTTGGGGAATCCAAGAACCACCCTGCCAAGAAAATCTGCTTCAGAAGAACTCACATTGAGTCCCTGCATTGTAATTCTCTGCTTAAAGACACAATAAAATAAGGCCACCTTTTAGAGCTGGATCGGAGTTGTAGCCCTGGAAAATAGGGTGAACTCCTTATTAACTTCTTACTGTATTTCTCTACTGTCTTTCGATTGAAATGTTTGTGTATTGGCAATCTGATCGATCCGTTGCTTAAATAACACAGAACACACACACCAGCACATGAGTCTATAATACCTTTGTTTAATAATCATTTAACTAATGTCATTCATAGGGTGAATATCAGATCAAGTGGTATCAGAGCTCAGGGCTGTAAGGTTAGACAAGCTTGTGTTGGTTTAGCTGTGAATGCTCACTAGATCAAAGTTCAAATTAGGAGAAGGAGATTTGGTGGAAACTAAACCTGAAATTGGGAGAGTCTATCCTCGAAAGACAATGTCAGAGGAAGGTTCTATGGGGCCAGACCCTCAATTCATAGAAAGTTTCCTAACTACAAAGTCTATGGTAAAAGAACTGTATAGGGAGTTTGGAAAGCATAAGGTTGAAGACTCCTCAGGTTCTAAACAAGATAAAGAAGAAGATGAGTCTCACTTCCATGACCACTCCAAAGGAAAGGGGAAAGAGGAAAGTTTTCTCACACCTCCTAATAGCCCTGTGCATAATAAGAAAGCATCTTTGATTAAGCTAGATGTTAAATTTGATTTGCCTATATATGATGGAGAGCTAAATGCTGAAAAGTTGGACAATTGGATTAGACAAATTGATGTCTATTGTAGGGTATAGAACATAGACTCAGGCAAAAGTAAAATTTAGCTGGCAGCCTACGCCTAGGAGGCACTACCTTGGTTTGGTGGAAGGAAGAACCCAAGTTGATATGAAGAGACATGGTAAGACCATCTCTGTCTGGAATGAATTTGTTGCTGCAATCAAAAAGCAGTTCTATCCATTGGCCTACATGCAACAAGCCATGATGAGTTGGCAAACTTTTCGACAGTTGAAAGGGCAAAGTTTGCAAGGGTATACTCAAGAATTCAGAAAGAGAGCATTGATGTTGGGTATCTCATTAGACTCACCAGAGACTCTTTTGAAGTACATTGGTGGTCTACACAGCTACATGAGGCATACCATCCTCATGTTTAATCCCACTAGTATAGATGAGGTATCTGTACAAGCTACTCATCTAGAAGCTAGAGGAAAGAATGGAAATCCAGAAGTTGGGGGACCATCCAAACCCATTGTAAGCAAGAGCAAGGATAAAAGAAAGTAGAAATGGAAATCAAGGAAGGCTAACACTGCACAGAAAAGAAAAGCTTCATGCACTCATTGTAAAAAGGATGGGCATGATGATGAGCATTGTTGGATTCTGCATCCAGAGCTGAGACCTAAGATGTCCGAGGGCAAGAAGAAGAAGACTGCTGCAGCTATTTAGAAAGATTTGGGATCAGACTCAGGAGATGAAACAACTATAGCAATCACAGGTATAAAAGGTAAGAACTCTAAAGCATCTACTAGTAATTCTGCTCAATCTGTTATTGATGAAGAAAATGAGAGAAAAAGACATGAGCTTTTCCATATTTGAGTTATTTCCAAAAATCAAAAGATTGATACTTTGTTTGATAGTGGCTCACAAGTAAATCTAATTTCTGAAGCAATTGTAAATAAATTGGGATTAGCAACTACACCTCACAAGAAACCATACCCATTAGGATGGTTGAATGATAAAGCACATCTACAAGTGACTTGACAGTGCAAACTCAAGTTTTCTTTTGGGTCAGCATTTGTAGATGAGGTTGAGTTAGACATAATTCCTTTGGATATATGTGGAATTGTTTTAGGAAGTCCTTACTTGTATGATAGAAAGGCTATTTTCTATAGAGCTAAGAACAAGTATCTACTTGTCAAAGATGTAATTGAATAATTTGTAAGAGCTCATAAGCTCAAGAATAATTATACTCTCATAAACTTAGGACAAATGAAAAGAATGATAAATTCATGCAAACAATTCTTACTGATCGTTGTAAAGGAAAAGAAACTTGATAAAACCAATGGATTTGAGGGCTGTAATGCTGAACAACAAGCTAATATAGAAAAGGTTGTTTCAGAGTATGATGTCTTGTTTCAAGAACCTAAAGGTCTGCCACCCAAAAAGGGAATAGTACATGATATTATTTTGCAGCAAGATGTTCCATTGCCTAACATTGGAATGTACAGGTTGTCTGCTTTAGAGAATACCGAAATCAAGAAGTAGGTGCAGGAGTTGCTCGAGAAAGGGTTCATCACGCTTAGCACATCACCAATCGTTTTGGTGAGAAAGAAAGATGGCTCGTGAAGAATGTGCATTGATTACCGAGCACTGAATAAGATAACAATAAAAAATCGTTATCCCCTTCCTCGCATAGATGATCTTTTAGATCAATTAAAGGAAGCTGTTTATTTCACCAAGCTGGATTTGCACAGTGGATACCATTAGGTCAGAGTTGCAAAGCAAGATGCATGGAAGACTACTTTCAAAACAAAGCAGGGATTGTATGAATGGCTGGTTATGCCTTTTGGCTTAACTAATGCTCCTGCTACTTTCATGAGATTAATGAATGATGTACTCAGACATTTTCTTGATGATTTTGTTATTGTGTATCAGGATGACATTTTGATTTTTAGTAAAATGCGGGAAGGACATTTAAAACATGTTAAGCAGACATTAGATGTTTTGAAAAGAGAAAAACTTTATGTTAAACTCTCAAAATGTGAATTTGGCAAAACATCTCTAAACTACTTGGGTCATATAGTAGGGGGAGGTGAATTGAAAATAGATCCCTCTAAAGTGATAGTCATTGTGAACTAGCCTAAACCCAGGTCTGCTACAGAAGTGAGAAGCTTCGTAGGAGCAGCACAGTATTGGAGGAAGTTCATTTCTAACCTTTCCTCAATTGCATCTCCCTTAATGCCTTAACAGGATTGAATAAGGTGTTTCAGTGGGGAGGAAAACATCAGAAAGCCTTCGACACCTTGAAAGAAAAGATTAGTACAACACCTGTACTAGCACTGCCAGATCTACAAAGACCACCTGAGATCCAAACAGATGCCAATGACTATGCCATGGGAGTAGTGTTGACACAGCACCGTAAACCCATATGTTATCATTTTGAGACTTTTAATCCTGTAGTAGTTAACTATCCTACATATGATAAAGAATTGTATGCATTAGTTCAAAGTGTGAAAAAGTGGAAACATTACTTAATGGGCAAAGAGACAGTAATACATACTGATCATCAACCACTTCAATATCTACACTCCCAAATTAAGTTGCAGCAATCAAGACATTATAGATGGATGGCTTTTCTACAACAGTTTCATTTAGTCATCAGATATAAAAAGGGAATACATAACAAGGTTGCAGACATGTTATCTAGACCCATTATAAATGCATCTACCATACTTAAGCATAATTCTATGCTACATGAAAGCTACATAGAACAATATGCTCAAGATATGGACTTTAAAGATGTATATGCAACTTTGAGTCAAGGCAAAAGAGTAGAATAATTGGACTATCATATGAACGACCAACTCTTATATCATTGTGGGAAACTCTGCATTCCACAAACTGAGAGAGTAAAGATAATTAGGGAAGCACACACTTCTCTGATATCAGGTCACTTTGGGGTAAGTAAAACAGTTGCACAGCTGCAAAGGTTCTGCTATTGGCTGAAAATGAATGAGACAGTTTCTAGATATGTAAGAGGGTGTGCTATGTGTGCTAAAAGCAAGCCTAGTAACAGAAAACTAGGCTTGTACACTCCATTGCCAGTTCCTTCTCACCCTTGGGAAAGTGTTTCCATGGATTTTGTTGGAGGACTGCCTAAATTTAGGAAAGGTCATGATTATCTATATGTTGTTGTGGATAGGTTCAGCAAAATGTGTATTTTGATACCTTGTAATAAACAGATTACAGCTGAACAGACTGCAAAATTGTTCTTTGAACATGTGTGGGTTCATTTTGGATTACCCACTTCTGTTGTATTTGATCGAGACACCCGATTTGTGGGGAAGTTTTGGTCGAGTCTATGGGAACTGATGGACACCAAACTGAAGAAAAGCACAACTTTTCATCCACAAACAGATGGCCAGACAGAAGTAGTAAACAGGGCAGCGATCCAGTTACTGAGAGGATATTACAACAAACATCCTAAGCTTTGGGATGAACACTTGTGTTATGTGCAACATGCTTACAACAGAGCAAAGCATTCTTCTACACAGAGATCTCCTTTTGAGACCTGTTTTGGTTTCACACCAAGGTCTCCTTTGGATTTTGTCTTTGGTAAAGATACCATGGATGATGGACACAGTGACGTGGACAAGGCAACTAGGTTCATTGAATAGATCCAAGAGATCCAACAGGTAGTACAGGAACATCTAGAAAAGAGCCAAGCTAAGTATAAGGCTAGGCATGATAAGCATCGGATGGAGCATAGTTTTCAAGTTGGAGACCAAGTATGGCTGTATATCAGCAAGGACAGGATGCAAGGTGAAGGTAAAAAGCTAAAACCTATCAGGTATGGACCCTTTAGGATACTTGAGAAGATTGGTGAAAATGCTTTTTGCCTTGATTTACCAGCTTACATGCACATCTACTCAGTCGTAAATGTAGATTACTTGAGATTGTTTGAACCTTCAATGATTGAGGACCCTGAAGAGCAGAGTCAATTGCCTTCGATTGATGACCTGCTACCTGAATATCTTAATAAACTGCAAGAAGACACTGTGCTGGATAGGAAGGTGAGGATGACATGAAGGGGAGATGTTGAGTACCTCAGGATTGGGCTCAAAGGTTCAAAGCCAAACAGTGCAAAGTGGATTGAGATTGGACAAGTGAGAAAGCAATACCCTCACTTAGTCAATGCTTGAAAACCAACTTTTGGCGGTCTAGAATCTTTTTTAGTGGGAAGGTCATGATCTGAATTGGATCCATAAAAGAACTGCCAAAGAACCATGACTGTATTAGGTCAGGACAAATCTCTAAAGAATCCAAAACAGTGATAGAAAACACCCTGAACCAGTGGCAATGGCAGCTAGCATGGAACGACGAGGACCTTGGTCAAAGCGCACTAACTGAGGCCCATGGAGATTGCGCGGGAGGTCAAAGTAGCCCTTGGGAGCCTCAGATTGGGAAAAGGAGTTGATTTTTGATGTGTGATTAGCGCTTAGTGCTAATTGCGCATCGCTGGGTGAACAGGGGTGAAATGGTGGAAGCCCGAGCACTCGGACGCATGGGGGAGCCAGAGAACCGCGGGTGAAAGGAAAAAAGCACTAAAAGGAAAAAGGCAGGATACGCGCTCTGGAAACCGGCAGTATTGATCGGGGCGCCCTCAAACAGTAAGCAGTTTTGGATGGAAGCGGAGTGATCCCACTCAATGATCGACGCATGGCAAGCAAAGGTGAGAGAAAACCACCATTGATCGCGCGCTAATAGTCGAGCAAGTGAACCGCACGAAACATGCGTATGGCATTGGATCTGGGGGACCCATATCGGACGGCTAAGATTGCGCCCGATGGAGGAAGCGGAATCGATGAAGGAATGAGCCGCGATTTAGAAGGATTTGAGGTCCATTTGACTGCCATAGTGGAGGAAGAACTCATTCCATGATGTAACCGAAGAAACGAACCGACGAAGCAGGCTGGCGCCATTTAGAGGAGGACATGTGGCCACTCCCTGAGCGCTGATGATGACAGCGAACAAGGAACTCCAAGCGCAGCTGCAGAAGGCGAATCAATGAAGGCGGTAAGGGAACCAAACAGCCTTGGGTTCAAATGGCTTCAAAGCCATGAACAGAGACAGAATACACAGTTAAGTCAGTCAGACAGAGAGAGACAGAGAGACTAGAATCCTGAGAGGAGGACAGGACACATAGAGAAGAAGACAGTAAAGCAAGAGCAGAAGAAGATAGAGGCCTGAGCTGACCAAAGGCAGCATCGAGCACCAGAGAGCTTGAGAGATTCAAGCTATCCTAGAGAGGATCTGTCTGGACTGATCACCACATTGGGCTCTTTCCATTATAGACCAAAAGGTCATAGAGTTGGCAGGAAAACCGAGTCTGTGCACTCCAGTGGCTTGGGGAATCCAAGAACCACCCTGCCAAGCAAATCTGCTTCAGGAGAACTTACATTGAGTCCCTACATTGTAATTCTCTGCTTAAAGACACAATAAAATAAGGCCACCACTGAGAGCTGGACCGGAGATGTAGCCCTAGAGAATAGGGTGAACTCCTTATTAACTTCTTGTGTTTTGTGTCTGCTTACTATATTTCTCTGCTGTATTTCCATTGAAATGTCTGTGTATTGGCAATCTGATTGATCCGTTACTTAAATAACACAGAACACACACACCAACACATGAGTCTGTAATACCTTTGTTTAATAAATCTTTAACTGATTTCACTCATAGGGTTATCAGATCATGCAAGTTCGAGTTCCACAGAGACAGGATCGGGGTTACTGATAATCCCTTTCTTGTTGAGAGAATGCTAAAAATAACACTATTATAAATAGCCCAACTATAAATAGTAGTTCAACCATTGTGGATCTTAGCAACAATGGGTGAAAAGTGAAAGTGGTAAAAATAGCTTTTCTAAAAATCACATTTCGGGATCCCTTCTTATTTTAGTCAATCCCTTGACTAAACATCGGAAGTAAATTTAAATTTGATGTTAAAAACTGTTTGTAAATTGATTAATTAATTCATCTTGAGTTAATTAGTTAAGGAATTATGAACATGAAGTCTATGTGAGGACATGCAACAGTTTCTCCTTTCATTTATCCATCAGTTAAAGAGATAAGAGTGAGTTGTAATTAGTTGGCTCAATTAACTGAGTCAAGTCCAGTTAGATTAATTTAACAATTTGTTAAATTAATGAGAGTTCAGTTAGTTAATGCTTGCATGCATGTAACTATTGTATTTCATATAATTGAGCATTCTCTCATGGATAACTAATGCATGTCAGTTACGCTTAGTAACATGAAATCAAGTGTGGGATAATGAGATGGACGGGAGCTCGGACTAGGGTTCTGAGAAAATCCTCAACGGCGCAGACTGCACAGAACGGCATACACCATCGGACGGAAAGGAAAACCTCTGCAGCGTGACAGAGCTGCAGGACATTAGAGCGGCACAATGGAATATCTTCAGGGGAGGGCATCAGAGCCCTCCCCTTCGCAGCACGATCCTAAGCATACGGTAATCTTTGGATCTGTCGACAAGGAGATCTTAAACAAAGGGAAAAAGCATCAATATGATAACAAGGAGAAGGAAAATCGGGAGGACAAAGACAGTAGCACACAAGATGGAAGAGAAACCCCAAAAGAAGGCCCGAAAATATCCTCAACAACATGCCGACCAGTGGCCAAAGAACGGCCACGAATAGAGCTGCTGGGAGACAAGATTGAAAGGAGAATAGAGTACATGAGAGATCATGCCCTTATCGGGAAGTTTATAGGGTTCTGGCCGACTGAGAAAGCCTTATATGGCTGGATAGCGGCGAAATGGAAACCCAAAGGAGATGTCACTCTGCAACTAGGGCCGAAAGGCTTCTTTACTGCAATCTTCTTCTGCCTAGAGGACAAATATAGGATTCTGGGAGCTGGGCCTTACTTTTTTAACTCAGCGGGACTGTATTTAAGGGAATGGATTCCAAGATTTAACCCAGATAAAGAAGACCTCACATGGGTGTCGGTTTGGATCAAAATATACTCTCTTCCAGATGAGTATTGGGACGAGGACATTCTCAAAGGTATAGGAAATGGAGTGGGGGAATTCATCAGAGCGGCAGAAGAAACCAAATCGCGTAGATACACTTCCTATGCTCGAATATGCGTATTCATACGCCTGAATGAAGCTCTACCAGAGTCGGTAACTCTTGCCCACCGTGATGAAGAATGGGTCCAGCCTCTCGACTATGAACATGTACCCTTTCGATGCAGAAAGTGCCATGCTCTGGGGCATCTTTTCAGGGACTGCCCTCTAAACGCCAAAGCCAATATCCCTGACCCCTCTGAAACCCTAGCACAGGAAGGCTTCACCAAAGTCCCAAGCCGGAAGCGCTCGCATAAAAAGCCCCAGAATGGGACCAGACCCCAGCAAAACAAGACCCAAGGCCCAGTAACTAAGAACAGCTTCGATATTCTTGCTCAATCCTCAGATGAGCAACCCCTGATCTCTGAGACCAACCCTGTTCACCCTTCCTCCTCCTCCCATCCCCCTCCCTCAGTCCCCCCTTCCAAATCTCAACCACCCATTATCATTCCAACTATCCTCAGTAGAAGTCAGAAAGAAACAGCAGAGATTCACAAGGATATGGAAGTCGACGGAAAGGCAGACCTCCCCCAGGACTCAGAGATCAATATAGAAGAAAATAATCAAGTACAACAAATGGAAGAAGAGCCAGAAAGCATAGATCTAATTGGCCTAGACATTCTGGAATTAGAACTAGCATGCAAAAAGAAGGCATACGACTCAATATCAGAGAATCAACTCAATAAGCTGGAAATGGTCATCTCGAGGGCCTATCATCAGCACCAACTAGGGATACAACCGGGAAGTCATTGGGATGGCAGCCTACGCCCAAAAGACACTAAAAAGAGAGGAAGAAAAATAGATCTCCAGCGAACGATCGAGATTGGGAAAATCCTGGTAGATTCAGGCAGGTATGCTAAATTGACGAAGTACTACAAGCCCTCTATCAATAGTTGAACCATGAAGCTAGTATCTTGGAATTTAAGAGGGCTTAACAGCCCTGGAAAACTCAGAATGTTAAAAAACATGATTAAATTGGAAAAGCCGCAGATGTGCTTTCTCCAGGAAACCAAGTGTAACAGCTCTACACTAGGAAGTATACTCTCTAAAGCATGGCCAGGTTGTCGCTCGGTTGCAGTAGACGCCACGGGAGCCTCAGGAGGGCTTGCTATAGTATGGAATACCCAAGCGGTATCCCTCTCAGATTTTCATGCCTCTCATCACCTCATACAGGCGGCCTTTCACATATTGGGTACCAACATTCATGGCAATTTATCCAATATATATTTCCCGCAAGACACAGGAAGCAAAATTGCGCTCCTTGACACAATAGAAGCTCTGAGCAACAACAGGAGGTATCCACTATGGATTGTTGGAGGAGATTTTAACATGATCACTAAAATCGAGGAGAAGAAAGGAGGGAGAAGCAGATTGGAACCAGAAGTTGCTCGCTTCAAGGACTTCATCCAAACTGCGTCTCTCATAGATATGCCATTCTGTAATGGTACCTTCACTTGGAGCAATCGCAGAGCTGGCAAACATCAAATTGCCTCCAAATTGGATCGCTTCCTCATCTCAGACAATGCGGTTCATCTAGGAGGAGACATCTCAGCCGCAATACTTGCGCACACAGGGTCAGATCACTGGCCGATCGCCCTACAATGGCAAAGACCAGGTGACTTGACAAAAAGACCCTTTCGCTTTGAAGGGTTTTGGCTCTCGCACCCCACATTCAAAGACTTTGTCAAGACCACATGGGCTTCTTTCGTCCCTCCAGAAGGGTCAAAAATGTATCAGTTCCAACAGAAGCTAAGATTTCTCAAAAATCACCTAAAGAGATGGAATAGGGAGACCTTCGGAAACATTTTTAAGGCGCAACAAGAGCTAAACCAGGAACTGGTGGATCTCCAACAAAAAATAATCACAGAAGGGCATACGGAGGCAACCCTGGAACAGGAAAGGCTTATCCACAGCCAGCTCGAGGAAAGGAGGAAGCAGGAGGAAATATATTGGAGGCAAAAATCACGGGTCAGATGGCTGAAGGAAGGAGAGCGCAACACCAAATTCTTCCACAGAACCACGGTTCAGAGAAGGATGCATAATAACATACCTTTCATCCAGAATCAAGAAGGGGCAAAAGTAGAGAAGCATGAGGATATCGAAGAGGTACTCCTCAATCACTTCCAACATGTCCACCATGAACATGTAGAAGATCGGCAACAGGCTATTGGAAAAATAGTCAGTAATGTGCCAAAGCTCATCACGGAGGAACACAATGAGCTTCTCCTTCGCCCTATTCTTCCCCAGGAAGTGGATGAGGCAATGTCCCAGCTTAAAGAAGGAAAGGCCCCTGGCCCAGATGGATTCACCACCACGTTCTTTCATGCTTTCTGGGATATGATAAAGCTGGAGGTTTGGCAGATAGTAGAAGAATCAAGGGCCCTTCGTTGGCTACTTCCCTCCCTCAATTCCACCTTCATCACTCTCATCCCTAAAGAGGAGGATTCTATCACCCCCGATAAATTCAGGCCAATAGCACTCTGTAACGTCATTTACAAAGTCATATCAAAAGTCATTGCGAACAGGCTAAAGCCCCTCTTACCTCTGCTCATCTCACCGGAACAGTCGGGGTACGTGGAAGGTCGACAGATAATGGATGGCATTCTCCTCACACACGAGATCATTCACTCCCTCAAGCACTCAAAGCAAGCAGGTATGTTACTCAAACTGGATCTCTCTAAAGCTTTCGATAAACTCAGCTGGACATATATTCAACATATGTTGAGAGCATTCGGATTTTGCTCCATGTGGATCCGCTGGATCATGAGTCTAATTACATCCACGCACTTTTCCATCCTAGTGAACGGTATCCCCTCCCGCCCCTTCAAACCCTCTCGAGGTATTAGGCAAGGGGACCCCTTATCCCCCTTCCTATTTGTCCTTATGGCTGAGGGTCTAGGTCGGCACATCAAACACGCCCTTCATTCCCAACAGCTCAAAGGCATTTCTGTTCACAATACCCCTGCCACCTCTCATCAGCAGTTCGTTGATGACACTATGCTATTTGGCTACCCCTCTGTCCAGGAAGCCTCATGTCTAAAAACCCTTCTTAATGATTTCTCTGAAGCCTCTGGCACCAATGTCAACTGCTCCAAATCGCAGATTTTCTTCTTTCACACTCCTCCTTCTGTCAAATCTGCTGTCACTCGCATTCTGGGCTTTCCCTCTGCAACCCTCCCCTCCAAATATCTCGGAGCCCCCCTCACAGCCTCAGCCATAAAGCATCCCGCATGGCGCTCTCTCCTAGAGAAGCTTGATTCCCGTCTCAACCTTTGGACATACAGATCTCTTAATTTAGCAAGTCGTGTGGTGCTAATCAAGTCTGTCCTTCAGGCCATGCCTCTTTACCTCTTCTCAATCCTTGCAGCGCCAAAATGGGTTCTAAAAAGAATAAGGAACCTTCAGCGTGACTTTCTTTGGGGCAGCTCGGCAACTAATCGGAAGTGGGCACTGGTTAAATGGACTACCGTCTGCATGCCCAAAGACAAGGGTGGCATCGGGCTTAGGGACCCAGAGCACAGCAATTCCATTATGAACGCCAAGATCTGGTGGCAATGGGTCACTAATCCAGAAAAGCCTTGGGTAAAAATCTGGACAGCCAAATACGCCAACAATAGACCTCAGGAAGAGCTCATCAGATTTACTCCTACAGAAAAGGGGTCGCTAATTTGGAATGCGGCCAAACAACACTATCAGCTAATTCAGCAGCACAGCTTCTGGGAAGTAAAGAATGGTCGCACGGCAAGATTCTGGACAGATGCTTGGAACCAGATGCCCAAGCTTACCAGTGTTCTTCATCCATCTCTGATACCATACAGGCAGGAGCAGCAGCAGGAAAAAATCCAGCAATTTTGGACGCAGGAGATGGAGCATGGATTCAGGAAATGGAGACAGAGCAACCATATTCTCAATAGCACTAATACCAGGGAGGCAGAAGAGTTGGAGAAAGAATTAAGGAAAAGAAGCATAAGGTATGATGAAGGCAATGACATCCTCAGATGGGGATACCAACCCAAAGGGACCTACACCACCTCCGAAGCTTACAAACTGGTTTGCAATTTCCCCACTCCTACTGATCCAATATGGAGCAAAATCTGGGGTCTCGGATCCTGGCCCAAAATCTCCTACTTCCTCTGGCTGGTAGGACATAAAAGAATTCTCACATGGGATAAACTAAGGAGACGAAACTTTCATGGTCCTTCTATCTGTCACAACTGCAATCAAAGCGAAGAAACGCTCCTACACCTCCTGGACACATGCCCTCTAGCCAATTGGTTATGGGAAAAGGTGAGCTTCAGATGCCAAAAAAGATGCAGAATGGAGAACGACATCATCAACTCCATAAGACAATGGCCACAGAACCCCTATAAAAGCGAGATCCTCAACTATCTATGGAACATCATCCCAGGAATAGTCCTATGGAACATTTGGAAGGAAAGGAACAAATGCATATTCAAAAGCAAGCGCTCTTCAAATGAAGAAATTTGGAACAGGCTACATGGGAATATCAAGGAAACGATGTCGCTTCGATCATGGACAAAGGAGGATCTCCCCTCTACAGATAATGAGAAAAACATTCTTGACAATTGGCAATTGCATCTGCCTCAAGAATTTCCCAAGAATGGCCCTTCTAAAAGCAGCATCAAGGACAATTGCCTCTGGAACGCACCCCCCAAACACTCATACAAACTCAACTTTGATGGGGCTTCCAAAGGTAATCCTGGAGAAGCGGGATTTGGAGGAATATTGAGGAACCATGAAGGCACTCCTCTGCAGGTTTATTTTGGAAACATTGGGTGGGATACCAACAATTCAGCAGAGCTAGAGGGACTCTGGCAAGGCCTACTGCTCGCCTGGAATCTCAACCTTCAACCCCTGATTGTAGAAGGCGACTCCCAAATCCTTATAAACATGGCTATGCGCATACATAACGGCTCTCAAGCTAGGAAAGTAGCATCCAGTTGGAGGCTAGAAGCGAGGTTGAATGCTATTGAACAAGATCTGCGCAATAACAGGGCCATCTCCTTCAATCACACTAAAAGAGAGGGTAACAAGGTAGCTGACCTCCTGGCCAACATAGGGGTAGAAAATGAACAGACCCTCCTCTCAGGAAACACGGATATCATTCCAAACAATCTCCAGGTTCAGGAATGCGAAAGCCTGATCCAAAGAGATGCAGTTTCCCCGGATGCGGGTGACTCGACAGCTAGCCATGAGGAGCCACATGGTAGACATGTGCTGCCTCAGGTGTAAGGATGGCATTCAATGCCCGTTCGCCGCCAAGGGATTTATGGTTAGGCTCATCGCAGGTATGCATTCATTGTTACATTCAAGCCGCTGGCTCGACTGCAACGAGCAGTTATGGCGTTCGAGGATCGAGGTGAGGAAGCAGTGGTTAGAAAAGGTGATGGAGAGGCTCAGCTTAAGCTGCTTCTCGCTCGGCGTTCGGCATTCATCGTTCAGTTCATCGTCTGGTCTTCGGCTCCCCGGGAGACATCATCTGCCGTCCCATTGTTTACTGTATGCAATCTTATTTTGGAAGGGCCTCTGTGGCAATTCCGCCTCTGTGTCAATTCTTGCCGCCCGCTTACCTCTTTGTCAATTCCGCCTCCCCACCCAGCTCCGCTCTTTACCCTCGGCGCTCCGGCAAAAATGGTCAGGCCTCGACAGCGAATGCTCAGCCGTCGAGGCTCTGCACGCAGAGGGTCCTCTTGGCCTCCTGTTGAAGATACTCACGCCCAGTGTTGTCGCTGCCGTTGCCATCGCCTTACTGCAGCCAATCCTATCCAAGCCAGGCAATTCATGGACTCTAGCAGTCCAGACCCTGACTCAGTCCCTTCGCCAGCCTTTGGTTCAGCTATCTTTACCTTCAGCAGCTCGATGGACAGACCCCGCATCAATGCCCATGTTTCGGTGCTTTTTGTGGAGGAAGCACAAACCGACAGCGAAGAGCTCCGAGGCAAAGGGATGCAACAGGGCGAAAGGTCAGAATTTGTCCAGGCCATGCCTGGGAAGGAAGCAGAACAGGCTCCCAGCCCTCCCCAGCCTCGGGAGGCATCCACGTCGAAGAAGGATGACATCAATATGGACCCCTTCCCTTCTGCGGAGGAAATTGGAAAATTTGGGTGGTTCCCGATTGTCGAAGAGGAGCCGGAGGAGTAGCTGGTCTTCTGCGCAGCATTTCCCTCTCCAGCATCACTCAGGTTCTGCTCTGGCTGTCGGTTTATGTTATCAGGTCTTAATGCTTGTTTGTGTCATGTTTTTTGAGGCCCCTGCGTGGGAAAATGTTGTTGGTAATCTGCTGCCCCTACGCGGGCTTTCTAGTTCGTTATGGCTGCTCTTTTTTGAAGAACAAGGAACCCCTGAGGGGGATGTTTTGGTTAGTCACGGCACCTCTGCGAAGGTGGCTCTTTTGATCTCTTACAGTCCAGAGTGCCAGAATCTGGCTTCTGGGGATGAAACTCCATGATTGTAATGTTTTTCCTGTTACTGTATATAATAGATTAGTTTTTTAGTGAGAAAAAAAAAAAACTAATGCATGTCAGTTCAGTCAGAGACCCAGTTGAGATCAGATGGAGGGACAGTGTACTATCAGTTGCAAGAATATTCCATTGTGAATATTCCTTGCATGTAGAAGGAATATTATTCCTTAAGGATTGCGCAGTTGGATCAGAGGTTATAGTGAGTGTGATGAGGCCAATTCACACATGTGACATCATTGTACCCCAATCAAAACTAAGCATGGAAATAGGAGGCTTTGAGGGCTTGAGGAAGACATATACTATGTCTATTCAGTTTGTGAGCTGTATTGTTTGATTGCAGAGAGAGAAGGATAGCTTGAGAGTTGATTCTTTTTGTAACTTGAACAAGATTTCCACTTGTATGATAAAATAGAGTTGGGGTTTTAGGCTGGTGCTTTCCCCAGTGTTATATCTTCTGTGTTAAGGTTGATTACTTCTCATTCTCAGTTATATATGTTCTTGATTGATGATGCTCATATATGTTTAATCTTCCGCAAAGTTTATGGTAGAAGTAGATCTAGTATTATGCTTTAGGAAATTGCATATATCAGTTGATCTACAGTGAAAATTCTACAAAGGGAAGGATTTTTCTTGACGCCATGGTTTCTAGAATCCATTCGAGCAAACGTTTGTCACCACCACACTAGTGTGGGTGAGGCTTACAAAATCTTCTACTATATTTTTAAAGGAAAATTCTATGAAAAAATTTGGAATCTCTTGGGGAAAATATATTAACTCAAGTAGAAAGAATAGGAAAACCAATGTATTCACTTATGCCAAATTAAGCATTGAAATAAATCTTAGCAAAGGACCGTTGGACAATTATTCTTGGTCCAATGTTGGAGTAAGGACTTAGGACACTTCCACTCACAGCAGTGCTTGTCATGACACAACCACCTTATGAAAAACATCCATAGAAAGTAGCCCAAACAAGATCTAAAAAGAATACCCCCTTGTTATGCAAGTAATGGACAAAGATGGCTTCCAAAATCTTAAAAGGAGAAAATAGAAAATAACTTGGTTAGTGTTCAAGGAGAAAAATCCCTTTACATAGATATGATATGGTTGAGCAGTTTTGTGAATACATTCTAAAGTGAATTTCTTACATCCAAAGGCACAAGGAACATATTTTAGATATTAACGAAGCACTGTCAAGCTTTATCTTTGTTGTTGCAAGGTGTGTTGATTTTCCAGAGTTGCAACACTTGCGCAATATTTTTTTTTGTGGAGAGATATGGTCTTGAATTTGTGTTTTCCTCCATGGAACTACTTCATGGCTCTGGTGAAAACAAATAGATTATTGAAAAAATATTATTTAGGTCTCCAACATGTGATTCATAGTCAAACCTAATGAAAGCAATGGCAAGAGATTTCAATCTCCAGTGGGACTCATCAATCGAGAAAGAAATATGTAAACCCATAGAAGATTCTTTGGTAGAAGAGGACATGAGAAGTTCAAATAGTGCCAAGAAGGCGTCAATTCAATTTTTAAACCATCTTTGAATGTATTGTATGTGGATGGTGCTGAACATTCTATAAATGATGGTATTGGCAATATCAATGAAAATTGCTCTGTCTTTGTTAAGAAACAGGAAGTTGAGTTGTCTAACAAAAAAAATGAAGCACTGATAGAATATGTCAGCCCTAAGAGAAAATGTTTGACAGGGTTAATCTAATTATATCTAGTACTATAAAAGGAATTTTTTCTTACCATCCCACCTCATTATGGCGGGACTTTGGAAGTGGAAAATCATGAATCATTACCATGTGTAATTCCTTTACAAAGTAGAGACATAAAAGTTAGTTGAAATCAAACAAGGACAAAATGAAGGATACTTTTTTTTTCAATCCTTGTGATGTTATTGGTGTTAATATTGATGATGTGTTCCATTATCTGGAAAAAAAAATCCTTCTGCATCTACCATTGGATCCACTGAAATAGCATCCAAGACCACTTTTCTAACTAAAAATATAGCCAAACCATCAATGTTGTCTACAGAAGGAAATATCTTTGATTGTCCCTTTGTTTGCGGCAAGGAAAATAAAATAAGAAAAGGTGCAAGATATCAATGACCAAAAATATTTGCATCAAACTGGCACCTAGCCATTTGAAAGCGGGATTTCAAGACAAATACCTAGTATTGAAGATATATATAGGAAAGGAGATACCTACTTTCAAGAGAAAAGCAAGGAAACAATGGATAATGGTTTTGATTTAATACCAACTATGTATTTTGAATGAAGCTACACTCTAAGAGAATGATCTTCAATATTTTTTCTAAGGAACAAGACGATTATTAATTTAATGAATTTGCAACTTCCCATTGTACTCATAAAGAGTATTTTTGATATAGTCTAAAAAAGAAAGTCGAACATACATAAACCTATAGTAAAATTTTCCTTTGCATGAAAATATTTCATTTTAGGCCACTATTGTTGTTTGAATCATAGAATACCCATGAGTCCTTGCAAGCATGTCCAAGTCTCTATTGAGATGAGTGTGTTTGACATATTGTGGAGACCTTGGCATAGGAAAATCTACCACCATAAACTGTTTATGTTCATTAGTGGTGTTGTGTTATGGAATAGAAAGAAACAATCTGTTACAATAGTTTCTAGTGTTGACGTAGGGTATGCTTTACATAATACAATTACTAATGAAACTTTACAAAAGGCTCTACCATCTACTGGGTATTTTGGAGAAACAATATTTGGAGTTGAGAGAGGGTGTTCTAGCTTAAGTATTGTACAGGTACAATTACTTTTACAATTTGGGATGCACTTAAATATTTCAATATGAATCCATCAAATTTCACAATTATTCGGAATAAGTCTACATGAGTTATGTCTGAAATTGTTGCTAGAGATACCAAGTAATATTACATCTTTCAGTTTGATGAAAGGATGAACCAGCCACAGAAACTTATACCATGAATAGAGATTTGTCAATCTGGAAAAATTACACACAAGGCACATTTGAGGAGGATATGCCCTCGCTGGAAGTTTGTTCAATCTTTTGAAGAGGTGGGTAATATCATCATTACCTTCAATGATCTCGTGCATATCGAGATCTTGATATCAATATTGAGAATTCAAAACACTAGAAAAACTACCCATCAGTGCATTTGTATTAGGATCATTCTCATCAAATGTAACAATCCATGTGAATCAATACACATGAATAAGCCAACAATAGAGGGTAGCATAACCTCTAGTTTGCTGGAAGAAGTTAGTTGGATTGGTTCAAGATAAAAATAAAAAATTCTCTCTCTCTCTCTCTCTCTCGATATATATATATATAATAATTCCAGCAGGCCCCAATACAATAATATATTACAGGACATATTCAATGAAAAGTACGAGAGACTAAGAAGAACTATGCTTATATGCCAGAGCAATACTAATTACATGGTTCACATGCATTAAGCTCATAGAGGATGAAGATGTTAATCTTAGACAAAAACTTGTTTCCTTGGCACGTTGCATGAGTTCCACTCTGTGCAAGAGCACTATGAAAAGTGTTCTTCCCACCCAAGTTGAAAGAGTCCTGGACACTTTTGGTCAGTGGTTGGTGTACTTTGATTGACTTGTACATTGGGTACTTAAGTTAGAGGTTGATTCCATATTGATGAGAATTGACTGAAAGTATTCGATCAAAATTGTGAAGCAATGAGCAATAACTTTAGCATTTGAAAATATATTTGCTTTGATATGGTGATATTGGAGCCATTCATTTGATAGGATCTATTGAAACACCACTATTTCAATCATCAATGGTGGGACCAAATGGGGTTATGAGGCTAGTACAATATCAACTCCATTCAATACATATGCATTTACATTAGGCTCTTGTGGAACTATGGCTGAAGTTGGTGTTGCAAAATGTTGTCTAAATAGAGTCGTTGTTGCAGAATGTTGTCAAGAAGGAGCTGGTGTGCAAAATGTTGCGTGAATGGAGCTGAAATTGAGAAAAAGTATGAGGAAGATAAGCGTGTAATAATTTATGAAATACAAATTTTCACCTATAATAATTTTAAAGAGACAAATCCCTTGGAGCTTTTCAACGTTTGATGTATTGTATAGAGACAGGGATAAAAATAGAAAATAGGTAAACAAGTTTACATGATTCTATTAACCTGCCAAAGTGTTTTCCCTAGAATCGACTACCATAAATTTCTCAAAGTAGTTTCCCACAGTAAAAGGAATCAAAGATTGAAAATAAAAATACAAGTAAACCACTTTCCAAGTAATGAAAATGAGTAGATAACAAAAACCAACCAAGAAAAACTAGAAAAAATTACTTGCGGGTAGCTTTTTATTATGTGAATGCCCTCCTTTGACAATCATTTACAACACATGGGATGGACCAACCACTCAATACGTACCCAATTTAAAATGAAACTATGCCTTCAATGAAAGATACAAACACTGTTAGAGTTTGAAATGTATGAGAAGGATACCCCTGACCAGACAAAACATTTGGATGGAGGTGGACATTGTCCATGAATTAAGCTACTCTGTTTTATTCTAGCTCTTTGTTTTGTTATCCAAGAGGTCACATGCTTGCTTTGATGCTTTCATACTTGTTATTAAGCTAGCCCTTTGAGTCTGTTGTCCTTGTTGCTTCAATTTGTCTTGCCCCTTAGAGAATCTAGTGCCTAGACTTATTGTTAAAGTTCCCCATCAAAATCCCTTCCTAAAGGCCAAACAAATAGGTTCAAGTTCCTAGTATTTGCGCTCTCTCTCTCTCTCTCTCTCTATATATATATATATATATATATACATATAAGTAATGCGTACATGTGCCAATATCTTTCAATAACATAAAGGTGTACTCCTAAAAAGAACCACATGAAATGCAAGAGGGCTAATAACTTTGAACAAAATGTATCATCAATCACCTACAACCATAATCCTAAATATGTCATCATTCCACATCACAAATTGGATAGTGCTCTATAACCTATGCATCACTGCTCAATCAATGGTTCCACTATTAATATCTAGGGGTATAACAAGTAACTCTACACTATCCACTTCCATCTAGACATTGTGTACCTAATCATTGAGGTAGTGAGTTGCTCATATCATAAGGGTAATGCAAATGAAACCTCTCCTCTTCGTCTTTGAGTTCTTTCCCTCTATTTTTGGGAAAAATAGGAGGGTTTTCTTATTGGCTATGGGGTTTCAGCTTCATCTTGCGGTGGCACTTGTCGGCTAGTACAACCATGGGCGCCTGTGATGCCACCAATATCCACATATTTTGCATCCATGTTGTCATGAATAGCGATAATGATGGCTCGCTCTACGTTGTGCGTATGAGTGAGAAGGAATGTGGCCTGCAGATTATCTTTATATTGGGAAAGGTGATTATTTCAAATGTGTGCCCTTCCCATGTGTCTATGCCTAAAGAAATGTGAAGGTCAGTCCCTCGGCATGATCTCAGGAAAGTTGCTTGCTCAAGCCAAAATGAAACAACTGAGTTCTCATTTCCACCAGTAAGAGCTTATTTTGCATGCTCTAGAGGACCTCAGACCCCTACCCTTTTCATGAGGGCTTCTATGGTTTTTTCTCTCAAAATATTTTAGATTGCCATTTTAGCTGTTGGAAACACTTATTTTTTATTTGTTATGGATTTACCCCAACTGAATGTCCATCAGATTAGACCACGTCATCTCACTAAGTTATCCAACCATGCCCTTCGTTTCAGTGAATCTTCATGGAAACATATTGACATACTCATGAAGTAAGGAGAGATGACATAGAAGGTGAATGACCTTCATTAGTAACTACTTCCATCCTGGTCTCTCTTGTTCTTCTGCGATTGGGCTATCCAGTTCTAACCATGGAAAGCTTCTAAACTTGTCTGTTGATCCCAAAAATGTCCCAAGATGCAACACATTTGATAAAGAATGAATTTTCAATCATAGCTTTGACGAGCCTCATGTATGCCCCTAGTTTCTTTGCTTTCTCTCCTTGGTTCACTCCCCTCCAACTCGAAACCAACTATGTAGATCAATTGCCCCATGCACTCTCCTTAGCAAGGCACTCTCCAACGTTCACTAAGGGGAGGGACGGGGATCTCTTTTCTTCACATCCTTTTTGTTGTTCCCAGAAAATCCAATCGATTATACTTGAATCCAACTGTCAGATGGACTTGGAGTCGATGGAAAAAGAAGAAGGAGATCTAGCACTTGGAGGGAGAGTTCTAAGCATGCATAAAAAGCGTCATCGAAAAGTTGAAGATAATAAATGGTTAGGAAAATAATTGATATACCTTATCTTGCAAAATAAGCATCTTTGAGATAATAAATAGTGTAAATGGTTAGGACAATAGGTTAATTGCACAAAAAGTGTCTTGAGACAATAAATAGTTAAGACAATAGGTTAATTTTAAGACAAAATATTTTTTTGTCTTAAACAAATATCTTTAAAGCCCCTTTCATGTAGTAGTGAGGCGACTCTCATGAGAGAGCCACAAAGCATGAGTAGCTAATGTGTTAAGAACTCCAAGCTTTTGGGTTTGATAGTGATGAGAGTCAACATGAAGATATTGCTCAGTGTGTGTTTTCTTACGAAAATCCTTCTGAGAGAAAGAACCATCAACTTTCTTAGAGACAAGAACATCAAGTAAAGGAAGGCTATCGTTAAGTTTAGGCTTCATGGTAAATTTGATGGATATTGATTGATTGTCAAGATGTTGAAGATATACATCCAATCACGACCATGAGGCCATAAGATGAAGTTATCATCTACAAACCTTTTCCAAAGTTTTAGCCGCAATTGAGCTAAAGCCAAGTCCTTTGATTCAAAATCCTCCATAAACATGTTAGCAACGACAAGAGAGAGCGAAGACTCCATGCCAATGCCATATGTCTGCTCATAAAATTTACTTTCAAAACTAAAAAAAGTAAAGGTCATGCAGATTTCAACAAGCTTGGTTGTATTAGGATCAATAATACAATTGATTACCTCGACAACTTCATTAATAGGGATATTGGTATAAAAAGACATAACATCAAAACTTACCAACTTACCATAATATCATTAGGTTCAAATTTTATATCTTTTAACTCATTGACAAAAGTAGATAAGTCTTTAACAAAAAAAAACCGTGAATAAGTGCAACCAAAAAATAGCGTGAATCGGTTATTTTTAAACCTCTTTAAAAATACTCGTCATAAATTAACTTTTGATTAATTTTGTTAATTCTTATTTAACAGCGCAAACAAATCATTTTTCCTTGCGGTCCGTCAATTTGGTGCGAAATATCTGTACACCAAATAGATGACAGTATACATGGCGGCCTATGGGTGCAGATGACTGTAGACTAAAACGTTTGCCTCTTTTCCCGTGGGGGGCCCAAATAAATGGGTCTATTTATAAACTTTAACTTTGAGGACGGGAACATGACACATGCTCAATTTTATTCCTCTTTTCAACGTTCCCCAACCGTCCCCTTCTTTTCCTTAAAACGAGTACATAAGCCAATATTATTTACTTTTATACGTTTGAAGTGTATAGTTTTAATTGCAGAGATTATGTGTTTTAATTAAGTAAAATGGTTTTATATGGACGCGTTTCTAGGAGACTGTTGAGATTTAGTTAGATGCGAAAGATTCTCTCAACTACTTGCTTTTCTAATTTAACATAAAATTGAGATGTTTAGTTAAATCAAAGATTGTATATCCAAAATTATTTGCCCGTTTAAAAATAAAGCATGTAATATGTATGTATTTTTCCATTGATTAATGCTCACAGAATTTTGGTGTGCAATAATTCTACCTTCCTCTTTAAGTTAAGTTCTGCTGTATAATAATTCTACTACTCCATCTTGAGTTTCTTTAACCTTTAGGTTTAGGGACGGGAACACCACGGACGCTCGAGGACAAAATGTCAATTTCATTCCTCCTCAAGTTGCTCGAATATTTAGAAATAATTGATTGTCATGTGCTTCCCCTTAAACGAATATAATTTACTTTAGTAAGGAATATAGAGATTTCTATAAATCCCATAAAGTATAGTTCCTCATTTTTCTTTAATATGTGAGAATTATCGTATGTTTGGTAAAGCGAATTTTGTTTTTGTTTGCTTGAACAGTTATTAAGGAATATGGAAATTTCAACATAATTCCCATAACCATCAAAAGGTTTATTATAAATATTTTATATGGTTCATTATTGTTGGGAGCGGGATTTCTCAAAGGTAGTTTTCGGGCTAAAATATCATATTTAAGTTAATTTTTTGTAATATTATTGTAAAGACTCCACATTTTGTGGTCGCAAAGTGTGAAGGTGTTATGTGTCACAAAGGGTAGTTTATTTTTAGTTTTGTAAAGTAAAGTCGGTTGTAAGAGATCTACCCATAGTCCGCGGACCATGAGATTGTGTAAAAAAAGCTAAGCTCTAAGTAGTTAGAGGCATCGAACGTGTAAGAGAGTCATAGCCTTAGAGCAAGAAGTCTAAGTCTTGGGTTGTAGTGTAGGTAGAGGCTCTGCAGCTGAGTCCGCAAAGGCCTGGGGTAGAATTCCGTAACTCAGTGCGCAGACCCCTGCAGTTGTGTGTGCAGGGTGAATATACTCTGTAATACTTGGAAGATATTCATAAAAGGAGTTATTCTGCAATTTCTGTGTATTTGTTCTGTTGATGGGTTTGGATATTTTGTGTATGAATTTACTTTATTATTCTTCTATGATACGCGAATGAATACAGTTACATTGAATAATTAAACGCAATTATGAATACCTGATTATGCGGTGATAACTTTAAATATTCGGTAAGATAAGCAAATCTCTTAAGGTACTTGAGGAATCTGCACCGCGCGTTGCCATAACGATGCGAAAGTACTTGAGCCACAGGTTAGGGCTGCGCGAAGGTCGATCGTATACTTCCTCAAAGGTATTGAAAGTCGGAATAGAGGGTTGTCTTTCAAGCCCTAGAGCGAGATCACCTGCGCGAAGGCAGGGATAGAAGAAATCAAACGGCATCACAACCATCTCAGGGTTCGAAAACTTGGTTCCAACATCCCCCCCTACTACTTCGGGTGAGACTTCGGTCCGCGCTCTGCGGGCTGATGCCGAAAGGGACAACAGTGTAGGGATTGTTTTGGCTAATTAACGCTAAACTTGGGTCAAGCCCCCTTAAGCCAACAAATGGTTCCGTTGCCAAGACCAGAATCTGCATAAGAGATGTGTGATATCGTATCACTAGAATCCAATTAAGAAGGCGATTGGAGATTGGTTGGATAGGAAAATCCACGAATTCGTAGCACAAGAGAACAGAAACCCATGATTGACAAAAGAACAGTATTTGGATAGATACATATATACAGAGATCCATGAGATCTTTTTCTTCTCCTTCCCTATCGAGCTATACTAGTGGATCGCGAAGCTAGCAGATAGCCAAGGAAGGTGGAAACTTGACGGTCCTATTGTATGGATTCCAGAGCTAGTGCGAAGGTTGGAAGCATCAGAGGATAATATCGGTTGCGCTGTCGATAATTGGCTTGATCGCGTCATAGGAGGATTTGTGACTGAATTCACAGTCGACACCTCAGTCAGCTATAGTGAGGCGGAGCGATGTTTTTTCAAAGGACCATGAGGTAAGTACGTAAAACCTTTGAATACTTGGATTAAAATGTGGTTGTGTGAAAAACAGGTTATGCAGCTACCTTGATGTTCAGGACTACGCAAAGCAGAAAAACTTACAGGAACGAAGGAAAAAAGGGTCTGGAGTATAGTCCCTTGATTTCGCCTCCACGAAGTGACCAGGAAGGGATAACGCAGGCTTCTCTGTGAAGTGTTATTTAGTTAATAAGACAAGGATTCCCGTGAATAACACCTCCACCCACACCACCCCCAACTTCACCACCCTCACCTCCAACTTCGCCCATACCATCTCCACCTCCACCACGGTTCAGTAGGGCAAACACAATGAAGTTGCCTTTGTTCAAAGGCTTGGGAAGTGAGGACCCAGACCAATTCTGGTTCGTTGTAAGGGCTGTATGGGAAGCTCAAGGTGTTACAGATGATCATATAAAGAAGACGACACTGGTTAGTGCTCTGCAAGATCGCACGCTAACCTGGTATATTAAGTACTCTAATGATAACCCGAATGTTGGAGTAGCAAACATCCAGGTAGCACTAAATAGGGAATTTAGTAGGCCTAAATCTGAGGCACAATTGATTGTGGGATTCAAAGAGATTGCGATGCAACTAGGTGAGATGCCTTGGGAACTAGATCAGAGGCTGAAATGTACAATCCGTGAAGCCAACATGAATTTGACAGATGGATAGCATCGCGAGTGGTTTGTGGCTTCGCTACTACTGCATTTAAGAAGTCAGTTGTCACAACAACTCAGGCCGAGGCCTTGGAGATTGCCATGAGACTACATGAGACTCCAATGCAAGATCCTAATCTAGGGGTTCAACAGATCCATGCGCAGTTGAAGAATCTATGCCTTGAGATGCAAAGTCTGAAGCAAGACAGGACAGTTCGACCAAAGGTATGCGAGGAGGTATGGTGCTTGAAATGCAAGAGTCAGGGTCATGACAAAAACCATTACCCGGTCTTTGCAAATTACATTGCAGGAGGAGGACCGATGCCTTTAAGCCCAAAAGCTCAAGCAAAACCTAGTGCGGGGCCTGCATTATGGTGTGTTATCTGTCAAGTAGCCGGAAAACATGCCACAGATAATTGTCACTTGCTACAAAAGTATGTACAAGCACCGCAACAACTGTTTTGCAAATTTTGTAGGTCGGCATGACATGATGAGTGTACTTGCAGGAGCTATGAATTGATGATGGATAGAACTCCCGCCTATAGGGTTCAGGACAAAACGTGGCCCCTTGAATAGAAAGCGGGGATGACGCGGATAGCATTTCAGTGGCGTGGACGAGGTGGAGGTGGATGAGGACCTAGAAAAGGTCAAGGATAGTTGATTTGCTACAATTGTAGAGGACCAGGACACTATGCCCGCAATTGCACTAATCCAATGCATCTGTCGTGCAAGTATTTCACACTGTTTGATCATGAAACATAAGATTGTCCTATGCTGATAGCTAGGATACGTGACAAAGGGACGCTACCACCTCTGCCGACTTAGAATCTGCAAATGATGAGGTCTGAGCCATGCGAGGAAGATCCAAACATAAATATAGTGCTCAGAAGTGGAATCGCGACAGGAGATGACAAGGGGAAACAGCCAGAAGACAGTACATGGGTTCGCAAAGCCCTGACAAAAGAGGTTGAGTTTGATTTGGAGCGTGCATGTGAAACCTTCATGGAAGCTAAGAAGAGCTTCGCTGAGGCCTCCACCTCAGGAAGCAAGGATAAGCCTGAGCCGGAGATGGACCCCTCTATGCTCACAACTTTCCTGGAAACCTGTATGAAGTTATTGCGCAATAGTAAGGCTGTGAAAGGGTTACAAGAAATCATCAATAGATGTGCTAGAACCACGCTAGGTGAGCCGCGCGTAGTATGAAAGATTGGAAAGCATAAAACAAGGACGAGACGGGAGATGAGACTGACCGCACAGATAGGAGAATATGAAATGGATCAGGTCATTTTAGATCCAGGGTTAGATGTGAATGTCCTACCAAAACAGACTTGGGAGTGAATGGGGAGACATGTGTTGCAATGGTCTCTGATTCAGCTAAGGATGAAGAATCAACAGAAAATCATCCCCATTGGGTGGCTATAGGGGGTGACCATGGATATTGAGGGAGCGAGCGCGCTGGCTAATTTTAAAGTAATCGAAATAGTGGATGACAACAATCCCTATCTTGCGTTCCTGGGAATTAACTGGGCTACTAATATGAATGGGGTAATCAATTTGAAGAAGCGAAAGATGATATTTGAGAAGAAATCGCTGTGCATAATAGTACCCCTCAATCTTGTTGAAGGAAACGCTATACTGAACTTGTCCGCGATTATGAGAGTGATGACGACCTAGATCGTATCTATAAGATAACTGCGCGAGACAAAGATTGGGTGAATTCCACTACGGTTGGATGGATTTCCTAGGATCGCGAGAGCTCCTGCACTTCGGACTCCGGTGAAGAAATAAAACACTAGCAGAATCGGTTACATAAAGTAACTACACTGAATTGCAACATGATGACCCGATCGCTGCGCTGTGTGTCGTTATAGAAAGAAATATGCCTACTTATGATGGTCTGAATGAGGTAGATATATTTTTGGATGTATTTGAAAGGGAAGTACCAAAAAAGCAGCGCTTCCAGGCCTTGGTGGGGTACGCACAAAGGAAGCTTTGATGATTGGCGTGAATGTAGGAGGATGATGAGAACACAATTTGGGAAGCCAGAGATGTGGCTGACATACAAATATGATGGGCAGAATGATCCGCGCTGCATCAGGCCAAATGGACTCGGGCTTATGGAGAAAAGCCCCAACTTGAGTGGGTGCACCTGTTCTGTCATACCGTGGATATTATCCAAATGAATTGGTATATAGAAACTGAGCTCCGCCATGGGATAGGTGAATGAGATATCCTGTGTGAAGGATTCATGATGACATTCAATTTTGAGGATGGGTTTGAAAGTATTGATGAAGCGCTACAAGAAGTGAAAGTAGCAATATTTACTATTTAGGATACCGCAGGATCTTTTAGACTTGACTTAGCCTGAATGGGCTACTCAGCTGAGTCATGCGCTAGAATGTTATAATGTAACTGTTGAAGAAGAGGATGAGGATACATGGAATATTAACATTCTGAAAACAGAAGGTCACCACGAGGTTCAAGGACCGTAGATTGAGAACCCTGATATAACTGCACCGTTGAAAATGAAACAAGTGAACATTGGTATGGAGGCAGAACCCAAATTCACAAAGATTGGAGACTACTGGGACGACACGACGGTGGATAAGGTCATTGAATTTCTCCACGAATACCAGGACCTATTCCCTACCATGTTTACGAATCTAAAAGAAATAATCAGGGACCTATGAATGATGAAGATCATGTTAAAGCCCGACGTGAAGCCAGTTAAGCAAAGGCCTTACCGTCTCAATCCGAAATATAAGGAGAAGGTCTGCTTAGAGCTAGACAAGATGCTCGCGGCAGGCATCATTGAGCCTGTGGAAGAATCTGATTGGGTAAGCCCAATGGTGGTGCAAGAGAAGAAGCAAAAGGATGAGATAAGGATATGCGTGGATCTCAGAAAAATGAATGATGCTTGTGTAAATGATCCTTTCCCGACTCTGGTCACGAATGAAGTGTTGGACAATGTAGGTGGCCGGGAAGCATATTCCTTCACTAATGGGTTGTATAGGTACCACCAAATAAAAATCACATCAGAGGATAGGAGCAAGGAAACTTCGTGACTGAGTGGGGTTGTTTTCAGTACACTATAATGCTGTTTGGATTGAAGAATGCGCCTGCAATCTTCTCGTGGGTGGTTGTTGTGGCATTCAAGGAATTTATTCATAAGTTCCTCAAGGTATATTTTGATGGCTGGATTGTATTTGGGTTGGTTAAGTGCCATGTAGAAAGCTTGCACCTAATGCTGGATACCTGTCGAAGATACCAGATCGCGCTCAATCTCAAGAAGTGTCTGTTCTGTGTTCCTTTTGGGAACCTATTGGGGAACGTGGTTTGCAGACAAGGAATGATGGTAGACCGCGCGAAGATCATGGTGATACTAAACTTGGAAGCGCCGAAGAGTGTGAAGTAGTTGCGCGCTACTCTGGGACATAGGGGATATTACAGAAAGTTTATCAAAAGCTATGTCCAGATCACTGCGCCTATGGAAAAACTGTTGAAGAAGGATGTCATGTTTTGCTGGAACGATGAATATAAGAAGAGCTTGGATATATTGAAAGAAAAGATGGTTATTGCGCCGATTCTAGTCTTCTCCGACTGGAAGAAAGAGTTTCATGTACATGTCAACGCGTCATGTATAGCACTGGGAGCAGTACTAACATAGGCTGGTAGAGAAGGCTTGGACCATCCTATCGCGTTCACAAGATGCATATTATCCAAATCATAGAAGAACTATTCTACCACTAAACGTGAGGGGCCAACTATGGTGTATGTGCTCTAGAAGTACCGACACTCCTTGCTAGGACGCCATTTTAAGATGTATACAGATCACTCCGTGCTGAATTACCTGGTCAATAAGCTTATGTTGGGGGGCGGGGAGAATTTGTAGATGGCTCTTAATATTCCAAAAGTACACTTTTGAAGTTGTTGTGAAGCCAGGACGATTGAACGCGAGACCAGATGTTATTAGAAAATCTAGTGTCCATTCGGAGCTGCTAGTCCCACTAAGACTAGTAGCTATCTTAGAAACAAACAAAGTAAAACTACTTTCGCTTTCCTTTATGAGAAGTAGATAAGAGGGGAACAAAGGACACCAGCCTCAGTCTTGCGCTTAGTTCCTTGCTTGGTTCCTCTCCCTTCTGACAGATCTTTGTCGCTTTGACTTTGTCTACCCAGCTTCAAAGAGCACCTGTGGAATCAAAGCAGCATAATACTATCGAAGTACAGAGATCTACAATCATCAACAATATAGGACCAGATATATATTAACCACACAAATGCATATATCATCAAACATACAAGAATGTGGAGGAAAACTTGAATAGCTTTATTAATATCAAGAATAGCAAAGAGGATTACAACCAATTGTTCTGACCCAGCGTCATCCTCCCAGCATGAAAGCCCTTCTTCACCTCATGAAAAACTTAGATCACCCAACACTATGATATTGCACTAAGAAACCAACAACACTTCCTTACAAGATACAAAATTCCAGCCTCTATGGATCTCTTAGATGAGGGATCCATATATAGACGATTGTAGGGGGGTGAGTCAGCTTCTGGGATTTTGATTAGTGTCCTCTCTCTGATAGTTCTTGATTCCACTTGGAGATTGATGATCTCTTACTCATCCCTGGGCGAATTTAGAGAGGCAAGTGTCACAGGAGAAGTTTATGGAAGATTCCATGATGATCCACCTTGCAAACTGTCTCTGCCATTTGTCTACTCTCGCCCATCGCACCCTACAGAAGGGCTTTCTAGCATGCCTCGCACCCTTTACACTGGGCAGGTGAGATGCATCACACCCTCTACTCTGGGCAGTCTATATGGTCCAGCTTTGACCAGTTCTGCGCAGTTTTCTGTGGAGAACTTCTGGGAGATGATACAATTAGCTGACCCTGTTCCTTTAGGGTGTGAAGCAACAATTTTAGGGACTTAGGAGCCCTTAGTTTATGGACATGTATGATTGGGGTTGCAGTGCCCAAAAATTTCTATAAAAATTGCCCCTTAAAGCATGAGGTCGTTAATCTTTTGATGTCGGGTGAAATGCTTTATCATGAGGATCCAAAGTTTTTCCGAGCTGGAAGGCGACCTGTAATAAGATACAATACAATACATTATCTTCACAATTTTTTGCATAATCTAGCTGAGGTGGACATTCCCATGCTCAGATTTATAAATTCATTCTCATGTACATAAGACAGACAACCGTTTGTGTGGCAGACTGATGATTCTGATAGAGTCATCATCCTTTGATTTGGATGATCATTTGTGCAGCAATGATGTACATTTGATGTCTTTATTTTCCTGAATATATCGTAGCCTGGATGGATGAAACTAGATCCGAGGTCTTCAAACTCATCCAATCTTCACTTGGAGTACAAGTCGATCCATGTGAAAGATGTTATGGAGTCGAACATGGAAAGACATCGCCTGATTACCATCCAATGATGTAAGCTGTTAACAGACGTGAGAGGAATCACCGATAATGATGACCCTCAAGGTACTACAGTACAATTTGCATGGTGTGAAAAGGGACTTGGTGTCGAACACCATGCAAAATCTTTCGGTCGAAGGCCATTGATGTAAACCTGTCATCGGAAGTGAGAAACTTGCCATTGAGGCATGCAAGCTTCAAAGTACTGAAAGGGTTGTTCCTAAGTCGACTTCTTGGATAATGAGCTGATGTCGACAAGAAGTGACTCGTCGTAGGAAGGCCTTAATGAATCCCATATCTATGACACAAAATGGAGTAAATGATTTTTGGAGGTGAAAACGATCTGATGATATAGGGTTCAGGCTGGCAGTCATGAAAGAATGGAGCGTGAATGTATTACAGTGGATGAGACACAGGTGAATTCTCTGAGCGAATTCTTTTGAACATATCGGCGACACTGTCATGGTTTGGTAGCGTTAACCCCAAATATGGATGGTGCGATGGACCAATGGTGATATGACTGGTGAACGGACTAACCCAACCCGACTTGGACATGGAGTGAAAGTTTCATGTTCAAGAGCGACTTGCTACCAATAAAGTTTCTTCAAGTTTTCTTCCCAATTTTCCCCCAGTCATTGCTGACCAGTACCTCTTTATTTTTGTCAAGCTTGAGGAGGATAACATATGCTTGTTCTATAATTTGCCCTTCGGGCAAACCCGTCGCTATGTTTTAATGAGCCTAGCGACAGTGAAACTCGTTCTTGTCTATATGGACAAGTTTGTCGCTATTCGGTTTTAACGAATTTAATGACAAAGATAACTTGGTCCTTTTCAATTTTAGAGAGTCTGAAAGGGATGTAAAGGAGACTCCAATAATCCTTTTTCGTCATATAATCCCTTAAGTCTGAAAAAGTATAAAATAATACGAAAGGGATGAATTTTTGGTAATTTTAATGAGCCGAACAAAACAAGCGCTTGATCTTTTTGTGTAATAATCCCTCAGGTCCAAAAAGATTAAAATCTAGAGGAAGGATAGCACTTCCAGTAGCTTTAACGAGCTGGAGAGGAAAATTGCTCAGCAATATTTTCATATTTTACGAGTTAGATGAAAAGAGCTTAAAGGAGACTCGTCTTTTAAGGAACAAGTGATAATTTTAGGTAGCAGTTGATTCCAGGTAAGTTTTGGAATTTTCCAATCACGGCAATGTCACAAGGATGGCTAACAGGATCACTCATCGCAGCTGTTCCTCAAAAGGGGTAAAAAATCAAGTTAAGGTGAATGACCGGCTAAAATAGAGTGGAGGTGATGGTAAGAACGCGACCAAGGCTCAAAAGCTAATGATAATGCATTCACAATGGTTATTTACTGGGGATTGGTTCATTTTTTAATGAGCT
The DNA here is from genome assembly GCA_031772625.1 of Pinus tabuliformis. Taxonomy (NCBI): domain Eukaryota; kingdom Viridiplantae; phylum Streptophyta; class Pinopsida; order Pinales; family Pinaceae; genus Pinus; species Pinus tabuliformis. The sequence continues at coordinate 32,381,560 of CM062816.1, forward strand.
TAAACTCTGGGGGAACATTTTCTCATTGCTAAGGTTTAATTTTTAACTAGCTTGAACTTCGCATAAAAACTGTTCGTGCCATTCGTATAATAAGGATGTCTCATTGATAGGTTTAATTTTTAGGGAGCTTGCACCATTCTAAACTTTGCTCCGGATCCTTTCATTATGCAAGCTAGGAATGACCAATCCTACGAGTTTAAAGGGTTGAGAAACTAAAAACTAAGATAATAAATGGTCGCTCTTTACTTTCAGGCAAAAAGGTTTACATGCCCCCAGGCATAGCGAAGTAGAGTTTCCAGGTTACTATAAGATTGTTCCATCCGTGTTGCAGACAAAACAATTCCTTGGCGATGTCTACCAAAATAGACAAAGGTGAGTGGCGCGGTCGCCTCCACTCACATAACTTTAACGAAGGAATCGTATTCCAGTCTAATCCCATTTTCCTAAATGGACGGGTGTGTCAGACTAGTCATATATCCTCCGCGGAAACCTACCCTATGCCCAAGGTTTTCCTACCAAAACATACCAAGGTGCATGCCCCTTGGGTTTCAGTCATGTCCCCCCGAATCACTCGTGCTCTTCAGGTGGACGGACTGGAGATTGATGAGACATTCCTTACGTGAAAAGACCATTTAGGGATGGCATTTGACTATTAGCTATGTGTGAGCCGGGGAACGAAAGCTGGTCTACGAGCTGGACCACTCGGCCTTCATGCGGAAAACACATTACTCTAAAGAGTGAGGAGACAATGGCTCCCATGCTATAAATATAGTCACGCCCAAGGAGGAGATTATAATCTAGAGGTCCTTGGACTACCATTACGTTCATATAAAAGGTTTTCCTTCTCATCATTATGGGCACATTGGGAAGGATCCCTAATGGTCGACTGGTTCCTTTGTCGAAGCTTGTCAAATTTCTCATTTTAGGTAGAAGCGATGGTGAACCAAGCACTTCCCAAGCAGTTGAGGAAAGGATACTCACAGAAGCCCCTTCATCTATGATGGTACCATCCATGATCATTTTGCAGGCTTGTACAATGATTCAGAATGGTACATTAGCCGGTAAACGGGGTCTGCCTAGTAGATTCCAATCGAAGGAAACAACTAGGTTTCTTGGAGGTGGGACCGAATAGATGGCTGGATATGACCCTAACGAACTTCCTTCCTACGATTAAGGAATGGGTAGATTGCCCCCATGTTCGTCAGACTCTGTGTTTACGAAAACAATTTGAATGGTGCTGTTCTCATTCTCTTCAGTGATTGTATCATTTGAAGATGGAACTTCCGAAGACAAGACCGGGTCGACTACCGCCTCAACCTTTTTACTTTCGTCTGGTATGGACTCAGCTTGTTTATCTTCAATGGTAGATGCTTCGACTGACCACAATGATGTGTCAGTTAGATTTTCAACTAGTGATGGATTTGGCAAGAGTTTCTTGTATCCAGGAGGAAGTCGTAGCGGTGAAGCAGGACGGTTATCCAAGACTCTTTTAACTTTGTCTAGGAAGGGACAATGGTGGATGATATGATCGCCTTCACACAGTTTATAAGGAAATTTACATTTCATTACCCAAATGCTTCGCTTTCACTAGTTGATGGTGTACTTTCAACATGATCTTCAGAGGTTGATGACACCGGATTGTGCAAACGAGGAGACCAGTCCCTTAAGATCCGAGGGATGCAAGGACAATCTCGATGATAGTGGTCTCCTTTGCAAATGACACATGGAGATTTAGGCTTGGACGGTGTAGTGTGTGGATTTTCACTAGACGATGCCCAGTTACCCCTTTTTGCCTTTGGCTCCTTCTTCTTCTTCTCTTTCTTCTCCTTCCCCTTCTTCTCCTTCTTAGTTACTTGATTTTTGTCTTTACCAGCTTTATTAAGTGAAGAGGAAGGAGGAGAGGGAGAATCGGACGAAGTAGAAGGTTGGGGGGTAACTTTAGTATCATCCAGTTGCTGACTTTATTGTTCAGGAATCACGGTGTTCTGAACGACGGAGGTCGAGAAGAGCCATATTGGCAAGCCAATCGTCAATCCTGGAAGTGACAATGTGGCCATATGAGGTGCACCAACATCTCCCCAAGAGGAGAAAGGAATAGGATTTCCTCCAAGGGGAAATACTTGGTTGGTGGACTCCATTTTCCTCAACCTAAGACCAACGCGGGAATGGTGATATTGTTTCGATTAAAATAAATTTTAGACACTTTGACACAACTTGTTTTTTCAATTTTTAAGAGTCGAGAAAAAACAAAAGATGACTCTAGTCGCCTTTGATTTTTAATGAGCCTGAAGTGACAAGTGCTCAGATGGACCTTTTCCTTTAAGGAGTCTGAAAAGGAATGAAAGAGACTACTCTGGAAATCTAGACAGAGGGATTACCAAACCAATCGCAAAACTGCAGAATACTTTTTATGATACTGCAGTCAATCTTCCCGAATGCTGTGTTCAATATATACTCGACGATACGTGGGAGCACAAGTCCGTACTGGCACTTGTTGTCTCAAAGAGGAGGAATCACCCAACCAACAATGAAAGCGACAGTTACCAGGCTTTACGATGCCGGAATACGTCTCTAGCCTAGACTTCTAGATGTTGTGCATTCGGTTCCAAAGCGTTTTTATGTTCATTAAATTTATTTTACAGTTGATCTTTCTTAAGAAATTTGCCTTTTAGGTTCACCACGTGATGTAGATATACAATTCCTAAAATGAAATCTAAGATGATAAACAATCGTTTAATCTTCTTTTTGCAATGAAAATCCTAGCTACTAAAGAAAGAGAGATGATATTCTTTCAACATAGAGCATAGAGCACACATTAGATGCACTGTCCTAAATCAAACCAACAAGCAGTATAAATGCAAATGCACATGCATGTATTTGTTTTCAGCTTTCTTAATGTGTGAATGACAAGAAGAATTCTAAGTACAAATCTGAATTATCTTTTCAAAGTGATAGTTCTAACAAATTTCTCTTCAAAAAATGAAAGGAAGATAATGACAACACTTTGCGATTTTGAATTGAAAACTACTTTTGACACTTGAAAAACTACTAATTCAAATCAAATACAAGAGTAAATGTATAATCGACCACCAAGAATAATAGGATTCTTTTCTATGACTGAAAACGACACTTGCGACACTTCCAAATCAAGAAACGACAGTTCGATTACGCTACTACTTTGTAAAAGTGAATTGAAAATGGTGCATAATACATAAAAACATTCACAGTTCTTTGCGCAATGGAGGCAGAATGATGGAAAGGAAGGGGGTTTCCATAGTGGTATACTGATCACAGACAACAAAACTCTTGAATAGAGCTGAAAAGAGTGAAGAAAAACCAAAACCTGGAGGCAAAATTAGCCTTTTCTGATCATCACACCTGTAACACAGGGAATCCAGTATGCATCCCACCTACTGCACACGGGAGGTGCGATGCATACATACTTCCTTGAAGAGAGGGTGCGATGGTACCAGGACGAGACTTTACTTGGCTCTTGGTCACAGTTTGCAGCTCAGTTCAGGGATTTAGGCCAAGCAAGTGATTTTCAGTAAATATAAATCACAGGGGTTGATCTAATGAGGTTACTGGAGCCACCACTAGGGAAATTAGAATGTTTGCAAATCGATTGTTCAGTTTATAAACAAAACCCAGAGATAGATTGAAGCAACATTGATCTACTTTGCACTTGAATAGCAAATGTGGTTTGAAGGCTAGCTGGCTTGACTTCAGGCTCTGTCTGTAAGTTTATAAAACAAACAAATATAGACAAGTAAACAACCTATTCGCTCCCCAGTGGAGTCGCCATTTTTCTATCGGGAAATCTAGTGTCCACTCGGAGCTGCTAGTCCCACTAAGACTGGTAGCTATCTTAGAAACAAACAAACTAAAACTACTTTCGCTTTCCTTTATGAGAAGTAGATAAGAGGGGAACAAAGGACACCAACCTCAGTCTTGCGCTTAGTTCCTTGCTTGGTTCCTCTCCCTTCTGACAGATCTTTGCCACTTTTCCTTCATCTACCCAGATTCAAAGAGCACCTATGGAATCAAAGTAACATAATACTATCGAAGAACAGAGATCTACAATCATAAACAATATAGGACCAGATATATATTAACCACACAAATGCATATATCATCAAACATACAAGAATGTGGAGGAAAACTTGAATAGCTTTATTAATATAAAAAATAGCAAAGAGGATTACAACCAATTGTTCTGACCCAGCATCATCCTCCCAGCATGAAAGCCCTTCTTCACCTCATGAAAAAATTAGATCACCCAACACTATGATATTCCACCAAGAAACCAACAACACTTCCTTACAAGATACAAAATTCCAGCCTCTCTGGATCTCTTAGATGAGGGATCCATATATAGATGATTGCAGGGGGGTGAGTCAGCTTCTGGGATTTTGATTAGTGTCCTCTCTCTGATAGTTCTTGATTCCACTTGGAGATTGATCATCTCTTACTCATCCCTAGGCAAATTCAGAGAGGCAAGTGTCACAGGAGAAGTTTCTGGAAGATTCCATGACGATCCACCTTGCCAATTGTCTCTGCCATTTGTCTACTCTCACCCATCGCACCCTACAGAAGGGATTTCCAGTATGCATCGCACCCTTTACACTGGGAAAGTGAGATGCTTCGCACCTCTGCTCTGGGCAGTCTGTATGGTCCAACTTTGACCAGTTCTGAGCAGTTTTCTGTGGAGAACTTTTGGGAGATGATGTAATCAGTTGACCTTGTTCCTTTAGGGTGTGAAGCAACACTTTTAGGGACTTAGGAGCCCTTGGTTTATGGACATGTATGATTGGGGTTGCGGTGCCCAAAAATATTTATAACACTAGACCATCTGTCGAGCATCGAAATAGGGGAGGAACCTACTAACTTGGAAGAGGGATTGCCTAACATGCAACTATTTGCAGTGTGTGTCACGAATGGTCATTTTGAGGATATAATACACTTCTTAACAACAGGAATTGCACTAGAAGGATACACTATCTAGTAAAAGAAGGAATTAGTGGTGCACACGATAGATTTCTCTGTCATTGCTGGGCATCTGTACAAAATGGGTACTGATGAGATATTGCGATGGTATGTACCTAAGTTCGAGAGAAACAGCATCCTCGCATACGCTCATGGGGGCACCGCGGGAGGACATTATGTAGGGAGAGCAACTACATAGAAGATTCTACGCGTAGGGTTGTGGTGGCCAACCCTTCATCAAGATTCAAAAGCATATTGCAAGGCGTGTGATGTATGTCAAAGAATGGGCAGGCCATCGCAAAGGGATGAAATGCCTTTGAATCCACAAATGACATTGCAACCCTTCAAGAAGTGGGTGATAGATTTTGTAGGACACATTCAGCCACAAGGGAAGACAAGAGCAAGGTACATCATCACTGCGATGGAGTATTTGACTCATTGGGCGGAAGCACAGCTGGTGAAGGATTGCATAGGTGCGATGGCCGTGAAGTTCCTATTGGAGCATATACTGACGCGATTTGGATGTCCAAGGATCTTGATGAGTGATCGTGGTACACACTCCCTGAATGAAACGATTAGCGCACTAACAGAGGAATTTCAGGTATATCACTAGAAGAGCACACGTTATCATCCATAGGCTAACGGGACAGTGGAGGCATTCAACAAAGTTCTCAAAAACATGCTGACCAAGGTTTGCAATGCTCAGCGAAGTGATTGGGACCTACGCATACCTGCAATATTTTGGGCTTATCAAACGACATCACAACCATCTCAGGGTGCAGAAACTTGGTTCCAGTATCCCCCCATATTGCTACAGGTGAGACTTCGGTCCGCGCTCTGCAGGCTAATGCCGAAAGGGCCAATAGTGTAGGGATTTGTTTGGCTAATTAACGCTAGACCTGGGTCAAACCCCTTTTAGGCTTGTCTATGGTGTGGAATATGTAATGCCTATGGAACACATCGTGCCTAGTCTACGCATAGCAGCGCTCACAGGTATGACGGATCACGGAGCTATGGAGGAGAGGCTCACGTAGCTGGATGAGCTTGAAGAAGAAATATTTGTGGCTGGATTTCACCAACAGGTCTAAAAGCAGCTCGAAAAGGAATGGCATGATCGACACATCAAGCTGCGCACATTTAAGGTAAATGACCTAGTTTTTTTATATGATAGTAAGTTTGATAAATTTCTAGGGAAATTCAGGATGCACCAGTTAGGGCCTCATGTTATTAAGGAGATTACTGATGGAGGAGCGATACAACTGGTCAAGTTAAATGGAGAACCCTTCCCAGGAAAGGTGAATGGTAGTTGCTTGAAGCCATGCACTGGTGGTCCGACCATGTGACTAAATGAAAGTAGCACAGTCTTAGTGGTCCAGGCAGCTGAAAGGAGGAACGAGACTTTAAACTACACTACCCGGGTGGGAGAGCTACGCGATCGGAAGACAGTGGGAAACACGGATGTGTCACTGGGTCGGTAGCAACGTGGAGGGAGCTGTGCTACCCACGAATAAATCGTGCAGGTCAACTTGAAAGTGACCATTAAAGTCATTTTTCATGAAAAGACAGTAGAAGTGAGGCCAAATGGAGAGGGCGACCAACATTTAAGACGAAATTTAAGGCTTAGATCCTTGAAAATTTGCTGCCAATCCAACATTAATGAACCGATTTTGGGGGGAACGGTTGGATTTGAATTAAAAATGCCCTATAAATTACAAGTGGCTGTCCAGTGAAAAACACTTGGCATTTTGAGAATTGAGTGTTGCGCTTTCAGGTGCACATGAATTGTGAATCCTTTCAAGATCTGATAGCAACTCCAGCTTTTGAACAATTATCAAAGGAGACCCAAGCACTAGTGAATAGCGTCATGTCGACATGTGCAGGATCTATGAACACCGAAGGAGTGCCAACCGAGGAGAACGTGCAGGAAATTGATATGGGGGCCGAAGTAGTTGCCCCAAAAGTAGTCGAAGTATTGGCGGAGGTCCCTAAATCCCCGAGAACATCGATACCGAAGCCAACCCCAACCAAGGAGACCATGAAAGACAAGAAGGGCAAGAAGCCTGCCATACCGGTGCATGCATTGCCAAGACAAAACCAACCAAAGCCCACTGCCCAAGAGAAAGGCAATGTTGGAAATAATACTGAGAGGGGGGGGTGAATCAGTATTATCTAATTCTTTTAATAAATCTTCTTTATTTGTTCTTTGAATTATTTTTGCATGTCAGTACCATAAAATAATGAACATGAACAAAAGAAAACAGATAGTCACACCAAAGAACACAAGATGTAAGGTGGAAACCCAATGTGGGTGAAAACCACCTGCTGCAATATGTCTCTATCTTCTTTCAAATTAGAAACTCCTTTTACAATGGTTTTGTACTGGTGCAGTCCTTTACCAGTACGCAGGCTGCAACCTGCAGAGAGCTACAACACTCTCTCTCGTTTTCCAGTCTCTCCTGGAAGGGAGCTACAACCCCCTACTTCTTTTCTTACAAGGACCACTTTTCATAAATTTTCAAACTGGATCCATAAGCATCAAATGATCATCAAGTATAAGAGAATCACCCAATCAACTGTAGTAACCAGATCAACAATAATAGGACCAAACCCAGAACACAACAATGATAAACAAAGATTTTAAGAGAAGTAAGCACCCTGCTCAACTGCTAGCCTGCTTATGTAAGCACCCTGCTCAACTGCTTGCCTGCTTACAGTACTCACCCTGCTCAACTGCTTGCCTGCTTACAGTACGCACCCTGCTCAACTGCTCACCTACTTACGTATGCACCCTGCTCAACTGCTAGCCTGCGTACCTCGCTCTGAGTCCATTGAACTGCCTGCGGACCTCCGCACCTGCAACCCTTCTGTGCCTGCGTACCGGCGCACCTGCAACCCTTCTGTGCCTGCGTACCGGCGCACCTGAAACCCTTCTATGCCTGCGTACCGGCGCACCTGCAACCCTTCTGTGCCTGCGTACCAGCGCACCTACAACCCTTCTGTGCCTGCGTACCGGCGCACCTAAAACCCTTCTATGCCTGCGTACCGGCGCACCTGAAACGCTTCGTTCCTGCGTATGTACGCACTTTTCTCTCACTGTACCTACGTACCTTCAGGCATAGATGATTTCAAGACTTCAGAAATAACCCAGACAGTCAGATCTACAGATCTGAACATGCGCCGAAGAGATCTCGGTCCATCAGTAGATTCGCCTTATTTAGATCTAGACCAGATCTAGCCCTCATAAGATATTCAACCCAAAACCTGCTCAAGCCAAATGATCTCCTTTGCTTTATATAGGAAAGCTCTTCCTTAAAACATGGATCAATACCATGAGCCGACACCATAATAACCCAATACCGTCGGCTAAATACCAAGAGTAAAACATAAGAAAACCCCACATGTGAATTTCTTTGCCTTGAAATGTGTGCACTGGGGGTACGCACCTCCTGAATGGCTGACCCGCGGGTATGTACGCACTCTATGTAACTCCGACCTGCGTGTACGCACCTTATGTAAGGTGTACCTGCGTACCCCTTATTTTCTTCAATATTTGATAGCTGATCATCAATCTCTGCTGCTGACTTGAAGTACTGTGATCTATCACCTGAATGGGTTGCCATCAAGGAAAACACTTTAGCCATAATGCCAACAGGCAAGGCCATAAACCTAGAGGCAGAAGATGAGGATATCAAAGAAATCCCCATGGACGATGCAGATGTGGGAGTGGAAATAGAGGAGGTTGAAGCCTAGGGTGTGGACCCTATTACATGGTTGTCGGAGTATGTCCCTCTGTGCAAGCTTAAATACAACATCTCAAAGGACATCAATGAAAGTAAGTCTCCCCTACAAACCCCTCTGGTACCAGATGAAATCACTTTTGATGGTTCGTGTTCAGCACGGGTACCGATTTTGAAACTCGAAGATTGGGACTTGGCGGAAAATGAGAAGTTCCTACACCTACCGACCGAACAGTTGATGCGCCGCATCATAGACACCAATATGGGTATGACTGCACTGGAGCCACAAAAGTGGCTCAGAGGAGTAGAGAAGGCAAGATTACTCAACCAGCTCTGGGTGCCGCACTATAACTGCACCCCCGTGACAGTTTTAGTCATCAAGCAGCTGGTGTGCTTGGTGCATGATGGGTGTCTGTTGCTGGAGGATTCGATACCCATCACCGATATGGTGATTCACTGCATAATGCACATGCCATATACAGGGAAAAATGCAGCTATGATTTTGGTGGCAAGGGTGGCGAACTGGCGCTCATAGAATCAATGAAAGAGAAGTGCAAACTGGTGAAGAATCCATGCAGGTATGCTATTTCCAGCATCTTTGACCGCGCTGTGAAGGTGGAAACACAGATCCTTGCAGGAAAGGTGACGCGGAAGTGTCGTGTTGATGAGGTACCAGCGCATGTCGTCGCACTTGCATAGTAGTGTGCAGAAGGAGTCTAGTTTAACTGGTAAGACTACCTTCGCAGAGAGTTCCTGGCGAATTTTCGTGACGCGCAAGAGAAAAGCAATACATTCCACTACGCGTGGCTCTTGCTGTCAATTGTGCTCGTTGTTGGAAATAATACTGAGAGGGGGGGTGAATCAGTATTATCAAATTCTTTTCAATATGCCTTCCAGATTTATACTTTAATTTATTCTTCAGATATTGATCATTAATTTGTATGTCAGTACCATATAATAATGAACAAGAACCAGAAAAATAGATAAGCACACCAAAGAACACCAGATATAAGGTGGAAACCCAATGTGGGTGAAAACCACCTGCTGCAATATGTCTCTATATTCTTTCAATTTAGAAACTTCTTTTACAAGGATTTTGTACTGGTGCAGTCCTTTACCAGTACGCAGGCTACAACCTGCAGAGAGCTACAACTCTCTCTCGTTTTCCAGTCTCTCCTGGAAGGGAGCTACAACCCCCTTTGCTCTTCTACTTCTTTAAGGACCACATTTCATTAATTTTAAAACTGGATCCAAGAAGATCAAATAATCATCAAGTACATGCAAATCACCCAATCTCCTTATACAACCAATGAATCACCCAACTACTCAGAATGCTGTAAACAAAAAAGTAATACCAGAAATCTAAACCTAGAACTCTGCAACAATAGATAAAAGACAACGAATAAATATTTCAAGACAGGTCCACAACTTCACCAATATAAACCTGCAGGTATCCGCAGCCTTTCTGTGCCTGAACTGCGCAGATCCGCACTGTATCCTTCTGCTGCTCTGCGTACCACCGCAACTTCCCTTTCTGCTAAACTGCGTACCTCAACTCAGATACGCATTGCACTGTGTGTCAGACCGCGTACCTCCGCACTGTTCCTTCTGTGCCTCTGCATATCTACACACTTTGCTTTCTTCTGCACTGCGTACCTCGCACTGTGCCTTCTGATGCGTTGCGTACCCCCACACTGTGTCTTCTCCTGCACTGCGTACTCCCGCACCTACGCCGTGGATCGCCTGCGAACCTCTGATTAGGTCCAAATTAATAGTCCTCCAATGTTCCACAGACAGTCAAATCCACAGACCCGATCATGCGCCCAAGAGTTCACGACTTATCAATAGATTCGCCTTAAGATTTCTCCTTGATTTAGATCTTAGCTTTATAAAACCAAAGACCCAAAATTTCAGATCTTAAGATATTCAATTTCTCACAAAGTGACCAGCCAAGTGATCTCCTTCCCCTTTTTATAGTCAAACCCTTATCCACACCATGGGACAAAACCATCAAAAACCAATACAAGGGATCCAAACTGGGGTTTAATAAATTAGATCCTATACCACGGGCCAAAACCATAGGATCGTAAAAGATGGGCTAAATACCAAGGGCCAAACATAGGATATGCCACGTGAGTGCGCTTCTCTGCATAGGAGTGAGTGAACTAGGGGACCGCACCTTATGAATGGTGAACTTGCGGGTATGTCCGCACTCCCTGGACGACAAACCTGCGGGTCCACACCTTTTGGACGATGCCCCTGCGAACCTCTTATTTTCCATCATTTTAAGAGCCTGAAAAGAGTTTTGCCACTTGAGTGAGTTGCCATCAAGTACAACACCTTTACCATAGAGCCAAAACAGAATCATAATGCCAACACTCGTAGCATGGGAGCTACTAGAGGAGAGCTAATTCCCCTTGGTCTCGCCAGACCTACCTGAAGAAGAGAAGTACGCTTCGTTGTGGGAAACCAAGGATGCGGAGAGTGTTCAGGACAGCAAGATCTTCTGGATCTTGATGGAAATGAATATCAGGATGGTTATCAATCACAAGCCACGATTGTCGTCCACAGTATATGCTAACTTGTAGAGCTATGCCAGGTTTAAGGCCGATTTCCATAGGATTTCAATCAAGGCACTAAAGGACCCTACGTAGAAGTGGTACGATTTACCATACCTAGCCACAGATGATGCCATCGATGCGGTGTTGGATAAATGGCCGGCGAAGTGGCGCACCTCCACGGATTTGGTGGCAGGTGGGAGCAAGTCCGCCGCACAAAATAAGAAGGAAGAGGCCAAGCTGAAGATGGCGTAGCTATTCGAAAAGTGGAAGGAGGCCGTTGAGAAGGCCCAGGTAGAATAAATAGGAAAGGAGGAAGGAAAACAGGTAGGTAGCATAGAGTGGGGCTCTGACAAAGGTGCGTGGTTGCCTTCACCTGAGACCGAAGAGGAGGACATAGAGAAACAGGTGCGGACCCTCAAGAGACATCCAACCACATTAAGTTCCCAAGAGAGTTGGAGAAGGGAGGGTCCAGAAAGAAATCTAAGGCAACCAAGGCCTTGCTGGACCCTATCACACTAACGGAGGGTGACTTATATGACATCGGTGAAACAATTAGAGATGTCACCGCGGAGGCCCTATAGCAATTTGAGAAGCAGCAGCAGATCATCCTAGGGTCCATCGAGACTGGATTGTAGGAGTTTCAGACCTGCGTGTTGCAAGTTGGTACGGTGTCTACCAGCTTGGCTATCGGCACATCAACGGCTACTGATATGCTGCGTGTTGGCCCTTAGTTTTGGTTTATTTTTGCTTAAGGAAACTTACTTAATACTTATATTTTCCATCCATTTTCCATCACATCCATCTCATTTTGATGTATTTTATGCATATTTAGGTATTTAATTTTAATTTTGAAATTTCTAGAAGTTTTTATGAAAATTGAGTTTCAAGTGCAATTTTGGACAGAATCAGAAATTCCTGTAATAGCTATGTGGATGACATATTTGCAGGACACTTGGGCTCAAGCTAGATGCATGAATGGAAAGCTTGGGAACTAGGACTGAACTAATTCCACTTGGTTTGGTCAAAACAAGATTTATTAGGCCCGGTCAAGGTTGGTCAAACATGACTAGTCACCTAGAAAATCCCTAGGAAATAGGGCAATTTTATGATTTGATGGGATTGTCCATATTTATAGTGATATATTGGATGAATTCAACTTAGATAGATGGATATGAATAGATATGATTATTAGAGAGACTTTAGATCAGTTTGTTTCATAATATTCTATTTAAGTCAAGACTTTGAAGGCTTATGGTGTGTAACTTTTGTATAACTTTATGCTGAGACATTTGGATTTTGGAGACTAATTTGAAGAACCTATTCTAATTTCATTTTTCTGTTCATTGATGTGAATGAGTGACTGAAGTTTCAGCATTTGATAGCAACCTCAAGTGTGCAAGGCAAGGGTGGAGAGCCCCCACTCCAAGCTAAGTACACTTCATTGTTAGATTAGCTTAATTTTCATGAACTGGTTACTTAAGAATTTGTTTACTTGCTTTGTTTCAGATTTGCTTATGAATTGATGTGTGATGATTTATATTATTGGTGAATCTAGTTTTTTTATCATTTTAAAGATAAGGGACAACAAAGTGTTCAAGTTGAATTCTCCTTCTATTGAATTAATAGATCAAAACTAGAATTCATCTTTGTTACATGTAAGCAGTTTTTATGTACTTTTAGATTTCCAATGATAGCATAATAATGAATGAATTGTGATGGAAAATACCCAAAGATTTCTTAAGTTAAGAGTCACCTTCATTGTTGATTTATGCATCTTAAGCTATTGTTAATTCATGATTTTTGATTTCTATTCATTAAGTAATAATTGAGAGAGAAGGACACAAATGGATCTCTTAAGTTAAGAGCCACTTCATCTTTCATACATTGCAAAAGTGAGTTAGAAATTGTTAATATAGGTTTATATTTGTAATATGTACTTCTTTAGTTCTTCAAAATTGATCTTCTAAGCTTGGCTATACCTAATATCCATACACTGTGGATTTCCCTCCATGTTTTACAAATCTGGATTGATAATGAATATTTGTGTTAATTTGTGTTAATAAATTAGCTCAACACTGTGCACGAAGACTTCCAGTGCGCTAGTGCTATCAGATGGAGCACTAAAAATAGAAAATGAGGTTGACAGGCCCACTATCAATGCCTTGAAGGGAGTGGGATTGAACCTGGCAATGTTCCCATGTGAAGCACTCCACCTCTTGCAGGATGGAGTAATTGCAGAGCTGAGGGCCCATGAGCACCGCACCCTCCAGGTGATCAGTGAACAGAAGATAAACAACGAGTAGATGGCCCTGCAAAGGAATGCTGCCATCGCCGCTGAGGTCGAGGTGACCAGCCAAAACAAGAAGATCCTACAGGTCATGGAGGAGGCTTGCAAAATGGTCCCAGAATTGGCCATTCTAGAGGAGGAGCCAGTTGAGGTCCACATCCGCAAATTGGCCACAGGGGTGTGTGACACTCGGATAGAGATGGCGTGGGTTCAGTTGGAGCTGAACCTATAGATTACAGAGCTCCAGTTGAGGGCTTAGCCTTCAACACCGCTAGAGGTAAAGGAACAACGGGCAGCCACTGTCACATAAGCAGTTGTGGTAGTGGAGAGTGCAGTAGAAGACTACACACAGTTGTTCGAACAATCGTTTGAGGTCTTGACTGGCTTACATGAGGATCCAAACATCCAGAGGCTAGAAATGAAAGTGCATGAACTCCAACAATGCTATGATGAAGTTAAGGGCACAACATGAACCGTCGCGCTAACACAGAGGTTAGCCAAGTTGCAGGAAGCCAAGCAGTTGAAGGAATAGGTGGACGCAGCGCTGCACAAGGAAGAAGTGTTGAAGGCACAACTAAAACCCTAGCTATAGGAAGATTACACAGTCACAGGAACCATTGAAGGCAAGCTTGCGACTCTGCAAGTGACACAACAACAACTTTAGGCTGATAGTGCAGGGGCAGTAAACGAGAAGACAGTCGAAGATGCGAAGCAGGCAGTAGCGTAGTGCACAACCGAAGTTATGGTCATCAGGGTCAAGCTAGACAAGCTTTGCACAAAGATCTCCGTGCCTACTGAGTGACTCAAGGGCAAGTCACGATGTTTGTGTTGGGGGCCTGTTGGGAGTGGGATCCCCCAAGGGCAGTTTTTGGGCTAAAATCCCATGTTTAAGTTAAATTTTTGTAATATTAGTGTAAAGGTTCCACATTTTGTGGTCACGGAGCACGAAGGTGTTATGTGTCACAAAGGGTAGTCCGCCCTTAGTTTTGTAAAGTAAAGTCAGTTGTAAGAGATCTACCCATGGTCCACGGACCATGGGATTGTATAAAAAGAGCTAAGCTCTAAGTAGTTAGAGGCATCGAATGTGTAAGAGAATCATAGCCTTAGTTCAAGAAGTCTAAGTCTTGGGTTGTAGTGTAGATAGAGGCTCTATAGCTGAGTGTGCAGAGGCCTAGGGTAGAAGTCCACAGCTGAGTGCGCGGACCCCTGCAGCTGTGTGCGCAAGGTGAACATACTCTGTAATACTTGGAAGATACTAATAAAAGGAGTTATTATGCAATTTCTGTGTGTTTGTTCTGTTGATGGGTTTGGATATTTTGTCTATGAATTTCATTTATTATGCTTCTATGATAAGCAAATGAATACAGTTACATTGAATAATTAAATGCAATTATGAATATCTAATTATGCGGTGATAACTTTAAATATTCAGTAAGATAAGCAAATATCTTAGGGTAATTGAGGAATCTGCACGACGCGTTGCCATAACAGCGCAAAAGTACCTGAGCCATGGGTTAGGGCTATGCTAAGGTCAATCGTATACTTTCACGAAGGTATTGAAAGAAAAAATAGAGGGTTTGTCTTACAAGCCCTAGAGTGAGATCACATGCGCGAAGGTAGGGATAGAAGAAATCAAACAGTGTCACAACCATCTCAGGGTGCAGAAATTTGGTCCCAGCATCCCCCCATACTGCCTCAGGTGAGACTTCGGTCCACGCTCCACGGGCTGATGTCGAAAGGGCCAATAGTATAGGGATTTGTTTGGCTAATTAACATTGAACCTGGGTCAGACCCCCTCAAGCCAACAATTATAAATATTTTATTATTTTATTTTCAAATTAAAAAAATAAAAATTTAATAGATATTCTTTTAAACATAAACTATATACATATACAAATTTTTTAAAATATTAACATGAATATTATAAAAAAGGGGAGTTATGTAGACTATTTCCTCTAATTAAATGGGTATAATGTTGAAATCTAATCTATGTTAGCATAGATGGCAATGTTTGTAGCTGAATCAGAGCTGAACACATATAACTAGAAGAAGAAGAATCTATGCACATGAAACATAGAAAATACTCAGGGGAAAGCCTCAGCTAAAAACTCCACTATCTATATTATCATACAAGGTGGAAATACATCAGGATTATACAAAGCCTTAGCTCCCACAGCTAGCCAGCTCTCAGTACAATCCTCCTGGATGCTCACATGCAAACAAGGCTTCTCACAAACCTTCTCCTCTACCCTCCAAGCCTCCTCAAGGAACCTTACCTTGACATGAAACTGATAGTAACCTGTCCTTGACATTTAGATCAATTGGGTCTTTCTCTGAATAGACATGCATGAGTTTCTGATGAGGTAATCTTCAGTTATCTGGAGTACACTAGTTGAGTGCATGCATGCATCAATTGACTGATAACTCACAATTATTTCCTCAAACAATTTGGAACTAATTTAAATGGACTTAACTCAGTAAACTGAGCTAACTAATTACAACTCAAATATAACTCAATCTTATCTCCTTAATTAAGGGATAATCTCCATAATTTAAGGGATAACTGTTGTATGACTGCAGAAAGACTTCTAACTTGAATTTCTCCAACTAATTAATCCATATTGAATCAATTAATTATTTCCAATCAGTTGGTGAGACTAAATTTGAAATTTAATTCACAATTTTAATTCAAGGACAAATTAAAATTGGAATATTCTGGATTCTATTTTTATCATTTCTTGTTGCTATTTTCAACACTCCCTCTCAACAAGAAAGGAATTCAACTCGATCCCGATCTTGAACCTTTGGAATTTTCTGCATGCAACACTTCTCTCTAGTGTTGTTGCTCCAGCAAATCCAGAAACAAAAAAACATCCAACCTGAATCAGAATGATGCCTCTGTCATCAAAGTATCTGATTGCTATTGCCTCTGTTGACTGAAAACTATGTGCTTCTGCCGACTCATCCTTTTTGCATTGTTGTCAATCCTTCTTTGTGCTCTTCAGTATCTAACTGCTCTAGCCTCTGTCTCTTTGATCTCTGACTGCATCAATCCCACTGATTCCTCCCGCTACTATGTACTTTGGGCTCCCATAGCAAGGTACGATCCATGAGATAAAACCTCTCAATGGACCCTGCCCAATTTTAACCTTCTCGAGACTATCACTTCACATCACCCCACCTCATACCTAGAGGTATGGTTGCGTGTGATCCCTCTACCCACTTCTCCAATTGTGGCTCCTCCACAATTGTCTGAGACTTCTTCTGGGACTGCATGTTGAGAGGTAATTTACTCTCCCTCTCAACCACCAAGTCTATAACATTTTCCTTGCTCCTCAAGGCTTTACATGCATCTTGAACCTCAAGAGAATACAAGTTCTTAATTCATGAACTGATCTGTTTCACCTGTCTCGTGGTGATGTGTCTAAGGAATACCTTTCCTCTACTAAAGACAATATCGTAGCCTTTGTCGTCCAACATCATGATCAATACCAAGTTCTTCTTCAGTCCAGGCACATACTTCACATCTGTTAAGGTGATAGAAGCTCCATGCTCCCTCTCAAGAGAAACCGTGCCCACTCCTAAAACACTAAACCTTTCATCGTCACCCATCTCTATGCGCATCTTGAGATCTTTCTCCTCCGAGGTACTAAATAAACTTTTATCGCCGGTCATGTGGAATGAGGTTCCACTGTCAAGATACCAACCACAACCCATCATCGATGACACCATGCATGCGATGAGGGTGAATTCCATTTCGAACTGAGAGGCTAATGCCTCACCTTCTGATCCTTCGGAGGATCCCTTCTTGGACTTCTTTGATGGGCAATTAGTTGCATAATGTCCCATCTCAATATTCTTTATTTTTTTAAGTATTATATGAATTTGATTTGCACCTGCAACCCTAAACTTCAAACTTCAAATTCTCTTATTTGTATACTATTCACAGCTCTGATAAAATAGGCTCCGATACCATGTAGAATTTCCTACAAATTCTCTACAAATCTACCTCTGAGATCTATGTAGAAAATCTGAATGTAGATTAACTTGATAATGCAATATACCAAAGCAAAATACTATAATCTGCTTCTATTATCAAACTTGTGAAAGCTTAAAGATCAAGCTAAATCAGAGCAGAACACATATAACCAAAAGAAGAAGAATCTATGCACATGAAACACAGAAAATACTCAGGGGAAAGCCTCAGCTAAAAACCGCACTATCTGTATTCTCATATAGGGTGGAAATACATCAAAATTATACAAAGCCTTAACTCCCACAGCTAGACAGCTCTCAGTACAATCCTCCTGCATGCTCACAGGAAAATAAGGCTTCTCAAAAACCTTCTCCTCTGCCCTCCAAGCCTCCTATTTCCTTGCACTGTTTCTCCTGGGTGATCCTACTGTTACCAAGTGTAACACTGATCACTCACTTATCTCACACCCTGTAAAACTGCACAATCCTCAAGGAACCTTACCTTAACTGCATGGATGAGTTTCCTTTATGGGAAAACACATGCAACTGATAGTAAACTGGCCTTGACATTTAGCTCAACTAGGTATTTCTCTGAATAGACATGCATGAGTTTCTTAGGAGGGAATCTTCAGTTATTTGGAGTACACTAGTTGAGTGCATGCATGCATCAACTGACTGATAACTCACAATTAGTTCCTCAAACAGTTTGGAACTAATTTAACTGGACTTAACTCAGTGAACTTAGCTAACTAATTACAACTCAAATATAACTCAATATTATATCCTTAATTAAGGGATAATCTCCTTAATTTAAGGGATAACTATTGCATGACTGCAGAAAAAATTCTAACTTGAATTTCTCCAACTAATTAATCCATAATGAATTAATTAATTATTTCCAAGCAGCTAGTGAGACTAAATTCGGATTTTAATTCACAATTTTAATTCAAGGAAAAATTAAAATTGGAATATTCT
Organism: Pinus tabuliformis; assembly: GCA_031772625.1. Classification (NCBI taxonomy): domain Eukaryota; kingdom Viridiplantae; phylum Streptophyta; class Pinopsida; order Pinales; family Pinaceae; genus Pinus; species Pinus tabuliformis. Next base: position 32,400,081 of record CM062816.1, read on the forward strand.
GGATTCTATTTTTGTCATTTCTTGTTGCTATTTTCAACAGGACTAGAGTCACAAATCCAACATCGTCCACTCTACTTAAGACAAGTGGTATTGTGAGAGAATATAGCAAATTAATAGAAAAAAATGCAATCTATTACTTAACCTCTTCTTAATGGCTAAGGTTGAGAATGGCCCCACACCAATTTCCTTGCTAGAGGGAGCAAGTAGAAGAACATGTATAAAATAGAGGAAAACAAATATATTGGAAGAAATGGTAGAAATGGAAACTACTTGGACAATTTACCTATACTAAAAATTAAAAAAAAAAAAAAAAAAACTAAATAACAAAGGAAAAATGGTAAAAAATAATTTCTGAGTTTGATCTCATCTTTCTATTTATATATTTTTATGAGGAAGAAGAATATTAAGGGATGCTCCCAAGAAAATCATGGCATCAAAATTGGCAATAGGGCCATCACAAAATTTCTCATGCAAGAAAGTGAGTGTATTCTTGAGAACATGCATGCATTCTTGAGTGTTCAGTTACTTCTAGAACCCTAAAACCACCAACTTGAAAGGCCAACTCAATAGTAAAAAAGAAAAGAAAAGGAACATGTACATGTTCTTAAAAGTGCATATGCTATTGTTGCCTAATTTTAAGTGGTTGTAGTCTTTTTTCTTCAAAACTAACTAAGACTTTATGGCACATTTAGGTCCACACTTTATCTAATTGAGATTATGTAGATATTCAATTTAAAGATAAACTTCACCATTACAAATTTAGATATATTAACATGTCCAATGCTTTCAATTTCAAGGCACTTAAAATCAAATTAAGGATTGTTTTCTAACTATGAGACCTTTTCTACTAACCCTTGAGGCAACAAATTCTTTTATGAGGATAATTCTAATTGGCTCTTTTGGTCTCATAGTACATAAATTTATAAAGAGATAATAATTTTCTTTCTATAAAATGTCAATATTTGGAAATGAGTTTAGGGAACTAAACTACTAACAACTCCTAGTCATCACCTTCATTATCCTCCATTCCTTGAGCTCCTTGAAAATGACTATAAGAAAACACGATGCCTTGACATCAACCAAGTGGTAAGGGGATTTCCATATTGACTACATGGAAAACACTATTAAATCTCTCTCCTATTCATTAGAGCGGTTTATTGCTACCGGGGGATACAAAAAGGGGTGTTTGATTAAAAATAGAGATATCTATTGAAATAAAGGGGTTATTTTTATTAGAAAGATGTAATGGGAGGAGGGGTCAAGAAATTTTTTTTTGGGAGTTTTTTACCAATACCTAATCATCTTATGGGTATTATTTAATATCCATTGAAACAAGTGCTACTATATAAGTTGATTGAGTGGAAAGCTATGGTGCCTCTTGTGTAGATTATTATTACAACTAATTCGTGTGAACCACTTTAAGGGAAAGCCTCATACAAAATTAATTTGATTGAGTAAAAGTTAAGAAAAGTTAATTTTTAGTTTATTGAAAACTTTCATATATGTAAACTATAATGCAATAAAATGTGCCACGAATAGCTCCCATATTTTTTTTTCAATTTCTACTCCATTGATGTCACAGAAAGGTTTGATTATGATCTTTTTTCTAAAAGAAATAGATTTCTGTTTGGAATGCTTTGAAATTAGTTCAAGGAAAATAAGTATATCTCATAATTAATTCTTTTTATTTTTTTCATTAACTTTTAACATGGAAACATTGGTAATACATTTAGAATAATTTTATTTTGAAAATATTTTTATCTTATTTTATTTTGAAGTTGTATTTTACCTTATTGAATTGCATGATTCTTGATTACTGTAGAACCCAGTGAGAACCGAAATCCAACTTTCTCAAATATTTTTTCTATCAATACATGAAATAGAGCTAAAGACTTGTTTTTGAACTAATGGGTGGGGTTGTTGAATGATCAATGGATTAATATCACTTTATGTGATAACTAGACCCCATAAAATTTTCATCTCAAGTATGAGATAAGGACCTCACCAATTTGAAGGATTTTACAAAAACATTAAAATATATTCAATTGTTAAAGTTATGATGGTTAATATGATCACCAATATGGTCTCTATTCTTTGTTGGATTAACAATTATATTGAGAGGGGGGGTGAATCAATATAATAAAATTTTACACTAATTAAATATTTCAATAAAAAAATAATACATGAGGCACATAAGATCATTGAACACGGGATATAAATGGAAGCCATTTAGGAGAAAACCACAATTATTTTTTTAATTATTTGATTAAATCAGACACCAACATACTCTTACAATCTTTATGGGAACCAACCTACATCGAGACACCAATCCCCTCATCTTTGAAAGCACAAAGTTGCAGGAGACACCAATCCCCTCATATTTACAAGCATCAACTTACAAGAGACACAAATCGCCCTTAGATCTATTGATCTAATTTTCTTTACCTACTAGATCTCTATTTCATCACATTTTCAAATTAGATCTAGAAACAGTTTACATTAATTATTACATAAAAAAACAATATTTATTTCATATCTGCTTGTTTGTTTCCCTCCTCGTCAACAATCTTTTCTTCGTGGGTCACTTGTAGTTATTTAACATATTGAATAGTATTGGACTCTTCTCGACACCCTCTTCACAAACTCAATTCTCAAACAATTATGTTCTTTCTAAATCTACAAAATTAAACTCTTTGTACTTTATATCTCATCAGTTGCATGGGAAAATATTTGTAGTTCTCCTATAATCTCACATAGACACCCACTTCACACCTGTGCTCTCCACACGCTTATGCTCTCATTGCACATGCGTTCACCTCACTTATATATGGTTTGAGAACATCTTAGCCCATTTTCTTAGCACATTTCCTTAAGTGCGTGTCTTATTTGAACCTTAAACTATCCTCCTACATCACCAAGTGTTGTAACCATAGGCTTAACAACTTCCTCTAATATACCTAGATCATAGATGCCTAGATTTATTTTTCTTTTCTATTTTAGCTCTTACTGCTAACCATAAATTTGTCATGATATGGAGCTATGACCATGATCTTAGGTTATTATACTAAATGCAGAGTTCAAGCTACTTGTTAGTTGAACACTCTTTGGACACATGTAGATTATCGGATCCTCGTATTTCCTTTTATTAGCCTTTGGATCTTGGTGCTAAGCACTTAGTCCCTCCTGTCCTAGGGCTAAAACCTTCGTTATAACCATTTCCCTTTCTTATAGATTCGAAGCTCGGGTATTTTTTAACTAACAAGCCTTATTTACGAGAGAATTACCAAATATTAAGATGTCTTCTTTATGCATGGAACCACGGAAGCCAGAACCTTGACCATCTCATTTGGCCTCACTTGAATCTAGAATTCGATATAAAACATTATAATTTTAACTATGCTCATCACCACATGGTTAGATGTAAGATATTTCCTCTACAAGGAACCTTGACTATCTCTTTTGCTTCATTTGAATATGGAGTTTGGGATATTTTCTATTGACAACACAAGGTTCACATCTGGGTTACTAGATTCTGAGATGAATTTTCATCTACTTTTTAGTGCATGACCTTGAACAATTGAAATGGTGCTTTAATCATCTTCATTTAATCTAGAGTATAGATCAAACAAACAAATTCTTTACTTCAAAAAACTTCAAGATGGTTGGATAGTTGGATTACTTCCAAATCTTTTAGCTCTAAAATGAGACCCACAATCTGCCATGTTACTTTCCAAATCACCTGCCATATCACCTTCTACGACTAACCATTTCACATCTTAGAATACCATATATGCATGTCAAATACAAATTTATCATGCACAATTGTTCATATGAGCTCCTCCTAAATGGAAGCTTCTCCATACTATCAACTCTCCCCCTGATCATGAGCATAACAAAACTATTTTCCCTAATTTGCTGACCCAAATGAGTGGTATGATACAGATTGTTGAGTAATTACACCAAGTACTAATGTGGATGTTGATAACAATTATGTTTTCCAAATGGACCAATTCTAATTATAACAATTCTGGTCATTCTAAAATCTTTCCATTTCACCATTCTTCTCCTACAATTCAAATTCTAAAATCTAGACATGTGTTGAATGGTTGCCATGCCCGATACTTACAAGGCTAATGAGATGGGAGAAATATTACTCCTAGACTCTGGCTTAGATACTCAATTGGCTCTCTAAGAAGAGGTTTGGTGAATATATCTACAATCTATTCTTTAGTACCAATATATTCAAGCCTAACAATTTGATCAACTACTTGGTCTCTCAAGAAATTTGTATTTGAATGCATTACAATATTCTTGGAAATGTTAATGGCACTAGTATTATCACACATAATTGGAATGAGGTGAGCATATTCTACCTTGATATCCTTCAAATTTTGTTTCATCGAGAGGACTTAGGTGCAACATGTATCTACTCCTATGTACTAATCTTCAACTGTAAACAATAATATTTTACTTAGACATGGAACTAAGAAGTTACCCAAAAAGAAGGTTGCAACAATTGTGCTATTATTATCATTAACATTGTCTACCCAATTTGAATATGTGTTTGTTGCTAGAGTGATTTGTTTTCTTCTTGTACTTTAATGCATAGTAAATAGTTTCCTTCAAATATTTGAAGGTTCTTTTCACTGCATTCACATAGCTCTCCTTGGGGATAGATTGAAATATGGCAACCAATCCTACATATTGCATTATATTAGGTCTTGATGTTTTCAAATATAGGAGGCTTCCAATCATTGACCTATACATAATTAGGGTATTCATCATCCTTGCTCATGATCATACATGTGATAATAGGTGCACAATATTCCATGCCATATTTATTCAATATTTCCTTTATGTGTTTTGTTTGAGAGATAAAAACATCTTTAGGTTATTGAGAAACTTGTAATCAAAGTAAAACTAACAATTCTCACAACATGGGAATATCAAACTCCTTTTTCATGTCTACTACAAATTGTTCTCCCATTTGATCCACATCATTTACAAAAATTATATCATCCACATATACAAAAATGTTCAGTAAATCTCATTATCAGTTTTAATATAAATATTGTTATCTATTTTACCCCTTTTGAATCCCTTTTTGTTGTAAATATCTATCAAGCCTTGAATATCAGGCTCTTGGAGCTTGCTTTAATCCATAAATTGATTTCTTTAGTTTACATACTTTACATATATCTTCACATAGTTGAAATTCCTCCAGTTTATTAGTGTACACTTCCTCTTCTAGGTCACCATTAAAAAATGTTGATGTAATGCTCCCTCCCACCCCCTTGGATTAATCCCAGCTAAATCAGAAGTGTTACTTTAAATTTAACCCAAACTCCATGGTCTCATTCTCAAGATGGGTTTACAAAATTCTTTCCCATCCAAAGTGTGCAAAACTCGCTTTGGATAACATCATCACATTCATCTCATTGAGAGATTTCTAGAAAACTAAATTTCTCTTCAATCCACCCTATGGATTGAAAGTTATGCCCATTTGAGTTTTAGGTATGTTGTACCCTGGATACAACCTCTGGCTACAAGAGATCAATGCCCAAGACATCTTCAAGAATTGATAAATATTTTAAATATATGGATGGAGAGAGAAATCATAAGAGATGCAATGAATGATATAGTTGTTGGGTGCAGCAATTGCGCTTGAGCAAACTCCTCAACACCTAATTGTCAACTCGAGGGTTTCGTATACTTAGAGACAAAGCACAGGCAATGCCAGAAATGGTACAAACTTTTCCTATCTCTAATCCTACTTCTTAAAGGAAATGATTTGCAGAATCAGATAGAAAACAATTGGAAAAGCAATTAACACCAAGGCGACTCTAGTGCTAGAATGTAAAAGACAATTTGCAAGTAAATAAAGTAAAGAAATTCCACACAACGAAAACAATATTAAATTCTGGAATGAAATGCTATGTTCATATTCATATGGATGGTCAATAGCTTGACAAGTGGGCCCTTGCAAAATTTTGTCTTCCTTTTGATCTTCCTTCCACACAAACAACCTGTCCTTGCATTGTCACAGTATGCTTGCACTAGTGCAAGTATAATATATCTGTGCAAAAGTATATGTGACCTCCCTTACTGAAGACTTATGTCTTAGTGAAGGTTATCTAAGCCTAAGGGCTTAGAGCACTCTATTTCTATGACAAGGGACCAACTCTTGCACCAACGCATAGTTTCCTTCACCTAGGTTCCAAATTACTTTCGAAAGACTGAAAGATGTGTTGAAAAAGAATTGCACCTGTAAATGAAATTCTGAAGTAAATTATCCATGAAAAAGGGAATGCTTCAATTCATTAAGCTTTGTGGGGGAAATAAACTTCATGGAATAAAATCACTGTAAAAGAATCAAACAGTAGCCTAAGCATTTTTCATGTGTTAATCAACTTTGGTACTTCACCCAAAATGCTTATGTTCTTTGCAAGTATAATATGATAATTTGCTACAACTGCTTCCAGATATTTTAAAGATGAACTTTAATACTGAAGACAATTACTCAATTGATGGTTCATTCACTTATGAAATAACTAAAAATAATACGCAGGTAAGTGATTCACTATTTGCTGCAATGAATGACTAGACCAAAGTGCAAGCAACAACATGCACTGTTGCAGGAAAGAGTTCCTTGCACGATCCAATTGAAAACGAATTAAAATAGAGAATGAGAGTAAAGGAAATGCGAGAAATATATTTCATAAGAAAAATAAATACAGCTACTCTCAAACCATGGATCCATTTCACACAATAGCTACAAAATATATTTTAATTCAGAACTTAAAGATTAATGATTAAAACTATAACATCACATAGCTACAAAAGAAATAACCACACCATCTTACTGAATAGCGAAAGTGAGAGGGGTAAACAAGTTGGGTTGGCTGGGCCCTAGCCAACCAGCTCATTCCCTTTCTAAGGAATAAAAAATCTCAGCGCTTCAAATGGATATCAAAGATAAACTAAATGCTACGTATGCAAATCATGGCGGTTCTCTTGTATTACTCAATTTGGCAAATATACATTACATAGCAGTCCAACCCTAGACGTGAGGTGAAAACCAAATTACATAAAACAAAATGACATTTAATGGTTCGCTGCTAGCTTCCTACCTATGATCTATATCATATATATCCTTTCAGTTCTGCGCTGTTTACACTAATTACATATATTTCTTGTTTGGGCCTTTCAGTCGAACAGACTTAGAAAACTGAAATTACAAACTTGGCCATAAGTTATAATACACATGAAATTCGCTTGGCCATAACCTAACTTTGGAAAATAACCCTTGAATGCACGCCACCTATTATCATGCTTCAGTTCATCAGCAGTTAGACTTGGAGTCGTGGATTGAGACCCATGCTTGTGGAAGATTTAGCTTCTCGGAAATATTGGACAATCTTTGTGGCAGTGCAGGAATCTACGCAGTGCAGGAATCTACCTGCATTATTCAACTCATTCATCATTAACAGTAAGTTCCGCGATTATTCTAGGAAATCAATATGAGTTACAAGACGTATGTAAATAGCATGAAATCTGTATAAAAAGATTAATAAAGTACTGTAATAAATCTTAATATAAAAGATGATCATGTGCAGGAATGGGTAACTATCTTGTACTAGTGCAGGAAAGAATGGTCTTTTATTGAGATAAAATAGAGGTTGACATTGATGGAAATGGGGTAGAAAATAGGGAAATTTTGGATACCAACATCCTCCCATCCCTAAGTTTATGTGTGTCCTCACACAACATTTTACCTCTGCAAAAAGCTTCAAAAATGAATGGCCAACTCCTTAATTCTGCACTTCAATGTTTATTCCTATCTTTACTACCTTTGGATTCTTGTCTCGAGCTTTTCGCAATTGCTTAGTCACCTTCTTGAGGCATCTATAGCATCTGGAAGCCCGGTATTTCCATACCTTTACTTGCTACTTCTGCCTGTTTACTTTTGTCAGTAACTCCACCTCACTCTATTTCTGACAACTTTGCTCTTTCATGACCTGGTTCAAAGCTTCTAGGTCGTGGACTTGTTGCTTTAGATCTACTATTCTGCTATTGAGGAAAAGAGTGGAGGGTGTTGTGCTAAGATCTTTGGGTGTGAATGCATTTTCTTCCATAGACTTGAAACAAGTCCCATCATCATCAAGGTCAAGGATTCTAAGCAAGAAGTGTTACAAATCCATTTGTGCACATCAACCCCAAATTACAGATCGGTACTATTAGGGCCCATCAACCCCTGTGCAGTTGTTACAGGCCCTAATGAAATTAGTCATCAAAATGCCTTACTCCCAAAGAAGTTCCATCACTGAAAACATCCAAAAACCATCTCTAAGAAGATTAGCGTAGGTAGGCCTTCATTAGGGTGCTTTGCAATAAAAACCATGCATTGACAGGCTGCTATGCAGCGCATTTGGTTCCTCTTTGGCCTGCGCTGGGCGAATTTGAGCAAAGCTCCGTGAGAGTTTGAAGATTCCTTATCCACTAGAAGCCTCTAGAATTTTCTTAATGCTACCTACTCCTTTGAGTTCACCTTTGGATGAGAAAGGGAATTATGAAACATCAATCCCCTATTCCTTCTTCCATGGAACTGATTTCTAAATTTAGAAAGGCATTCATTACCTCCATTGATAGCATAACCTCCTTCACTCACCTATAAATAGATCACTCATCTAAGAGATCTAGGGCTGAAAAATATTGAGTTGTAAGGAGATGCTGGTGCTTTGAGATTAGAATTGAGTGCAAGTATTGTCACAGTGTTAGAGTGCCTTTCTTTTTCATGAGGTTGATGAAGGATTTAATTGGAAGGATGACATTGGATTGAACTTGCATTGGTTGTAATCTTTCCTCTTATCAATAAAGTTTTCAATATTTTTCCCTTATGCTTGCGTTATATGTTAATGCATTTATATGTATATCATGTTTCCGATTCCATGTTATTTATAAGCAATAGATCATTATGCTTTGAAGGGTTTTTGTTTATGTAGTTGTGTAGGTACTTCTCAAGCGACTTAAGTACAGGAAGGAGCAATGGAATTAGTCAAGAGAGATAAAGAACAAGTGGAAGCTACAAGTAGGTTCTCTATTCTCTTATTTTATCTGTTGTTTATAGGAAAAGTTAAGATTACTTTGTCTGTTGTTTCTAGATCAGCTACTAGATCTAGAGGGTTAGGCGTTTGTCCAAGAACACTAAATATTCCTGAAACAAATTGGTGACTAAGCTGGGGACGGATTGTTCATATTAGTAGCTTATCAACCTCTTAAGATATTCCTACATACTGTACATGTGGTTGTTTATTGATTTTAGTCCTCTTTCATTGAAAATTGAGCCGAAACTGTTCCAAAATTGCCTTCAGAATTGCTCACTGTTATCAGCGCACTGTCCCTAACTGTTGCCTGCACTGCAGTGCACTTCCTGCATAGGTACAAAGTGATTCAGCGCACTGTCTGTAACTGTAGCTTGCGCTAATCTCTTGAGGATCAGTTTCCCATCTAGGAACTAAGTTTTTTTTCCAATTTTCTCCGATTTGAATTTGTTGATGAATGACCTTGATGTTCTGTCTCTGAAAAATCAGTCTTCATCTCCTTAATTTGGCCCTACTTAGACTAGGATTGGTGAATGTTTTTTTTATGTATTTGATTTATCATTTGCAATCCATTGTCGAAAGATAGTTTTTGATCGATTGTTTTGTCGATAGAAAAGTGTCGTAAAATCGTCATTTTCTTCAAAAAACTAAAGTGTTGTAAAATCTTCCTTCATAAATAATCGATTGATTTATTTGTGCATTTGATTTGTATTTTCATTCAAAGTGTCAAAAATATTCATTTCTTTAAAATTGAAAGTGTCGTACAATCCTCCTTTCCCTTTTAAAAGAAATTGTCATAAATCACCATTTTTTATGAAAAAGTTCTGAATCGTTTGTGCATTAGTTTTTCTTATTGCATCATTCACATTAAGAGAAACTGAAAAGAAATACATGCAATTTGCATTTTAGAGCTTGAGTTTGTGTGCTAAAAGGAATGGTTTAGGGAATTGCATTAGTTTGTGCTCTTTGTTGTTTGTTCAAAAAGTACTTCCATGCTCTATCCCTCATAGCTAATATTTTCATTGTTGAAATTAAATGGAAAGAGTACTTATCATTCTAGTTGCATTCTTAGGAATTTCAGAACACATCTTGTAGTGAACCTTTGAAGGAAAATTTCTAAGCAATATCAACTTAAAATAAACATCAATTAATCTAACAACGCTTTGGAACTCAACGAAAAAAATCTAGAGGTCTAGGTTAGAGACATGTTTCAGCGTCTTTTAACCTAGTGGCTGTCGTTTTCACTGTAGGTTGGGTGATTCCTCCTCTTTGATCCGATAAGTGCTAGTACAAACTTATGCTCCCTATACCGTCAAGTATATAGTGGGAGACCCCAATAGGTTGAAATCCTTTATCCCTAGGAAGCCGAGTCTGCCACCTTACCGGTCGTAATGCACCGAACATAGCATTCAAGAAGATTGACTGCCGTACGTAAAGTCCTTGGTAATTTCTCTTTCATTTATCACCAAGGTGTGTATTGTAGTTTTGCGATTTGTTTGGTAAACCCTCTTGTCTAGAATCTCTAGAGTAGTCACTTTCATTCCTTTTCGATTCTTTAAAAGTAAAAGGATCATCTGAGCACTTGTCCTTTCAGGCTCATTAAAAATCGAAGGCGACTAGAGTCATTTTTTTTTTCTCGACTCTTTAAAACTAAAAAATCAAAGTTGTGTTCCAGTGTCATAAAAATTAATTGACCATGAATAACATCCTTATTCCTTAGTTGAGTTTAAGTTGATAAATTTAATCAACAATCGTGGAGGAAAATCAACCCAAACCCCATTGTTCGCAGAGAACAACGAGCCAACCACCTTTGCCTCTCGAAGTAACACCAATTTGGACAAAGCAGTCTCGTTTAACTAAGTCTAGTACATCAAGAACTCCTAGTTCTTCATTTGAGTTACCTGAAACATTTGTTTCTATAGCTACAGAGACTCCAGTTACTCCAATTATTTCTGGTACATCCATTCCTAAAGAGGAAGTTTCACAGTAACCTGAGGACATTAGCATTGATCCTAGTGTAATAGTAACCGAGGTTGTCCAACAACAAGTTGATACTCAACTTGAAATTGCTCAACCAGAAAGTGCTTCTGAACATGAAACAACTCAACCTGGAGTTGGTCCAGAATCAATCCCAGTTCAAATAGAAGTTACATCTAAACTGGGAGTTGTTCAGGAACCTCCCTTTGAAACTATTGTTCATTTACCTGAATGTTTAGATTTCGAATTTCAACATTCAGAATTTGTTACCCCTCCGACATCAGTTGCTGTTGAAACTACACTCTCATCAACGCCAGAAATATTTTACGGACCTGATGGTCAACCTCTTCCACCAGATTTGATTGGCATAGAGGAAGAAATAGTAGAGGATTCCACACCTGGAACTTCGTTTCACTTTGGAACTGGGATTAGTATTTATCATGCTACTCCTGATTAGTTTGCTTCATCTGATCCTGCTTCCTGGCAAGTTCCCGTCGAATCTTTGGGACAACTTTTGGGCCAGTTAACTATGGATGAACAACCGTCAACATCCAAGACTATATCATTTGATGCAGCTGCAACAGAATATTCTGTTTTAACTCCTTCTATGTTTTCTACCACACCTAAATTGCACCTATATGGTGAATCGTCCATCCTGGTTGGTTACCAATCATTTTCTAGAACCCACTCAGGGGTTGCTTCTGCACCATGGTCAACACCCATGTACTCATTTGGAATTCTACCTGGTTTTTCTCAAATGGGAACCCAACAGTTTGATCCTGCACATCAGTATCAGGCTGGGCAATCTAGTCATCAAAGACCCATATTCCATTAAATACTGGATTGCCACCATATGGAGAGTAGTATGCTTATTCACCGTATCCTCCCTATTCCGAAGGACAACCATATGGTAATTTCCCACAATATTCAAGTCAACCTGGAATTAGAGTTTGTCAATGGCAACCAATAATGCCAAATCAACCAATACTTGTGTATCCAACACAACCAATGCAAACGGTGTCAAATATTCCTACTACACCTGTAATTACTACTGTGCCATAGTCATAAGCTCAAATTGTTGTATCTCAACCGGTACAAACTGATCCTTCTTCCTTGCAACCACAAGTTTCAAGTCATGAGGTCCAAGTTTCTCAAGTTGTTTTACAACAACCACTTGTTTCTAGAGCCCAGCAACAACCTTGGGTTAGTATACCTTCATCTGGATTGACTCAGGTTTACATTGGTATAGTTGATCCAAAACTTGGTCAATCTTTCATTTCTGGGAAACAACGGTTATCTCAATAATCGTGGTTGCCACAATTCCAACAACCCCATTTCCAACAGTTACAACCTCAGTTTGGACTTGGTTCCCAAGCTCAACCTGGTTTCGGTCAATATCAAGCTTACCAAGGACCTGGGCAACAAATCTTTGCAGGTTATGGACAACCACATTTTCAATCTAGTTATCAACAACCACCTTATACTAGTTTTGTCCAACAACCTTACCAAGGTTACCAAATTCAGATGCCTTATGATGGTTTGCAAAGACCTATTGCATAGGCAATTCCATCATATCCTGGGTATGCTCAACCTGACTTGAATTGATAGTTTCCATTCGTAGCAACTTTAGAATTACTAGATTTAAATCGGCTCACTAACGATCCAATCACATATGTACCTTGGTGGCCAGTAATTCCCCACAAGTTACCATCTGATATTCCAAAGTTTAACGGAAATCCTGGAGAAGACCCGTCGAATCATGTTATGACATTTCATTTATGGTGTTCATCCAATACCTTGAATGATGATTCAATCAAACTTTGTCTTTTCCAACGAATGCTCACTAGTCCAGCCGTTAAATGGTACATTGAATTACTAAGAGATTCTTTTAATAACTTCACCACTTTGGCCACAACCTTTTTGACCCACTTCCAGTTACCTATCAGGTACGAGACTTGAATGGAACTCTTGACCAACTTTAAATAGACTACCTCTACTCATATATCAGATCATATTCATGAGTGGCAGTGTCATTGTTGAATGGTTAAGACATATGTTCCTGATCAAATTTTAGCTGATTGGTTCATAAAGTCCTTGTTGCCATCTATCACCGAGGATGTGGCAAGAGGTAGAGTTGTCATAGAAGAGAAATTTATCACTCATGCCCAATACTTGGATTCGATATACACACAATCTGGCACGCTCTATTATAAAATACCACATCCACCTAGACTAGCTGACAATGTTCCACCACCCCCACAATCGAGTAAGGACTCTCATGTTAGCGACGGTGTGATCAATTCTTCAAGCACATAGGAAACAGAAAGACTATCTGGTCAAACTCGTGCCATTTCCAATCAAGCTGCAAATACATCAAAAAACACTCTTGCCTCAGATATTAATGTCGTGTCATATAACAAAGGCAAAAATCCAAAGCAACCAAGAGGTAAGAAAAAGGGGAAGAATAACAAAAAGAAACAGGAAAATTCCACTCCTGAGAAATCATCTGATTCCCCTACCACGACCAGGAAACCTCATTATCCATGTCTGATATGTAATTACAAGCATTATACAAGAGATTTTCCACATCAATTCGAGGTCTCTAAACTTTTAAAGACTTCAAACACATCAATAGTGTTGACAGATCTGTTTCCAACCCTGGAGACACATTTGGTTGCAACTGATAATGCTTCCACATCCCAAGTACTCATGTTATCCATTGCAAATCCGCAAAATGATGTTTTGGTGTCAACAAGGAATAAATATTATGGAAATCCATCTTTGTCGAATAACCAGGCTACTGATCAACCTAGTACTTCGACCTCGAATTCATCAGAGGTTGTTCCACCATTTGTACCTGAATTAACGATAAAGACACCTAAGGGATTCGTGTACAATTCAACATTAAATCCTCATGCTCGAGCAGCTCAAAACTATAATATAGTGGAATATCTAGCTCAATCACCTTCCGCTGTGTCGACACTCGAGGTGGTTCAAAACTGTCCCTCCCAGAAACAAGCTTTGTTGTCAACAATAGGTGGAATAGATCCTACGGATTCAAATCTTGTGGTTTTTAACCATGCGGGATATTCACCACAGTTACCGGTGTAATTAGATTTCCTAATACAAGTTAAATCTCTCAATAAAAATGTCCACCAAGCTATCATTGACAAGGGGTCATCTACTTGCATTATGTCCATGAGTTGCTGGAAAACTCTTGGTTCATCGCCCTTGTCACAATCACCAACTACATTAAAAGCATTCGATGGAAGAACATACACTCCGTATGGGATTTTGAGTAACCTGCAAATTGAACAAGGGGGAAAAACAGTAAATGTTGAGGTCGAGGTAGTTGACAAACTCCTTGATTACAACATTTTACTAGGAAAGCCTTGGGTATATGCTATGGCTGCTATCGTTTCCATGTACTTTCATACGATTGCATTTCCTTTCAAGGGTGGAATCACAATCATTGATTAGCTAGCCTTCTTTATCAATATTTCACAGGCTAAGGGAAGCATTCCGTTGATACACGGAAATTCACCATCACTTCAAAATGTTGGAGAAGGTCTCCTTAAAGATCCTTCCCTGATGGGCACTTTTACCCTCTCGTCACCTTCTGGTTTCACAGAAGTGGCAAGAGTGGAGACTTGCAACATGATTTCTTCTACATCATTTGATTTTACGAAGATTTCCAACTACTTTGAAACTGATGATCAGAGCAAGGCATTGCCACCAAGCCCCAATGAATCATCATAGCAATCAATCTTTCGGGCTTGTGCAGCAAACCCTAATCCGCACTCAACAATTGTCTAGTTAGATAGATCATTAGAATATGGTACCTCTTTGGATCCTTTTTCACATATACATTATAAGGATGAAGGAATCATCCAATCAATGATGATAGGAGAGACACCATGGGAAGATTATCATCATCGTTCCCATCTTCTAGATGACAATGAAGATTATTCAAATGAACTAAAACACCAAACGATCATTGATTTTTTGTCAAATTCTATAAATATTGTAGATTCTGAGCATAATTTGTCCAACATAGAAGAAACGATTTCTATAAACATTTCGACCAAGCCTAACATTATAGAAAACATACATGTCGGAAAATCTTGTTTTCCATTGGAACTTGATAATTACTATTCTCTTTCTCGTGAATTTCGAGATGTCTTCGCATGGTCTTATGAGGAGATGCCGGACATTGACTCAAACATTTTTGAACATGAGATTAAAATGTACCCTGATGTCAAACTAGTACGACAGTGACTTCGACCTGTTCATCCTAAGAAAGCTACTGCCATTAAAGTAGAAGTTGAAAAACTTTTGCATGTTGGCTTCGTTTTCCCAGTACCTCTTACTGATTGGGTATCTAATATTGTTCCAGTGATGAAAAAACAAGGGACAATTCGAGCGTGCATCGATTATAGGGATGTAAACCAAGCATGTCCAAAGGACAATTATCCTACACCTTTTATTGACAAAATTATTGACGAATGTGCCAGATGTGAAATATTTTCATTCATGGATGGTCTTTCTGGCTACAATCAAATCAATATCTACCCACAGGACCAATCAAAAACTGCTTTTATATGTCCATGGGGCACATTTGCTTATCGAAAACTACCCTTTTGTTTGAAGAATGCAAGGGATACATTTCAAAGGGTGATGAATTATGCCTTCCATGAAATCAAACACATTGTTCAACCTTATCTTGATGATTTGCCTGCTCATTCGTAAAATGGGCTGATCACCCGCAACATTTGAGAGAAATATTTTTACGATGTCGACACTACAAGATAAGACTCATCACACAAATGTGTGTTTTGTGTTGGCTCTGGTCGATTGCTTGGATTCGTAGTTTCGAAAGACAGTATTCGACTCGATCCCATAAAGGTTCAAGCAATCCTTGACTTGCCTCCACCTTCAAATTTGTTACAGATACAGAGACTTCAAGGGAAGGCAAACTTTCTGAGGAGGTTCATTCCAAACTATGCTGAATTATCTAAAGGCTATACACGTCTATTGAAGAAAGGGGTACCCTTCCATTGAGACCAAGTTGTGCAAGCTTCTTTTGATGCTCTCAAATATTCCTTGATTAAAGCATCATTAATGTATGCCCCAAACTATCAAAAAGACTTTTACCTCTATCTCGCTGCTGCAGATACAAACATTGGTATGGTTTTAGTTCAAGAAGAAAGTGGAACCTAACATCCTATTTATTATTTGATTCTTAATCTCAATGACACAGAAAGTAAATATTCATATGTCGAAAAGTTAGCCTTCACAACTGTTTAAGTTGTACAGAGATTTCGTCATTACATCCTCCTTCGCAAAAATACCATTGTATCATATTGCAACCCTATGAAATAAATTTTGTCACGTCAAATGCTGGGGGGCAAATATTCTAAATGGATACTTATCTTCCAAGAGTTTGATATAGAATTCATCAAATCTAAATCAAAGAAATCTCTTGTCTTTTCTGAGTTACTTTGCGATCTTCCCTCATCCTCCAATGATTTAACATCAGAAGCATCAATCTTGGATGAGTCTCTGTTTCTGATTTCGTTAAGTGATCCATGGTGTTGGTACTATTTTATTGCCATTCTTTTCTTCTAAAAATCCATCATTTATCTATTATTTTCTTCCATAAACCCCTCATATTCCATTGAAATTGATTAATGAAGCATTATAATTGTTATTTTACATTAAATTTAATTTATGGATTTTTATCTTAAAAATTGGAAATTTTCAACAAAATTACGGGATGTCATGACTTCCTGTAATTGGTTTATTTTGTGACACGTGGCATGGCAGGAAAATTGGAACAAAAGATAAGGACGTGATCTAGGATGTACATACATGGTGGAAAATCTATTTAGCATCGAATTTGGAGCTCCTGAATACATGGTCAATGCTGGTCAAACCTAGCCTTTTTGGTTGTAAAAGCAGCAAAAATCTGAAGTTACCTAAACTGATTTCGTTTTGTTTTAGAAATCAGTTAGGATTAGGAAAAACGAAAATAGCCTTTTTGATTGCAAAAGCAGAAACATCTGAAGTGATAATGAATGTACATTTGGTTGTAAATTTTAATAAATAAGAGGAACGTTGGTAAGGAAAAGAGATTAGACAAGAGCAGACTTGAGACTGTAAGCATATTCCAGAACTCTGTTTTGAATTTAATCGATTCTCAGAACTTAATCAAAAGGAAGAATTTCATATGGTGTTTATGACTTAGCATTCTTATCATCTGAAGTTTTCTAAGTGTGCCATCAAAACGTGGAAGGGCCCTACGTGAAGATTGGTACACTTTCATTTCTGTTTCATAGGATTTAGTCTTCAGATCTGAATAGCGTTTGATGTTATTTCATTGCTTGTGAGTTGATCAGTTTGATTAGAAGTTCTTGCGATTGTTATTTTATGATTCATAGTAGTACCTTGGAAATTCAATTGCAAAATTATTGAATCAGACTTTGTAAAAGGTTTAATTGAACATTGAATTTCAAGATATCTCTATGGACTCTGTTTTCATGAATTTGATCTTTGGTATGCTTAGTGTGTTGTCTTGAAAGAGTTTTTGTGAATTATGTCCTTGTAAGAGGATTGAGAACTCAAACGAGTAACACTCTATTTTAGAACAGTTAATTAAATTAGATGATATAAGTGTTTAAATTGTGAAAGGAAACATATTTAAATCTCTTGTAAAAGAGTGCTATAGCCTGTCACAATAGACACTTATTTAGATAGATGAGATCCTTTTAGGTCTATAAACTTTAGACACGTGCCTCTAAATTTACCTACCTTGGTTGACATTAAATTTAATCTAATCTAGACCCCTGGATTGGTCTCTACATTCTGGCGCCGTTGTCGGGGAGGCACAACTAGAGGATTTCTAAAAAAAAAAAAAAACATAAACAAAAACATAGATTTAATTTTAATTGATCATTTTAGAAGTCATGTTTACTTATGTCTAGATCTAGAGATGATAAAGGTAGATTCATAAAACCGCCCATCCAAAAACTAATCCACCACTAGGAGCAAACCCTTTAGGAAAAATTGCACACACAACACTAGCTGGGAAGGTCACCATACAAAAATTAGAGGATAAACAGAAATCAGGGCAAAGACTCACACTCATTGAGACACAAATTCTATTGGCACACGAATCACAAAAGAAACATCTCCCTGAATCCTAAAAAGAGAAAGTAGCAAAATAACTCGACAATCTCTCCTTGAACCTACCGATTTTGAAAAATCTCAAGAAGGAGAAAAATCACTACAACAACTTCTCTTTGAAACAAGTGACACTGAACAAGAAATTAAATCAATAGAGGAACCTATCAAAATGGCTGAGGAAGGAGGAGGATCAGCAAGAGGACCACAAAATCAAGATCAAAGAGAGGAGGAAGAGTCAACCTTTAAATTTCCTATTCAAGAACCAGGAGAAAATTATGATGAGGAAATAAAAATGAAAAACATACCTCCATCTGTGTTACCAAACTTTTATGGCATGGCTTCAGAAGATCCAGATTCATTCTTGTTTGAATTTGACATAGTATGCCGAACATATGGTTACACAGATGATGCCCATAGGCTTAGACTCTTCCCAGCAACATTAAAAGCATCAGCATTAAGATGGTTCATGGGACTTGGTGAACATGCAATAACTGATTGGGATGGCATGAGAAAAATATTCCTAAAGAAATATCAACCTTATTGTAGATCGAAATATTCTAAAGATGATATCTTTAGAATGAATCAACAAGAGGATGAAAGTTTAGAGGAGTAAAAGAACGATTTGTTTAAAATTTACAAAAGTCAAAACATAGAACCATGTCTCTTGATCTGTTTCGAACAATATTTTTGAAGGGAATTCGAGAGGAATACTTAGATGATCTTAATTTGATGGGCAAAGGTGATATTTCCACTTTACCTTTCGAAGAAATTGTTGATTTATGTGAAAAGTATTCAAGGAGAAAAGCCATAAATGGAAAAAGAGCTCTATCATCTAAAGTCGCAAAATCTACTTCAGCAAGTGTCACAAGGGTTGAAATAGGAAACTTGTTAGAATAATTCAAAACAGATCTATTAAGTACCTTAGGAAATCAAATTGACACTCTGAAAGCAAAGAAAAGACAAGAAGAGGAAGATCAATTAATGGCTGTCTTTTGTCCAAAATGCCGGAAGAAACATGCTCTGAAAGACTGCCCATTAGAAAACATTCAAGTTTGCACCTTTTGTACTGAAAATCATGATATATTTCATTGCTCTAAAGTTAAGATTTTGTAGAATTGTAATGTGGAAGCTAACACAGATATGGAGAATGTGTATTTCATGGGTGCTAAGAGACTGTGGCAACCAAGACCTCCACCTCCAGGTATGTTTCCAAACAAAAATTTGCAATTTCCTGCACAAGATTGGATGTATTTTCAGAATTCTTGGAATGTACCCATGCCATGGCAACACCAAAATTACCCACAACAACAATGGAAACCATTTCAGCAATACTCTCAACAATATGAACCATATCCTCAACCATATCAACAGTATCATCAGCCATACCAACAGTATCATCAACCATATTCGCAATATCCTCAAACATGTCAACAATATCCTCAGCAGCAAGTTGTTTATCAACCCCAAAAAACTCAACAAGCATTGCCCGCTCCTCAACCAATAAGTCCACCTCAATTACAACTTCCATCTAACCAACCTCCTAGACCCACTCAGATTCCCGCTCAACCTGTACCAAATCCGAATAATAGAGTAGATAGACCAGCTTACAGTATAGATGAGGGACCATCATATCCCACATTACCTTTAGAAAATATCGAGCTGAGGTCTGGTAAGGTACTTCAAAAAGAACCTCCAATAGCTGAAAAACAAGAAGAAAACAAAGAAAATGAAAATGAAACTCGAACTCAAAGGAAAAAAAATGATGACATCAAAAATAAACAAATGCAACCGTTGCATCCACCACCTTTTCCAGAAATATTGGTCCAAGCAAAACTTCCCATGTCTATACCACAGTTTGATGTTTTATATGAGCCAAAGAATGTCTATATAAAAATTCCACTATTGAAAGCCATAAAAGACATTCCGATATATACTAAAGCAATCAAAGAACTATGCCTCAAGAAGCCTACCAGGAAAAGAGTTGATCCACAAACTATTCATGTTATTGGACATTTAACTGGACTTATGACAAACACCATTTCAATGGAAAAGTATGTTGATCCTGGTATTCCCAGAGTCACTACAATCATTAACAACATACATATTCCAAACACCTTAATTGACCTTGGGGTCGCAATAAATGTGATGACTCTTGAAATAATGAAAACACTACAGCTCACAAACTTGCAGCACACAACAATTGTTCTAGAACTAACTGATAGGTCTAAAGTGATTCTTGAAGGGATTTTGAAGGACATAATTGTTTCAATGGACTCTTGGGAGTATCCAGTGGACTTTTTAGTCTTTCAGCCAAAATCTAACTTAGGAGGACACCTTATCATCCTTGGTAGACCATGGTTAGCAACTTTCGATGCATTCATAGGATGTAGATCAGGTAATATGATTATTTCACGAGGAACTAAAAGAAAACAACTCACTCTTTACCCATCAACACAATCACCAGCAGTAGCACACAATTTATGGCTTGATGATAAATACAATCATAAGGAAGAAGTTCAATCTATTTTTAGCATCAATCAAATCTATGATTTTCAAGAACATAATAATGATGATTTGGTAGAATTGTTCCTTTCTCAACCTAATATTTCTGAAGAATTAAGAAATGAACAATACCATGCTGCAGATGAACTTTTGGCACATAATTTTCAGGAAACATGCACCATTCATTCTTTGCAAACAACATTTCAGAACATTTTTCCCATTCAAGCTATCACAAACACACAGAGCAAGACCATAGACATTAGTCCAGGAAAAACTTTGAATATTAGCACTCACCTAGACTCATCTCAGGAGGAAAAATTGATTCAATTATTAAGAAAATATCAGAAAGCATTTGCTTGGGATTACACCGAAATGCACGGAATTCACCCTGAAACATGCACTCACCATATTTATATGGATAGTAATATCAAACTAGTGAGGCAACTGCAGAGAAGAATGAATCCCATGCTTCAAGATATTGTTAGAGATGAATTACAAAAACTATTGAAAGTCAATTTTATTTATCCTATCTCTGACAGTCAGTGGGTATCCCCATTGGTAGTAGTGCCCAAGAAAAATGGCAAGTGGAGAATTTGTGTTGATTACCAACAATTGAACAAAGCAAACCTCAAAGATTATTTCCCACTACCATTTATTGACCAAGTGCTAGACACATTAGCTGGGAAATCATCATTCTCTTTTCTTGATGGTTTCAGTGGCTATAACCAGATCAGGATAGCCTTAGAGGACCAGGACAAAACCAATTTTACTTGTCCCTTGGGCACTTATGCCTATAATGTTTTACCATTTGGACTTTGCAATGCTCCAGCTACATTTCAGAGAGATGTATTAGCTATTTTTGCTAATTTAGTTCATGAATGTGTTGAAGTTTATATGGACGATTTTTCAGTGTATGGTGATTCATTTGAGCATTCATTAGAAAATCTTGAAAAAGTCTTGAAGAGATGTATTGAAGCTAATCTGTCTCTGAGCAATGAAAAGTGTTTTATGATGTTAAATGAAGGGATAGTATTAGGTCACTATATTTCTTCTCAAGGCATTAAAGTTGATCCATCAAAAATCTAGATCATTGTCAATTTGCCAACTCCGAAGATTCAAAAAGAGGTAAGAAGTTTTCTTGGGTATGAAAGCTATTACAGGAGGTTTATTGAACATTTTAGTAAAATAGCTTTACCTCTGTTTAAGCTTCTAGCAAAAGATACACCTTTCAACTGGAATGAGAATTGTCAGAAAGCTTTTGAAACACTCAAAAAAAAGTTATCAACCACACCAGTCTTAAAAGGACCTAACTAGACCCTACCATTTCACATCTTTACAGATGCATTTGATACTGCAGTAGGTGCCTCATTAGGCCAAAAAGAAGAGTCTTTCAATTATGCCATCTATTTCATTAGTAAAAATCTAACACCTGCAGAATTAAATTACACAGTCATTGAAAAAGAAATGCTTGCAATCATACATGCTGTGAATAAATTCCAACATTATATAACTGGTTATGAGGTTTTTGTACATACTGACCACTCTACCATTAAGTATTTAATGAATAAACCAATCACTAATGGCAGAGTTACCAGATGGCTGTTATTATTACAAGAATTTAATATTACACTGTTAGACAGACCAGGTAAGGAGAATCAGGTGGCAGATTTTCCTTTTAGACTGCAAAATTCAGGTGAGGTTGTTCCGGTTGAAGATTCTTTTCCAGATGAAAATTTATTTGCAATTTCAATAGTGAATCCTTGGTATGCTGACTTAGCTAATTATTTCTCCACAAGAAAAACGCCTCCATATTTTACTCCAAAGGAAAAGAAGAGGCTGATCAAACAAAGTGCTAGATATTCATGGGTTAATGGAGATTTATTTTACACTGGTTATGATATGATTATTAGACGATGTGTAAGAAATGATGAAATAATTTATATTTTAAAATCTTGTCATGATGAACTGTGTGGTGGGAATTTTGTAGCAAAAAGGACAGCATTCAAGATTCTCAATCTTGGATACTATTGCCCATCTATTTTTAAGGATTCCAAGAAGTATGTGAAAAGTTGTGATAGTTGTCAAAGAATGGGCAGACCAACAGCTACAAATGAAATTCCACTTCAGCCTCAAGTACATTTAGAACCATTTGAGAAATGGGCTCTAGATTTTGTAGGGCCCATCAATCCAACTTCCAAAGGAAAAAAGTACATCCTAGTATGTACTGATTACGTCACAAAATGGGCTGAAGCAAAAGCACTAGTCTGAGCAACTGAACAAACAGTGGTAAACATCCTTTTTGAAGAAATTTTTGTAAGGTATGGAGTACCAAGGGAGATAGTGACAGATCAAGGTACTCAGTTTACTTCAAAGCTAGTCAAAGACATCATAGAAAAATATAAAATCAAGCACAGAAAACGTACACCTTACCATCCACAGGCCAATGGCCAGGTGGAATCTACAAATAAAACATTGGAAGGAATCATCACTAAGACAGTAGCAATGAACAGACAGAATTAGGAATAGAAGCTCAAAGATGCACTCTGGGCTTACAGAATCACGTGGAAAAACACTACAGGATTTACACCATATCAGCTGGTGTATGGAAAAGAGGTAATGCTTTCTATTGAATTTCAAATACATACTTATAAGATGGCTGCAGATTTAGGAATTGATCTCAATGAAGCACAAAAAGAGAGAATTTGGCAATTGAACCAGTTAGATGAAATGAGGTAGCAAGCAAAGGAGACAGCAATCCTAATGTAGAAACAAAGGAAGCAGTGGCATGATGCACACATTAAAAAGAAACAGTTCAAAGAAGGAGACTGGGCTTTACTCTTTGACTCTAAATTCAGAGATCATAAAGCCAAATTTACAACACATTGGATGGGCCCATATGAAATAGTTCAAGTATATGAAAATGGACCAATCAAGCTTACTAAAATTGATGGAGAAGGCAACACCTTTATTGTGAATGGACATAGGTTGAAACTCTATCATAAGCCCATCAGCAAGGAAGATTTTCTTCAAACTATATCTCAGCAAAGGGAAGTTGAGATATTGCAGCCTTCAGCTGTGATATCTCTACCTTAGTTCATTCAATTTCATTTTTTCTTTAACAATAAGATAAAAAATAAAAAATAAAAAATAAAATAAATCAATAAAAAAAAATTAATGGTTTAGATGTGAAAACCAGACTCTGGCACACTCTAAACCCGAATTTTTACTAGAAAACCATTCATTTGGCTTGTAAGAATTCTTTGGTTTACTTGTTTACTGTTTTTCAGCAATTCAATAATGACTTGAGGACAAGTCAAAGACTTAGTGGGGGAGAAGAAACAGTGGTTTTTCCCTATCTCATCTCCTCATTTTTAAATCTTCAAGGGATTTGTTTCAGTAATTCAGTATTTCAATAAAAGAGCTGTTTTTGTTCTAATTAGAGGGACCTATTCAAGCAATGAGATATGCAGTGGGACCTGTTCAGAAGACTATGTCAACATTGAAGAAACAGTGAGGGACCTGTTCAAGCAATGAGATATGCAGTGGGACCTGTTCAGAAGACTATGTCAACATTATCAATATCAGAGGGACCTGTTCAGAAGGCTATGTAAACATCACTAATACCAGAGGGACCTGTTAAAGACTGCATACTTAAACAAAGTTTTCAAAGGTTGCTTATCATCAGAATTATAATCAAGGCTACATCAACACCAAGGATAAAAGAAGCTTCACAAGCATGGTTCTTCAGAGTTCTTCATATTTTTAAGGGACCTGTTATATTCAATTTCATTTCAAAGGGACCTGTTTTAGAAAATGAAGATCAGTCATACCTGTACCAATAGATCAGTCATACTTGTACAAGCCAAATCAGCATTTTGTCAACCAACAAGTGTAATGTATTGTTGAAATTTTTACTTTTAACATTTAAAATTCTTAAATTATTTTAGTGTTAAAAATGATGATTATTATTGCTTGTTATCAATTTCAAAAATCCTTATACCCATAACCTTTGTAATATTCCTAAATACTCATCTCATTATCACTTTGCTTATCATTTCCATTCCCCTATCACACCTTATCCTATTTTCATTTTCTATTCCTACTACGCTCTTCAAACCTTTTCATAAACTCATCATTTGACCTCTGTCAATAAAGTACCAACAAGTAGTGGATACTCAATGGAGAAGTCTGTTCAATGGAAAGACATTTGTTAAACCATCTGTCCTCAAATTATTTCACTCATTTCGACTACTGGAGTTATAAAAACAATATTCTGACCCAAATCTGCTTATGAAATGTATCCGTTATCATCACACGATTTTCATATTGTGTTATCATGATTATACCATTGCAAATTAGTACTGCTCCTCTGTATTCATTATTTGAATGCGCCTTCTGGCTCTGCAAACAAACTTACGACCCCTAATTGAAGACTCTGTTCTCTACGTTATCATCATAGCAATTAGATCTTGTGACGTCAAGAAAAATGAAGGTCGGCTGTTGAGTTGTTATTTTATAAAACTCTGAGTTCATAAAGTTAGTTATGGAGTTAATGTTTAGACTTTGAATTTCTTAAAGAGGGCCGAGATAGTAGGTGCTTTAAAGGGAGAAAATATAGCAGCTTAGGCATTGAAGAAGTAAGCTCAGAATTTGAGGACGTTAACCAGGTCAGCTCAGTGGAACGCAGGAAGAGAGGTAACAAGTTGAAAACCCTGATTGAATTTTTGAGCATAAAAAAAAGGGTTAGAACAGAGATTTTTAAAATGACCAATAGAGCAGAGCCCGAAAACTTTTATAGTTCAAAATATCATAAAGACTGTGTCAAGATTTTAAGGGAAAAACACTGGTTACCTTTTCTAAAGAAATTTAATGGAAATAATGAAGAGGTTACGAAGCAATTTGCATTTTCCTTCAATGGAGAGAAAGCTTTAATAGGAAATTCCTATTTTAGAATTTTAGAGGATACCATAGCACAAACATTGGAAATCAGCCCGGAAGGGGAAAAATATTTCAAAACCAAGAAATTTAGAGAAAAATCATGGACTCACTTTATGTGTAGGTCAAGGGTTTCCTCTGTCAATTGGAAAAATGGTGTTCCCAGAAGTTGGCTAATTCACCCATGGGACGAGATGGTATACATTATTCAAAAATTTGTTACATGTGAAGGACGTTACAGTATAGTATACCTATATCACATAAAAATTCTGTTGCAATTAAAAGGTCAATGCACTATCAGTTTGCCCTACTTCCTCTTACAAAGCTTGACTAAAATTTCGAAGACCATTCAGAAACAAAAAGGTAATGAAGATAGGAGTTTGTATAATTTTGGGTTGATCAAAATTCTAATTGAATTTGAGTTGCAGAGGAGAGGAAAAACATGGAAATAATTTTTGATTGAAAATCAAATTAAAATTACAGAAGATGAACAAGAACAACAAGAACACACAGAGTTTATGATTGATATTGATGAGGAAATCCTTGAGCGTAAGTCAAGCAATGTTCCTCAACCCAGAAGTAGTGTAAGGACAAGAAGGATGAGGCAAGAAACTACCAAGAAAATTGAAAAAGATAAAATCTTCACTACTTATAAGAGAAGATCAAGGAGAATAAAAAGGAATCAAACACAAGATGATCAACCAGAGCCGAATGCAAATGCACCAATGGAAATTGAAAGCAGTACTAATTCACAGCCATAACAGGAAGCAGAAATGGAAATTGAGAGTAACAAGGGAGAAAGGAAAGAGCCAACACCTACAAACAAGAAACAGAGAAGGTTAGAGAAACAGATTGAAGAGCTAAAAGAGGAATTGATGGAAGCAAACATGTTAGAGAAGGTCATAAAGAAGGAAAATGAAATGTTGAGAGCTCAGAGCAAGAAGATTCAACAAAAAAATGAGAAACTGAAGAAGAAAATCAAAGAACTTAGGACTGATCAAACTGAAATGTGCAAATGGGCGACAAAATGGTACACTCAGAAAAAAGTTCTCAAAGAAAAATATAAGAATATGAAACATGAGTTCCAAGTTCAGAAGAATGCCCAAGTTCAGAAGAATATAGATGTATTGCTACAAGCAGCAGAGGCACAAGCAGGAACAGAATATAAAGGGATCACATCAGGATTAGCATGAGGACATGTTAAATCATTGAGATTGGGGGAGATGTTGGTACTATTTTATTGCCATTCTTTTCTTCTAAAAATCCATCATTTATCTATCATTTTCTTCCATAAACCCCTCATAGTCCATTGAAATTGATTAATGAAGCATTATAATTGTTATTTTACATTAAATTTAATTTATGGATTTTTATGTTAAAAATTGGAAATTTTCAACAAAATTACGGGATGTCATGACTTCCTGTAATTGGTTTATGTTGTGACATGTGGCATGGCAGGAAAATCGGAACAGAAGATAAGGACGTGATCTAGGATGTACATACATGGTGGGAAATATATTTAGCATCGAATTTGGAGCTCCTGAATACATGGTCAATGCTGGTCAAACCCAACCTTTTTGGTTGTAAAAGCAGCAAAAATCTGAAGTTACCTAAACTGATTTCGTTTTGTTTTAGAAATCAGTTAGGATTAGGAAAAATGAAAATAGCCTTTTTGATTGTAAAAGCAGAAACATCTAAAGTGATAATGAATGTACATTTGGTTGTAAATTTTAATAAATAAGAGGAACACTGGTAAGGAAAAGAGATTAGACAAGAGCAGACTTGAGACTGTAAGCGTATTCCAGAACTCTGTTTTGAATTTAATCGATTCTCAGAACTTAATCAAAAGGCAGAATTTCATATGGTGTTTATGACTTAGCATTCTTATCATCTAAAGTTTTCTAAGTGTGCCATCAAAACGTGGAAGGGCCCTACGTGAAGATTGGTACACTTTCATTTCTGTTTCATAGGATTTAGTCTTCAGATCCGAATAGCGTTTGATGTTATTTCATTGCTTGTGAGTTGATCGGTTTGATTAGAAGTTCTTGCGATTGTTATTTTATGATTCATAGTAGTACCTTGGAAATTCAATTGCAAAATTATTGAATCAAACTTTGTAAAAGGTTTAATTGAACATTGAATTTCAAGATATCTCTATGGACTCTATTTTCACGAATTTGATCTTTGGTATGCTTAGTGTGTTGTCTTGAAAGAGTTTTTTTGAATTATGTCCTTGTAAGAGGATTGAGAACTCAGACGAGTAACACTCTATTTTTAGAACAGTTAATTAAATTAGATGATATAAGTGTTTAAATTGTGAAAGGAA
The DNA here is from genome assembly GCA_031772625.1 of Pinus tabuliformis. Lineage (NCBI taxonomy): Eukaryota > Viridiplantae > Streptophyta > Pinopsida > Pinales > Pinaceae > Pinus > Pinus tabuliformis. The sequence goes on from CM062816.1 coordinate 32,428,107, forward strand.
ACATATTTCAATCTCTTGTAAAAGAGTGTTGTAGCCTATCACAATAAACACTTATTTAGATAGATGAGATCCTTTTAGGTCTATAAACTTTAGACACGTGCCTCTAAGTTTACCTACCTTGGTTGACATTAAATTTAGTTTAATCTAGACCCCTGGATTGGTCTCTACACATGGTATGGAGATATACTTGTCTATCTCTAAACCCAAGATTTTCTACCAAATACCCCTCACTCTGAACAACAACGTACTCAATACCAAGCCAAAGATTATCTGATCATTGGTGACACACTTTATCATTGTTGTGTCGATACGATCTTACATAGGTGCCTTACTCATGAGGAGGCCGCAAAAGCTTTGGATGAGTGTCATTTAAGTGCTTGTGGGGGGATTTATCTGGTTACATAACTGCACAGAAAATTCTACGAGTTGGTTACTTCTGGCCATCCATATTCCAAGATTGCATTCTTACTGTCAGAAGTTGCCATGCTTGCCATATTTTTGATCGTAAAACCAGATTACCACCTATAGCACTGCATCCAGTCGTTTTTATTGGACCATTCACAAAATGGAGTATTGATTTTATGACATGTAACCCCACCTTGGCTGGGGGGCATGGGTATATTATAGTTGCTGTTGAATATTTTACCAAATGGGCCGAGGCAATGCCTACATTGAACAACAGTGGCGAAACGACTGCTCTGTTTTTTTTTAACCATGTGGTTGTGAGGTTTGGTGTACCACAAGCTATAGTTACGGATCATGGGTCGCATTTCGCAATCACATGATGGTCTAATTAACTGCCAAATTAGGACTGTCACATGATAGTTCTACTCCATACTACCCGCAAGCTAATAGACAAGTTGAGGCTATCAACAAATTCCTTAAGCGCATGTTGCAAAGAATGATTGGAGTCCATAAACGGAATTGGCATTTAATCCTGTACTCAGCTTTGTGGGCATATTGAACCTCAGTGAGAAATGCGACCAGATTTACACCTTTTCAGTTGCTGTATGGTTTGGAAGCAGAGTTACCAATCCAATGGGAAATCTCGTCTCTCAAACTCGCGATTGACCTACTACCTAATACTTCTGAAGAAGAAGCATGTTTTTTGGAATTAATCCATTTGGATGAAACTCGTTGTGATGCCGCACTAGCTAATGAAGCACATAAAAAATGCATCAAGGCACAATATGACAAAAATATTAAGCCTCGTGTCTTCTCAGAAGGTGACCTAGTCTTGCTTTATGATCAAGATTCTGACAAACTTGGAGCAGGAAAATTTGAACTGATGGGCCCTTATATTTTTAAATGTGTGTTGACGAAAGGTGCCTATGAGTTAGTGGACTATGATGGGATTCCATTGTCGCAGCCCCGAAATGGGTTGTACCTTAAATATTACTGTGCTTAATTAAGTGTAGTAAAACTCACTGTATATATGCTTTGATTGCATTTGTGTGTGTTTTTCTTTTAGAGTTTTTATTTGGTTAGGTAATCTACTTCACATTTGTTGCAGATGTCTAACTTTTCGGAACCTTTTTTTGGGTATGCTGATGGAGCTAGTCATAGTACATAGAATATATCTTCTGCAACATGGGCCATTTTCGCTCCTAGCGACGAGTTAGTGAGTTTCAGAGGGATATGTATTGGAAGATCGATAAAAAATATCACTTAATATAGCGCGTTTATTGAACTCCTCTCTGATGCCAAATCACTTGGCATACGCCAAATCATCATTAGGCTAGACTCACAACTTGTCGTATTACAACTTACTGGCATTTATACCGTCTGAAACCCAACAATCCATCACATGTTCCTTAGAGTTCGTATTTTAGAAAGGTATTTTGAATTTATTCAATATCAACATATTTCCAGAAATTTAAACACATTAACTGACTCTCTAGCGAATTATGTGTTAAATAGACATTTGCGGCATATGTAAAGTAAACATTTTCAACATCATTTAGATGGGATTGCATCATTTAACCATAATAAAACTCTGAAAATCAAATAGATAGTTGTAGGTAGTTGTAGATAAGTTTTTACAAATAGTTTGTGTCCAAGACAAAAATCAGTCATCTGACCCAAAAACTCAACAGTATATGTAGAAAATATCCCAATAGACTACTGCTGCTGATGATAACAGGTCACAGCCTATGCTATCATACGCAAGAGTCTCATCCAATGACTCGACACACCAATGGTATGGCGCTGCAATTGCATAGGTAACTCCTCAATCTAGACATCTGGAATACCAAGGGTCAAACCCTCTATGTGATCCTGTAGCTCGGCCAAGGTCTCTGCTAAATCCAAGTCTCTGAGAACTGCCCTCCCAACAGCTCTCTGTACTGGCACACCTACCTCCCGTTGGCATACCACAGGTCGAACGGATCCAACATCTACATACATATAAAAGTTTGTTTAGTCTTGGTAAAAACTTCAAAAAGAAAAAACATTGTGGTCAAACAACTTACCAATAGCACTCCACTGCGCCCTAGCTGGAAACACTAGGTCTAGATCACCATGGAAATCCATCCCTAAATGTGGATATTCTGAGAAGGCCATCTCCTGACGGTCGAACCACTCGAAGAAAGTAGAGGAAAACAAGATTAGTGACTGACCAACATGCATAGCTATAAGATCCACCCACCTCCGCATCCATGGGTCTCTAGGTCCAGGAGCTCCCAGTGAGGTGTTGTGGATGCATGAGTGGGATTCTCTCCAAGGAAAAGGAAATCAAGATAGACCCATAACCAAAAATTTTTGTCTTTCCATTCTTTACCTTGGTCAGTTGTTCTCTCATAGGTGGAAGAATTGCCTCACACCAGTTGAATACCTTTGGCTCCAAGCACTCTAAAGCATACTACATATAAGACCTATTTGCCAAATGTAAAGTTGCGTTGCCAGCAAATTTAGCGAGAGTAAAAAGGATTGTTCTCAATGGTAGATCACTAACATCTCGGATATTGATCTTTACGTCTTTTCTGGGTTGAGATCCTTCCCAGCAGAATTGTCGAATATAATCTCTCACTGATTCACCTCCTTTGGTGAATCTTGATAATGAGATGGGGGCACCCCACCTTGATAGTTCTGTCAGAAAGTAAATATCCTCAATGTTAAAGGGGATCACTTTTCCCCTAATGTGAAAAACTTGATCGGTAGGATCTCAAGAACGAACAAGATACTGTAGCAGTGCAATTTGTTGCCGCATGCTGGATAAGCAAAAATGCTTCAGCAACCCACAGTTCCTTAGGGAATCAACTGTTCCCTGATCATTTAAGGAAATAATGTCTTGTTCTTAATGCTCTTGTTCTCTCCATATAATGACCATTTTGATCTGATGAAAGTCTGAAATGCAACCATTAGACAAATTAGGATCCAATTTTTGCAAAAAAAGTTGAAAATTTGGGAGAAAACGACTGTCAAAATTTATTTTTTGCACCCATCACACCCCTCCATTAGAGATAGTGCACTGCAATGCATACTTCCTTTTGGGTGCATGCAATGCAGTGCACCTTTCAATATAGAAAGGGTGCGCTAATACAGAGAGCGCAAAATGAAACCCTAGAGGCCTCAAAAACCAAAAAGTTTTGCTCAAAATTGAAAATGAATGGAATGAAATGGAATAGAACAGGGATATCTCCTACCTGGTCTAGATGGCATGAGAAAAAATCCATAGAATCCTCTGCAATCAGCTGGTGAAGTTTGGGGTAAAACACTGCTCCACAGCTCCAAAATCAAAGGGTAAAAGTGAAATGGTAAAAATGAATTACAAAACTTGTTTTTATGCTTATTTTTTGCATATTAATCAAAGTATAAGCTGGTTTTTATTCATTTTATCCATGAACATGTATTTTTAATCCTCCTTGATGAAGTTTTTGAGCAGGTTTAACAACTGAAAGCAGAATTCAATGTACTAAATGGTAAATTGGACATCTTTGACCATAAAGAAAAATTTTGTTTCTTTTTCAAGCTTTGTTAAAAACGAAAAGAAACCCCCATAGAGTCATCTTTAAACTCTTTTTAGACTCTCTAAATATGAAAATATTGTCGAGCACTTGTCTATTCCAGCTCGTTAAAGGATTGGAAACGACATCTCTCTTGTATTATTTTACGCTTTTTTGGACTTGAGAGACTATTTTTTGAAAAAGAACGTATGGAGTTTCATTTTCTTCTCTTTTCAAACTCTCTAAACATGAAAAGGACCAAGTTATCTTTATCGTTAAACTCGTTAAAAACATCAAATAATGACAAACTTGTCCATCTAGACAAGGCCAAGTTTCACCTTCACTAGACTTGTTAAAACATCAAATAGTGACAGGTTCGCCTGAAGGGTGAATTATAGAACAAGAATATGTTATCCTCCTCAAGCTTGATAAAAATAAAGAGGTACTGGTCAGCAATGACTGGGGAAAATGGGAAAAGTCGAGAAAATTTTATGGTAGCGAGTCGCTCTTGAACATGACACTTTCACTTCATCTCCGTGACTATTTGGGTTGGGTCATTCAGCTTGATGGTTATCACACCGTTGGTCTATCACACCATCCATCACTTTTGTTTTGGGTCAACGCTACCAATTCATCTCAGTGTCACCGATATGTTCAAGAGAAGTCATCCAGTTAAAACTTCATTCGTTGCAATATTGTAAACCTTCATTTTCATGACCGCCATTCCTGAACCTTGTGTCGTCAGTCGATTCTCATCTCCAAAAATCATTTACCTCGTTTCGTGTCGTAGATGTGGGATACATCAAGGCCCTCCTGCGATGAGTCACTTCTTTTCGAAATTAGCTCATCATCCAAGAAGTTGACTTAGAAACACCCCTTCAGTGCCTTGAAGCTCGCATACATCAATGGTAGGTTTCTCACTTCTAACGATAGGTTGACATCAATGGCCTTCGACCGAAAGACTTTGTATGGTGTTCAACATCAAATCATTTATTTACACCATGCGAAATGTACTATGGTACCTTGAGGGTCATCATCATTATCGATGATTCCTCTCGCATCTGTTAATGGCTTACCTCATTGGCTGGTAATCAAACGATGTCTTTCCATGTTCGACTTCAGAACATCTATTCACATAGTTAGACTTGTACATTGACTGAAGATTGAAAGAAATTCAATACCCCGGATCTAGTTTCATCCATCTAGGCTGCGATATATTTAGGAGTACCAAATCAAATGTACAATGGCCTTACACAGATGGTCATCCTAATCATGGGTCTATATCTATAGAAACATGAATCTATATCTGTAGACGACTATATGATCTATGTACATGTTGTTAGTGTCAGTCTTTCCAACCTTCCTCCAGTGATCAAATATGCTCTTACAAAGTGAGTGTAAGGTGTCAAGGTCAAATTTTGTCATTTCAGTGAGTCTTCAAGCAAAATTTGGTCATTAGGCATTAGGTCTAGGGTTTGCTTTCACTCCTTTCAAAGTTGTCCAAATGTTGGTCCATGTCATCATTTAGCTAAGTGTACCATCATTCAAAAGGTTTTCATCATCATGTCAGGTTCCATTGGGTCATTTTACACCTTGTTCATGCGCAGTTGCGCCTAGGCAAGGTTCATTTCCCTCTACTAGGGTTTTGAAGGCAATTTCTCTTGGACGGTCAAATCATCAACAAAATTTGTATCTTGATGTTCATACACCTTCCCCTATCCTTAAAGTACCTTATCAAACACTTCCCATCATTTATATCCCCCAAATTCCTCATTTTCGCACAAACCCTAGTTTCTTGCTACAACCTGGCAATTTTCTAGGTTGGGCCTGTGTTTTGCCCTTTTGGACCCCTTCCCCTCACTAAATCTCTGCGATTCCACTTTCCCCTACTTTCTAACATCCCTCCCTACTTCCAAAATTTTTCTCAAGAATTTAGAAGCCCCTTATCCCCTTCATTTCGCTTCATTTCGACAATTCCCTTGTTCCACACATCGGGATAGGTTTCACTCAAATGATGTTTCTGAGCAATAAAAGATGAATTTTGGAAAATTGAGAGAGGTTTTTGTCCAAAACAGGCCAAGGAAGAAAAACCTCCTTCCCTTTTTACACAGGTGTCACGGTTTTAGATAAATTTCAAAAATATTGTTGCCTCAGGAGAACTAAATGCACCTCTAAAGTGACCTTGGGAAAATCACGTTTTCTCCTAGCTTGGTTGGCCAAATGACTTGATTAATGAGTCAAATGATAACTAGACACAAATATATTTCCAATGAGCTATCATGAGCTCAATTTGGAGTTGAGGAAGGCATGCAGAAGTTGATTGTAACAGCACTCTGCCTTTGGGCAGCCTCATTTGGCACATTTTGACCAGTCTTGGGAGATTTGATTTTTTACAGGGAAACAGAACTCCAAATTGAAAAATTCCAATTGGGTTGGAAATTAAACTCAAATACCTTTTTAACGAGCTATCATGCACCCAATTTATGCATTGGGAAGGCCTCCAAACGTCTCCTACAAAAAGGTACTACGCACAGGCTATATGTGCCATGCCTTCCATATGCGCCACGCTAGTGTATTTTTGCACTGAGAAATGAAGCTATATGCGCCACGCCTTCCCTATGTGCTGCGCTATCAACAACTTCACAAACTTGCTCCAAATCGCCTAAAACCTGTGGATCATCACTTGTTCAAGTAGGTTAACCCTCTGTTATTGCTTTTTATCCAAATTTGATGGTGGTTTGATGGTGTTGGTGTATGGTGAGTGTTCAAAAGAAACCAAACCCTACCTTTGAAATTTCTCAAAGCAAATTGCTGCTTAGGGTTTCAAACTATTGTTTTGTTACCAAGTCCATCCTTTATTCCCTCACCACTCCTTTATTCCATTTTTCTCTTGATTTCCCTATCCCTAAACTCACATATCCCTAAAACATTCACTAATCCCATATCCCAAATCTCATTTCTCAAAATTTCACATGCAAATTCCCAAACCCTAGTTACACATTCCTAAACCCTAATCGTTATCCCAAAATCTAAATACTATTCCTTAAACCCCTTATTCCCCATATCCAAAAATGACATCAAGGCTGTCTTTGCCAATGAAGCAAGGAAATCAATTTTAATCAAACACCATCCTATGTTCTTCAAGGCAATGATCCATTGTTGACAAAGGCACCTTCAGCCACGAATCAGTTGCATGTACAGCTAAGAAATCAGTTTGAGGCACGAAATCAAAGCTTGATGCAAACACAATCAGGAAATCAAATGCAATCTCCATCTGGTTCACATGTAGAGTTAGCTAGTTGAGGGTAGTCACAGAGTAATAACCAATTTCTTACTCAATTCACACAACAGGCACACTCATCTTTCAAGGACAACCTTTAGGCCAGGTACAGTCTTCTGCCTCTAGTCAAATTTTGCCTCAGATATCGGGTTGCCATTCTCAGAATATTAATTACTTGGGCCAGCAAATTTATGATCAAGGTATTCCAAAGCAGATTAATTATCAGCCTTCAAATCAAAGTGATATCTCAGTCAAGCTCCTTGAATCGAAGGGGGCAGAAAAGTTTGCTAGGCACTCTACAAAGTGAGATGAGTGATATGAGGTCAAAGAGACTGCTGAACAGGGCCGATAGGGACAAAGCATTGCTGAGACACATGGCTTTCCACTACATGGCGCGGAACAAGGTCTGCGAGGCACGGATAAGGAATCTAAAGGCGAAATTGAAGAAGGCAATCAAAAAGAAAAAGAGGCAAAAAGTGCACGATCGACTCCAAATCTTGGCTAAAGCCTCTTTGGCTGAGCATGGTACTTGATTGGGGACCCCCAGCCCAAATTTCAAGAAATTTGGAGAAAATTTTGTCAATTTTGAAATTTTTGTGTTTAAAAACAGGCTTTTTCCCTATATGCACCGCGCACCTTGCGCGACGCATAGGATTGGGAGCTCCAAATCACAAATGGCTTGCAGTTTTGGATTTTTCATGAAAAATCATGAATTTTGGTACTTGGACAAAAAATTTGGGAAAGTTCTGGGTCCCCAAAAGGTCAAAAAACATGCAAAAAATGACCTTACTGCCCCTATTTTGACACACAGGAAGCAATCTTGGGAGAATGCACTTTTGGAGGGGCAAATGGACACCAAATTGGAAAATTCCACTTGGGTTGGAAAGTAGACAGGTAGGGCTTTCCAACAAGCCAACCTGAGCTCAATTTGGGCTTTAGAAAGTGCCTCAAAATCAGTATCACAATAGCGCGGTGCATATAAAAATCAGCGCGACGCATATAGATTTTTTGCCCAATTTTTGATCTTTCAGTTCAGAAATTCGGCCAGTTTGACTAGTTTTGCTTTGTGATGTAATTTTTGAATTATCTTGATGTAATTGAGTGAACATGATGTAATTTTGGCACCTATTTACTTGTTCTAGAATATTCATTCGCCAAAGAGTGAAAATTTAATGAATGAATCAGTTTCCTACCTTATAGAGGCAAGTTGTTTTGACTGCCTAGATTTTAGTGCTTTGTTTAGAATTGGTTGAAACAACTCCTAGAATGATGAGCTAGACCCCTAGAGGCAAGGGAAGAGTTTGGCTTGCCTATATTATTTAATTTCTAAGTCATTTTCATGGTTGGACTCTTGGGAAAAGCTTGACACTCTATTGTACATTCACTTCTACATTTTTGGCAAAGGAAAGACTAGGGTTTTGCAGCACTGTTTGGGATCCTTGTGGCTTTATGTGTTGATGGTGTGCTTATTTCAGTAATTGTAAGTTTTTATGTGTATCATTTTCCTTCTCTCATCTTCTGCAATTGAACAAATGGAGTGTTAAGTTAGAATCCATAGATTGTTATGCTCTGCCTTTGAATTTGTTTGATTTTCCATGTTTTCATCTGTTTAAGGAGAATCCTTGAAAGCTTCTTGCTCTCCTTAGCTTCTCACCAGTCAGATCTACCCATTCATTCTCTTTAAAAGCATCAAGATGATCGCCTACCTTGCCCCAAATAGACCTCTGCAAAAACTGTGTCTCATCCCCGCACCCAAAATTGCATTTTCTCTTTGATTCAACAAAAACCTCAAAAAATCAACCTCAAACTCCTTGTACTTCATACCTAGCCTACGATCAATTGCAAATTTAGTCATCTTTATCCTCATCGATTACCTTTTTCCGAGATTTACCTAGAGAGAGCCCTCTCTTGTCCTCGTAGGGCTAGCTACGAGGCTGAGTGTGGTTTGATGTGGACCTAGAACCTTATCTTTTTAGCCTGAGACAAATCTAGGCTCTAACATAGTGGCGACCATATTAGGGAAGACCAAATGGTTTACTTGTTGATGTCATTTGTTTTATAAGCTACAGACGGAGCCTGAAGTTATGCCAGGTAGCCTTCGAAACGCTTTTTCTTTGCATCAGTGCAAGTATATAAACGCTGCTTCAGTCAATCTCCGGTCTAGCTTGTAAATGTGACATCTAACTTGTTAATTGCCCCAGTACATGTATCAAGTTTAGATCTGATTATTGATGGTGGAAAATGATCAGACACAGCAAGGCTGAAATAATTCACCTGGTGACTTCATTCACTGAAAAATCCAGAGATCAATGCTTCATGGTGACTCCATTGCAAGAAGATTAGTAGCTTTGAGCTTTTCAAGATGGATCGGGTTGCAAGAAGATACACTCCCATGAGCTGAGATCACATTCTAGGTTTTCCAAATAAAATTCCCAAGGTAGATTGGTCAAAGAATTTGCCTATGTTCAGAAATGTGGATGGTAATGACGCTGCTCTTCATCTGGTGAAATTTCACATTCATGTGCATAAATTAAATATCAACTTTCCTGAAGACTGTTTGATGAAGATGTTTATGGCTACTCTAGAAAATTAAGCCCGATCTTGGTATGAAAGTTTGCCATCTGCTTCTATTTACTGTTTAAAGGATTTTCATACCATGTTCTTTGAAAAGTATAAAGAATCTTATCCATCCTTGATTTTAGTTCAGAACTGTTGTAGCCATGTTCATAGTTTTATTGAAACTCCTAAGAATTTTTATGGGGATAATGAATTGATGGACGGAGAAATCATGGAGGCTCTGTACAAGAATCCATTTCAGCAACATGAAGAGAACCTAGAGGATTCCCATCAAGATGCTCAGGAAACTTTGCAGCAAGATCAATATCTTGGTACAATGGAAAATAATGAAAGTGAAAGTGAAGGTTTTGTTTCAGATCTGTCCATAGAAGAAGACGATATGCAGGAAAGTCAAGTTTCGATTTCAGAAAGTGATAAAGTCAAGACAACTATTTCAGATCTAGATTCAGATAGTGACGATCAAGAATACCTTGTGCTGAATCCCATGAAGGAGAGATCTGCTATTGAGATCGTTCTCAGTTCATTAGAACACAGCCTTCATGAGGAGGTAATCCACTCAGTTCATGAAAAACAGAATGAGATCTTTGTTCGAGTAAGTGATAAGTATTCTTTCAATAATTCAGTGATAAATGATAATTTGAATGCCATGTCATATGAAGACAATTACTGTTTGAGAAAAAGAAAACAAAAAGCATTATCTCCTTTGTCTAAAGATGAGATAGATCAACTCTTGAAAGGTCATGTTACAGCCCAAGCTAAAGCAGATTTGCAGTGCACACATGGTCAAGAAAGTGTTGGTGAAACTTCTTCCTCTTTTGAAAATGATGACAGTCTTGTAATTAGTTTTATAGATCAGAAAACAGATAACATTTTCTTTCACAAAGATGATAAGGTTGTCATGTTTGATAATCTTGAAGATTGTTTTTTGTTTACGAATAACCTAGACTATGAAGTTGAGGAATATGAGTTTGAGAGAGACAATATGCCAGGATTTCTCATGGTCAAGGAACCTATAGCTAACACTCAGATGGCAGAAGCACATACCTCTCTATGCATTCCTATCCCTCGGAAATCAATTGTTCTTTCAGATCAAAATGGAGGGAGTACTTGTATTTTTGCAGCTGGATCTCAAGATAAGCCAGTGCTTCAGGATTTTCAAGATCCCTTCGGCATTCTTCTGCAAGCATTAGAAAAGATAAATATTGCCTAGTTCATTATCATAAGCTTTGGTTTCAGTGGTTATTTTGAATTGCCTACAGGTTCATCGTTCCGCCTGGTCGAGAGAAGTGAGAGCAGAAATTTGGTATGTAGCCATCTGCTGGATTGGTTACATTTGGAAAGCTCATTGCACATGATTGTACATTTTTCATTAGTATGCAGGTGGTTGTCATCATGATTTGAAATCTTGATGGACTACTGCCCTTCAATAAGCTTTGTAAGTTCTTGTTTTAGTTAAGTCAGTCATGAATCATTTGTGAGTCAGTTTTTAGTCATGTTGGTTTCATAATTTTGTCGGCATGAGTCAGGTTTCAGTCAAAAAATGAGTCAAAGTCTTGTGTCGTTTGCCGAAATAATGGACTCCATATCCCAATGGACGAAGGCACTGTCTAGCTCTTCTAGAGATCTGCCGTTCTTGGCACCTCCAAGGAGCTACCATCCCCATTGGAGCCAATGTTAGTGTCAGTCTTTCCAGCCTTCCTCCAGTGATCAAATATGCTCTTACAAAGTGAGTTTAAGGTGTCAAGGTCAAATTTTGTCATTTCAGTGAGTCTTCAAGCAAAATTTGGTCACTAGGCATTAGGTCTAGGGTTTGCTTTCACTCCTTTCAAAGTTGTCCAAATGTCGGTCCATGTCATCATTCAGCTTAGTGTACCATCATTCAAAGGGTTTTCATCATCATGTCAGGTTCCATTGGGTCATTTTACACCTTGTTCATGCTTCAGTTGCGCCTAGGCAAGGTTCATTTCCCTCTCCTAGGGTTTTGAAGGCAATTTCTCTTGGACGGTCAAATCACAGCAAAACTTGTATCCTGATGTTCATACACCTTCCCCTATCCTTAAAGTACCTTATCAAACACTTCCCATCATTGAGATCCCCCAAATTCCTCATTTTCGCACAGACCCTAGTTTCTTGCTACAACCTGGCAATTTTCTAGGTTGGGCCTATGTTTTGCCCTTTTGGACCCCTTCCCCTCACTCAATCTCTAAGATTCCACTTTCCCCTGCTTCCTAACATCCCTCCCTACTTCCAAAATTTTTCTCAAGAATTTAGAAGCCCCTTATCCCCTTCATTTCACTTCATTTCGACAATTCCCTTGTTCCACACATCGGGATAGGTTTCACTCAAATGATGTTTCTGAGCAATAAAAGATGAATTTTGGAAAACTGAGAGAGGTTTTTGTCCAAAATAGGCCAAGGAAGAAAAAAATCCTTCACTTTTTACACAGGTGTCATGGTTTTAGAGAAATGTCAAAAATACCGTTGCCTCAGGAGAACTGAATGCACCTCTGAAGTGACCTTGGGAAAATCACGTTTTCTCCTAGCTTGGTTGGCCAAATTACTTTCTTAATGAGTCCAATTATAACTAGACATAAGTATATTTCCAATGAGCTATCATGAGCTCAATTTGGAGTTAAGGAAGGCATTCAAAAGTTGACTGTAACAGCACTCTGCCTTTGGGCAGCCTCATTTGGCACATTTTGACCAGTGTTGGGAGATTTGATTTTTTATAGGGAAACGGAACTCCAAATTGAAAAATTCCAATTGGGTTGGAAAGTAAACTCAAAAACATTTCCAAAGAGCTATTCTTTGCCTGATTTAGACATCGGGAAGGCCTCCAAAAGTCTCCTACAAAAAGGTGCTACGCACAGGCTATATGCGTCGCGCCAGTGTATTTTTGAACTGAGAAATGAAGCTATATGCGCCGCGCCTTCCGTGTGCACCGCGCCATCAACAACTTCAAAAACTTGCTCCAAATCGCCTAAAACCTATGGATCATCACTTGTTCAAGTAGGTTAACCCTCTGTTATTGCTTTTTATCCAAATTTGATGGTGGTTTGATGGTGTTGGTGTATGGTGAGTGTTCAAAAGAAACCAAACCCTACCTTTGAAATTTCCAAGTCCATCCTTTATTCCCTCACCACTCCCTTATTCCATTTTTCTCTTGATTTCCCTATCCCTAAACTCACATATCCCTAAAACGTTCACTAATCCCATATCCCAAATCTCATTTCTCAAAATTTCACATGCAAATTCCCAAACCCTAGTTACACATTCCTCAACCCTAATTGTTATCCCAAAATCTAAATACTATTCCTTAAACCCCTTATTCCCCATATCCAAAAATGACATCAAGGCTATCTTTGCCAATGAAGCAAGGAAATCAATTTTAATCAAACACCATCCTCTGTTCTTCAAGGCAATGATCCATTGTTGACAAAGGCACCTTCAGCCACGAATCAGTTGCATGTACAGCTAAGAAATCAGTTTGAGGCACGAAATCAAAGCTTGATGCAAACACAATCAGGCAATCAAATGCAATCTCCATCTGGTTCACATGTAGAGTTAGCTAGTTGAGGGTAGTCACAGGGTAATAACCAATTTCTTACTCAATTCACACAACAGGCACACTCATCTTTCAAGGACAACCTTTAGGCCAGGTACAGTCTTCTGCCTCTAGTCAAATTTTGCCTCAGATATCGGGTTGCCATTCTCAGAATATTAATTACTTGGGCCAGCAAATTTATGATCAAGGTATTCCAAAGCAGATTAATTATCAACCTTCAAATCAAAGTGATATCTCAGTCAAGCTCCTTGAATTGAAGGGGGCAGAAAAGTTTGCTAGGCACTCTACAAAGTGAGATGAGTGATATGAGGTCAAAGAGACTGCTGAACAGGGCCGATAGGGACAAAGCATTGCTGAGACACATGGATTTCCACTACATGGCATGGAACAAGGTCTGCGAGGCACGGATAAGGAATCTAAAGGCGAAATTGAAGAAGGTAATCAAAAAGCAAAAGAGGCAAAAAGTGCACGATCGACTCCAAATCTTGGCCGAAGCCTCTTTGGCTGAGCATGGTACTTGATTGGGGAACCCTAGCCAAAATTTCAAGAAATTTGGAGAAAATTTTGTCAATTTGAAATTTTTGTGTTTAAAAACAGGCTTTTTCCCTATATGCGCCGCGCACCTTGCGCGACGCATAGGATTGGGAGCTCCAAATCACAAATGGCTTGAAGTTTTGGATTTGTCATGAAAAATCATGAACTTTGGTATTTGGACAAAAAATTTGGGAAAGTTTTGGTCCCCAAAAGGTTTAAAAACATGCAAAAAATGACCTTACTGCCCCTATTTTGACACACAGGAAGCAGTCTTGGGAGAATGAACTTTTGGAGGGGCAAATGGACACCAAATTGGAAAATTCCACTTGGGTTGGAAAGTAGACAGGCAGGGCTTTCCAACACGCCAACCTTAGCTCAATTTTGACTTCAGCAAGTTTAGCAGCAAAGTAGCGTGGCACATATAAAAATCAGCGCGACACATATAGATTTTTTGCCCAATTTTTCATCTTTCAGCTCAGAAATTCGGCCAGTTTGACTAGTTTTGCTTTGTGATGTAATTTTTGACTTATCTTGATGTAATTGAGTGAACATGATGTAATTTTGGCACCTAGTTACTTTTTCTAGAAGATTCATTCACCAAAGAGTGAAAATTTAATGAATGAACCAGTTTCCTACCTTATAGAGGCAAGTTGTTTTGACTGCCTAGATTTTAGTGCTTTGTTTAGAATTGGTTGAAACAGCTCCTAGAATGATGAGCTCAACCCCTAGAGGCAAGGGAAGAGGTTTTCTTGCCTATATTATGTAATTTCTAAGTCATTTTCATGGTTGGACTCTTGGGAAAAGCTTGACACTCTATTGTACATTCACTTCTACATTTTTGGAAAAGGAAAGACCAGGGTTTTGCAGCACTGTTTGGGATCCTTGTGGCTTTATGTGTTGATGGTGTGCTTCTTTCAGTAATTGTAAGTTGTTATGTGTATCATTTTCCTTCTCTCATCTTCTACAATTGAACAAATGAAGTTTTAAGGTAGAATCCATAGATTGTTATGCTTTGCCTTTGAATTTGTTTGACTTTCCATGTTTTCATCTGTTTAAGGAGAATCCTTGAAAGCTTCTTGCTCTCCTTAGCTTCTCACCAGTCAGATCTACCCATTCATTCTCTTTAAAAGAATCAAGACGATCGCCTACCTTGCCCCAAATAGAGCTCTGCAAAAACTGTGTCTCATCCCTGCACCCAAAATTGCCTTTTCCCTTTGATTCAACAAAAACCTCAAAAAATCAACCTCAAACTCCTTGTACTTCATACCTAGCCTAAGATCAATTGCAAATTTAGTCATCTCAAGCCTCATCGATTACCTTTTTCCGAGATTTACCTGGAGAGAGCCCTCTCCTGTCCTCTTAGGGCTAGCTACGAGGCTGAGCGTGGTTTGATGTGGACCTAGAACCTTGTCTTTTCAGCCTGAGACAAATCTAGGCTCTAACACATGTAAAGAATGTTTATAAGCTAAGCATGGGTATGCCTCCCTTAGCTAGTTCATGAGAAAAATCAAATTATCATGATATATGTATTGTAATTGATGCAGGTCACCTTCCGTTCAAAACCTCCTCTCCTCGTAATAAATAATTTCACCTGACATATATATTTACGACTTCAAGATTTAGGGGGGAAACTGTTACAGATCCATTTGGGTACATCAACCCCAAATTACAGATTGGTACTATTAGGACCCATCAACCCCTAGTGCAGTTGTTACATGCCCTAAAGAAATTAGTCATCAGAATGGCTTATTCCCAAAGAAGTTCCATCACTGAAAACATCCAAAAACCACCTCTAAGAAGATCAGCGCAGGTAGGCCTTCATTAGGGTGCCATGCAATGCAAACCATGCATTGACAGGGTGCTATGCAGTGCACTTAGTCCCTCTTTGGCTTGCGTTGGGAAAATTTGAGCAAAGTTCTGTGAGGGTTTTAAGATTCCTTATCCATTGAAAGCCTGTAGAAATTTCTCAATGCCACCTGCTCCTTTGAGTTTGCCTTTGGAGGAGAAAGGGAATTAGGAAACATGAATCCCATATCCCTTCTTCCATGGAACTAATTTCTAAATTTAGAAAGGCATTCATTACCTCCATTGATAGCATAACCTCCTTCACTCACCTATAAATAAATCACTCATCTAAGAGATCTAGGGCTGAAAAATATTGAGTTGTAAGGAGATGTTGGTGCGTTGAGATTAGAATTGAGTGCAATTATTGTCATAGTGTTAGAGTGTCTTGATTTTTCATGAATTTGATGAAGGATTGAATTGGAAGGATGACAGTGGATCGAACTCACATTGGTTGTAATCTTTCCTCTTATCAATAAAGTTTTCAAGTTTTTTCCCTTATGCTTGTGTTATATGTTAATGCATTTATATGTATATCATGTTGTCGATTACATGTTATTTATAAGCAATAGATCATTATTATTTCACAGGTTTTTGTTTATGTAGTTGTGCAGGTACTTCTCAAGCGACTTAAGTACAGGAAGGAGAAGTGGAATCGGTCAAGGGAGATAAAGAGCACGTGGAAGCTACAATTAGGTTCTCTATTCTCTTATTTTATCTGTTGTTTATAGGAAAATTTAAGATCACTTTTTCTGTTGTTTCTAGATCAGCTACTAGATCTAGAGGGTTAGGCGTTTGTCCAAGAACACTAAATATTCCTGAAACAAGAAGTGAGGAAAATTAATCAATTTTCCTGCCTCAAAATGAAACAGAAATAAAAGGTGGTATACGAACGCCAAGGTATAGTGTCCTTCCCCTATGACAAAATTCTCTAATATAAATAGTAAATCTCGCCACTTCTTGACCATGGTGGTCTTTGGAAGTTCCTTTCTCCAATCGACTTTAATTTTCTTATCAACCATGAACCGGTGCCAACGCTTCTTTGCAAGTTGTTCCTTTTTAAACCATCACTCCCCTGTGAGTGGCAGGCCTGTGGCTTGTGCAATGAACTCTTCTGTAATTTTGAACTTTAAGGACCCAACCCTGACTCGACCTTCTTTGAATGTCCTTGAAAACTCTAACACTACGGCCATGTCGAACCCGTCAAACTTTTGTAGGAATGGAAGGAATCCAGATTCTTGCAATAGTGAAATACTATTCCTGTACTCGACGATTTTTCAATCTCCTGTAGCGACAACGGTTCACTCCTCACAGGTGCCATTTCTAACCTCCTCCACTTCACTGATCACACCCTCGAAGGAATTTCTGAGTGACTCCAACGTTTGCCAAGAGTTTTATGCCTGAGGTTCCTCGCCCTATGTCTTTTCAGACCCACTCACTCGACTATGAAGGAACAGCCCCCCCATATCGGGTGTATATTTGTGTCAGCTCGTTACAAGTGATTTGTAATAATTGGATGCAGTGGCGGTATAGGCCGCGGCGATGCAACAGCTACAATGATTGGATTACGAGTAAGTTAATGATGGTCAGGCGGTGCAGAATTATTGCAAGGAGGGTGAGTCTAGGTTATCGGATAGTAGTACCCTTCCACAGTCAACATGATAATTCAATCAGACATATTTCCGCATTTATTAAAAAAGAATAGATTTCAAACCTTACACATCTTGTACTTTAAAGATTTGTTCCTAGATTAGTAATTAATGAAACAAAGTATTAATTAAAACATGGAATGAGAGAACATATCAACACATGTGCAAAAAAATATAGGCCCATAAACCCTTGATAAACCATTTCAGGATTGTGTAATTTGCTTTCACAGTCAACTGTATTTTTGCACCATACCTGCTTGCACGTTGTGCTTGCACTACTCTGTTCTTGCACCAGATATTTTTACCAAATAGAGAATCTAATAGGACATACTTCTGTAGCTAGACTTTAAAAAGTTTGCCTCATTATACAAGAAAAATTTATTTGCCATCCTTTGGTGTTTCTCGAACATGCCTTCTGGATTGACTGCATCAAATTCTACAACCAATTTATGAGGGAATAAAGAAGTGGGAAAGGGGTAAAAATTTTAGAATGGGAAGGAATATTACAACAGGGATTTCAAAAACAATATCACCAAGAGGGATAAATGAAATGGGATGCGAGAAAAAATTGAAGGGAAAAGAGGGATTTTACAAAATTGGTAAGGGTAATTTCTTAGAAGAAAGAGGAAAGTAATTCATTGGGGAATTTATAAAATAAATAGTGGGAAATTTTGAAATGGGAAATAGAAGAAGGACAATAATTTTACCTTGAAATCTACCTACATTGGTGTAGGAAAAATAATTGTAGCGGGAAGTAAGCATTTACTTGAATAAAAATGTCCATGCTAGTTACCCCAAACTTGGGTAAGTGCTCAGTTTCATGAACCTGCTTCTTCTTGGTGGTAGCCAACATATCTAAAAATCAATTAACATTCCCTTTTTATTAGAATTTCGATCTTCCTACCATCATGCTGGTTTTCAGGTCAATCCTTCTGCAATAATGTCAGTCCACTGATTTTCATAATTACAAGATTTTTTTTTTCTTTTTATACTTTTTATTTTTGCCATTTTTTTCTTTTTATTTTCTTTGATTATTTTTCAATAAGGAAAAGAAGGAATCAATTCTTCAATATGTTGGTGTTATCACCTACCAACTCCTTTTCAAATGGCTATTGGACTTGCTACATAAAATCTCCTTTAGTAAGGGGCTGAAAATATACCTTCAGTCTATGCCCATTTACCAGGAACACATAATTCCGTCCATTAATAGTTTTAATTTCTATTGCTCCATTTTCGAACACTTTGACCACCTCCATCTAGTGTGTATGGAACTTTTCTTTAAAATTTTTGAATTTGAATCATAAAGGAGTACCCAATTACCTGGTTGGAACTGCTTCTTCTAAATGGACTTGTCATGCCACTTCTTGCGTTGTTGTTGAACCAAGATGTTATTCTAAACAACATCCCTTCAGATTCCATCTAACTCGTTTAATTGTAGAAGGCGTTGCTGTTGTGATTTAGAGAGATCTAATCCCAATTGGACTGTAGTCATAAAAGTCTTGATCTGGAATTCTACCAACAAGAGGACTTGTTTCCCATACACCAGCTCATATGGTGTGTGTCATGTCTTGCTTCTCCAAGTGGTTCGATAGGCCCATAATGCTTCTGGTAATTTGTCAACCCAATCCTTCCTGTGCATGTTTACCATCTTTGTGAAGATGGACTCAATTACCTTATTCGTGGACTCCACCTGACCATTTTCTTGCGAATGATACGGTGTATATTTCCTATGCCATATTTTGTACTGCTCCATCACACCCTATACCAGATTAGAAATAAAATGCGATCCATTGTCAGAAACAATTTCTCTAGGCACACCAAATCTAGTAAAGGTTTCAATAAAAAGAAAATCAACAACAACTCTTTCAGTACCAAAAGAAACAGCTTTAGCTTCTACCCATTTTGTAACAAAAATATGTACAAACCAAAATATGCTTTTTATTTGATGATGCAGGATTTATTGGTCCTACGAAATCAATGGCCCATTTTTCAAAAGGCTCAATAATAACCTAAGGACATAAAGGCATTTCATTGGTTTTATTAGGTTGGCCAATTCGGCGACAACTATCACACCGCTTGACATACTATTTGGCATCCTTGAACAAGGAAGGCCAAAAATAGCAGGCTTGTAGTACTTTGTATGAAGTCCGCTTATCGGCGAAGTGACCTCCACAAGGTTCATCATGGGAAGATTTTAAGATTTCAAACACCTCTTCCTCTCTTACACATCTACGGACAATGAGATCTGTTCTAGTGTAAAAGAGGTCTCCTTAGGTCCAGGAATATGCAGCACTTTTATGAATGATATTCCACTTTTCACGAGCGGATAAGTGTGGTGGTAATTTTCTGTTGACTAAATAGTTAGCTATGTCAACAAACCATGGAGATTTTGTTGACACAACAAAAAGATGTTCGTCAGGAAAATCATCATCAACAAGAATTGCTTCACCAGGATTATTTAATCTTGAAAGATAATCTGCAACTACATTTGACTTTCCTGGTCTATCAACAATGGTAATATTAAATTCCTGTAATAATAGCAACCACCTAGTCACTCTACCACTATTTAATGGTTTATTCATCAAATATCTTATAGCAGAATGGTCAATATGTACAAAAACTTCATATCCTGCAATATAATGTCTAAATTTATTAATGCAAAAAATTACAACTAAAAAATATTTCTCAGTAACCGTATAATTGAGTTCAGCGGGTGACAAGTTTTTACAAATGAAATAAATAGCATAAGATTGTTTGTCTTCTTCCTATCCTAAAGTTGTGCCTATAGCAGTATCTTAGGCATCAGAGGAAATAGGAAATGGCAGGGACTAGTCTGGTCCTCTCAACACTGGTGCCAAAACTAATTTTTCCTTCAATGTCTCAAAGGACTGTTGCTAAGCTGCAGACCAAGAAAACTCACAATCTTTAGCCAAAAGTTGGAAAAGGGGGGTAGATATCCTTGAGAAATTCTCAATGAATCTCCTATAGTAGCCTGCATGTCCTAGAAAACCTCTCACTTCCCTTTGAGTTTTGGGTATAGGAAGACTCGAAATGACTTCTATTTTTGTAGGGTCAACCTAGATACCTTTGTCAGAAATAAGATGGCCAAGAACTACTCCTACCTTGCACATTAATTTGCATTTCTTGTCACTCAAGGCGAGATGGGCTTCTTGGCAGTGAAGAAGCACTTTTTCTAGATTCTTGAGGGCTTCCTGAAATGAATCACCAAACACAGAGAAATCATCCATATAGATTTCTACGCATTCAAGGTCAGCAAAAATAGCCAAGGCTCCCCTTTGAAAGTGATGCAGGAGCATCGGAACACCCTTAATCAAAATTTAAACTCAAAGCTGTGAAAGGGGAAACGTGGAAAATCATTGTAAACTGGGGAAAATTATGTTAAAACAGAGCTAAATTGATGGAATTGATAAGTCTCTAGAAGGCTTGATTAAATGTAATTATCTGCCATGCATATGAATAGAGAGATTTAGGGGTTTGATTGAGCGATTGTGGGAGAAACTCATGGATCGTAAACGATTCCTCCCTTTTTAATTTCCTATATAAGAGAGTTCGTGTTGTGTGAAAGAGAGATAGGGTATGAAATGTAGCTGCAAGGCAATTTGTGACTCGGGCTGTGAGGCCTTAGCCTGTAATCGAGTTTTGTTTATAATTGAAATATGCATGTTATTATACATCTAGGCGAAATCTGGATTTGTGTGTCTGTGTATTGTTTATGTATACATTTTTTACTGTAAATTGATAAATATGTGTGTGCGAGTGTAAGGGACAAAGTTCCTATGAAGTTCGCCTTAGACAAATTATGGCAGAGATAAATTTATGGTGTAATGAAAATTCCACTGATAAGCGAATGAGAGATCCGAGAACAGATTGATGGATGATATTGGCAGAAGATGAATGGCGGAGATCAAACCACGTATTAGCAGAAGGAGGGAGCGGTCTTCGTAAGTGGTAAGCAGTATCTCACGCACTTGAAAGGCCATAAATGGTATTTGGTAAATTCACAAGATCAACCTTAGCGGTCGACACGTAGCACGAGAAAACCACTTTTCTCGTGCTCTCTCGACCTGATATTGGTGGTGCAAGATTTCACACCAGATTTTTCGATAGCCATTGGATCACGTGGGATTGATCGACAGTGGAGATCGGCCAAGCTAGTGGGCAAGCGGGTGACACGATAGCCGTTGGATCTGTAGAGTGAAATCAACGATGCAAAATGAAGCACCTGGCAAAGGGAAAAGTCAAAGTGGGACCGATGTTGATTGGTAAAGTTATATCATGGTTCAAGTTTTCATTTTATTGAGAAGTCCACTGATTAAAATGCTTCTGATGTATACATGGGCCCATAACCCACAGGTCCATGCACGAATTTTGTAAAGATGCAGTGTTTCTGCATCAAAGTGGTATTAGAGTAGGTAAAGGTTTCCTGCGAGAAAGAATTTGCGTGCAAAAAAAGGAGGTACAGTTATGTTGAAGATTGGTGAGTTTGTGGTCTTTATATTTTCGTATGAGCAGTGGCAGAAGAAAGTGAGAAGATTGCAGCAACCTAGAACCAGGAGTGCTCAAATGGTTCTAAAGAAGAGAGAACTAGAGAGATGCCAAAAGACTAAGCTGAGAAGAGAGAAGCTTGGTGAGGTATCATGTAGTAGGGAGGACTTGTTACTGTAGAGGTTTTGTTGCAGGTCATGGAAAGATCATAAAGGCAATTCCACAGAGGATGTGGGTAGAATTGCTTACCTAGGGAGTTTGATGCACGAGCATTAGAACACCCTTAATCAAAATTTAAACTCAAATTTGTGAAGGGGAAATGTGGACAATCATTGCAAATTGGGGAAAATTCTATTTAAAAAGAGCTAAATTAATGGAATTGATAAGTCTCTAGAAGGCTTGATTAAATGTAATTATCTTCCATACATACAAATAGAGAGATTTAGGGGTTTGATTGAGCGATTGTGGGAGAAACTCATGGATCGTAAACGATTCCTCCCTTTGTAATTTCCTATATAAGAGAGTATGTGTTGTGTGAAAGAGAGATAGGGTATGCAATGTAGCCGCAAGGAAATTTGTGACTCAAGCCGTGAGGCCTTAGCCTGTAATCGAGTTCTGTTTATAATTGAAATGTGTGTGTTATTATACATCTAGGTGAAATATGGATTTGTATGTTTGTGTATTGTTTATGTATACATTTTTCACTATAAATTGATAAATATGCATGTGCAAGTGTAAGGGATGAAGTTCCTATGAAGTTCACCTTAGACAAAGTATGGCAGAGATAAATTTGTGGTGTAATGCAAATTCCACCGATAAGTGAGCAAGAGATCTGAGAACAGATTGACAAATGATATTGGCAGAAGATGAATGGCGGAGATCAAACCACACGTTAGCATAAGGACGAAGTGGTCTTCATAAGTGGTAAGCAGTATCTCGCGTGCCCAAAAGGTCATAAATGGTAATTGGAAAATTCACGCAATCAACCTTAGAAGTCAACGCGTAGCACAAGAAAACCACTTCTATTACTCGCTCTCAACCTAATATCGGTCGTGCAAGATTTCACCTCAGATTGCACGAAAGTCGTTGGATCACGCGGGATTGATCGATGGTGGAGATCGGCCAAGCTAGTTGGCGAGTAAGTGATGCAATCACTGTTGGATCTGGAGAGTGAAATAAACAACACAGATTGAAGCGCCTGACAAAGGGAAAAGTCAAAGTGGGACCAATGATGATTGGTAAAGTTATATCGTGGTTTCAGTTTTCATTTTATTGAGAAGTCTGCTAACTAAAATGATTCCAATGTATACATGGACACATAGCACATAGGTCCACGTGCAAATTCTGTAAAGATGCAGTTTTTCTGCATCAAAGTGGTATTAGAGCAGGGAAAGGTTTCTTGCGAGAAAGAGTTTGCGTGCAAAAAAATGAGTTACAATTATGTTGAATATTGGTGAGATTGTGGTCTTTATATTGTCATACGGGTAGCGGCAGAAGAAAGTGAGAAGATTGCAGCAACCTAGAGCTAGGATTGCTCAAATGGTTCCAAAGAAGAGAGAACTAGAGAGATGTCGATAGACTAATCTCAGAAGAGAGAAGCTTGGTGAGGTATCGTGTAGCAGGGAGGACTTGTTACTGCAGAGGTTTTGTTGCAGCTCACATAAAGATCATAAAGGCATTTCCATATGGGATGTGGGTAGAATTGCTTACCTTAGGAGTTTGATGCAGGAGCATCAGAACACCCTTAATCAAAATTTAAACTCAAATCTGTGAAAGGGGAAACATGGAAAATCATAGTAAACCAGGGAAATTCTGTTTAAACAAAGCTAAATTGATGGAATTGATAAGTCTCTAGAAGGCTTGATTAAATGTAATTATCTACCATGCATACGAATAGAGAAATTTAGGGGTTTGATTGAGCAATTGTGGGATAAACTCATGGATCATAAACGATTCCTCCCTTTGTAATTTCCTATATAAGAGAGTCTGTGTTATGTGAAAGAGAGATAGGGTATGCAATGTATCCGCAGGGCAATTTGTGACTTTGGTCGTGAGGCCTTAGCCTATAATCGAGTTTTGTTTATAATTGAAATATGCATGTCATTATATATCTAGGTGAAATCTATATTTGTGTGTCTGTGTATTATTTATGTACACATTTTTTACTGTAAATTGATAAATATGCATGTGCAAGTGTAAGGGATGAAGTTCCTATAAAGTTTGCCTTAGACAAAGTAAGGCAGAGATAAATTTGTGGTGTAATGCGAATTCCACCGATAAGTGAATGAGAGATCCGAGAACAAATCGATGGATGATATTAGCAGAAGATGAATGGCAGAGATCAAAACACGTGTTAGCAGAAGGATGGAGCGGTCTTTGTAAGTGGTAAGTGGTATCTCGCACGCCCAAAAGGTCGTAAATGGTATTTGGAAAATTCACAAGATCAACCTTAGCGATCGACATGTAGCATGAGAAAACCATTTTTCTCGCGCACTCTCGACCTAATATCGGTCGTGAAAGATTTCACGAGAGATTGTGCAATAGTCGTTGGATCAAGCTGGATTGATCGACGATGGAGATCGACCAAGCTAGTTGGTGAGAGGGTGATGTGATAGCATTGGATCTAGAGAGTGAAATCAACAACACAGATTGAAGTGCCTGACAAATGGAAAAGTCAAAGTGGGATCGGCGGTGATTGGTAAAGTTATATCGTGTTTGCATTTTTCATTTTATTGAGAAGTACGCTGATTAAAATGCTTCCGACGTATACATGGGCCCATAACCCATAGGTCCACGCATGAATTTTGTAAAGATGCAGTTTTTCTGCATCAGAAAGGTAGATGGAGCATTGCATAGACCAAAGGGAAGCACTCGATAAGAAAATGCACCCCATGGACACGTAAAAGTGGTTTTTTCTTGATCCTCGGGTGCTATCTATATCTGATTATATCCGCTAAAGCCATTTAGAAAATAAAATTACTTCTTACTAGTAAGGGTATCGAGTACTTGATAGATGAAAGGAAGGGGTAAGTAATCTTTGAGAGTGGCTTTATTCAATTCTCTATAGTCGATACAAATGCACCATCTCCCATCTTTATTTGGGACTAATACTAATGGAGAGACCCACTGGCTGTTAGAAATGGGATAGATAAAACTGACATCTAAGAGTTTTTGCAATTATTCGTTTACAATTTCTCTTAGAGTTGGGTTCATTTGCCTTTGGGGTTGTCGGATAGGTCAGGCTCCATCCTAAATATAGATATGGTGTGTACAAGTTTCAGGAGGGATGCCTCTCATGTCTTCATAACCCCATGCAAAGGCATTAAGATGGTTTTTGTGGAGCTCTGGAAAGGTATGTTTTTGACCAACAATTTAGTGACTTTTCGGTAGCAATTGTAACCCTTTCTGCATAATGAACTTAAAGAGATAAAGTATTTTTAGTAGAATATGTGAGAATTAGTATGAAAACGTAATCACTGATAATTGTTATCTTTTCATGCAGAAAAGGGTGGAAACGAAGGATTACTGTTTAAGAGGAAAAGACAAAGGAAGAGTAACTGCTGTCCCTTTGGGACGAAACCGGATGCGAACGAGATCAAGCGGATCGAAGCAGAACGACCCGGGAAAGCAAGAAGAATTATCGATTCGGCGAAGCAGGGAAAGGAAAATCAAGGAGTAACGGCTTGGCGAATCCCTCAGGATCTTTGATCCTGAGGGATCGTTGTCTTGCTTATTTTTGCTACCTAGATACCTCCGCCATTTCTCTTATAAAAAGGGGCAGTAGTGTTAAGCTCGGGAGACCTTTTTTTTCATATATGTAAATTTAAGTCTCAGTTTGAACTTTGATCATCGAGTCTCGTTAAGACTTGTTTTGTTGTACTTTTGTTGATGCATTAATACGAAAAGACTTGGTGCTTTATTTCATCTCTGCTTCTGGAGTAATCTAAGGCGGTGTATCCTTGGAAGCTAAGGGCCCGGCTCCGAAGGACACTTGCTTTTGTATCAGTATAATTTGGTTTCTGTGTGGATTGTTTATATAGTTTGGTAATCTGACGTGTTTGTCATATGTTGTTCTATGCTCTGTAACGACTAATTCATTAATGGTTTCATTCAGAAGATTTTTGTAAGTAACTATGTATCGTGTAAATGAATCTCTTCAGATTTGATTGCAGGTTCACTATTTAAGCCAACTGTTTCTGTTACAGGGCCCTCATATTAAATATTGCTATTGGATTCATTTGAACTCTTATTCGTGGGAACCCGAAAGTAATATTATTCTATCTGGAATCAGAGTCATATTCTCTGGAAACATCAGATTGCTATAATAAGTGTGTTGTGTATATATGCTGTTCCATAATTCATTTGTGAATATCGCCTCATTAAGTAAGGTTTATTGGAATTGCTTTTGACGATTGTTATTTGATTGCGTAAAGAGAGTTCAGTTCTAACTCGCGAGATCTGGTTTACTGAGTTGCTGTTCCATTTATTGCCGTTCCATTTACTGTTGTTCCATTTCAGATTTGCTGTTCCATTTTCTGTTTGCTATTCCATTTTACTTTCTGCTGTTCCATTTCCTTGCATTTACTGTTTTGGTGTGAGAGAAGGTCTAAAGTTGTAGTGAGTCAGCAAGTCGCTACTTAGCTCCCAGATCTTTGGTCCATGCTCTATTTTCCTTCCATCAGTTTCTAGAGGGATGGGTTATCGCTTCCGCACCCTTGACTGATAAATTGCCTGGTGTGATTCCTTTCTTTTAAAAGCAAATTAGTTATAGTTTAGCATCCATTTACTCTTGTATTTTCTAGACACTGTACTACGAAGCATTACTCTGACGAATAGCCTCGGATTGAGCTACTCTTTGCAATAACAAAGCGTTCTCGGATTGACTTATTAATGTAGCATAACTAGAGGTGAAAGAGACCCTTGTTACAGCTCTACATTTTGGCGTCGTTGCCGGGGAAAGAGTACAGCCATTTGTCTTTTACAGAGTAGTGTACGAGTCTGCTAGGGGAGAGTTGGATTTTAAAAACGGAAGGTAAGAACCTGCGTACGGAGCATGTAAAAGCCCTGCTCCACCGTCCGCTTTCCTGGCAGAATTGTGGGTTGAATAGAATTTGGTAGTTTATAGAATGCATGACTAAGCAGAAAAAGCCAGAGAAAATTATCAAACCTCCATTCAAACCCGAAAAAGCCAAAGGGCCGGTAACCCTTGGCCGAACGACCTTCATAGACGAAATCTATAAGAAAACTGAATCTTAGCCATCAGTAGGTTTCAGAAAAACCAATTCCAAACAGCCTACTGGTTCCCTTCAGGCCACAGGGTCACCATCTGTAGCCTTCGCTAAGGTGCATAGTCGGACTGATGAACAGGACTTTCAAGAAATTGAAAATTCTATTCCAGAACGACTGCAGGAAGGGAATCTAAGCAATCTTTGTGAAGGAGAAGGGGAAACAGGAGAAGTTGAAGAACCAAGATCTCCTAGGATAATCCATCCATTAGAAAACCTAGATAAAGGGAGCGCTGTAAAAATCATTGAAGGGATTCAATCTCCTCAAGTAGCAGGAGCTTCCATTATTCCGGACAAAGGAAGTGCTATTAAGACAACCAAAACCGTACCTTCTCAGCCTAAGAATACCCTTTTAGAAATCCTTGAAGGTTATTGGCACATATTCGATCCTATGGCACAAAATCAGCCCAATACTCAAACTTCTACATTACAATATCCTATAGTGGATTCCGCAGCAAATGCTCCTATGAAAGCAATTCCCCTTCAACACATTCCTACATTTCATGGACTGACATCAGAATACCCGGACGCATTCTTATTTGAATTTGATGTCTTATGCAGGGGATATGATTACACCACTGACCCCCAGAAATTAAAGTTGTTCCCCTCCACTTTGAAAGGAGCAGCCTTAAGATGGTTTATGGGTTTAGGTGGTGGGGTTATAAATAACTGGGAGCAGATGAAGGAATCTTTTCTAAAGAAATATCAAGACTATTGTAGGTCTAGAGAATTGAAAGACGAAATATTCCAAATGATAGCTAGACCGAATGAAACATTAGAAGAATATGTAGAATGTTTTCAGTATAATTTACAAAGGTCGCCTTATGCATCATTACCACTGCCTGATAATGTGTTAAAAACTGCATTAATCAGAGGCATGAAAGAGCAGTGGATCGAAACATTAAATATCATGGGAAAAGGGGATATTTATGAAGAAAATTTCGCTGACACAATTGATCTATGTATCAGAAGTTCGAGAGGCAGCACAAGGATAAAACCAGCAGAATATGATCGGTTTGTCAGAGATAACAAAGCACCAACAGAAGGAGTAACACGTGTAGAACTTGGCAATTTATTAGAAAATTTTAAAACTGATATTCTGGGGACATTAACTACACAACTTGATATTGTGCAGGCTAAACAGAAGCAGATTGAGGCAGAACAGAATTTGGCGATTTTCTGCCCCCGATGTAGAAGAAAGCATAGCCAGAAGGAATGTCCACTGGATACAGTTCAAACATGTGCCATCTGTACAAAAGATCACCTGACCGAAAGTTGCCCCTCACTTCCTGGATTGAAAGCAATATATAAGGAAGCAGAAGAAGAACCGAAATCAGCATACTTTGTTAACCAGCGTCGCCAATGGCAACCAAGGCAATCAGGTATGTTTTCAGACCCGACTTCTTCTTTTTAGCCTCCACAATATAGTATGTGGCAAAATCAATCTCAACCCCCATTTCCGAACTGGTCATCACAACCATTTCCTTCTCCAAATCCATGGATGAATCAGCTAAGCCAATTTGGTTGGCCAAATTTTCCTTACACTCCACCATATTGGCAAAATAACTCATACCCTCCACAATGGACCCCCCCTACTTCACAAAGTTCACCCTGGCAGAAAAATTGGCCAAGATCGACATATCAGCCAACAGGAACTATTCCACTCCCTCAACCGACTCTGCCAGCTTTGCAACAAAATCCCCAGTCTAATCTGAGACCGCAACTCCCAGCTCAACCTAATCCTAATCCTAATAATAGGCCGATCCAGTCTCTCCAAATCATAGAATCAGCAGAAATCAGACCTGAACTGAGGGAGTGCAATGATCTTCAGTTAAGATCTGGACGAATAATAGAAACAAAGGGAGATAAAACAATGCACATTGAAGATCAGTTACCAATAGAACAACCGTTACAACAAGAGAGCGTAAATAAGGAGCAGACTCATCATCAAATAAATGAACCCGCTCCTCCCTTCCCAAAACGATTAGTCTTACCACGACCTGTACAACAACTAGACTTTGACATTCTGGGGGAGTTACAAAATCTGTACATAAAAATTCCATTCCTCCAAGCCATTCAAGACATCCCTATATACGCAAAAACTATAAAAGAATTGTGCATAAAGAAATCAAGGAGGAATCCAACCACTAACCCAAGAGTCCAAGTAGTCGGTACTTTATCTGACTTGTTATCAGGAATACCCATTAAATATGAAGATCCGGGAAACCCAATAGTAACTGTTCAAATCTATGGACAAACTCTGACTAATGCTTTAGTTGATTTAGGAGCTGCAATTAATATTTTGATAACTTCTACGTGCCAAAAGCTTGGGATTACATCGGTAGAACCCACTTCTACTTTGTTAGAATTGGCTGACCGATCTGTAGTGCGACCAGAAGGAACTCTATACGATGTCATGGTCTCCGTAGATTCTTGGGAATACCCGACTGACTTCCTGGTAATTAATCCAAAAACCCGACTGGATGGACACCCTCTAATTTTAGGTAGACCCTGGCTGGCCACTGCCGATGCATACATTGGTTGTCGACAGGGGAATATGACAATAACCAGAGGACCAAATATAAAAAATCTAGTCCTATATCCTCCAGCACAGCCAAGTCTTACAACAATAAAAACTAACCAGCACCCTGTATCATACCTTACTGACAATATCAGATCACCATTGACTATACAGAAGGCTCTAGACTTCAAAGATCAAACAGAAGATGATGCCATCAATAACTTCGTTAGTCAAACTGAATCTAGACCTCATGCACAGTGTTTTACGATAGAAGCTGCATTCGAGAACGAACTGGAAGAAGACCCTTTGAAAGATACACATGACCAAACGATACCTGTGACTTCTGTTGCTAATAGTAAAGTAGTGGAAATTGAACCGGGAAGAACACTAAACATTAATGCCAATCTCACACCAGACCAAGAAATTAAACTCATCCATTTGTTACGAAAATATCAAGAAGCATTTGCATGGGACTATCCTGATATGAAAGGGATTGAACCCCAATTGTGCACCCACCATATTTACATAGAAAAAGATGCAAGACCTGTCCGTCAATCGCAAAGAAGACTCAACCCCCATCTAAAAGATGTTGTGAAAGCAGAACTTCAGAAGCTTTTAGATGTTAATTTTATTTATCCTATTTCTGATAGTAAGTGGGTCTCTCCACTTGTGGTTGTACCCAAGAAGAATGGGAAATGGAGGATTTGTGTGGATTATAGAGAGCTAAACAAAGCCACACAAAAAGACCATTTTCCCCTCCCATTCATAGACCAAGTACTGTGCACGTTAGCAGGAAAGAAATTCTTTTCTTTCCTAGATGGCTTCAATGGATACAATCAGATTCAGATTGCCCCTGAAGACCAGGACAAAACTACCTTTACTTGTCCTTGGGGAACGTTCGCCTATAGAGTTCTACCCTTTGGCCTATGTAATGCTCCTGCCACATTCCAAAGGGCCATTCTTAGCATCTTTGCAGACTTAATAAATGATGGGCTTGAAGTCTACATGGATGACTTTACACCATATGGAGATGATTTTGATCCAGCTCTAGACACTCTAGAAAAAGTCCTACAGCGCTGCATTGCTACCAGGCTTTGCTTAAGCCACGAAAAGTGTTATATGATGATGACAGAAGGGCTTATTCTAGGGCACTACGTCTCAGCATCCGGCATTCAGGTAGATCTGGCTAAAATTCAGATTCTTTTGCTTATTCCCACCCCCACTACTCAGACGGAGGTACGCAGCTTTCTTGGATTTTCTGGGTATTACAGACGATTTATAGAACATTATTCACACATTGCTGCACCTTTATATGCACTAACAGGTAATGTTGATTTCATGTGGACAGAAAAATGTGACCGCGCCTTCCAGGATTTAAAGAAGCTTGTATCAACAGCTCCAGTCCTTCGAGGACCAAACTGGAATTTACCATTCTAAATCTCATCTGATGCCTCAGACACAGCAATTGGTGCAGTCCTTGGACAGGAGGAGGATAAAAAACCTTATGCTATTTATTATATCAGCAAAAATTTAACCCCTGCTGAATTAAATTACACTCTCACCGAAAAAGAATTCCTCGCTGTAATACATGATGTCAATAAATTTAGACATTATATCACAGGCTATCCCGTTGTTTTATATACAGATCATTCTGCTATTAAATATTTAGCAAATAAGCCTGTTACAAATGCCAGAGTAACAAGATGGTTGATCTTATTGCAGGAATTTGATATCACAATCAAAGATAGACCCGGCAAGGAGAACCCTGTAGCTGATTTTCTCTCACGGATACCAAAACCAATTGAAGCAGCAGCAGTAGAAGACCAATTTCCGGATGAACACCTGTTTGCTGTTGCTGCCCAAACACCCTGGTATGCTGATGTTGCCAATTACCTTGCAGCAGGTAAACTACCAAAGCACTTAACCCCTAATGAACGTAAGCAGATTGTTCAGAAGAGCACTCGATTTTCGTGGATTGGGGGCTATTTGTTCCACACAGGGGCAGACATGCAAATCAGGAGATGTATTCGAGAAGATGAAATTTTTGACATCTTAAAAGCCTGTCATAACGGACCATGTGGGGGACACTTTGCATAAAAAAGAACAGCACATAAGGTACTGCAGATAGGATACTACTGGCCTACAATTTTTAAGGATGCGAAGAAATTCGTTCAAGACTGTGACAGCTGCCAGCGAGCAGGACGACCTGGTCAAGCCGACGAGATGCCTCTGAGGCCACAATTGGTTATTGAACCATTTGAACGGTGGGCTCTTGACTTTGTTGGACCCATCAACCCATCATCAAATCAGAAGACATATATCTTGGTAGCCACAGAATATGTTACTAAATGGGTTGAAGCGGAAGCGTTACCTAGAGCTACAGAAGATTCGGTAGTTCAGTTCCTATTCCATTTGTTTGTACGATATGGCCTTCCGAGAGAAATAATTACAGATGGAGGACCTCAATTTGCCGGAAACAAATTAGCCACAACACTTAACAACTATCACGTCCAGCACAAAATTACTACCCCATATCACCCACAGGCGAATGGGCAAGTAGAAAGCAGCAATAAGGTAATAGAATCAATTTTAACAAAGACCATTGCTTCACACAGGCGTGATTGGGCCGCCCGACTACCTGAAGCACTCTGGGCCTATAGAACCACCTGGAGAAGTACCACTGGTTATTCGCCCTATCAATTAGTGTTTGGGAAACAACCTATTTTCCCCATAGAATTCGAAATCCAAACCCTACGAACCGCACAGGAAGTTGGCCTAGATTTAAGTGAGGCACAAATCAATCGACTACAGCAGATTAATGAATTGGACGAAATAAGGCTCTCTGCATTACAGAATACATCACTTATTCAACAGCAGCGAGCTAAATGGCATGATGCACTTATCAAGAACAAATTCTTTCACGAAGGGGACTGGGCTCTGTTATATGACTCTCGGTTTTAGGACTTCCCGGGGAAACTGCAGACTCGATGGCTGGGGCCATATGAAATCCAGAAAGTACATGATAATGGGACCCTTACTCTCATTACAATCGATGGTTCTGGATATGCATTCAAGGTAAATGGCCATCGAGTTCGTCTCTATCGCAGGCCACTCACTCGAGAATCCTTCTGTGAGCAGCTACGTCAAGATACTGACATGAAAATTTTAGGAGAGGAAGTAAAATCTTCCTCACCTACAATTCAGTAAGGAACTCATTCTTTTGACTTGTACATAAGTTCTTGTATATACGTTTTTTTAATATTTCTTTGATCTCTCTTTCTTAAGATTGCTCTTTACAGTCAGTGTGTTTTTGTTGTTCCTTTTTTTCAAACGGAACAACATTTTTGAGTTTTTGCTGTTCCTTTTTCAGAAGGAACAGCAGTGGTTTGTTTTTGTGTTTTTGTTGTTCCTTTTTCAAAAGGAACAACACTTCGTGTTTTTGCTGTTCCTTTTTCAAAAGGAACAGCACTTCGTGTTTTTGCTGTTCCTTTTTCAAAAGGAACAGCACTTCGTGTTTTTGCTGTTCCTTTTTCAAAAGGAACAACACTTTGTGTCTTTGCTGTTCCTTTTTCAAAAGGAACAGCACTTCGTGTTTTTGCTGTTCCTTTTCCAAAAGGAACAACACTTCGTGTTTTTGCTGTTCCTTTTTCAAAAGGAACAACAGTTCGTGTTTTTGCTGTTCCTTTTTCAAAAGGAACAGCAGTTCGTGTTTTTGCTGTTCCTTTTTCAAAAGGAACAGCATTTCGAGTTTTGCTGTTTTGAGTTTTGCTGTTCCTTTTTAAAGGAACAGCGTTTCGAGTTTTGCTGTTTTGAGTTTTGCTGTTCCTTTTTAAAGGAACAACGTTTTGAGTTTTGCTGTTCCTTTTCAAAGGAACAGCAGTGGTGAGTTTTTGCTGTTCCTTTTCAAAAAGGGACAGCATTTGCGAGTTTTTGCTGTTCCTTTCCAAAAGGAACAGTAGTTGACAATTTTTTTAGACAGCACTCATGATCTTAGGAGAACGGCATCCCAACTATTTTCTTGCATGGATCCTTCTCTTTCAAAAGGAACACCATATTCATATCTTTGTCCCAGTGATGATTCATATTGAGGATGCTTTTTCACCCATCATCTTTCCAGTCTTTAAGATACAGCTATACACTTATGCAATGGACATCAATTACAACATGCCGAAGTCAGCATATCATAAAATCGCTATCTTTATAGAGCCTAATATTGATAAGAGGAAAGGAGGGGGGACATACTTACTTTTCATCCCTGTTGTCATTGACTTATTCCCATTGCCCTGGTTGGTTATCTTTATCATGGCGATTTCCTTAAAAAAAAAAAAATCTGATTATTACATAATAATAAGAACAGAGGATTTATATTTTCCTGTTGGGATGATAAGACTTCTTCCGCCATTCCCACTCTTAAGGAGTGCTGAACCACCCTTATGTGTAAATATATAAGAAAAAGTACTGAAAAAACAAAAGAAAAAAAAAGAAAAAAATGATGACGAATGTGATTTATTGTCAAATGCAGGATAGGGGGTCTCATCAAGAGCCAGCCTACCATGATCATCAGGTTGGAAGCGAAGTGGCATTCCCAGCATGGCCACCACACCAGGGATATGGTCCAAAGGTACACTAATTAAGCAGACCTTGGAACAGGGGGTCTCATCACGAGCCGACCTGTCCACGTTTCGCGCCTTCCTGGTGAATGGAATTATGGTTACCTGGTTACCAAGCCAGCATAATGACCTGTATTTTGACTAAATATTTTTATACACATACAGGACCATGGTTCCAGGGGTGAAATAAACAACTCTGCCAAGGTTATGGACACCTGTTGGCAGCAGAGCTCTGTTAATGGTATCGAAGTCATAAATGGTTACGCCAACAGGGATAATACTAATACCTCTTTGTTTCTTCTATCTTATGAATAATTCATATTTTATTCCCTGATTAACATATCGCATGAATACTCATTACTACCAATCATGGCAAAGGAACTGACAATGACCCCTCGGGACTTCGTACGAGTGACAGACGTCCCATCCCCCGGCCTCGCATCATATTATGAAAGCTCTTATGTAAAACGCGATCCACCTTTTTGCCTCGATTTCGGTATTTAGTTGTCTATCCAAAACATGGCATAATTTTATATGTTGTTCTTTATGACTGGTAACACGATGGCTGTTGCTCCTCTATTTGACGGCTGGGGCAGCCTATCACATTGTGGGGGGGGAAGGTAATCTCATTACTCCATGGGGTACGTGTCACCACACCATTCGGGGTAGATAGTGTACGAAGGAATGGCATGGTTTAACAGTATGATAAGTCTATTTTACGCAAAGTTGCCATCCGCAATCCATTTTTGTTGCATGCTCTGTTTTTTTCGCGACGATCACCTTCTCTGCATCCCAAAACAGCTCAGACAGTTGCTGTTCCATTAAAAATTCTTAGTAGAACCATGGGAGGTAAGGCAGTCCGAAGCGAACCCCAGGAATTGACAGTCTCTGTTGCTGCTCGGGAGATCTTGGAAAAGGCTGGATGGCTGAATTATTTCAATCGCATACAAGAACCAAACGAGGCAGTGGTGTTGGAATTTCTGCAAAACTTGCAGGAAGACTACTCCACACTAAGAGAAAGACGGATATTGGTCACTGACGATGTAATTGCAGAAGTTTCAGGCCTACCAGCCACCGGACCTGTATGGACACTGAAGAAAGAAAGACTCCAGAAGATTATGGAGATTTTTCAAGATGAAGGCCAAAGCTTGACAGTGAAAGGGAAGGGAGTTCTGCCAGCTACGTTAGGAGAACCCTGGACCGAACTAGCAAAGATAGTACAGAGCTACATTACTTGCGAAGGAAGGAAGGACGTGCCTGAAAACGGCCCAGCACGTAGACGCAGTTGTTAGCCACCATGGATTGATTCGATTGATAGTGAGCCATAGTCTCACTCAACAGCAGAGCAGCTGGGAGGAGCTCATTGCATTGACTGGGGGGGGATTGACTGCACCATCCCCAAAACCTGAAACCTCCTCCAGCACGCCAGAACAATCAGAGAAACGCAGAGAAGTGGCAGCTGGAAAACGTGTCGCTTCGAAACGAAAGCATTCTTCAGATACACCGGAGCGACCAGAAAAACGCAGAGAAGTGATAGCAGAAAAACTTGTTGCCTGTACACCTGAACAGCCAGAAAAACCAAGGAAATCAATTCGGCTAGCTCGAATACGAGGGAGGCTGGAAAAGATTCGAAACACCAGCCAACCAATTGAGATTACAGACGAACCTCCAGAACCAGAAGAAATACCTTCTGATGAAAATGCTGGACAATCTGGGGACGAGGCTGAACAAGCCGGAGAAGGAGGAAAGGAAGGAGAAATGCACTCTGAAGCTGAACACTCCAAGGCAGTCACTGAACAAGACAATCGGGAGGAGGAAGTAATACAGCCAGAAAGCAGCCCGCTGCGAGACCCTGTGGGCGAAGAAGAATTGGCCGCAATTCTGGCCAGTTTGGGGGAATATGGCCAACCCTCTAGCCCAGCAGGTCCTCCCGATGGACCGCCAGAGGAAGAGATACCCGAGAATTCACATGCAGAGAACCAAGGAGAAGAAAATCCACCCGTTCAAGAGGAAGAAATAAGGGATACCAACCGGGAACAATCTGTTCCCGAAGCACCAGAAGAAATGCTAGACATAGGGGCAGATTTAAGGGCCAGGCCCAAACCCTCTGCCGAGACAAGGGAAATCAAGAAATTGAGGACTAGACAGCAGAGGCTGCTGAGCACTATAGCTCGGCTCCGACAGAAAATTCGCATGCTGAAAGCTAGTCTGAGGATACAAAGGACCACACAGAAGAGGAAGAGGACCGCTACAGCAGAATCCCGTCGAACAAGAAGCCGAGGGACTTACACTCGCACTGTTGGTCGAAACCCGATTAGAAGACCTGCAGCTGTTCCAAATGACGCTGAGGAACAAACTGCTGTTCCAATGGCCACTGAGGGACAGACTGTTGTTCCAATTGATAATGAGGAACAAACTGCTGTTCCAATTGCTACTGAAGAACAGACTGTCGTTCCATTAGCAGAGGAACCACAGCAACCTTTTGTTCATGTCAAGAAAGAAAAGGAGAATAAGGAAATCCAAACAGAGGCACCGCCCTCAGGGGTGATCCGGGTTCGGAACTCTAAGCAGCATAACAAAAAGGTTCAGGTAAAACTCCCGGCCTCTACGGCCTTATGGAAAAAGGATCCAAAAACAAGAACCTTGCATAAAATGATGAAGGAAGCTCAACAGGAAACTAAACAATTGAAGGAACAAACAGTCCCCCGGGAGAAATATGAAGAGTTGCAGCAGCAACTTCGGAATATTAGTCAGTCCGAGAGCCAAGCCTTCGAAGGCTGGAAAAAAGAGTAGGAAAAGGTTGCAAAGGTAACTCGTCGATTAGATATTGTTGTTAGGCAGATGGACACTGTGTGTTCCTTGTCTAATGATGTTCTAGCCTGTAGGGCCCCAGCTAAAAACTATGCTTTATTTTTGCTTGAACGATATTTACGATTAAAGATAAAAGCTGTCAGGGCAGGTGCCCCTATACAAATCAATACCCTTAATGATTTCATAGATTGTTGCAAGCATTATGGAATTAAGGTCCAAAGATTATTATGTGAATTTTACTTGCATAACCTCGTGCTAGACCAGGAAACTGATTTAAATCCTGGCCCTTTCGTTGGGGACATACAATTTCAAGCCTTTGTTTCCTTCGGGGTTAATCAACTAAAATGGCTCAGGGCTTATACCACTTTCCAGAGACAGGAAAATAGCCTAGACTTGTGGGTGAGAGCCGAGCCTAGAGACCCAGTACGGTTATGGAGAGCACATAGGAACCTTATGAGAACCCCGGGTGTTATGGAGACATTAGGACCCATGCATGAGGACTTAATCAGACAAAATTTGGAATATTTTCTGACTATTAAAGACCTTGCTACCGATGCTGCAAAATTCCGATATCAGATTTCGAACCCAAACATCCAGCTCAGGGAACCATTCAGATATGAAAATTTTGAGCTGGCAGCCAGCTGTTTGAACCTTTATGGCGAGCGAATTTTGCAAGCAGGGCCATCCTGGTTAGGGTATTGATTTCGTAGTCCAATCATTTGGCACCCTGCACCCGGATACCAGGCCTTGTATGAAATGCCTGAAGGTCAAACAAATCAGTTTTTTGATGATTTGGTTGCTCATCACGGTTGTAGGCCTCCACACGAGATTCCCTCTCCGGCCTACTCTCTTACTGCTCTGCATATCAACTATAATGTTTTCATGAGGGCATGAAACAGGGTAAGCAGGGGGGTGTGTGGAGCTCTGGAAAGGTATGTTTTTGACCAACAATTTAGTGACTTTTCGGTAGCAATTGTAACCCTTTCTGCATAATGAACTTAAAGAGATAAAGCATTTTTAGTAGAATATGTGAGAATTAGTATGAAAACGTAATCACTGATAATTGTTATCTTTTCATGCAGAAAAGGGTGGAAACGAAGGATTACTGTTTAAGAGGAAAAGACAAAGGAAGAGTAACTGCTGTCCCTTTGGGAGGAAACCGGATGCGAACGAGATCAAGCGGATCGAAGCAGAACGACCCGGGAAAGAAAGAAGAATTATCGATTCGGCGAAGCAGGGAAAGGAAAATCAAGGAGTAACGGCTTGGCGAATCCCTCAGGATCTTTGATCCTGAGGGATCGTTGTCTTGCTTATTTTTGCTACCTAGATACCTCCGCCATTTCTCTTATAAAAAGGGGCAACAGTGTTAAGCTCGGGAGACCTTTTTTTTCATATATGTAAATTTAAGTCTCAGTTTGAACTTTTATCATCGAGTCTCGTTAAGACTTGTTTTGTTGTACTTTTGTTGATGCATTAATACGAAAAGACTTGGTGCTTTATTTCATCTCTGCATCTGGAGTAATCTAAGGCGGTGTATCCTTGGAAGCTAAGGGCCCGGCTCCGAAGGACACTTGCTTTTGTATCAGTATAATTTGGTTTATGTGTGGATTGTTTATATAGTTTGGTAATCTGACGTGTTTGTCATATGCTGTTCTATGCTCTGTTACGACTAATTCATTAATGGTTTCATTCAGAAGATTTATGTAAGTAACTCTGTATCGTGTAAATGAATCTCTTCAGAGTTGATTGCAGGTTCACTATTTAAGCCAACTGTTTCTGTTACAGAGCCTTCATATTAAATATTGCTATTGGATTCATTTGAACTCTTATTCGTGGGAACCCGAAAGTAATATTATTCTATCTGGAAGCAGAGTCATATTCTCTGGAAACATCAGATTGCTATAATAAGTGTGTTGTGTATATATGCTGTTCCATAATTCATTTGTGAATATCGCCTCATTAAGTAAGGTTTATTGGAATTGCTTTTGACGATTGTTATTTGATTGCATAAAGAGAGTTCAGTTCTAACTCGCGAGATCTGGTTTACTGAGTTGCTGTTCCATTTATTGCCATTCCATTTACTGCTGTTCCATTTCAGATTTGTTGTTCCATTTTCCGTTTGCTGTTCCATTTTACTTTCTGCTGTTCCATTTCCTTGCATTTACTGTTTTGGTGTGAGAGAAGGTCTAAAGCTGTAGTGAGTCAGCAAGTCGCTGCTTAGCTCCCAGATCTTTGGTCCATGCTCTATTTTCCTTCCATCAGTTTCTAGAGGGATGGGTTATCGCTTCCGCACCCTTGACTGATAAATTGCCTGGTGTGATTCCTTTCTTTTAAAAGCAAATTAGTTATAGTTTAGCATCCATTTACTCTTGTATTTTCTAGACACTGTACTACGAAGCATTACTCTGACGAATAACCTCAGATTGAGTTACTCTTTGCAATAACAAAGCGTTCCCTGATTGACTTATTAATGTAGCATAACTAGAGGTGAAAGAGACCCTTGTTACAGCTCTACAGTTTTGCAACAAATTCACAATCTTCTCTCGCTGAGAAGGATCCAAGTCCAAATTGATATACAAGGACTTACCTGGACTAATATCAGCAAGAGTAGTATCAGGCTCAAGAGTACATAAGGGTGTCACTAGAGATGGTGATGGTGGAGGTAGAGAGTCATATCCTTCCTGCAAATCTAGATTAAAAATCTGACTTAATGACTCAAAATTAGGCATGGTGTCTAGATTGTTTAGGAAGTCTTGAATCTCTCCCTCTTGTGAGGAGTCAACATTTTGATGTATCAAAGAAATAGGTTGAGTCTCCTCATCACTACTATAGTCTAACCATAAAGTGTATCGAAGCTCCTGAATAGATCTAGCGGGTGGATATAGGGTGACTTTCTTTCTGGAATCTCCATGGGAAATATACATATCGACAGAATGACATCCAATATAGGCATCGGTTGTAGCAAGCCATGGTCACCCCAAGATCAAGGGATGCCATCCCACAGGATTCTTTGGCTGAAGCACAATGAAATCTGTGGGATATTCCCAAGAATCTAAGGAAGCAACCACATCATCCAATACTCCTTCCGACTTGATTTTAGATCTATTTGCCAATTTAAGCACAATGGTAGTAGGACGAATATGGGCTAATCCAAGTTGATCCATGGTTTTCTTGGTCATAACATTAATGGTCGCCCCTAGGTCTATAAGTACATTGGAGACAAGAACATGACCTATCTCAATAGAGATAATAGGGTTTTCAGGGTCAGTGTATTTTTCCATGTGCATACATCCCGTCATCAACTCTACTGCCCTACTAACAAATTGAATGGTTTGAGGTTCCAATCTTCTCCTTCCTGGCTTCTTGAGATAGAGTTCCCTAATGATTTTTGTACAGATGGGGATCTCTTTAACAAATTGGAGCAAAGGTACCCTGATGAAAAGGTTCCTAAGCTCAGAAGCCAGGCTAGACTCAAGAATGGGGTATTTTTTTGCCACAACTAACCTCTTTGGATAGGGAGGTCGGTTAAGAAGATGAAAAGGGCTTAGAGTGTATAGGGATAGGATGAATCGTGTCATTTTTTTTCAGAATTATCAGGAGTTTCCTCCTCTCCTCTCTCATCAATAATCACCATGGGCTGCTTTTGATTTTCTGAGGTTACCACTTTCCTTGATCTCAATTGGAGATCATTGACTCCAACTGGCATAGTCTGAAATATGGATGAAGAAAGCGTAGTCATAAAATGTATCATTTTTACTGCTTTATTATTGGGGTTGGGTAAAGTTTGAGCAGGCAGTTGAGAAGGTTGAAACGATGGAGGTAACAGTAATGGTGGCATAGGTTGACTCAACTAAGGAAATGATGGTTGAGGCATTAGGTAAGGTGCATTTATAGGAGGGTATGATTTCA
This sequence comes from Pinus tabuliformis, assembly GCA_031772625.1. Taxonomy (NCBI): domain Eukaryota; kingdom Viridiplantae; phylum Streptophyta; class Pinopsida; order Pinales; family Pinaceae; genus Pinus; species Pinus tabuliformis. The sequence continues at coordinate 32,469,139 of CM062816.1, forward strand.
TAGGTGCATGATGGGAATAATGTGAATGATGTGAACGGTTTGGCCCTCTCCATCCTTGTTGCCAAGATTGGGAGGGTTGTCCATATTGATATTGATTCCCATGTTGCCAATGCTGAGAGTGACCAGTGTTAGGATAGGAATATGAGTGTGCATTATAACCAAAAAAATGTGTTGGAGATTCAGGAACCATACCTACACTTACTTGAGGCCAATTCCTTCTTTCTCCCATAGCATGCAATCATTCAGCGTCAGGTTGTCCCCACTCCAATACAGCTTTCATCCCAAGTATAGAGGGACATTTATCCATAGCATGGTTATCTGCACAAATTGCACATTTATTAGTTTCTTTAATATCTAGAGGACATTCTCTTAAATGATGCTTTCTTCTACATTTAGGATAGAAAATAGATAATATCTCTTGCTCTTCTACAAGTTTCTATTGAAACTTGAAAGAGTCTATTTGTTTACTAACAATATTCACTATTTTAATTTTCATATTTTCCATTTTGTTTTATAATCCAATAATCATAGCATCAGTAGATTCGGTTTTTCTATTTTTATTCCGAATTCCTTTACTGAATCTATATTGATTCCTCGAGAGTTTCCTGCACCAGTCACAGATCTGATCAAAAGTCTTTTGAGAAATATCTCGTTGTCCTAACAGATTTAAATTATTTCTAGCATCATCAGTGAGCCCACGTAAGAACAAGGTTCTAATGGTACTTAGATCAAATTTGTGCTTTGACCTTTGAACGATATACAAGAATCTCTCCAAGTAGTCCTCTAAAGTCTCATCATCATTTTACACAATAGTAAATATTTCATCTTGAATATATCTAGTTTTACAATATTCTTGATATTTGATAAGAACACTCTCTTCATTTTCTCCCAAGAAGATATAGTGTTTCCTCCTAGTCCCATGAACCAGCAGAGTGTTGCATCCTTGAGGGTTGTAGGAAACAACTTTAACTTCTGGGCATCAGATGAATAATCATAAATCCTACACAAAATATCAAACTGAAATAAGAAAGAGTCTGGGTCTTCATGTACCTTACCACAAAAATGAGGAATAGCTAATGGTGAAATGTTTTTCATTTGTATTTGTGTATCGGGCTCCACAATCAAGAATCTAAAAGTGGATTGTTCCTCATTTACCTGATTTTCACCACTTCCTTCTACATGGTCTTCCATATCTACCATTTTTGTTCTTCCACCTGAACCACTCTTAACAGGCTGAGAAGGTTGACTATGGATTCCAACAATCCCCTTCTTCCCCTTTATGGGTTGTGTCACACCTAAACCACTGCTACCAGGGCCTAGGTGGACTGCTCCTGCGTGATGCGTCTGAGTTTGTTTGGACTTTCTGCCTGGAAAAGAAGGCCCAACGTGAGTTTTGGTTTTAGATTTGTCATTGTTTCTTTGGCCCCTAGTGGGCTTCGGAACCCTACCTCTTTTAGTCATTCATTTCAAAAAAATGAGAAACGAAATTCAAATAAAAATTGCAAGTTTCAAAGAATAAATCGGAACCTATAAATTCCTTCAAACAATAGAAGCACACTACAGAAAAAATAATAGCAGACTTACCCCTATTGCAAAAAGATGAAAAATTATTACCAATTCAAATCTCCTCCCCGACAACGACGCCAAAATGTTGGGTGCAGGAATTGCACTTGAGCAAACTCCTCAACACTTAATTGTCAACCCGAGGAGTTCATAAACTTGGAGATGAAGCACAGGCAATGCCAAAAATGGTATGAAATTTTCCTATCTCTAATCCTACTTCTTAAATGAAATTCTTTGTAGAATCAGATAGAAAACAATTGGAAAGGCAATTAACACCAAGGAAACTCTAGTGTTGGAATGTAAAAGACAATTTGCAAGTAAATCAAGTAAAGATATTCCACACAATGGAAAAATTCTTAAATGTTGGAATGAAATGCTATGTTCATTTTCAGATGGATGGTCAACAGTCTGAAAAGTGGGCCCTTTCAGAATTTTGTCTTCCTTTTGATCTTCCTTCCACACAAACAACCTTTCCTTGCATTGTTACAGTATGCTTGCACTAGTGCAGGTACAGTATCTCTGTGCAAAAGTATATGTGACCTCCCTTACTAAAGACTTATGTCTTAGTGAAGGTGCTGTAAGCCTAAGGGCTTAGAGCACTCTGTTTCTGTGACAAGAGACCATCTCTTGCACCAAAGCAGAGTTTCTTTCACCTAGTTTCAAAATTACTTTCGAAAAGACTGAAATATATGCTGAAAAAGAATTGCAACTATAAATGAAATTCTGAAGTAAATTATCTGTGAAAAAGGGAATGCTTCAATTCATTAAACTTTGCAGAGGAAATAAACTTCATGAATTAAAATAATTTTAAAAGAATCAAATAGTAGCCTAAGTATTTTGCATGTGTTAATCAACTTTGGTACTTCACCCAAAATGCTTATGTTCTTTGCAAGTATAATATGATAATTTGATACAACTGCTTCCAGATCTTTTAAAGCTGAGCTTTTAATATTAAAGACAGTTACTCAATTAATGGTTCATTCACTTGTGAAATGACTGAAAATAAAGTAGGTAAGTGATTAACTATTTGTTGCAACGAATGACTAGACCAAAGTGTAGGCAACAACATGCATTGGTGCAGGAAAGAGTTCCTTGCACGATCCGATTGAAAATGAATTAAAACAGAGAATGAGAGTAAAGGAAATGCGAGAAAGATATTTCATAAGCAAAATAAACACAACTACTCTCAAACCACGGATCCGTTTCACACATTAGCTACAAAAGATATTTTAATTCAGAACTTAAAGATTAATGATTAAAACTATAACATCACACAACTGCAAAATAAATAACCACACTGTCTTACTAAATAGCGAAAACGAGAGGGGTAAACAAGCTGGGTTGGTTGGGCCCTAGCCAACTGGCTCGTTCCCTTTCTAAGGAACGAAAAAGTTCAGCGCTTCAAATGGACATCAAAGATAAACTAAACGCTGTGTATGCAAATCATGGTTGTTCTCTTGTATTACTCGATTTGGAAAATATACATTATAGAGTAGTCCAGCCCCAGAGCTAAGGCGATAACCAGATTACATAAAACAAAATGACATTTCATGGTTCACTGCTAGCTTCCTACCTATGATCTATATCATATATATTCATATATATCCTTTCGGCTCTAGGCCATTTACACTAATTACAGATATTTCTTGTTCAGGCCTTTCGGCTGAACAGACTTAGAAAACCGAAATTACAAACTTGGCCAGCAGTTATAATACACATGAACTTTGCTTGGTCGTAACCTAACTTTGGAGAATAATCCTTGAATGCACGCCACCTATTATCCTGCTTTAGTTCATCAGCAGTTAGACTCGGAGTCGAGGATCGAGACCCATCCTCGTGGAAGATTTAGCTTCTCGGAAATCTCAGATAGTCTTCGTGGCGGTGTAGGAATCTACCTGCACTAGTCAACTCATTCATCATTAACAGTAAGTTCCACGATTACTCTAGGAAATCAATATGAGTTACAAGAAGTATGTAAATAGCATGAAATCTGTATAAAAAGATTAATAAAGTGTTGTAATAAATCTTAATATAAAATATAAGCATGTGCAGGAATGGGTAACTATCTTGTACTAGTGCAGGAAGGAAGGGTCTTTTATTGAGATAAAACAAAGGTTGATATTGATGGAAATGGGGTAGAAAATAGGGCAATTTAAGATACCAACAATAGTTTAGAAACCTATCATTCAAAACCAAACTAGTGAAGACCAATGAGGATTGTAGCATTTAAATTAAAGATATGGCTAGAGGAAAATGAAGAGGAACATAGTTTTACAACTTAAACATTTAAGAATCTAAGTTCAAACTCTATAGAAAGAATGGTGAAAAAACTAAGAAATTGTGTATGAGTTCCTAGAAGTGGAGCACCCATTAAGGAGTTTAAACTGAAAATATCAGTACCATTTATAAGGTAAATTCATACTCCCAATTTAAAAAGTCCGACAACTACATACACTTGTCCTAGAGAAAGAAAAAACATAATTTAAATGACAAACACAGGAAATAAAACAATATTGTGCAATTTACGCAAAAAAAAATGAATCAAACTGGATTTTATTATTCAATCTCTATGAGATTTCTCCCTTACATATTATTCATAATTTCTGGACTCCAAACCCCATTTCTGTCTTCCTACTGGTCTTTTATTTATTCCCAAAAATCAACCATCAAAATTAGTTTTAAAACTGATTCGGTTGACTGTTACAAAACTATCCTTTTTTAAATATTTTTGAAGGGAAAAAATCTTAAAATTGTGGGCTATTTTAAATATTAATATCTCAGATTATAATAAACTTTAATAAAACCATTTTAAAAAGTCAAGCCCGCACTTTTATCAAATATTTACAACATATAATGGGCATTTTTAGCTTACAAAAAAACCTATATGAAATAAAACCAAGGTTCAATATAAAGTAATGGGTCTTGCAGGTCCCTGGTTGTCGTCATGCACCTTTCAGAAAGTCATGAGTGGTTTCTGGAAATTGAAAACAACTTTTTGACATCCAAGTGGTGGTTTTGGAAATATGAGGATGGGTATTGTAATCAAGGATGACCGTTAATTTGTGCACCAGTGGTTTTTGGAATACAACTTTGTAACTGGCATGTTTATCTGATTGCCAAATATTTATGGAATCAACAATCGACATAATCTCAGGGCTTTGGGACACCCCTTCCTTGTTACCCTTTCCTTTTTAAACTTTGTAAGGGTTGGGACCATTGAATTTTGTTGGATCTGGAGCACGAAACATTTTTATCGTCGACTTTTATATTAATTTGCAGCAACATTTAGCACTCGACTGCATAATTAGCACAAAGACTTCATTGTAAAATATTAGTTGTAATCTCCATCCAATTTACCTTTTCATCTACAGAGGAACACACCATAATTCAAGTACATAGGATGCTTTAATTGCTAGTATCCTATTATTTACAATACAACCATTCTCTTCAACAGTCCACATAGTAGCAATTCCCTCAGCAACAACCTCCTCAAGATGAACCTTATCAACGAGATGGGCATCTTTAACTGCAAATGAATCATCACAAGGTTAATAAAATTCCAAGTTTCACCCAACAAGAAGAATTTCTATGCTATTCCTATGTAAGGTAGAGAGGGAAACCAAACTTTCGATCTCGAGATTGAAATGTGTATAAGAATAATTGAAATAAGTATACATCAATCCCAGTTCCTTTCATTTTGATTGTGCTTTCAACTTTTGATGGCTTAATACTTACAATGCCACCTGTGGTTCTAGTAACAAAAGCTCTATTTTTGAACACTTAATGTATCCATTATGTACCGATTTGATCCTTTCAAATATGAATGGATATTTGGTTGCATTACTAGTAAATAGACACCTTGAACCATTATATTGAAAGAATTGGATAATTTTCCCAAACCATCCTATAAATAAATGGGGACGTTTCTACCAAAAACCGAGATTGGATACTTTTAAAATTCACCTTCATTTATTAAAAAATGCATTCAAAATTTTTTGGAGGAAGAGCCCTGCATTTTTTGTGTGGTGCAACTAATTTCTTCAACGCCATTTTCCAATGTCACAATTCTTTCTGTTCCACCATATTCATTAAGAACAACTCCCTAAAAAACTCCAAACTGACATTTAGTCTGATACAAAATAAACTTTCTATACAATGTGGTTTACAATTAGCCTTTCCAACACCTATGAAGAGCATGTCCACTACATATGCTATCCTACCAATATTATCAACACACCATGAATAAATATGAAAACAATATCGAGGAATCATGCCTACTGTTGTATATTTGTAGACAGTTATAGGTCGGGGGAACTACGCCAAAGCATCTAAGGTTTTAATTGAATTGGATGACCAATGTATTAAAGCTTTTGTAAGACACTTGTAAAATCTAAATACTTTTGAGAAGTTGAAAAGGGCGATTTTCATTCATAACCAAATAAATATTTAAATTTAGTTGAAAGTAGAAAAGAAGAAGATATGTGATAATCAAACATCCCTTTCACCCACGCCATCAATTTGTATATCATTTGGTTTTACATTGAAGGAACACAACTCATTGTATTCCTTCTCAACCAAAACTCTATTTACCCTACATGCATCATACCATATATTGTGATAGAGATAAGGGTGCAGTAATGTTATTTTGACCTTGTTGAAACTAGTTTCAGTACAGGCAGCGGGATTTGATTCTCTAGCTTCAGAATGCTGCTCTTTATTTGGATGTCATAGGCTTGACGATCATGACCAAATAATAATTGCAGAATAAATAAGGAATCCACCACCATCATAAGACCAATGTCATGATGGTACGTGTCGTCTGTGTCTATATTAGACCAGTCATAGAAACTCTTGATATCCAGCGTCATCACCTTGATATCATCAACTATATCATCTAAAATCAACCTATTGGTGTGGATGTTCATGATTTTTTTCCAGAGTGTGGCAGCTGACTTGACTTTTTAGCCCTCATTGATGGATTTCATCATCAAGTTATCACAATGAGAATTTGTTCCAGGCTTACGAAAGTGATTTGATCCAAGTGACACAAAATGGGGAATATAGGCATCTTCATCCTTATTCCATAGAGTCACAGATACGCACAAAAGTTTACGATGCCCACTGGTTGGTAGGTTAGGTGTTTTCCTAACAAGCATTTGTTTAACTACTTCAACAGTATTCTGTCATGTTTTGTTGTAGAATATTGTTGAAGTGAATAGTAGTCGACAAACAAATTTTGAACCAATGCAATCAATATCAGTTCCTCCAGTTGGACATGGATGATGCAACAATGAAGAAAATGTACATTATTTGTTTTTATTAAAAAGATTAAGTTTTTTTATACATATTTCATTCTCAGAAACATTATTTTGTTTTTTGAAAATAGAAAGCTCAGGTGTAATGAATGTAGAAGAACGGATTTCCATTGTTTTATGAAAGAAATAATGCAACCATTACAACAATTCAATGAGTTGTTTCACATCATCACCATCCTATAATGGTGTTTCGTAGAGAAAATGAAAGTGCTCCTTATCATTTTAGTGGGGACATGGTTGACGTCCATACAAAAATTTAGTCGACGATTGATAGTTTCTCTATTGTGTATATGTACCATGTTTGTAATGAACATTATCCTAGTATACAATTTGTTAGATGGAGTCATGGCACTATTTATAAAAAATGTAAGTGCGAGAAAGGTGCTCATCAGTTTTCTCGCTTCAACAACATGGATCCAGGTGAATAGCATGAGGTTCTAAGAGTTTTGACCCAAGTCGAAGAAACGTTGATAGCATGAGTAAATCCAATATTGCAAGTGACACATGCTCATGGCGATCAATATAAATATAGTGGCCACACAATAAGTTTTCCACAAGATATATCTTCGATTGCAAAGAAGCTTCCACAACGTGTGGAACAACTATATTTTTTTATTGTGAGAAGGCGAGGTGTTCAATCTTAATACTATGAATGTTATGTCAAAAGACAATGTGTCATGGATGTATTGCTTTGTAAAATCGAAATGGAAAAGTACTACAGAGATGTTGAAATTGACATGGATTCAATTGCTTCTCTCCCCGAAATACCTACAAATAGTTTTGGCAGGTTACAATATGTTGATACTGATGTTGATGAAATAGCTAGGATGGATTCATAGATTGAAACAGATGGGGTTAATTCTTTACATTGTCATCTGTCATCCTTTCTTTCTCGTTTGCTTAATGAATCTAGGGAAGTTGATTGAATAATAAGATTTATTGACAATTTGAATAGTATATTAGGCGAACCAATAGATTGACCACATATTGATACATCTCTTATTCATGAATATAACACTAAAGGAATACTAGACATGGCATTCCCTACTTTATTACCTACAAGGGATGATTATTGGTTGCACCCTCATTTTTGAAATGTGGAGATACATGAATATGGTTTGCATTTATTGAAATTTTATGATCAAAGGTTTTGAATCCATCATTTCTTTCGGTATTTCTTATTGAATATGATTATGCGTCATCGTAGTCAGGGAACAACTTCTTTCGTTTTAAAGAAAATTATTCATGAAAATGTGCCTACAACTGTTCGGGAGCTACATCAACAGCTACCAAACAATAAGTTAGTTGAAAAATTAATGCATTTTGGATATTCTCTTAGGGGTACAAGGTTTTTTTTGGAAAAGGTGTCATTCTAAAATCACTAACATGATTAACCAGTTGGGTTTCCCTACTTTATTTTTTACATTGAGTGCAACTGACACAAAGTGGCTTGATTTTCATAGTGTTATGCCTTCGAACAAAGATTCTCATCGACAAAGTGAGCATGCCAGAAAAATTCAAAATTTTATTAAGTACCTACATATAGTAGCTATGTACATGCACCAAAGATTCAATATCTTCTGTGACATAGTTTTCTAGAGATATGTTTGTGCTAAAGACTTTTGGTATAGGTTTTTTGTCATTCCTTTTCAACTGATTTTTTGATGATTTGAAGAAAAAGGTATGTTGTTATGCTCAATTAATATATGTTAACTGAAAATTGTGCATTGTGTTAGGTATGAGTGGTAGCATAGAGGTTCAACTCACATCCATGGATTGTTGTGGTTTCCCGAAGCACCATATATGGAAACAATGGATTAGTGAAATATTAATGATGTTAGCACAACAAAGTACTACTTCGACAAGTATGTTACTGCCTGGAGTCCACGTGACATACATCGTCAAAATTTCATGATCCCTCAAACTTTAAATGATGATCCATTCCTTTTAAATACTAAGAATTTTTTTTCTTGCAAACCTAAAGAAGATTATGAATGTTTAGTGAACCATGTCCAAAGGCATACAAAATGTAGTGTTGATTCGTTTTTATGTAAAAAAGGGTCTGTGCTTTCATGTCGGTATGATTCTCCATGGGAGGTTCGTGCGGAGTCAATATTGTATATAGATGAAAAAGGGAAAAAAAGGTATGAACCAACACAAAGCAATGACCGTTTAAATGTTCATAATGTCAATGTTTTGACAATCTAGCGAGAAAATGTTGACTGTTGGCGAATTCTTTCCTGACATCAAGTTTTGAATTATATTGAAAAATATACTTCGAAGGTAGAGAGTGTTATAAAGTTATCATGAAATTTTGACTAGAGTTGTTGGTGGGAGTGGGTGTGAGGTTCATGTATTATCTTCATATAGAAGGTTCCTTACTGAAACTCTTATTGAGCGTGACATTGGAGCTCAAGAAATCTACCATTTGTTGCTAAAGTTGCCTCTTGTTGTCTGTAGTCACATTGTTTTCCATTGAATGTTGGGAAGAAAGTGTAGCAAAGGGTTTCACTGCATTCTAATGAAGTTTTGTGTGGAAACAATTTCATTGAGGTTTATCAAACCTGACCAGTTTTTTTGGAACATTTGTGCATACATCCAGCCATTTCAAATAAAATTCTGTTTTTCCTTTCAGCAACACCATTTTATTGAGGTGTGTAAGGAACAGTCTTTTGATGTTGAATACCATGTTTAGATAAATATGCATCAAATTCTTGCTTAACAAATTCCCCCCCATTATCAAATCAAAAGGTTTTAATACTCTTACCAGATGCATTTTCAACCATGGATTTAAATTCTTGAAATTTTACAAATGTTTCACTTTTATTTTTCAAAAAATAAACCCAATATTTTCTACTAAAGTCATCAATAAAGGTAAGAAAATAAACTGCATGAGATATTGAAGGAACTTCAAGAGGACCACAAATATCACTATGAATTAATTGCAAAGGTGCTTTAGCACACCAAGCTTTACCTTTATCAAACATTTCTCTATGATGTTTACCAAGAACACATCCTTCACAAACACTAGTAGTAGAAGAAATATTAGGAAAACCATGAACCATTTTAGTTAGCATTTGCATTTTACCATAATTGAAGTGACCTAATATTTCATGCCATAATTAACTTAGTTCACCGGCATGAGAAACATAGGAATAAAAGTGTTGTCTCTTAGTTGAATTAAAACCAAAAAAATTATATAAACCAACTATATGATAAACAAGACCAAAAGAGACTACTTTGTAATTTCGGTTGATATCTTTAAGAACATATTTATCAGGCCAAGATTTAAATTTAAAACCTTTATGACTACACGATAAATAGAAATTAAGTTGATGGGCATGTTTTGAACATGGAAAACATCTTCCAGTTGACCATTAGCAACATTAATATTACCAGAACCAACTACAGAAAAGTGTTTACCAGCACCAATAGAAACTTTCTGAGATGAGTGCTTATTCATGTCATAAGATGTAAATAAAGAAGAATTACTAGTCATATGTTTAGAAGCACCAAAATCCATTGTCCATTCCATATTAGAAGAAGAATTTCTAAACGAAACAATAGATGCATATAAAGCTACTTGAGATTCATTATAATTTTTCTTGTTAGCTTTAGCCATTAAACGTTTTGCTTTAAAGAAATTCTTTTCAGGTTGGTTAGTTTTACCACAATTCTTACGAGGATCATACACTTTCTTCCTCTTACTAGTTTCATTTTGTGCATGAGAAGCATGACCATTATTATTAGAATGATTAGAAGTGTGTGAATAAGAACCTTTAGCATTATTAAAATTTTTCTTAGGATTCTTATTATGTGCCATAAGAGATTTATTAGTTGAGACTTATTGAAGCAATCAACCTTTCTTGTTCATTTATCAACCCTTTACATAGATCATAAAGAGTAGGTTTCGTGGTAATTTGAGACAATTCAAGAGCCCTATTCCTAGTTTGGATAAATATGTCAAAACAAGATAGAAATTTTTGTTCTACAAGAATGATAAGAGCAGTGTCTGTCTTCTTGTAATCTTTACCACAATGATTTAACTTTTCATTTAAGGTTTTCAATTCAGCAAGATATAAATCTACTATATCAAAATTAGTAGGATCTAGCTCATGAATCCTCTTTTCAAGGTAATAAGTAGAAACAACATCAGATTTATCAAGTAAAGAAGAAAGAATTATCCATACCTCAACCGGGTTGTCTCTCACCTCAATACTCACCTGAAGACTATCTAAAACCATTTGACCAATGAGCCCTCTTGCTTGATCACACTTTTCTTCCCATTTAATAAAGGCTTGAGCATATGTAGGTTTCTTGTGTTCACCATTAACCAACCTCTATAGATTCATAGTCCTAAGAACATCAATCATTTTCCTTTTCCATGCAATATAGTTAGAACCGACAAGTTCAGGAACAAAAGCTACTTCTGAAGTCACAATGATATAAATTTTGACAAGCAATATTAACCCAAATGAAAGAGATGATAAGAGAAAAAGTGGATAGAAAACTATAAATTTCTGCAATTCATTCTGATGTCACGAGAAAACCTGAAAAAAAAATGTCAATCTTAAATCAACGAGAATTTTTCTTCCGGTACTCAATTTGAGCTTATTTGCTTTTTGAGATTAGGTAGCTCAGTGAGAGGAACCTAAATATCTACTCTGTTCTGGGAAATTCTACACAGACGGTAACAGATCTGACAAAAAATGTTGGGTGTCAAAACAAAAAACACTCAATAATGCTCCAAATGCTCATTATAACCAATTTTCAGAAATGGCGCAGCCACTCTTTGTCCACTTATGCAGCCGAAGTTCTGATATCAACCCTCAGTCCACCAATCTTCTTCCCTGCAAAGAAAGGACAAAAAAACTAGATGAAATCATAGATCTTACAACTAGAAAATAGATCTGCTTGAGGGGAATCCAAAATCCATATAGATCTTAGAGAAAAATAATCAAGAGCCCCTTGAAGAAAAAAATATGTAAAAAACTACATAACAAAGCTAGGGTTATGAGAAAAGAAAAACTCAAACATGCAGAATCATGCCCAGATCTTAAGAGAATCCTAATGGAGACCAGATAGAAAGAAAATCTACAAACAATAATGAGTGCCTAGGTAACAAAAAATGAAGATACATGTTGATGATTAAATTTAAAGAAGATGCTAGATCATAGTAGCCATGACTGTGATACCATGTTAGAATATTAAATCTAATAAACTAGCTATCTATCTAAGAAACCAATAATATATCAACATATAAATAGGAACAAAAAGATAACAAGGAAAAATAATAAAACATATTTACGTGGTTCACCCAATTGGGCTACGTCCATGGGAAGTTTGTCTTCTATTATCTCCATAAATCTACTACAATCTTACAAAGAGAGCAACTACAAATAACCTGATACAAATGGCAATATGCTATGAGAACATGATAAGATGTGATGGTATCACAAAATGGTATATATATTAAGAGGCTCCCTTGACCCTATTATATACCCAGAGATGTGGAGGAATCACTCTCACATATTAAATTTGGGATAATATAATTCTCCAAAATAACGTCTCTTTATATAATAAATGGACACAAGAGTATACTATGCCATAATAAAAATGGGATATAATGTATTACTCTTTTACATACGATTTTAGACAACATTCGACATAATACAAATACATTATTACCTTCCAAGGTGTTAGTGTCAGTCTTGTTAGCCTGTCACCTGGATCAAAAATTCTTTTACCATGATCTTTTCAGGCTTTTATCATCAAATTTTTCTGTTACTAGGTTTACATAGCAAATTTGGTCATTGCATGGTCAGTCCAAGATGGAGTCATTGTTCAAAATTTCACTCATGCTGGTTTCTCATCATACACCATGAAAATTGGTCAAGTCATCATCATCATTCCATTAGGTCTTAGGTCATCCATTAGGTCACAAGGGTCTACAAGGTCCACCATTTCTATTAAAAAAATCATAAATAAGTCAAACATAACCAAGCAAAGATTTGAATAATTGAAACATGATTTATTCACATTTTCATGACATCAAAGTTTCAGAAGAAAGAAGCACCAACACTCAAGAGATGCAAAAAGCACATTTACAATGGTAAAGGTAAAATCTGCCTTCAGAAAAGTGAAATCAATTCACAACGAAGGATTAGTTTCTTTTCTCTTTTTTTTTTTTAAAGAGAAGAAATTACCCCTATATAAACTCAAAAAGGCTCAAAACCTTTTCATTCATGTCTCATTCACTCTTCATCACCGAGCTCCCTCGCCTAAAAAAGCAAAAAATCTCTTTCCCTAGGAGAAATTGGCCAAAAATTGAAGGTCTTGTGCGTAGATACACTGCACTGTGCTTTGGAGGTAGGTGCTGTGTGTAGGTGAACTGCACTGTGCTTTGGCGCTGCGCGTAGAAGAACTGCGCTGCGCGCAGGACAGAGTGCCCGAAACTCACCCAAATTTTCCCAAATTTCAAATTTTTTTCTTTCAAACTCAATCAAATTGCTTTCTAAGGCTGAGGAACAAGTAAGTATATCATTTCCCTCTATTTTTGCTTTCCCATTTGCATTCCATGTCAATAATTTCTCAAGCTAGGGTTTGTAGCAAAAATGCCATGGGAAATGCTAGGGTAGAAATGGTCATCACAATTTTTCATCTCCTAAACATGTAAATTGACATTCTACACCTACACACATGTATGATGAGTCATTTTGACCAGTCCATCCACCTCCAAACCAAGTTTAAACACTAAAAAAACAAAACCCTAGCTCATTCCTAGAGTTATTTTGGCCAAATCACATCATAAACCTTCTTGGTCTCACTTACAAGTAGCCACATTTGTTCACTACTTTCCTCACTCATTTCCATCAGTTTCTCAAAGCCATCTCATCTTTCACAAAACCCCTCCCATCATTTTGTCAAAATCCCTCACATATCACTTCATTTTCATACTCACCTCACATCTATTTTCACTTCCTGCTGCTAGGATTTTGTGTCATCATGGAGATTGATTCTTCACCAGAGAGAAAGAGACAACACAAAGGAGGGAGGATTCTTAGATATGAACCATCAGATTGCAATCAGATCAACTCCTATCCTTTCATCAAACAATGCTTTGAAGATGTTCACTGTTTGGAATTTTGCAAAAGAGTAAGTGAAGCAGGGTTTTATGAGCAGCTGACAAATTGGGTAGCTACACACTTTTTATAGACATATTTGGGCATTGCAACCCCAAACTCATATTTCCATAAACCAAGGGCTCTTTAGTCCCTAAAAGTGTTGTTTCATACCCTAAAGGATCATGGTCAACTGATTACATCATTTCCCAGAAGTTCCACCTGAAAAACTACTTAGAACTGGCCAAACCTGGACCATACTGACTGCTCCATGGTCTAGGTACGATGCATACTAGCTGGCACACTATCTAGGTGCAATGCATACTAAAATGGCCTTCTGTAGGGTGCGATGAGTGAGAATAGACAAATGGTAGAGACAACTTGCTAAGCGGAAGCTCATGGAATCTTCCAGAAACTTCTCCTATGACACTTGCCTCTCTGAATTCGCCCAGGGATGAGTAAGAGACCAATGAAAGCTCCAAGTGGAACCAAGAACTATCAGTGGAATGAAACTAATCAAAAAGCCAGAGCTGACTCACACCCTTGCAAGACATCTATAAATGGATCCCTCATCTGACAGATTTGGAGGCTGGAGTTTTGTAATTTGTAAGGAAGTGTTGTTGGTTTATCTATGAGAAGAAACATTGTATTGTGGGGTGATTTTGCTTTTCATGAGGTGAAGAGGGCTTCTATGCTGGGAGGATGATGCTGGATCAGACAGCTGGGTTGTAATCCTCTCTTCTACTGTTAATAAAGTTCTTTGAGTTTTCCTCCATATAATTGTGTATTTGTGAATCTTATTGTTTATTAATGCAATTGTATGGTCAATGTGTTTCTGATTCTGCATTGTTTATGATGTTTTAGATAGAGATGATTTTATGGTTTTCTGTTACTTTGACTCTACAGGTACTCTTTGAAGCGGGACAAGTAGGAGAAAAGTGGAAAATTCTATCAAAGGAAAGAGAAATCAAGCAAGGATCAAAGCGAAAGATCCAGGTTGGTCCTCTTTTCTTCCCTCTTATCTATTACACCTAAAGGAAATCTTGAATTGCTTTGATTGTTTGTTTCTAAGATAGCTACCCATCTTAGTGGGACTAGCAGTTTGAATCGACACTAGTTTTCCCTGAAAAAATGGCGACTCCGTAGGGGATCAAATAGTTTGTTTTGTTTGTTTATTGTTTTCTTTATAAACTACAGACGGAGCCTGAAGTTAGCTAGCTAGCCTTCGAACCGCCTTTGCTATGAAATTGCGAAGTAGATGAATGCTACTTCAGTCAATCTCCAGGTTGGTTTATGAACTGAACATCTAATTTACAAGCATTCTAAGTGCCCTTGTGTTAGCTCAATAACCTCATAAGATCATACCCCTATACTTTGTTTTTACTGTCCATCATAACTCAGCCTAAATCACTGAACTTAGCTGCAAATTTTGAGCAAAAACCAAGCTCAGTTTTTCTCCCTAGTCCATCACACTGTCTGTAACTAGGCAACCTGTATTCATCGCACTTCCCATTTGTTATAGGTGAGATGCATCCCTGTTTTCCTGTGTTGCAAGTGCGATGATTGAGTGATACTGTTTCTCTCTTTGAAATTTGGCTTTTCCTGCTTGTTTTCAGCTTTATTCAGTAGTTTTGCTGGGCATGATCAATATCTTCTTGCTGAAACCTTCATCCTTTACATTATTCAGCCTCCATCAGTTAGGAATTGTAAGTTTTTTTGTGTATTTGTAAATCATTTGTAGTCTTCCTTTGTCAAGAGTAGCTTAATCGAACTGTCATTTTTGATGCAAGTGTCGTAATTGTCATTTTGAATCAAAAGAAGAGTGTCGTGAAGTCTTCCTATTCTAGATAGTTGATTGTACTTTTGTCACTTTACTTGATTTGAGTTATTAGTATTTGAAGTGTCGAAAGCAGTTTACAATTCGAAATCGAAAAGTGTTGTATTAGTATTCCTTTCATTTTGAAAAGAAATTGTTAAAAATGTCGCTTTAAAAGAAAATAGTTCAGATTTGTACTTAGCTTTCTTTTTTGGCATTCACACATTAAGGAAAAAAAAACAAATACATGCATGTGCATTTGCATTTTGACTGCATGCGGAATATGATTTAGGAAAGTGCATTTAGTGTGTGCTCTATGTTCTCTGCTGAAAGAAAAAAAATCATAATCTTCTTTCCTTTGTAGCTAGGATTTTCATTGCTAAAAGAAAACAAACGACTATTTATCATTTTAGATTGCATATTTAGGAATTTTACATCTAAATCATGCGGTGAACCTTGAAAGACAAACTTCTAAGCAAGATCAACTCTAAAATAATGCTCAATGGACATAAAAATGCTTTGGAACCTAACGCAACACATCTAGAAGTCTAGGCTAGAGACGTGTTCTAGCGTCATAAAACCTGGTAACTATAGTTTTCATCGAAGGTTGGGTGATTCCTCCTCTTTGATACGACAAGTGCCAGTATGGACTTGTGCTCCCCATACTGTCGAGTATATATTGGGAGAACACAATAGGCTGATATCCTTTATCCTTAGGAAGCCATGTCTGTTGCCCTATCGATTGCAATGCACTGAACACAGCATTTAGGAAGATTGACTACCGTACATAAGTCCTTGGTAATTTCTCTATCATTTATCACCAATGTGTATTTTGCAGTTTTGCGATTGGTTTGGTAATCCATATGTCTAGATTTCCAAAGTGGTCACTTTCATTCCTTTTCGACTCCTTAAAAGAAAAGGTCCATTTGAGCACTTGTCACTTCAGGCTTATTAAAAATCAAAGGCGACTAGAGTCACCTTTATCTTTCTCTCGGCTCTTAAAAATTGAAAAATCAAGTTGTGTCAAAGTGTCTTTAAAATTTATTTAAATCGGAATAAAATCCATGTTCCTTTGTTGATCTGAGGTTGAGATAATGGAGTCCACCAATCAAGGAATCCCTCTTGGAGGGAATCCTAGTCCTTTCTCCTCTTGGGGAGATATTGGTTCTCCATATATGGCTACATTGTCCCTTCCAGGAATCACAATCGGCCTGCCGGTATGGCTTTTCTCGACGTATGTCATTCGAAACACCATGATTCCTCAACAATCTAATCAGCAACTAGATGATACTGAAGTTACCCCTTCACCTTCTACTTTGTTTATTTCTCCTTCCCCTTCTTCCTCTTCGCTTGGTGAAACTAGTGACACTAAAAACCAAGTAACTGAGAAGAGAAAGAAAGGGAAGGAGAAGAAGAAGAAGCCAGCTAAACAAGGAAGCAACCATGCATCATCCAGTGAAAATATGCACACTAAACTTTCCAAACCAAAATCTCCATGCATTATTTGCAAGGGAGACCACTATTACCCTTGCATTTCGCAGATCTTGAGAGAATAGTCTCCCTATTTTCACCATTCGGTGTCATCAACCTCTAGTAGTCAGGTTGATAGCATATCATCAGCTAGTGAAAACAAAGTTAATGGACATGTCAAATTTCCCTGTGGGTAATGTGAATGTAATCATACTCTTCCCCGTTGTCCTTTTCTGGACAAAGCCAAAGGTATTTTTGATAACACTCCTGCTTCACCACAGCTACTTCCACCTGGATACAGGAAATTCTTTCCAAGTCCTTCACTAGTTGAAAACCCGATTGACATAACTCAATTGTCGATCGAATCACCTATCATTGAAAGTAAACCTTCTGAGTCCATACTAAACCAAAATCAACTGGTCGAGATGGAAGTCGACCTAGTCTTGCCTTCAGAAGGACCACCTTTAGATGATACAATTTCCAAAGAGAATGAGAACGACACCATTCAAATTCTTTTTGTCGATATAAAGTCTAATGAACTTGGGGGAAATCCACCAGTTCGATTACAATAGGAAGATACCCCCCTAGTTCATAAGATTTATCCAGTCGTTTATTCGGTACTTCCTCTAAGCAGTCTAGTCATTTTCTTTAATTGGAATAAACTAGCGAAACCCTGCCTTCCATCTAATGTACCATTCCGAATCATAGTACAAGTTTACAAAATGATCGTGTCTGGTACTACATAGATGAAGTGAGTATCCTTTCCTCAACTGCTTGGAAAGCGGCTGGTTCGCCATTACTTTTGCCTGAAAAACAAAATTTGTCAGGCTTCAACAAAGGAACCAGTTGACCATTAGGGATCCTTCCAAAGTTACTGACAACTTTGAGAAAGAAAACCGTTCCTTTGAACATGATGGTAGTTCAAGGGCCTCTAGATTACAATCTACTCCTTGGATGTGACTATATATATAGCATGGAAGCTATTGTTTCCACACTCTTTCAAGTGATGTGTTTTCCACATGAAGGCCAACTGGTGCAATTTGTCGACCAGCTTTCATTTCCTAGTTCAAACACAACTATGAATCAACCATCATACCTAAATGGTCTCTTCATGTCAACAATGCCTCTTCAACCTTCATTCCATCCACCTAATTACCATGAGTATTTCAGTGAATGTAACGAAGTTTAGGGGGCATGCACCCTAGTCTACTTCGAGAGGCGAACCCAGAGGAAAAGAGAAATTTTCTTGAAGGTTATACAATTGGATTGAAAAATCATTTCCTTGTTGGATATTTGATCAATCTGAAGTAGGTATTCCCTTGTATGTTATGTGATTGGAAGCTCACACCATTCACCTTCGTCTATTTCGATGGACAAAGCCAAGGAAGAGTTTTTTGTCTGCCGACAGAAACAATACTGCCTAACCGTAGGAACTTCCATATGGTAACCTAGAAACTTTCCTTTTCTAAAAGACCTGGGGGCATGAAAATATTTATATGTAAGCGAAAAATGACCATTTGGTTTTTTTATCTTTTTAGCATTCTCAACACTTTAGCTTTTTAGCTTTCTAGCTTTGTAGCTTGGTCATTTCTAGCCTACATAAAAAGGTAATGAGCACATGTTATAGTAGTTTTCAAGCTCATTAAAAAATAAATCTACCAAGAGACATATTCAAACGACTGGTATGAACAATGCTTCCACAAGGTTCAAGATCGTTAAAAAAAAACCGCCTAAGAGCAATGCTTCCGCAAGGTTCAAGCTCGTTAAAAAATAGACCTGCCACTGAGCACAGTTTCTTCTGATTCAGGCTAATTAAAAAATGAATCCACATTGAGTAAATAACCTTCGTGATTTCCCTACTATCAGCCTTTTGAACCTTGGTTGTGTTCTTACCATCACCTCCATTCTTTTGGCCAATCATACGCTTCCACTTGATTGTTTACCCTTTTGAGGAACAGCTGTGACGAGTGGTTCTGTTAGCCACCCTCTTCACACTGCCATGTTTTGAGAAGTTCCAAACTTACCTGGAACCAGTTGCTACCCAAGAACACCACTCGTTCGTTAGAAACGAGTCTCTTTTACACTGTTTTTAGACTCGTTAAATATAAAAAGATTGTCGAGCTATTGGCCTTTCCATCTCGTTAAAGTAAGAGGAAACACCATCCCTCCTATATATTTTAATCTTTTTGGACCCGAGGGATTATCAAACAAAAAGATCGAGTGCTTTTCTTTTTCGGCTCGTTAAAGCGATCGAAAAGTCATCCCTTTCGTATTATTTTATACTTTTTTAGACTTAAGGGATTATGCTACAAAAAAGGAATGTTGGACTTTCCTTTTCATCCCTTTTCAAAATCTCTAAACATGAAAAGGATCAAGTTATCTTTGTCGTTAAACTCGTTAAAACAATAGCGACAAACTTGTCCACCTAAATAAGAACGAGTTTCACTGTCGCTAGGCTTGCTAAAACATAGCGACAGGTTTGCCCAAAGGGAAAATTATAGACCAATCGTATGTTATCCTCCTCAAGCTTGACAAAAATAAAGAGGTACTGTTCAGTAATGAATGGGGAAAAAGGGAAGAAAACTTGAAGAATTTTATTGGTAGCAGGTCACTCTTGAACATGACACTTTCACTCCATCACCATGATTGAGTCAGGTTGGGTTATTCCATTCACCATATCACCATTGGTCTTCTATAGCATCCATGGGGTTAACGCTACCAGTCCATATCAATGTCGTCGACATGTTCAAGAGAAGTCATCCAGAGAATTCACCATCCAGCAAACGCTTCATCCACTGCAATACCTCCACCCTTCATTTTTCATGACCGCCATTCCTGAACCTTATATCATTAGATCATTTTCACCTCCAGAAAAATAATTTTCTTCTTTTCACGTCGTAGATGTGGGATACATCAAGCCCTGTTATGAAACCAACTCAAGAAAAAGATAGAAAAGATAGATCAACGCCTTAGAATTCAGCCTCTTCGAGGGGGGCAACCTCCTTTACATACATAAATGAGCAATTCTTCGATCATTCAAATGACAAAACCTCCTGTCTATATATAGGATTCTAAGGAGTCACAATATAACCCAGCCGACCTAACAATAATAATATAAAGCCACAAAAATAACAATAGAGGGATTCTATGGGGCACAATAATAAAAATATGGGGACAATAGGGGCACAACAATATTAATAAGGGATACAACTACAATAGTAATGGGGTAATCACTAGTATTATACAGTCCTATCATGCGCCTTTCCTTCAAAAAAAGTGTTGTCCTCAATGCTTGAGTAGTTCCGGATTCTTCTGTATAAAATTCTCATCCTCCCAAGTGGAATCTTCAGCGGATAAGTTCTTCCACTTGATGAGATACTCTGAGATTGATTGATTTCGTAGCTGTTGAGTTCTTGTTTCTTTGACTGCTTCTGGTTCCAATATAATTTTTCCTTCCTCATCAAGTTCTGGCAATATTGTTTGAACTGGGAGCTTGTCGCCTATAACCTTCTTTAAACATGAAACATGGAAAACTGGGTGCACTCGAGATGCTGCAGGAAGCTCCAATTTGTATGCCATAGTACCAATCTTTTGCAACACCTTGTACAGACCATAATACTTTGGTGATAATTTATTATCCTTCTTAGCTTGCTTGAGGGACATTTGTTTATATGGTTGTAGCCGTAGGAATACCCAATCACCTACATCAAAACTTCTTTCGCTGCGATGTTGATTTGCCTGTTGTTTCATTCTATTCTGTGCCAACACGAGGTTATCCTTTAAGAGTTGGAGGACTTGTTGTTGATGTTCAATGTGATGTTCCACTGCTTGAACCTTAGAATTTTCTCTTAAATATGATGTGATGGATGGTGGCTGATATCCATAAAGTGCCATAAATGGGGTCATTTTTGTTGTTGTATGGAAGGAAGTGTTATACCACCATTCAGCCAGAGGCAACCATCAGATACAAAGCAACGAAGATATCCTTCCAAACATTTGTTTACTATCTCAGTTTCCCATCAGATTGAGGATGATAAGATGAGCTATGAGCTAACTGAGTACCAAGACAAGAAAATAATTTTGTCCAAAAATTTCCAGTGAAAATGGGATCTCTGTCACTTACAATAATCTTTGGGTTTCCATGTAGCTTTTGAATTGTTTCCATAAATGCAGTAGAAATTGTACTGGCTTTAAATGGATGTGATAATGCACAAAAGTGTGCATACTTGGTAAGTCTGTCAACTACCACCATGATGACACTCTTTCCCTCAGACTTGGGTAAACCTGTGATAAAATCCATTGAAACCTCCTCCCAACGTTGGCTTGGAATGGATAAAGGTTGTAATAGACCGAGGTCTTAATTGTTTCAACTTTATTTTGTTGGCAAACCAAACATTCCGCCACAAACTTTTGAATATCTGATTTAAGGCCATCCCAAAAAAATTCCTTCTTAACCCTGTGGTAAGTTTTTAAAAATCCTGAGTGCCCTCCTAAGGGAGAAGTGTGCAATTCCATAAGAATCTTTTGTTTTAGTTGGGAATTCTTACAGAGGTATAAGCGATCTTTGTACCATAACGAATCATTTTTCCAGCTAAATGTATCAGATGTACTGGAATCTTGTTGTAACTTTCGAATAAGTGCCCACACTTCTTCATCATTCTTCCATTCCTCCCTTGCTTCATTTATCCAATCTGGTTGGATAATAGAAATGGCGCACAAAAATGCTTCCACATCCTCATCCTTTCTTGAGAGTGCATCTGCCACCACATTTTGCTTCCCTTTTTTGTAGATGATTTCAAAGTCATAACCCAACATCTTTGTGACCCACTTTTGTTGCTCTTCAGAGGATAATCTTTGTTCTAAAAAGTATTTAAGGCTATCATGATCCGTTTTTACCTTGAAGTGTCTTCCCATTAGGTAGGGTCGCCATTTCTTAAGTGCATGGAGTATTGCCAACATTTCCTTCTCATAAATAGCTTTGTGTAAAAACTTTCCCTTGATTGGACGACTTTCAAAAGCAATGGGTCTTTCATCTTGCATTAAAACAACACCAATTCCATTTCCTGAAGCATCACATTCCACAATAAAGGTTTTTGTGAAGTCCGGTGTAGCTAAGACCGGTGCTTGGCACATTGCCTCTTTAAGATGTTCGAAGGCCTTTGTTGCTTCTGGAGTCCATGAAAATGCATCTTTCTTCAATAATGTTGTTAGAGGTGCTGCTATTCTCCCATAATTCTTAACAAACTTGCGATAATACCCTGTCAACCCGAGAAATCCTCGCAGATGCTTTATGGATGTGGGGATTTTCCATTCCTTAATGGCTTTAATTTTGCTAGGGTCTACCTTAACTCCTTCATGAGATACAATATGACCCAGATATTCCACCTCTTGTACTCCAAAGAAACATTTGGATCTTTTTGCATATAATTGTTTCTCCTCCAATAGTTGTAGCACCCTGTCAACATGTTCAACATGATCCTTCCAAGACTTGTTGTAGATTAGTATATCATCAAAAAATACTAACACAAATTTTCTAAGGAATGGTTTGAAAATGGAATTCATCAAACCTTGAAATGTTGAAGGTGCATTGGTAAGGCCAAAAGGCATGACCAAAAATTCATAATGACCCTCATGAGTTCTAAATGTTGTTTTTGGAATGTCTTCAATCTTCATTCTGATTTGATGATATCCTGAACGAAGATCCAACTTGGTGAAGTAAATTGATCCATGCAATTCATCCAGTAATTCATCAATGACAGGAATGGGAAACTTATCTTTAATAGTGAGCTTGTTGAGCTCCCTATAATC
Source organism: Pinus tabuliformis (assembly GCA_031772625.1). Taxonomy (NCBI): domain Eukaryota; kingdom Viridiplantae; phylum Streptophyta; class Pinopsida; order Pinales; family Pinaceae; genus Pinus; species Pinus tabuliformis. The sequence continues at coordinate 32,492,232 of CM062816.1, forward strand.
TGGACACATGCGCCATGATCCATCCTTCTTGTGCACCAATACTACTGGAGCAGAGAAAGAACTTTGACTAGGTTGAATTATACCAGCCTCTAGCATTTCTGCAACCATACGTTCAATTTCACTCTTTTGGGCATAGGGATATCTGTACGGCCTGATGTTTGGAGGAACACTTCCTGGAATCAGATGAATAGCATGATCATGATCACGAATAGGTGGGAGACCTTTGGGAGTCTCAAATACCTTGGAATGATTGTCCAAGACTTTTTGGAGATCTGGAGAAATAGATGATTCCAATGTGGAAACATCTAGCGAACATAATTGTGCAATTACACCTCTTTGTTCCTTTTTTAGAAGCTTTGTCATACCATTAGAGCTGATTATCTTTCTGGTTTCCCTGCAATACCCCTTAATTCAACTTCCTTTCCTTCACAGAAAATTTCATGAAAAGTTCTTGAAAATTAAAAGCTATTGTACCCAAGGATTGTAGCCATTGGACTCCTAGTACAACATCAACACCTCCCATTGGAATGGAAAGCATTGGGCTAGTCAATACATATTCTCCCATGGATAGCTTGATATTATGGCACTTTCCAGAGCAATTTATTGTTCCTCCATTTGCAATCATCACTTGACACTCTGGTGCTGGATATAGGAAGCAATTCAATTCTTTTGCTACCTTACAATGAATAAAATTGTGGGTACTTCCTGAATCAATCAACACTATTACCTTTTTCTTCTTGATTTGTCCTTCTATCTTGATGGTTTGAGGAGTGGTAATTCCCGCCAATGCATTACAAGATATGGTCGGATTCATTTCTTCTTTATCTAGGCTTTGTTCCTGGAGTATATCCTCTTCTTTTGACCTTTCTTGCTCCTTTTCTTCTTCCTCTTCACAATCTATGTAGAATAATTTCTTCTCAGCACACTTATGACCTTTAGTGTATTTGCTATCACAACTGTAACAAAGCCCTTTTGCTCTTTTTTCTTCCAATTGTTGTGGTGTCAACCTTATAGGTTGTGGAAGACTAGGGGCAACAACACTTCCATCTTTATAGTTGTGAGTGGTATGCTTCCTGGTTGCCATAATTTTGCTTTCCATTTTTCTTGCTAACCTGAATGCCTTCTCTAATGAATCAGGTTCCCAAAGGCGAACATCATGTTGGATATTATCCTTTAAAGACCCTATGAACACATCAATCCTATGCTCCTCTGGAATATTTTTTACCCTTATGTTCAATTTTTGGAACTCCTCAATGTGCTCCATTATTGAACCCTTTTGTTTGAGACTTATCAATTGGCTAAAAAAAGTGTTGCTTTTTGTATCCTCATAATGTGCTATCAATTCTTCCGTAAAAATTGCCCAAGTGATAAATTGTTTACGAGAGCAAAGCCATTGATACCATACAAACTGATTTGGTTCCAAATATAAAGTTGCAATACGTACCTTTTGTGTGTTTTGCACATTATTGAGATCGAAAAATTGCTCCATCTGTAATATCCATGTTGCGGGATCCTTGCCATCAAACTTCCTCATATCGATTTTTGGAATATGGTGGGTCTTCGATCCAACATTAGAGTCTATGGAATCATGATTAACATTTCTTTTGTTCTCATCATGAGTTTCCTTTACTACCCTTTCACCATTAGTGACCATTTCTTGTAGCAACTTATTCATATTTATCTTCAATTCTTCCATGTTTGTCTTCAAATCTATCTTCAAATAATCCATCTTAGCTTCCACGTCATTCATCTTAGCTTCTACACCTTTCTTTAAACAATCCATATTAGCTTCTACGACTTTCTTTAAACCATCCATCTCAGCTTCTACATCTTTCTTTAAACCATCCATCTTAGATTCTGTTCCTTTTTGTGCAAGTGACACTTGTTGCACTTGGTCTCGTAATTTTGATATATCATGTTGCATTTCTTCCTCTTCTTCATGAGTCATGCTAGAGCTTTCAGGTTGCCTACTAGGTGTTTACATTTTCTTTCCTTTGGGCATCAATTATCGATAATAGTGCTTTACTATGCCCTTTGAATTCCTTCAAAATAATTTTTCAAACCAAGCTTATGCAAAATTTTTAAAGAAACTACACACCTCTTTTCACTTTGTAGGAGCCTGATATTGAATCTGATGTATCTCTGTAATTTCGGATCATCCAGTTCTAAAATTGTGATCTGTAGTAGCCCTATGTGTTCTCTTTCCAATTCCACCAGTCTAATCCAAATTGGATTCTCCAAGAAAGAGTTATGCACAATCTCCCACAGCTACCTGATTATAGACTAGTTCCGTAGAGCGAACTTGTATGAAATGCCACGAGTCACTGTTTCGAATTTTGGCTCTCAAAAATATATACAAGAAACTAAAATCCATCCTCTTTTTGTACCTTCTTATGAAATTTCAATCCAAAGCTCAGAAAGAAAGTTATGACGATTTTCCCTAGGTCACCTATTTGGAATGTAATTCAGGAGTCTGCAAAAAGACCAACTTCCTCAGATCATATCTCCGCAAAGGTAGGGAAACGAGCTTTGAGATTTGGACCCGAGATTCAGGGTGATTTCATCTCAAATGGGGTTTTTTTTTAGCTTCTGAAACGTCACAAAAAAAAAGTTATAGCGAAAATTCCACGATGACCTGTTTGGAGCAGCGAAACCCTAGAATCCAAAGCTCTGATACCAAATGTTATGAAACCAGCTCAAGAAAAAGATAGAAAAGATTGATCAACACCTTAGAATTCAGCCTCTTCAAGGGGGCAACCTCCTTTACATTACATAAATGAGCAATTCTTGGATCATTCGAATGACAAAACCTCCTTTCTATATATAGGAGTCTAAGGAGTCACAATATAACCTAGCCAACCTAACAATAATAACATAAAGCCACAAAAATAACAATAGAGGGATTCTATGGGGCACATTAATAAAAATATGGGGACAATAGGGGCACAACAATATTAATAAGGGATAAAACTACAATAGTAATGGGGTAATCACTAGTATTATAGGGTCCTATCAAGGCCCTCCTACGACAGGTCACTTCTTGTCGACATCAACTCATTATCCAAGAAGTTGACTTAGAAACAACCCTTTCAGTACTTTGAAGCTTGCATGCCTTAACGGCAAGTTTCTCACTTTCGTTGATAGGTTTACATCAATGACCTTCGACCGAAAGATTTTGCGTGGTGTTCGACATCGGCTCATATATTCACACCACATGAATTGTACTGTAGTACCTTGAGGGTCATTATCATTATCGGTGATTCCTCTCACGCCTGTTAACATCTTACATTATTGGCTGGTAATCAGGCGATGTCTTTCCATGTTCGACTTTAGAACATTTTTCACATGGATCGACTTGTACAATCAGGCGAAGATTGAATGAGTTTGAAGACCCCGGATCTAGTTTCATCCATCCGGGCTGCGATATATTCAGGAACATAAAGACATCAAATGTGCATAGAATCTACACAGATAGTCAGCTAAGAAAAAGAAGATGACTCTTTGTATTAAGAATCACTCTGTCCTATGTACATGAAAATGAAATTATGAAGCTAAGCATGGGAATGCCTGCCTCAACTAGATGATGAAAATAATATGATGATGATTATTGAATTGTATCTTATACAGGTCACCTTCCAGTTCGAATACCTCGGATCCTCATGATAAAGCATTTCACCGGACATCAGAAGATTTACGACCTCATGCTTTAGGGGGCAATTGTTGTAGACATATTTGGGCACTGCAACCCCAAACTCATATGTCCATAAACAAAGGGCTCTTTAGTCCCTTTCATACCCTAAAGGATCATGGTTAACTGATGACATCATTTCCCAGAAGTTCCACTTGAAAAAATACTCAGAACTGGCCAAAACTAGACCATACTGACTGCTCCATGGTCAAGGTGTGATGCATATTGGCTGCCACACTAGCCTGGTGCGATGCATACTAAAATGGCCTTCTGTAGGGTGCGATGAGCGATAATAGACAAATGGCAAAGATAGTTTACTAAGTGGAAGTTCATGGAATATTTTAGAAACTTCTCCTATGACACTTGCCTCTCTGAATTCGCCCTAGGATGCGTAAGAGATCAATGAAATCTCCAAGTGGAACCATGAAATGTCAGTGGAATGACACTAATAAAAAACCCAGAGTTGACTCACACCCTTGCAAGACATCTATAAATGGATCCCTCATTTAAGAGATCTGGAGGTTGGAATTTTGTAATTTGTAAGGAAGTGTTGTTGGTTTATCTATGAGAAGAAACATTGTATTGTGGGGTGATCTTGCTTTTCATGAGGTGAAGAGGGCTTCTATGTTGGGAGGATGATGCTAGATCAGACAACTGGGTTGTAATCCTCTCTTCTACTATTAATAAAGTTCTTTGAGTTTTCCTCCATATAATCGTGTATTTGTGAATCTTATTGTTTATGAATGCAATTGTATGGTCAATGTGTTTCTGATTCTGCATTGTTTATGATGTTTTAGATAGAGATGCTTTGATGGTTTTCTGTTACTTTGACTCTATAGGTACTCTTTGAAGTGGGACAAGTAGGAGAAGAGTGGAAAATTCTATCAAAGGAAAGAGAAATCAAGCAAGGATCAAAGCGGAAGATCCAAGTTGGTCCTCTTTTCTTCCCTCTTATCTGTTACACCTAAAGGAAATCTCGAATTTCTTTGATTGTTTGTTTCTAAGATAGCTACCCATCTTAGTGGGACTAGTAGTTCGAATCGACACTAGTTTTCCCTGAAACAACACTTGTGATTGCTGTTATTGAATTTAGCTTCTCAATGTCCTCCATCTCACTAGCAAGTGGCCTACCAGACAATGGTGAATACTAGTTCAAGCGAATGAGTCTAGATCTTGAAAACTACAAGCCCTTCTTAAAGACTCCATATAGAGACAAACATACTCACCTTATGCCTTTCAGATATTTTCTTGAGAAATATGATCATTTAATGAAGACCATCATGAGGTTCTTTACCTGTGAAGGTAGATTCTCAAGGTTGTATGCATATCACATTCGCCTCTTGATGCACTTCACATCTCAAAAGTCACTCAACATGTGCAATTACGTGTTCAGGAGTATTTCAAAAATGTCTGAGAAGATATAGTTGAAGGACAAAGAGAACTCTCCAAGCTTGTTCCATCACAATCTCATCAAAACCATTGTCCTTCATCAGTTGGCAGAGAGGGGTATGGCTTGGGAAGCCTTTTTAGAAACAACTTTAAAATGGCATGAGGAAAATGCAGCATCTCAGTCCCCAAGTGCACCAAGATAACAAACAGAGATGGGGTCATCTAGCAAACCAGCAGAGAAGATTTAGCTACCTAGGCTAGAGGTTACCAAAGTGTATAAGAAAGGGCAGAGGCTTGTGTTTTCTTCTCACAAAGAGAAAGGGGCCAAGCCTTCTTCATCGACAAAGCAGGCATCGGCAACAAAGGACAAAAAGATAGTTGAGCATGAATTAGAGATTATTGATTTAGAAGAGGAAGATGATACTTCAATCATGAAGCAGACTATTAGGGACAAGGACTACCAAATCAAGGAGCTGGAAATAAACATGGAAAGAGAAAAGTTCATTATATCATTCCTTGAACAAGAAAACAGTCAACTCAAAGCAAAAGAGTTGATCTTAGAAAAGGAAAAAGCCAAGTTATTGCAACAGGTTGGAAAAGGTAAGGAGATCATAGAATCAAGCGAGCCTGAAGGATCAAAAGGTACAGGAAAGAGGAAAAGACCAAGAACCAGAGGTCTCAAGGAAGCTTTGCAAGAGGAACAAAAACAAATATTGCTCAATGAAGACCTTGACCTAGAAGAGAGGATTTCCCTAGAGGTACATAAAGACAAAGAATATTGGCTCAATAGGGTAAATGAAGCTCCTGGAGAAGGCAAACAGAGATAATTAAATGCTCAGAAACATGGCGCATCATTATCAAGCTCAAAACGTAATTGCCAATGTCAAAGTGAAACAACTTAAAAACAAGCTCAAGGAGGCCAAAAAATATCAAAAGGATGAGGGAAGCTTAGAGATGCTTGCTGAAGCATACATGAAGCTATAAAAAACTCATTTTTATGCCTTCCCTCCAATTTTGAGCTAATTCTGAGCATTTTTAGTTTTTGAGCAAATTTTGGTCTAAATTCAGAAATTTGACCTTTCCAGAAGTGCAATTCCTTGGCACTATGATTTTTCCTTAGGCATCCATTTGAGGAAAGGTTTACATTTTTAGAAAGGTCTTGACATCCTCTAAAAACCCATTTTCCCATATTTTGTAGAGGTGGCTTAGTTTGGGAGAAAAAGGCAAAATAGTGGCAAAAAACTAGCATTCTGGACCATTTTTTGATAGGCGTTGTGCTTCTGGAGTGACCTTGGGAGAATGGATTTTTGAAGGTCTTCTCGTGCTCCAAATTCATAAATTCAAACTGTTCTAGAAACTAGACTTGAAGGGATAGTTGACCGTTCTCTCAGATTTGTATTTTGACCCCTAGAAGGCACCTGAAAATCAGCTCAAAGTTGGCGCTGCGCTTCTGCACTTTCTGTGTTTTTAATTGTAAAATTTCACTGTGTAAAATTTCTAGTTTCTAGTTTGACTTGGTCAAAGTCAAGATTCTCTATGTAATGGCACAAGTTACAAGGCTAGGTGATGTAGGCATGAATAAATGCATATCATAGGTTGTTTTTTATGTTTATTAGGCCTCATAAAAGAAGAAAACTCCTAATCAAACTCTTCATGAGGTGTTTGAGTTGCACCTTCTCACTCTCACCTGTTGGTTGAGATAATCTTGGAGTTAGTTCCTCCATCAAGGAATTCGACTCCTAAAGGTGGGAAAGTGTTTGAGGAGAGTCTATAAGTACTATTTCACCTCAGGAGAAGAGGGTTGAACTTTTTGTAAAGGAGGCTTGCATTTTAATCATCTTTCAGCTAACGCAGACACAAGTTGCAACTATTTTCAAGGAACTCTAGCCCAGTCAGTTCATGGTGCTTGTACTTCATTATTTTTGTTTTCACATGGTCTAAACATCTTTATCTACATTATATCTCTTCTTTCTATGAATGCCTTGTGATAAAATACTCAGAATTCTTGTTTTTCAAGCTCTGTTATCTAGTTTTCATAGTCATGTGTTTTGTCTTTCTAAGCTAATGAAATCATGTTTATTTATTCTCATTAGTTTCTTCCACGCTATATCCTCTATACTACACTGAAAAATACTCAAATCACACCATGTCTTCTGACATCTAGCTCCTTCTTATGTTTGCTCCTGTATTCCCATAACCTAGACCTACTTGTGGCTCCAAACCCTAAGTTTAACAAATCCTTAAAAAAAAAAAAAAACCAAATTTTCACAAAAAAACAAACAAATACACATATCTAGCCTAAAATTCATTTGCTTCAAAGTCATATCACTGATAAGAGACTTAGATAGATCCCTCTCATGCTTAGTAGGGCTAGCTACCAAGCTGAAGTGGTTTGAGGTCACCCTTGTTGATTTCCTTTTCAGCCTAGGAGATTGTAAGGACTAACATTTTTGGCGTCATTGTTGGGGAATGATTGTTAAATTATCCCTGGGACAAATCTTAAGAGCTATCAAGAACTAGTTCTGTACCTCTCAGTTTCTAGTATCTGAAGATAGGCTGAATTCATAAATCTCATTAGTTTTGGGTGTATACATTCTGGCCTCCAAAAGGCATGCCAGGTCAAATCCTGACCCAAATCCACCCTTTATTGTTGAAGACCCTGAAAGATTTCTCAGAAAACTTAGACTACCTATCACTCAAAGTGCAATTCAAAAAATTAGAAGAACAACTTCTCTGCCTAAAAACCTATTCACCTTTGAGCAAATTCCATTCGAAGAGTAGGTAGAATTATCAGTTACAAGGTCTAAGTCTAACTCCTGCATCTCTGATACAACACTAGAACCTTTAAAGGTTGAAACTCATTCTCTTTCTTCAGAATATTTGTCTACTAAGACTGATCATAAATTGTGGTTAAACTTTGACAAGCTTCAAAGCCTTTTTGAGCAACTCCAAATCACAACCGAAAAAGCTTTTGTTCAATACCAACTTGAATACTTAGCCACAACTTCATCCTCTTTTACACCTCCAAGCTCATCTACCACATATCCTAAATCTTCAGTTTCATTGTCTCTCTTACCTCCTCCGTTCATTCCATCCTTGCCTCTACAACCCATTTTAGTATTTCCATCATCCTCATCACAACCTGTACTTACACAACCCATTGTAACACCTTTACTTCCTCTAGAAATCATGGCAAGATTTGCACCTCTTTTACTGCCTACCCAACTTACTGCTTTGCCTCAGAACTATGGTCAAAGACTTCCTTTGTTTGATGTAAGTGTAGAAATTATAGCTCAACAACATGTTGACAAGTTAATAGACTTCATTGATTTAGAAGAAATTGATGAGGAGAATGCTAAAATGAGGATTATCGCTTAGAGTTTCTCAAGAGATGTTAAGAAATCGTTTCAAAGTCTGGCTGCAAATTCCATTAACAGTTCTCAAAGAATGAATGAATTATTTCTAGCTCGTTGGCAAGATAAGAAAAATCCATTACAGATATTTGCTGGATATAATTCAATGAAAAGGAACCCCCAATGAAACAGTTCAAGAATTCACATCAAGATTTAATACAGTGTACAATTCTATACCTGATGATATGAAACCTCCTCCTAGTTTGGCTCTTCTTCATTATCCTGATGCTTTCGATCCAAAGATGGCCTATCAACTCATATAAAGAGACCCAACTACCCTTGAGGAGATGCAGTGGAATGCAATCAGTGTTGAAGCCAATTTTCTCATTAAGAAGTCAAAATCAAAGCCAGAGAGGGTAGAAAAGAGAGTTTTTTTCATAGAAGAACCTACATCATATTTTGATGCAAAGCTTGATATCCTGATAAAAACTATGGAAAGGATGTGTTAGTACCTAAATCGACCTTAGGTTGAAGGAAGGCAGGTCTAAGGTAACATCAAACCACGCTTAACCTAGTAGCTAGCCCTACCAGGTCGGGAGAGGGCTCTCTCCTTGTCAATCTCAATGAAAATATGGAAACAAGGCATGAGATAACTGATATGAATACTAATTTTAGGCTAGGTATATGCTGAGAGGATTTGATTGATTTTAATGTTTGGTTGCTCGATCAGATGAGGAAGGCAGTTTTGGGTCCAATAAATCAACTCAGATTTGCAGAGGTTTCTAAGGGGCAAGGTAGGAAAGTGTTTTAGCACTTTGAAATGAATGTAATGGTGAGTCTAAAGACTGGTGAGGAGTTGGAGAGGGCATACAAATGTCATGAGTCCTCTTCAAACAACAGAAAACATTTAAAACTAAATAAACCCCAAGGTAGAGCACTGACACACCAATGGATTCCACCTTTTACACTTGATTCATTTAGTTATGCAGAAAGAGAGAGATGATGGTACATATAAACATAAGATAAACTGAATAACAGAGAAGAAAACAATGCTAATTCACATTACCACAAGAATCCCACAAAATGTTGCAAAACCCTGGTTTATTTCTACTGCAAAAGTGATGTACAATAGTGCTCAATACATCCACAAGAGTCCAACCTTGAAAAATGAATAAGAAAGTACAAGATATAGGCATCAAACAACCTATGCTAGCCATCAAGGGTTGAATCCATGAGTCAAGGAGCTGTTTCAACAAGATCTAAACTAGGAACTAAAAAATAGGCAATGGAACAACTTGCCTCTAAAACTATGGAAACTGATTCATTCAGCTCAAAACCACCTATAACTAATGTATCTACCTCCTTAAGTCATTTTTCATCATTTTTACATCATATTACATCAAGTTACATCATATTAGATCATGAATTTTACCATGAGAGAAGAAAAAGTCAAATTGGTAGAAAACTAGGTGAAATTCTAAGTTTTTTGAGCAAAATTGGCAAACTTTTGCCTGATGCGCAGCGCCACTTCAAGGCTGAGTTTGAAGGCCTTCCCCTTCACCAAATTAGCTCCAAGATGGCTTGTTGGAAAGCTTTGTCTGTCTACTTTCTAGGATAACTATAATTTTTGGATTTTGAGTCCATTCGCCCCTTCAAAAATCACTTCTCCCAAGACTGCTTCCTGTGGGTCTAAAAAGTTGCAGAGAGGGCAATTTTTTAGGTGTTTTTTTCCCTTTAGGTGACCCAAATCTCCTCCAAATTTCATGAAAATTTCTGGGTTTTAATACTTTTCCACGAGGAATCCAAAAAAGTAAGCCATTTTTCAAAATTCCAAGCCATCTCAATGCGTAGTGACAGTGGCACTACGTATCAGAGGAAAATTCTTGTGTTTTGCAATTAAAATGTGTGAAATGACAAAAATTTCTCAAAATTTCTTCAAATTTGGAAAGAGGAAAGCTTGCTAATTGCTTTGCTGAGCCAAAGAGGCTTCAGTGAAAATTTTAAGTTTATCTTGCTCCCTTTTGGCCTCGAAGGCTTTCTTTAACTTAGCTTTTAGGCTTCTTATCCTTGTCTTGCAAATTCTGTTTCGGGCCAAATAGTGATAAGCCATGTGGCGCAACATTTTCTTCTCCTTGTTAGCCTTATCAAGTAGCTTCTCAAGGTGGATATTCACTCTTTCCAACCATCATTCTCGGTTAGCTTCTATTTCTTGTTCTAGTGATGTCATCTTGATTTTCTTTCTTTTTGCCACTTGTTGTTTTTCCCTAATAGTTTGCAGCTCCATGATTGTTTGTTTCTCCTGCAATTTCTTGTTCTCTGTCTCAAGGAAATTAATGATCCACTTATCTCTCTCAAGGTCAAGTGATAAGGCTTGGATCTCAGCTTCTTTCTCTTTGATGACCATATCCTTGAGTCTTGAGCTTTGGGAGCCCAAATCAATGTCATCTTCCTCAACCAAAACAAAATCCCTGTCTTGCCCTTCAGTAGGCCCTTCATCATGCAATTTTTGCTTTCCTTTGTCCTATACCTATACTGCTGAAGAAGAAGGCAAAGCCCCTTTCACCCCAGGTGAAGATAGCATTTGCCTGTGATCTGGTGAAGATAACGAGACCCCTTCCACCCCTGGTGGAGATAATACTCATTTGGTAGCTGCAAAAAGTCTTCTTGTACCCTTTTCATAAGTTATAAACACATGAATGTGAGCCTCTTTATTTTTTCTTTCATGTTCTTTTTGTTGCCCGGAAGGTCCACCTTCCTCTTGAGGATTTGCAAAAATTTGAGGCCCCTTGAAAGTTTCATGGGCAATGAAGGTGTCCCATGGCACTCCCAACTGAGTAAGCTGATGCACAACAATAATCTTAATGACAGCAAAGTGATAAATACTGTTAAGCTGCTGTGGGTATGGTTTTCTCTTTGCAATCACAGTCATCCTCTCTATGTTTTTGCAAATGAAATATGGAATACTCATCATTCTGACCCTGTGAAATGCATAAGTAATTTGATATGATAGGCATAGATTCTGTAGAACCTTCCCTCACATGTGAAGTATTTGATGATGAGTTTCATGAGTGGAACATGCCGATCCTCCAAGAACTTGAAAGGAAATACCCTGCTCAATTTACCATGATATTTGGGCTTAATGTATGGTTCATAATGTTGTTTGTTGATATTCTGTCTTTTGTTCCACCTTTCCCCTACATCTGGCATTCTAGTTGCTTCTGCAATAATGGCTGGTGAAAGTGTGAAATTGATGCCAGCAAGGTTTACCATATTGTTTTCCATTTTGATGACAAATTGCCTTGCCAATTCATGATGATACTTAACCCTCTCAACCATATCACAAAACTCAAAGCAAGATTGGTATCTGAAACAAGTGGTTGCAAGGGGACAAGTAAGGAGTTCAACAATGCTAATAGGTTCCTGTCGAGTCGTAAAAACGGTCTTTTTCACCTCTATTTACCCCACATTAACTTATCAATCCAGGAACGATTTGTTATCTCAAAGAGTGTACTCAGTTTGAGGCAGTCATTTGTCAGAGTAATGCTAGTAGTATAGTGCTCAAAATACAAGAGTAAATGGATGCTTAAAACAAGATCTACTTACAGCAAAACACTTTAAGACTTAAATCATTCATCCAGAAAACTAAGTAAATTATCAGTCAAGGGTATAGTAACAATAACTCATCCCTCTGTAACTGATGTAACTGAATACAATCAATGAACAGATCATCAACCTGGGAACTAGACAACAAATGCCAATGCTTACTACAATTTTAGATCGTTAAAAGCAATGACAAAGTAAATAATAGGAAATGGAACGACAACTATAATTGAAACAACAACTACTTCTTATAAATAGTGAAACCTTATTCTAAGGAGATAAAGGCAGCAATCATATCCTACATAAATCAGAGAGAAATCCTTACTCTAAGAATAAATCGAACATCAAATGGAAATAGAATGGCAACGGATTAGCAATGAAATATAGAACAGCACTTAGAGCCAATAGTGAATGTACAGTAAACTAGAATAAATAACCCACACAACACACCTAGATATTGAGAGAAACAGTAATTTGACTCTGATACCACAAATATTAATCTTAGTTATAAAGGATAACGATTGCAATTCGTAATGGAACAGCAATGTCAATTGAACAACAATCGTAATTAAGTATAAACCATAGATGAATACAGTAATACTAACTTAAGAATGTTACGGCCCGGTTAATTGAACAACAATATCATTCTATAAAGAATAGCAATGTTATGTCAATGATTAAAAGAACAATAATGCGTTACAAGGTCAGAATGAACAATATGACATTCCTGTCACAGAGAACGATATTGTAAATATAACAGAGCTGTGATGTAAAATAACAAAACACATCAGATTACTGAACAAAGCTGATAATGAAAACCACGCATGAATTAAAGATAATGGTACAGGAGCAAGTGTTCCACCAGGGCCGGGACCTTAGCCTCCAGGGATACACCGCTTGAGATTATTCTAGGATCAAAGATGGAACAATAACCAGATTTATATTAAAGCACCCAGGCAAAGTTACAGTGGATCACTTCTCAATGAGAGTTGATGATCAAAGTTTTAAATACAACAAGAAATTACATAAGAATAATGACAGGTCTCCTTGGGCTAGCAATGCTGCCCCTTTTTATAACAACCGAGCAGAGATATCAATGATGCAAAAATAGTTAGGATTGCAATCCCTAAAGATCAAAGGATCCTGAGGGATTCGCAAAACTGTTAATTCCAGTTATCCCTTTGTTCTCTTGTGCTGATTCAATATCTTCTTTTCCTTTCCTTCGCTGATACGCTTCAATTTGGATCGCCTTGTCTACATATAGTTTCTTGCCACAGGGACAACAATTAACTCTGCCCTGCCTTTTTCCTTGGGATGAAAACCTTTCGTTTTTCCCTTTTTCTACATAAGAAAATGGCGATTATTAGTTGTTTTGCGTTACATACAAATCTCATAGATTTTGCCATAATTTCTTATTATTTACCTAGTTCATGATGCAAAGGGATTATGAGTTTTTAAAGAAAAGATGAAAAAATAATCAATAAAACATACCTTCTTCAGTACTCCACACACCCCCCTGCTTACCCTTTTTCATGCCCTCATGAAAACGTTGTAGTTGACATGTAAGGCAGTGAGAGAGTAAGTTGGAGACGGGATCTCATGTGGTGTTCTATAGCCATGATGCCTAACTAGGTGTTCAAAAAGATGGCCTGTCTAACCCTCAGGCATCTCATACAGGGCTTGGTACCCAGGGGCGGGGTGCCAAATAATCACACTCTTGAACCTATATCCTAACCAAGATGGCCCTACCCTCAAGCTAAGTTCACCATAGAGGCTCAAGCAATCAACGACTAACTTAAAGTTTTCATAATTAAATGGTTCTCTGAGTTGGATATTCGAATTAGAGTTCTGATATTGGAATTTAGTAGCTGCAATGGCAAGGTCCTTGATGGTAAAGAAGCGTTCTATCCCTTGCCGATTGATTGCTGTATGAATGGGTCCTAATGCTTCAATCACGCCCGGAGTCCTCATGAGATTCCTATGTTTATTCCACAACTGTAATGGATCTCTAGGCTCATCTCTTACAAATAAGTCTAATCCGTTTTCTTGTCTTTGAAAGGCATTATAGGCTTTAAGCCATTTGATTTGATCAACTCCAAATGAAACAAATGCCTGTAGTTGGATATCCCCGACAAAAGGGTCGGGGTTCTGCTCTATCTTGATCTAACACGAGGTTATGCAAATAGAATTCACACAATAATCTTTGAACATTTACTCCATAGTGCTTACAACAATTTATAAAATCATTAATAGTATTAATTTGTATAGGGGCTCCTGCTTTGACAGCCTTAATTTTCAATTGCAAATATTGTTCCATTAAAAACAAGGCATAATTCTTAGCAGGGCCTCTACATGCTAGGACGTTAGTGTACAAAGAGCATAAGGTATCCATCTTCTTGATAACTACATGTAAGCTATGAGTTACCTTTGCGACTTTTTCTTCTTCCTTTCGCCATCCTTCAAAAGCCTGGCTTTCGGATAAATTGACATTCCTTAGCTGTTTTTGTAATTCTTCATACTTTTCTCTAGAAACCGTTTGTTCTGTGAGTTTTTCTACTACTTTTTGAGCCTGCATCAAACCTTCTCATAGGGTTATTGTCCTCGGATCACTGTCCCACGTAGTAGTGGCAAGTGGAAGATTTACTTGAATATTATTATTGCGTCACCTCGTGTTTATGGTTTGTATTCCTTCAAAGGATTGTGCCTCTGTCTGAACTTCTTTGTCATAGGGTGATATATCATCTGTTTTCACTTCAACATGGGCAACAGTTGAATGCTATTCCTTTTGCTTTTGAACTGCAATCTGCACTTCAACAGTGTTTTGAACGGCAGACTGTTCTTCAACAGGGTTTTGAACAACAGACTACTCTTCAACACGGTTTTGAATAGCAGGCTGGACGTGGGTCCTCTGAACCTTTTTCTTGGGGGGTCTCACCGGAGTGGTTGCATGTCTTACCCCCGAAGTCCTTTTTGCTCTCTTTCTCATTTTCAAAGCCCTGATTTGTTGTCCAAGTTGTGCTATCACATTCAACAACCTTTGTTGTTCTTTTCGTAGTCTTTTAATTTCTTCTAATTTCTTAGAAAGAACAGTTGTCTGTTTACTCGGGCTTGGACTGCCATATCGGCCAATTCCCTGGTTTTCTTCTTGGGGTGCTCCTTCATTGTTCTATTTGGGTTGCTCAGGAGTAAAAACCCTAGCCGGTTCTGTTATTTACTGGGTGACTTCTTTTTCCACCCCCTCTTCTTCTTGGAATTCTTCCAGTGTGGTCTGGCTGGGAACGGATTGTTCCTCTTCTGTATCACTTTTCTCTCTTGTCATACTTTCATCATGAATAAGATGATTCTCTTCTTCTACTTCCTCGTTGTGTAATTCTTCGGGTGCATTTTTGTCCTGCGCAGAATGCTCTTTTGGTTCTTCTTCAATCTGGAGGCCTAGCAGGCTGAGAGGTTGGGCATATTCGCCCATATTGGCCAGAATTCAGGCCAATTCATCCTCTTGCAAGGGATTTTGCAATGGGCTCTCTTCACATTGCTCTGTTTCTTCCTCCTCCTGCCTAGGCTGCTCGGTCTCTTCCTCCGTTTCTCCTTCCTCATTTCCTTCCAATCCTTTCTCATTCTCTTCTCCTTCCAATTGTGGGGGTTGCTCATCCCCTGAATCGTCTATCTCTACTAGTTGGCTAGTATTCCCTTGGGAATTTTCCAGCCTCCCTCTAATCCATGCCAGTCTGACTGGTTTCCTTCGTTTCAGTGGTCTATTTGGTGTACTGGTAGCATGCTTACATTTTTGGGCCATCATAGTCAGTCCCCTGTCTATCATGGCAATTAGCTCTTCCTAGTTGCTCTATTGCTGAGCAAGACTGTGGCTAACTATTAGCCGTATCAGCCCATGGTGACTTACTACCGATTCTACATGTTGCGATTTTTTCATACTTCGGGAAACATCATGAAGTAATGAATTTAAAAATGCAGGTAAGTTCACAGAGCATTTCTGTTTTAATACAGCTAAGAGTTTAAGGTGTCATGGTCTTACCACATCTTTCCTGCCTTCACAAGTGATGTAGCTCTGGATGATCTTTGCCAATTCTTCCCACGGCTCCCCCAATGCTACTGGTAGGACTCCCTTTCCTCTGACTGTCAGGTTCTGACCTTCATCTTGGAAGATATTTATGATCTTTCGTAGTCTCTCCTTCTTTAGAGTCCACACAGGGCCAGTGGCTGGCAGTCCGGAGACCTCTGCAATTATGTCATCGGTGACTGCTATGTGTCTCCCCCTTATTGTGGAGTGATATTCTTGCAAGTTCTGCAAGAATTCTATTGCTACAGTCTCGTTGGATTCCTGTACACGATTAAGACAAACTAGCCATCCTGCCCTTGGCAGGATTTCACATGCAGCATCAGAAACTGTCAATACCTGTGGTTCTCTCCGAATTGATCTTCCTCCCATGCTTTAGCTCACTGTAAAAACGTAGAGACGACAATGGAACAACAGTCTGTTCACACTGTTAGAAATACAGAGAAAATAACAGAACAACAGGGCTCATTCACTTACTAATTACTACAGAGCATAATATGGAAATGGCTTAGGAACAACAAGCCATGCAGATTGAAAAAAATATACTATTGAGCCTTGCTATTTCCAAGTAAACAGTTTTCCGAATAATAGTCTGACACGTATACCAGTAAATTATGAGGTCAGATGCCTCCCCCCTGTAATGTGATAGGCCGCCCTTGGCCATCAAATGAGGGAGCGACGTGCTGACTTGCCATAGTATAGAGTCATAAAGGAATAACGTATGCCGAAATGCCATGTTTTACAAAAGGAGCAGGTTGCCGAAATCGAGGTGTATAGTAGGATTGTTTAACAAACAAGAGAATGCTATGATATGATGCGAGGCTGGGAGGATAGGACAACTCACGTGCACGAAAAGTCCGATGCGGTCATTATCAACTTTTTCTATCATGATTGGCCATAATATATTTTCATGTGTTTAATGGTTTGGGGAAATGATATAAATAATCTTATGTGACATATTACAAAGGTATAAGACAAAGAAGGGTGTTGATGATTACTATTGGTGTATAAGGAATGTGACTTCAATACCATTAACAGAGCTCTGTTGCCGACAGGTGTCCATAACCTTGATAGAGTTGTTTGTTTCACCCATGGAACCATGATCCTTTGTGTATGCTTAGGAAGTGTTGTGCAATGTCAAAATGGAGGCCATTATGCTGGCTTGGTAACCAGTTAAACCATAATGCCATTCACCAGGAAGGAGTGAAAGGTGGGTAGGCCGGCTTGTGATGAGACCTCCTGTTCCAAGGACTCTTTATTTTTTCTGATGTGCCTCTTGGATCATATCCCTAGTGTGGTGGCCATAGTGGGAATGCCACTTCACTTTCTTCCTTATGATCATGGTAGGCTGGCTCTTGATGAGACCCCCTATCCTGCATTTGACAACCCATAAGTTATATAAACATTTTTCTCTTTTTTTTTTTCTTTTATAAAGTACTTTCCTATGTATACACAAAGGGTGGTTCAACACCCCTTAAGAGTAGGAATGGTGGAAGAAGTCTACATCTCAATAGAAAAATATACCCTTTGTTATTATTCCTAAATAATGATGAAATAAGATTATGAGAAATTTTAAAAAAGAACCACCATGATAAAGATAACCAATCATATCAGTATTAGTATGATAATGACAGCAAAAGTGATGGATAATTGTGTCCTTTCCTCTTTCCTCTTATCAATTCAAAGCAATTTCTTATAAAAATAGCGATTTTATATAATTTACTGATTTCAATATGCTCTAGTTTTGTATCCAATGCATAAGTGTATAGCTGTGCTCCAAAAGACTCAAAATTATTATATATTGAGAAGAACAACAGTTGTCCTTTCATTGGAATAGCAAGGAGAAAAAGGAATACGAGAATGTTGTTATTTCAAAAAGGAAGAGCAAAAAGTACAAGTGTTGTTCCTTTGGGAAAGGAACAACAGAAAACGCAATTGCCATTCCTTTGGAGATGGAACAACAAACCCCAAAAGTGTTGTCCTTTTGGAAAAGGAACAACAAAAAACACAAGTGTTGTTCCTTTGGAAAATGAACAACAAAAACCAAAAGTGCTATTCCTTTGGAAAATGAACAACAAAAAATGCAAGTGTCATTCCTTTGGAAAAGGAACAACAAAAACCAAAAGTGTTATTCCTTTGGAAAAGGAACAACAAAAAACACAAGTGCCGTTCCTTTGGAAAAGGAACAACAAAAACCAAAAGTGTTGTTCCTTTGGAAAATGAACAGTAAAAACCAAAAGTGCTAAAGGAACAACAAAAAATGCAAGTGATATTCCTTTGGAAAAGGAACAGAAAAGTGAAAAAGGAACGGCTAATACAAAAAGTGTTGTTCCTTCGGAAGAGGAACAACAAAACGAAAGTGATGTTCCTTTGGAAAAGGAATAGCAAAAAAACAAAAGTGCACACAAATTTTGTTCCTTCAGAAAAGGAACAACAAAAACAATAGAATTGTTGATTCTTTGAAAAGGAACAGCAAAGTGAAAAAAATATGTACAGAGAATAATTTATGCTAACAAAGCAAAAGAATTATGTACAAAATGTAAGAACAGTTGAATCACTTTAATGAACTAGAGGTGAGGAAGATTTCTCTTCCTCCACCAAAATTTGCATGTCGGAGTCTTTGCGGAGTTGTTGTTAGAAGGATTCCCGAGTAAGTGGTTTGCATATAGTCGAACTCGGTGGCCGTTTTCCTTGAAGGTATGTCTAGATCCATCAATGGTGATTAGGGTAAGGGTGCCATTATCATGTACCTTCTGGATTTCGTATGGCCCCAGCCAACGAGTCTGAAGCTTCCCGAGAAAATCCTGAAACCTGGAATCGTATAAGAGCACCCAATCTCCTTTGCGGAAGACTTTCTTTTTAATGAGAGCGTCATGCCATTTAGTTTGTTGTTGTTGGATTAATGCAGTGTGTTGAAGGGTAGAGAGCCTGATCTCATCTAGCTCATTGATCTGTTGTAATCTATTAATTTGTGCCTCGTTTAGATCTAGACCAACTTCTTGTGTTGTTCGCAATGTTTGGATTTCAAATTCTATGGGAAAAATGGGTTCCTTTTCAAATACCAATTTGTATGGTGAATAGCTAGTAGTGATTCTCCATGTTGTTCTGTAAACCCACAGGGCTTCTGGTAATCTTGCAGCCCAATCGCATCTATGTGATGCAATGGTTTTTGTTAAGATTGCTTCTATTATTTTATTGCTACTTTCTACTTGACTATTTGCCTGTGGGTGGTATGGAGCAGTAATTTTATGTTGGATATGATAGTTTTTAAGTGTTGCAGCAATCTTGTTACCAGCAAACTGTGGTCCACCATCTGTAATTATGTCTATTGGAAGCCCATATCGCACAAATATATGGAACAGGAACTGTATGATGGAATCCTCTGTAGCTCTTGGCAATGCCTCTGCTTCAACCCATTTAGTGACATACTCTGTTGCCACCAGAATATATGTTTTCTCGTTCGAGGATGGGTGAATTGGACAAACGAAATTGAGTGCCCATCGCTCGAATGGTTCAATAACCAGCTGTGGATTCAAGGGAATTTCATCATACTGACCAGGTCGTCCTGATCTTTGGCAACTGTCACAAGCTTGAACAAACTTCTTTGCATCTTTGAAGATCATGGGCCAATAATACCCTGTTTGCAACACCTTATGTCCAGTTCTCTGATCGGCAAAGTGTCTGCCACATGGTCCATTTTGACAAGCTTTCAAAATGTCAAAAATTTCATCCTCCCGGATGCATCTCCTGATGTGCATATCTGCTCCTATATGGAACAGGTAGCCCCCAATCTAAGAAAATCGATCACTTTGCTGGACAATCTGTTTTCGTTCATTAGGGGTAAGATGTTTCGGTAATTTGCCTACTGCTAAGTAATTTGCAACATCAGCATACCAGGATGTTTTAACAGTGATAGCAAACAGATGCTCATCTAGAAATTGATCTTCAACTGCTGCTGCATCCACTAGTTTGGGGATCTGCGAGAGAAAGTCAGCTACAGGATTTTCTTTTCTAGGTCAGTCCTTGATTGTGATATCAAATTCCTGCAATAAAATCAACCATCTAGTTATTCTACCATTTGTGATTGGTTTATTTGCTAAATATTTTATGGCAGAGTGATCTGTATACAAGATAACAGGATATCTAGTAATGTAATGCCTAAACTTATTGACAACATGTATTACAATTATTGAATTGAGGCTTCTGTGATCCATAAGCAGAACTTCGGCGAAAATCACATGAGGAAAGACCTTTGTCGACGCGTTTCGAACCAACTAGTGTGGTTCATCGTCAGGACAAGTTGAAGAAATAGATCCAGCTTAGCATGTTAAATAGTCTGAGCAGAGACTCCAACGACTAAATCGACCAACGGCTAATTTTGACCTACGGCCCATAGGTCAAATTACTATTCATAAATTTAATATTATTATTATTTTTAATATTAATACATAGAATATTTTTAATGGTTAGTTATAAAAATTAATTAATTTATTTATTAATATATATATATATATATATATATATATATATATATATATATATATATATATATATATATATATATATATATATATTAAAGTTATAATATTAGGTTATTAATAAAAGTTAGGATTCAAAATAAATAAAATATTATTAGTGGTTAGTTTAAGAAGATAATTCGCTTATTTATTTAAATTATTCACTGATTATTGTTAATATAAAATATATATATATCATATAGTTAAGGTTAAAAATATCAATAATTTAATTTAAATGGTTAGTTAGAAAAGGTAAATTATTTAATTTAATTATATGTTAATAATATAAGTAATTTTTTGTTTAATTGAGTTATTTATTAAATACAATTAATATTATATTAGTAAAATAGTCTTGATAATAATATATTATTAATATTAGTAGTGAAAATATAATTATTAATTTAATATTATTAATATTAATATTATTATTATTATTATTTATGGAAAAAAGTTAAATTAGGTAAGATATATAGATAAATATAATCTTCGGTTATTTAGATAAAGTTAGGTAAAAAACCGTTTAAAAAAAAATAAATAAATAAATAAATAAATAAAATAATAAATAAATAAATTAACAAATTAATTAATTAATTAATTAATTAATTAAAAAAATAAAAATAATAATTAAAAATAAATAAATAAATAATAATAATAAATACACGTAAATATAGGGTATATAAATAAATAAATACGGTTTTTATTTATTTATTTATATACCCTATATTTAGGTGTATTTTTTATTATTTTTTATTTTTATTTTTTTAATTAATTAATTAATTAATTTATTATTTATTATTTATTATTTTATTTATTTATTTATTATTATTAAATTTTTTTTTTTCAACGGTCTTTTACCTAACTTTATCTAAATAACCGAAGATTATTAATTTAATATATCTATATCTATATCTATATCTATATCTATATCTATATCTATATCTATATCTATATCTATATATATATATATATATATATATATATATATATATATATATATATATATATATATAAATAAATAATTTTGATAAATAAACTATATTAAAGTTTTTTGTTTTTTTTTTTTGAAACTAACCCTTAAAAGTATTTTTTTGATGATGATGATGATGATGGTTAACGTCCGCTGAGACCAAATAATGGTCTATCGGACCTAAAGAAACAAATTATCTATTTTGATTTAAGATTTTATTCCTATGCTCAAAAAGCTTGGAGAGAAGCCTCCCGAGCTCACTATAATTTTGACATTGTAAAAGGCTAGGAAGGTCAGTATTGTAACAAATATTGTGAAATTGAGATCTAATGTGGTTATACGTGGGGCACTCTAAGAGGAAGTGGTTTTCATCCTCGATGTTCCTATTCTTACATATATGGCAGATCCTTTCCATCCATGGCGTTTTAGGAACTGCCCAACGACCTGTTTCACTATGGAGCTCATGAGAATTCGTTCTAATCTTTGCTATATTAATTTTCTTCTTTGAGCTAGTTAAAATAGAGAGATACTTTTGATCTTCTAGGGTGGGGTTGATGACCTTCTTATAATAACTTAATTTTCTTTTAGCCGCTAAGTCTTTCTCGCACCACATTTTTTCTTTGAACTTAGAAGTAACAATATCTTTAATGTTATTTATGTTTTGCAATGCATCATTTTCGTTGATCTCCCAATAGTTTAACCAGGCCCTTGTGTCTTTATGCCACCCTCGATTGAGCCTTAGGTGGTTTTGGCTAGAATTTAAAGCTAGCTTAGGAAGTCTATGATCGTTTATCTATATATCTTACCTAATTTAACTTTTTCCATAAATAATAATAATAATAATAATAATATTAATATTAATAATATTAAATTAATATTTATATTTTCACTACTAATATTAATAATATATTATTATCAAGACTATTTTACTAATATAATATTAATTATATTTAATAAATAACTCAATTAAACAAAAAATTACTTATATTATTAACATATAATTAAATTGAATAATTTACCTTTTCTAACTAACCATTTAAATTAAATTATTGACATTTTTAACCTTAACTATATGATATATATATATTATATTAACAATAATCAGTGAATAATTTAAATAAATAAGCGAATTATCTTCTTAAACTAACCACTAATAATATTTTATTTATTTTAAAAATATTTTATGTATTAATATTAAAAATAATAATAATATTAAATTTATGAATAGTAATTTGACCTATGGACCGTAGGTCAAAATTAGCCGTTGGTCGATTTAGCCGTTGGAGTCTCTGCTCAGACTATTTAACATGCTAAGCTGGATCTGTTTCTTCAACTTGTCCTGAAGATGAACCACACTGGTTGGTTCGAAACGCGTTGACAAAGGTCTTTCCTCATGTGATTTTCGCCGAAGTTCTGCTTACAACATGTATTACAGCTAGAAATTCCTTTTCAGTAACGGTATAATTGAATTCAGCAGGGGATAAATTCTTGTTAATATAATAAATTGCATATGGTTTTTTATCTTCTTCCTGCCCAAGGACTGCTCCAATAGTTGTATCTGAGGCATCTGATGAAATTTGAAATGGCAGGTCTCAATTTGGACCTCTAAGGACTGGGGCTATTGACACAAGCCTCTTCAGATCCTGGAAAGCACAGTCACATTTTTCTCTCCAAAGAAAGTCAACATTACCTGTCAATGCATATAGAGGTGCAGCAATATGCGAAAAACATTCTATAAATCTTCTATAGTAACCAGAGAATCCAAGAAAACTGCGTACCTCTGTTTGAGTGGTGGGAGTGGGAATTAGTAAAATTATTTGAATTTTGGCTGGGTTTACCGGTATGCCAGCTGCTGAGATATAATGGTCTAGAATAAGTCCTTCAGTCATCATCATATAACATTTTTCATGGCTCAAACAGAGCCTAGTGGCAATGTAACGCTGCAAAACTTTTTCCAGTGTGTCCAATGCTAGGTCAAAATTGTCTCTGTATGGTGTAAAATCATCCATGTATACTTCGAGTCCTTCATTTATTAAATCTAAAAAGATGTTGAAGATAGCCCTTTGAAATGTGGTAGGAGCATTGCATAAGCCAAAAGGTAGAACTTTGTAAGCAAATGTTCCCCAAGGACAAGTAAAAGTGGTTTTGTCTTGGTCTTCAAGGGCAACCTGAATTTGATTGTATCCACTGAAGCCATCTAAGAAAGAAAAGAATTTCTTTCCTGCCAGAGTGTCTAATACTTGGTTAATGAATGGAAGGGGAAAGTGGTCTTTTTGTGTTTCTTTATTTAGTTCTTTATAATCTACACAAATCCCCACTTCCCATTCTTCTTTGGTACCAAAACAAGTGGAGAGACCCATTTACTATCGGAGATAGGGTAGATGAAGTTCAGCTTTTACAATGTCTTTTAGATGAGGATTAAGTCTCCTTTGTGGTTGACGAAAAGGTTTCACATCTTTTTCTATGTAAATGTGGTGTGTACATAACTGGGGATCAATTCCTTTCATATTAGGATAGTCCCGTGCAAATGGTTCTTTGTATTTCCTCAGTAGTTAGATGAGCTTCTCTTCTTGTTCGGAAGTCAGGTTGGCATTAATGTTTAAAGTCTTTTCGGGTCAATTTCTACAATTTTACTATTTGAGATAGAGGTAGTAGGTATTGTTTGATCGTGTGTATCTTTAAGATGATCTTCTTCTAATTCATTATCAAATGCTGCTTCTATCATGTGATGCTATATGCGGGATCTGGTTTTTGTTTGGCTAATAAAATTGTTAATGGCATCGTCTTCTGTTTGGTCTTTGAAATCAAGGGCCTCTTCTATGGTTAATGGAGATCTAATATTTTCGGTGAGGTATGATACAGGATGCTTGTTAGTTTTTATTACTGTGACACTTGGCTACGTTGGGGGATATAAAGCTAGATTTTTTATATTTCCCCCCCTATTTATGGTCATACTACCTTGTCAGCAGCCAATATAAGCATCGACAGTTGCAAGCCAAGGTCTGCCTAAAATCAATGGATGTCCATTAAGTTGCTTTTTGGGGTTCATTATCAGAAAAACAGCTGGATATTCCCAGGAGTCAACGGATACCATAACATCATGTAGTGTGCCTTCTGGCTGAACCACAGATCGGTTAGCCAGTTCTAATAAAGTGGAGGTCAGTTCTACTGATGTAATGCCTAGTTTTTAGCAAGTGGTGGTTGTTAAGATATTAATTGCAGCTCCTAGATCAACTAAGGAATTTGAGAAGGTTTGTCCATTGATTTGCCCAGTTACTATTGGATTCCTGGGTCTTCATATTTAACGGGTGTTTCTTTCCCTGATAATAAGTCGGATAGAGTGCCAACTACTTGGACTTTTGGGTTGTTTGTTATTTTCCTCCTTGGTTTCTTTATACATAGCTCTTTGATAGTATTTGCATATATTAGAATGTCTTGAATAGCTTGGAGGAGTGGGATTTTTATATAAAAATTTTGTAGTTCACCCAGAATGTCAAAATCAGGGTATTTTATAGGTCAAGGTATAATTAGGCGTTCTGGGAATGGAGGAGAGGATATGGTTGCTGGATTATGAATTTGTTGTCTGGTCACATCCTCTTCTTGTGGTGGTTGTTCCATAGGTAATTGGTTTTCAACTTGAGCTGTTTTATCTCCCTCTATTTCAATGATATGCCCAGATCTTAATTGAAGGTCATTACACTCCCTTAATCTCTGGTGTCTTAATTATTTGAATGGATTGGACTGGTCTATTATTTGGATTGGGGTTGGGTTGGGCTGGGAGTTGCAGTCTTAAGTTAGGCTGGGGGTTTTGTTGTAACGATGGCAGTGTAGGTTGAGGAAGCGGGATGGTTCCTACTGGCTGATTCATTAGTCTTTGCCAGTTTGTCTGCCAGGCTTGACTCTGTGAAGTAGGAGGAGTCCATTGTGTTGGATATGCATTTTTTTACCAATATGGTGGGGTATAGGGAAAATTTGGCCAATTGGGTTGGCTTGCTTGATTCAGCGATGGAGATGATGAAGGAAATGATCGTTGTGACCAATTCGGGAAGGGAGGTTGATTTTGCCACATTGTATTATATTGTTGAGCATGATATTGTGGAGGTTGAAAAGAAGGAAATGGGTCTGAAAACATACCTGATTGTCGTGGCTGCCATTGACGGCACTGATTAAGTAGATACACTGATTCTGGATCTTCTTCTGCTTCCTTGTATATTGATTTCAATCCAGGAAGTGAGGGGCAGTTCTATGTGGAGTGGTCTTTTATACAAATGGCGCAAACTTGGACTGCATCTAATGGACACTCCTTATGGCTGTGTTTCTTTCTACATCTGGGACAAAAGATTTCCAAATTATGTTCTCCTTCTGCTTGCTTTTGTTTGGCTTGCATAATATCAAGTTGTGTTGTCAGTGTCCCCAATATGTCAGTTTTAAAATTTTCTAATAAATTTCCAATTTCTGCACGAGTTACTCCTTTTGCCGAAGTTCTATTATCTCTTGCAAACTGATCATGTTTTGTTGGTTTTAGTCTTGTGCTGCCTCTTGAGCTCCTGATACATAGATTAATAATGTCAGAAAAATTTCCTGATAAATATATCCTTTTCCCATAATATTTAGTGTTTCAATCCATTGTTCCTTCATTCCCCTAATTAATGTTATTTTTAATACATTAGCAGGTAAGGGTAATGATGCATAAGGAGATCTTTGAAGATTATACTAGAAACATTCAACATATTCTTCTAATGTTTCGTTTGTTCTAGCTACCATTTGAAATATTTTATCTTTTAATTCTCTAGACTTGCAATAGTCCTGATATTTTTTTAGAAAAGACTCTTTCATTTGGTCCCAGTTATTTATAACACCACCAACTAATCCCATAAACCATATTAGAGCAGCCCCTTTTAACGTGGAGGGAAATAATTTCAGTTTCTGGGGATCGGTGGTATAGTCATATCCTTTACACAGCATGTCAAATTCAAATAAAAATGCATCCGAATCTTCTGACATAAGGCCATGGAATGTAGGGATATGCTGGAGAGGGATTTCTTTCATAGGTGCATTAGTTGCAGTATCCACAATGGGGTATTGCAGTGTAGAGGTTTGGGTGTTTGGCTGGTTCTGGGCCATTTGGTCAAATATATGCCAATAACCTTCTGGGATGTCTATGAGGGTATTCCTAGGTTGTCAAGGGGGAATGAATCTAACGGGAATCGCCTTAACAACACTTCCTTTATCTAGGATGATGAGAGTGTCTAATGTTTGGGAGGGTTCAGGTTCTTGAGTTTCTTCAACTTCGTTATAAATGATTTTTGCAGCACTTCCCTTATTTGGGTTGCTTAATGGTTGTATTACCCCAAGAGTAGATTTTGGTTCTCTAGTTTCTCCTGTTTCTCCTCTTCCTTCACAAAGATTGCTAAGGTTCCCTTCTTGCAATGGTTTTGGGCTAGAATTTTCAATTTCTTGAAAATCTTGCTCTTCGGTTTGACTATGCACCTTAGGAAAGGCTACAGATGGTGATCCTGTGGCCTGAAGGGAACTAGTAAGTTGTCTAGAAGTAACTTTTCTAGGTCCTACTGAAGGCTGAGATTCTGCTTTTTTACGGATTTCGTCTATAAAGATCGATCGACCAAGTGTCACCAACCCCTTAGATTTATCGGGCTTGGGTAGAGGTTTGGGATTCTTTTCAGGCTTTTTTCTACTTAGTCATGCACTCAAATCAACTGTTAAGTTCTACCCAAACAAAATAGCAATAAATCTATAGGAAAGTGGGTAGGGAGCAGGGCTATTACATACTCCATACGCAGGTTCTTACCTTTCATTTTTAAAACCCAGTTCTTTCCTAATAGGTTCTCACATTACTCCGAAAAAGAAACAAATGGCTACACTCTTCCCCGGCAATGGCGGAAAAATGTCGAGTCGTAAAAAGGGTCTTTTTCACATCTATTTACCCCACATTAACTTATCAATCCAGGAATGATTTGTTAGCTCAAAGAGTGTACTTAGTTTGAGGCATTCATTTGTCAGAGTAATGCTAGTAGTATAGTGCTCAAAATACAAGAGTAAATGGATGCTTAAAACAATATCTACTTACAACAAAACACTTTAAGACTTAAATCATTCATCTAGAAAACTAAGTAAATTATCAGTCAAGGGTACAGTAACAATAACTCATCCCTCTGTAAATTGATGTAACTGAAGATAATCAAGGAATAGATCATCAACCTGGGAACTAGACAACAAATGCCAATGCTCACTATAGTTTTAGATCGTTCAAAGCAATGAAAACGCAAATAACAGGAAATGGAACAACAACTATAATTGAAACAAAAACTAGGAAATGGAACAACAACTAGTTCTTATAAACAACAAAACCTTATTCTAAGGAGATAAAGGCAGCAATCGTATCCTACAGAAATCAGAGAGCAATCCTTACTCTAAGAATAAATCAGACAACAAATGGAAATAGAACAGAAACTGATTAGCAATGAAATATAGAACAACACTTAGAGCCAATAGTGAATGTACAGTAAACCGAAATAAATAACACACACATCACATCTAGATATTAAGAGAAATAGTAATCTGACTCCGATACCACAAATATTAATCTCAGTTATAAAGGATAACGATCACAATTTGTAATGGAACAATAATGTCAATTGAACAATAATTGTAATTAAGTATAAACCATAGATGAATACAGTAATACCAACTTAAGAATGTTATAGCCCGGTTACTCTGTAATTGAACAACAATAGCATTCTGTAAAGAACAGTAACGTTACATCAATGATTAAAAGAACAACAATGTGTTACAAGGTCAAAATGAACAATACGACATTCCTGTCACAGAAAACGATATTGTAAATATAACAAAGCTGTGATGTAAAATAACAAAGCACATGAGATTACCGAACAAAGCTGATAATGAAAACCACGCACGAATTAGAGATAATGGTACGGGAGCAAGTGTTCCACTAGGGTTGGGCCCTTAGCCTCCAGGGATACACTGCTTGAGATTATTCCAGGATCAAAGATGGAACAACAACCAGATTTATATTAAAGCATCCAAGCAAAGTTACAATCGATCACTTCTCAACGAGAGTTGATGATCAAAGTTTTAAATACAATGAGAAATTACATAAGAATAATGACAGGTCTCCCTAGGCTAGCAGTGCTGCCCCCTTTTATAATAGCCGAGCGGAGATATCAATGATGCAAAAATAGTTAAGATTGTGATCCCTCAAGATCAAATGATCCTAAGGGATTCGCCAAACTATTAATTCCAGTTATCCCTTTGTTCTCTTGCACTGATTTGATATCTCCTTTTCCTTTCCTTGGTTGATGCACTTCAATTTGGATCGCCTTGTCTGCATATGGTTTCCTACCACAGGGACAACAGTTAACTCCGCCTTGTCTTTTTCCTTGGGACGAAAATCTTTCATTTTTCCCTTTTTCTGCATAAGAAAATGACGATTATTAGTTGTTTTGCGTTACATACAAATCTCATAGATTTTTCCATAATTTATTATTATTTACGTAGTTCATGATGCAAAGGGATTATGAGTTTTTAAAGAAAAGATGACAAAAAATCAATAAAACATACCTTCTTCAGTACTCCACAATTCCTCTTTGATAATTTTCCTACTCTTGTGAGCTCTCCTAGGCCGTACATTTATGTCTCTTGAACTGTCACTTAGTGTTTCTTCTTCATAGCTTGACTCACTGTTTCTTGCCATGGTGCTTGGTGCTTATCTTAGGGAAGGGATGTGATGATGATGTGGTGAAAAATGATAATGAGGGAGGACAAGGGTGATGAGTATGAAGAGATTTTACTAATGGAAAATGGAGTTGGGGGATGAAGGGATTAGTTTTGGGAAACTAGGGTTTAGTGAGGGATTTAGGGTTTGGTGAAGGGAATTAGTTGTTTTAGGGGAGTGGGATATGGAAAATAGGATTAATGGAGTGATTTAGGCAAATGGAAGAGGGAAAAGGGTTTAATGATGTTTTTTATGATGGTGGAGTGAAAATTGCACAATGTAATGGAAAACAATGAAGACAGCTAGGGTTTCACTTTCAATATGCAAAACTCATGAAGGACACAAGCATGACATCAAATTTAGCTCTAGGGAAATGATCACTTACTTGTAGAATGGAAATACAACATTTTTGAGGGTTATTGAGCAATTTGGAATGATTTGGCAACTTATAGACTGATGCGCAGCGCACTGGGCCTAATGCACAATGCCCTCTTGATGCACAGCGCCCGTGCAAATTTACACTGGCAAAAAGTGACTGATGCACAGCACCAGTCTGATGCACAGTGCACTGCCTCTGATGCGCAGTGCCAAGCAAGTTTGCTTGAAAAACAGGGTTTTTGACCTTCTTTGCTCCAAATCACGATTTTTTGCTCTCCAATGGTCTTTTGCACAATGAAATGATGAATGACACTCCTTTGACTTTATATATGGATGGCTTTAATTTTTTTACTTATTCAAACCCACTTTTCTAATGTCCAAGTCACTTTTGGTCATTAGCTCTATTTTTTCATTTAAATTGACTTTTCTTGGTCACTTGGTAAACTGATGCATTGATACTTTTTCTTTTATCTGCAGTGGCTGGAGTTGGCAAGGTGAGCAAGGGCATCAACTGGAACTTATTACATATAGAAAACATTTCAAATTACATAAATTTTGTACATAAAAATAAAAAATTATGTTTTCACCTCAAAATAGAGCTTTGAGGTAAAAATCATTTATTGAGCATATTATTAGTGAAATTTTGATTTGATGAGCTTATAAGACCACCTTATGTGCCTGCTGACCCTTTATTGAGTTTTTTATGAACATGGTGGTAAACCCTAAACCTAGTGAGACCTAAAACCCTAAAAATGGCTTTGGTAAATGGAATAAAATAAATTAACAGCAAATGACCTGAACATGTGAAAACAGGCCAACAGGTAAATGCCATGAGGGAAAATGACAATGAACCACTACCGTCAGTTGATCCATGACCTAATGGAATGAAAATGATCGGATGGGACACCTAATATGCATGCAAAAATAGAAATTTGATCACTGATGGAGGGACAAAGATATCGACACTAACAGGATGATGGATAAAATATCCATAGTTGATCGAAAAACTGAACCATCAGTGAGGAATCCTAACTTTTGCGGACAACAGCAACAACAGTTCAGAAATCGATAGAGAGAGCAGCGAAATCAAGATCCTCAAGGTCAAGTGAAAGCTCCATTTCAACAAAACTATACTGAAGGCCAGGAAGAAGATGAAGAAGAAATTGTAGAAGCAAACCACTTCTTTCAAGAAGATGAACTGCCTACTTTCCTAACAAAAGAAGATCAGTTTTCTGAAGACTCTTTTATACCAGATGACCAACAATTTGTGCTTGCAAGTGAATATCTGTGGGCTGATAGGACTAAAGAGTACCAAAGAGGATATCAGAATGCCCTCAGTCATCTCCAAAAGCAGTACAATTTAAGAAACATAAATGTGCCTATTACTATAATTCAGAAAAGACAAAATTTGCAAAAGGACGCACCAAGCAAAGAAACCCCTCCTACAGGCTAGAATAAAGACAAAGCTATTGTCACATAGAATCAGGATAGAACTAATGAAGCCTCTACTAGCAATGTGAGGAAGGACAAAGAAATGCAAACTGAAAGCCAAAAGAAGGAAACTCAAGCTAAAGGCCAAACAGAAAGGAAGGACATCGCTTCAAAAGAGGTAGAAAATCAATCTAATCTTTTTAGTTTGGGAAATGAAATTTCTAAAATTAAAGATAGCCATTCCCCTCACTGAATTGGTAAGGAATGACAAATACAAATTTCAGATTGAAAAAATGCTTAGGGTTGATCAAATGTGTAATACAGTCAATGTAGTTGATGATGAGCCAACCATCCTTTTTGGTCCAACCTTAGAAAGAGCTCTTGAAGATAGTGAAATTCCTCCTTTTTATCTGAGTCTTAAGATTCATGACCTTATCCTTCATAATGATATGCTAGATTCTGGCGCCTCTCATAATTTTATGCCTAAAGCCATCATGGATAAACTAGGACTGAGCATCACCCGACCTTACCAGGATCTTTATTCTTTTGATTTTGAAAGGGTGAAATGCCTTGGACTTATTAAAGACTTGGTAGTGTCCTTAGACCAAATCCCAACCAAAAATGTACTAATGGATGTTGTAGTGGCTGATATTCCTCCTAGGTTTGGCATGTTACTTTCAAGATCTTGGGGAGAAAAATTAAAGGGCACTCTGCAGGTTGATTTTTCATACGCTTCTATCCCTGTTTTTGGACAGCTCCGGAAACTTTATAGAGAAAAGAAGATGAAATTTATTATCAACAGTAAGGAAAAGCCTGTCAATCATCCTATAGATGTTTTTCATACTGATCTGGACTCTTTCATTCTATTTAGTGATATGGATTCTGTTGATGATGAAAGTCAGTTAGTAGAAATTTTAGAAGTCCCTAACCTAATGGGTAGCATACATGAAACTATCACAGCAGAAAGTAAAGAGGTATGTGAGAAATCTAGACAACCTATAAATCCTATTGAAGAGATTCAAATAATAGTGCAGAAAATAGAAAACTCTAAGCTAGCCATTCAAGATCCTAAAAATTAAGAAATTCAGTCTTTAGAAATTCTTTTTCTAGATGAAGAAAATGGTCTTTGGACCATGGAGTTTGATGGTGCATCAGGAAGAGAAGGAGTAAGAATTGGTGTTTGGATACTTGGGCCATTACAACAGTCAAACAAAATCCCTCTGAATGTGAGAATGAGTTCCTACAAGCTGGCGTTTGAATGTTCAAATAATGAGGCATAATATGAGGCATTGATTGTTGGCCTCAAAATTCTGAAAAAGTTGGGAGAAAAAAATATTTTTGTTTATGGCAAATCCAAATTAGTGATCAAGCAAGTCAAAGGGGAATACCAGGCCAAACACCCAAGAATGAGAGCTTATCGCAATGTTGTACTTGATATTCTCAAAACTTTTCTAGAATATACACTATCTCTTATTCCTAGAACTCAAAATCTCATAGCTGATTCACTTATCACTACAGCCAGTATGGTGAAAATTCCTTTTCATTATAATCATAAGTATTCCATCCATGTTAAACATTGCCCAGCTGTCCAAAATAACATGACGTTTTGGCAAGTATTTGGTAATGATAAGAAAATAAATAGTTTTCTGCAGTTGGAAGGAGAGTTTCAGAATTCTCACATTGATGATGCATACAATTTTGATGATTCCCACATTCATTCAGCTGACACTGAAGTATTACAGCTCAAGGACAACAACATTCCAAGAGGCTTGGTGCCTTTGGAAGAGTTATTTGACAAGGATGATATCGCCAAGAAGCCCACCATGGTTCCTACTGAAAAGGGAGTAGAAGATGTTAACATTGGCACAACTGAGAATCCTAAATTGGTCAAACTATCAAAGTCTCTATCTCCTAAAACAAAAGGTAAGTACATGTATTTAATGAAGGAGTTTGCTGATGCATTTGCTTGGGATTATTCTGATATGAAATTTTATGATAAGAGTATCATTCAGCACATCATTCCTATAAAGCCGAATCAGAAGCCATTTCGCCAGAAATTGAGAAGAATAAACCCCAATTTTCTACCATCAATTGAAAAGGAGGTAAATAGACTTTATAAGTCTAGAATAATTTTTCCCATTTGATTTTCTAAATGGATGTCTAATCTAGTACCTGTGAGGAAAAAGACCGGGGAAATTTGTTTATGTATTGATTTCAGAAATCTCAATAAGGTGTCCCTGAAAGACAACTATCCCCTGCCTAAGATGGATCACATACTTCAAAAGGTGGTGGGATCCTCTAGGATGTCATTTCTTGATGGATACTTTGGGTACAATCAAATTCTGGTACACAAAGACGATCAGCTCAAGACAACCTTCACAACGCCATGGGGTACATTCATGTATGCCAAGATGCCTTTTGGGCTAAAGAATGCAGGAGCTACCTTTCAACGGGCTATGGACATAGCATTTGCAAATGAAAAAGATATATTTCTGGTTATCTATCTTGATGATCTAACAATATTTTCAAAATATGATGAAGATCACTTGCATCACTTGAGGATTGTTTTTCAGAAATGCGAAAAATTTGGCATCTCACTTAACCCAAAGAAGAGCTTGTTCGCCATGGAAGAAGGTAAGCTACTAGGACACATCATATCTAAAGATGGCATCCACATTGATCCTGCCAGAGTGGAGGCTATTCAGCAATTAGACTTCCCTAGTAATAAGAAAGAGATTCAGTCGTTCAATGGGAAAATTAATTTTTTAAGGAGATTTATTCCTAATCTAGTTGAGCACTTGAAAGAAATGACAAATATGTTGAAGAAGGACAACGAGGTAAAGTGGTCTTTAGAGGCTAAGAAATCATTTCATGCGGTAAATTTTGCATTATCTACTGCTCCTATTCTAATTAGCCCAGATTATACCTCAGATTTCATCATTTTTTCTTTTGCTTCTGAGCACACATTAGCAGCAGTCCTAATGCAGAAAAAAGATCAGAAAAATGAGTAGCCTATAGCATTCTTCAGTCGCACTATAAGAGATGCAACATTGAAATACAATATTATTAAAAAACAGGCATTGGCATTGGTAAAAGCCCTCAAGGATTTCTGAGTTTATATTCTACATTCACATACTATTGCTTATGTCCCTACTACAGCATTGAAAGAAATTCTTGTACAAACAGATCCAGAAGGCAGAAGAGGAAAATGGATTGTAGCAATGCTAGAATATGACCTGGAGATCAAACCTACAAATCTCATCAAAGGACAAGGGTTAGCCAAGCTTAGGGCAGAATCAAATCTACATGCACTGGATATTAATTTGATGGCTGCACTATCAGAAGAATCAGAAGAAAAGGACCCTTTCTTGCAAGTGTCTGATATGTTCATGTCTTCACCTTGGTACTCTAACATTATCTATGTCTTGCAACACTTGAATCCTCCTCTGGAATTTCTCAAACGTAAAGTTAGATCACTGAAACTCAAAGCTTCAAAATATTTTATATGTTGTTTTATTTTGGAAAGATCCTAGATGTGTGCTGGTGAATTGTTTAATAGAAAATGAAGCTAAAGATATAATGAAGGATTTTCATAAGGGAGATTGTGGAGGTCATCATTTCTGGAAAACTATAGTAAACAAGATCTTAAGAGTCGATTTATATTGGCCCACCCTCTTTTTTGATACATACAAAATAGTCATGAGCTGCCATGAATGTCATATTTTTCAAGGAAAGAGGAAACTTCTACCATTACCACTACAACCAATTTTGATTTCAGCTCCTTTCCAGCAGTGGGGCCTTAATTTCATTGGCGAAATCCATCCATCATCTTCAGCACAACACAAATGGATATTAACAGCCACTGACTAATTTACAAAGTGGATTGAAGCTATCGCAACCAGGCAAGCTAGTGATTTTGTCATCATTCAATTTCTAGAGTCTAATATCTTGTCTAGATTTGGCTGCCCACAGAAAATAATAATAGACAATGTTACTACTTTCAAATAATAAAAAATGGTGGATTTATATGCCAAATATCATATTGTGCTAGGACATTCCACTGAATATCATCCACACAGGAACGACCTAGCTGAATATTCCAACAAATCTCTGGTCAACATCATCAAGAAGGTCCTGGAGGCAAACAAGAAGAATTGGCATAAAAAACTCATCAATGCTTTGTTCGTGGACAGGGTCAGTACCAAAAAGCCAATAGGTATGTCTCCTTTCCAACTGGTATATGGCGTTGACATAGTATTTCCTTCATCTCTTGTTGTCCCAGTAATGAAAATCCTACAAGAATTGGATAGTGAAACTAATGACATACAAAGGAGAATAAACCAGATGATTCATTTATAGCAGACAAGAGAGGAAGTTTTTTAGAACACATCCAAACTCCAAGAGAAAATCAAAAAGATTTATGATCGCAAAACCAAGGAGGACAATTTCAATTTCGGAGATGTAGTCCATCGATGGGATGCGAAAAATGAAGACAAAGGCAAACATGGTAACTTTGAGAACTTATGGGAGGGACCATACAAAATTTCTGCATTAAGAGGAAATAATTCTTTCTTGCTGGAAGAAATGGATGGAAAATACTATTCAGGAGGGGCGACCAATGGTAGGCTTCTCAAGCACTACTATGTCTAAAATCCAAAAAAATCATCATCATTGTACATACCGGTGTGTATTTTACTTCTATCATTTTAGATAGCTTCCATTAGAGTTTGAAGCCCGAAGTGAAGGCCCTAAGGCTTTTTGAGTCAGTATTGTCTTCATTTTTTTTTTAGTTTTTTTGTCAGTAAAAAACAAATCAGTTTTTATGCATGTTGACTCCATTGCCCAATGAATAAGGCTACTTTGTCTACAGTATTCTTGACACATCCAAGGAGCTGCCATCCCTAGTTGGAGCTAATGTTAGTGTCAGTCTTGTTAGCCTATCACTTGGATCAAAAAATGCTTTTACCATGATATTTTCAAGCTTTTATCATCAAATTTTTCTGTTACTAGGCTTACACAACAAATTATCCAAGATGGAGTCATTATCTGAAATTTCACTCATGTTGGTTGCTCATCATACACCATGAAAATGGGTCAGGTCATCATCATCATTCCATTAGGTCATAAGGGTCTCCAAGGTCCACCATTTCTATAAAAAAATCAGAAATAAGTCAAACATGACAAAGCAAAGATTTGAAGAATTGAAACATGATTTATTCACATTTTCATGACATCAAAGTTTCAGAAGAAAGAAGCACCAACACTCAAGAGATGCAAAAAGCACATTTAAAATGGTAAAGATAAAATCTGCCTTCAGAAAAGTGAAAAAGCCAAGTTATTGCAGCAGGTTGGAAAAGGTAGGGATATCATAAGATCAAGCGAGCCTAAAGGATCAAAAGGTACAGAAAAGATGAAAAGACCAAGAACCAGAGGTCTCAAGGAAGCTTTTCAAGAGGAACAAAAACAAATATTGCTTAATGAAGACCTTGACCTAGAAGAGAGGATTGCCCTAGAGGTATATCAAGACAAAGAATATTTTCTCAACAAGGTAAACGAACACTTAGAGAAGCTCCTGGAGAAGGCAAATAGAGAAAATAAAATTCTCAAACATGTGGTGCATCATTATCAAGCTTAAAACATGATCGCCAATGTCAAAGTGAAACAACTTAAAAACAAGTTCAAGGAGGCCAAAAAAATAAAAAGGATGAGGGAAACTTAGGAGATGCTTGCTGAAGCATCCATGAAGGCATAAAAAACTCATTTTTACACCTTTCCTCCAATTTTGAGCTAATTCTGAGAATTTTGAGTTTTTGAGCAAATTTTGGTCTAAATTCAGAAATTTGACCTTTTCAAAAGTGCAACGCCTTGGTGCTGTTCTTTTTCCTCAGGCATCCATTTGAGGAAAGGCTTACATTTTTAGAAATGTCTTGGCATCCTCTAAAAACCCATTTTTCCATATTTTGCAGAGGTGGGTTAGTTTGGAAGAAAAAGGCAAAAAAGTGGCAAGAAACTAGCATTCTGGACCATTTTTTGACAGGTGCTGCGCTTCTAGACTGACCTTGGGAGAATGGATTTTTGAAGGTCTTTGCGTGCTCCAAATTCAGAAATTCAAATTGTTCTAGAAACTATACTTGAAGGGCTAGTTGACCATTCTCTCAGATTCTCATTTTGACCCATAGAAGGCACATGAAAATCAGCTCAAAGTTGGCACTACGCTTCTGCACTTTCTGTGTTTTTAATTGTAAAATTTCACTATGTAAAATTTCTAGTTTCTAGTCTGACTTGGTCAAAGTCAAGATTCTCTATGTAATGGCACAAGTTACGAGGCTAGGTGATGTAGGCATGAATAAATGCATATCATAGGTTGTTTTTGATGTTTATTAGGCCTCATAAAAGAAGAAAACTCCTAATCAAACTCTTCATGAGGTGTTTGAGTTGCACCTTCTCACTCTCACCTGTTGGTTGAGAGAATCTTGGAGTCAGTTCCTCCACCAAGGAATTTGACTCTTGAAGGTGGGAAAGTGGTCTAGGAGAGTCTATAAGTACTATTTCACCTCAAGAGAAGAGGGTTGAACTTTTTGTAAAGGAGGCTTGCATTGTAATCATCTTTCAGCTAATACAGACACATGTTGCAGCTATTTTCAAGGAACTCTAGCTCAGTGAGTTCATGGTGCTTGTACTTCATTATTTTTATTTTCTCATGGTCTAAACATCTTTATATACATTATATCTCTTCTTTCTATGAATGCCTTGTGCTAAAATACTCAGAATTCTTGTTTTTCAAGCTCTCTTATATGGTTTTCATAGTCATGTGTTTTGTCTTCCTAAGCTAATGAAATCATGTTTATATATGCTCATTAGTTTCTTCCACACTATATCCTCTATACCACACTGACAAATACTCAAATCACACCATGGCTTCTTAAATCTAGCTCCTTCTTATGTTTGCTCTTGTATTCCCACAACCTAGACCTACTTGTGGCTCCAAACCCTAAGTTCAACAAATCCTTAAAAAAAAAAAATTTCCACAAAAAACAAACAAATACACATATCTAGCCTAAAATTAATTTGCTTCAAAGTCATATCATTGATAATAGACTTAGAGAGATCCCTCTCATGCTCAGTAGGGCTAGCTACTGAGCTGAAGTGGTTTGAGGTTACCCTTGTCGATTTCCTTTTCAGCCTAGGAGATTGTAAGGACTAACACAAGGAATATAATATATTCCAACAAAATGTTGGTAAGAAAGTGTATCAAAGGGTTTCACTGCATTCTAATGAAGTTTTGTGTTGAAACAATTTCATTGAGGTTTATCAAACTTGACTAGTTTTTTTGGAAAATTTGTGCTCTATAAAAACAACAAGATCATGGAGTTTTGATGTGAACCATAGGAAGGAACCATCTAAACCACAAGAT
The DNA here is from genome assembly GCA_031772625.1 of Pinus tabuliformis. Lineage (NCBI taxonomy): Eukaryota > Viridiplantae > Streptophyta > Pinopsida > Pinales > Pinaceae > Pinus > Pinus tabuliformis. Next base: position 32,530,797 of record CM062816.1, read on the forward strand.
AATCATGCTATCGTTCATGTTTGGCCACAATTTTATGTTGTTCCTGATGAAGGTTTGGAAGACCTCGAAATATTTTGTTGGAGTGAGTTTCTTATATACAAGCCCTTTTGTGACACTGCTTTAGGTATTGGGTTGTCAACTAAAAATAATTTTCAGAATTGAAGGACTTTTAGATATCATGTGTGGCATGTCGATCGAGCCCTTTTCGAAATGAAGCTAATGAAGATAATGTTGAGCTGATTATACATGAAGACAATGTTGATTGCGATTTAGAAGAGTGGAAATTTTCTTCACGATTAGTTTCTCCAAGTTGTGTAAACATTTCAGACCTTGATAATATTGGTAAAAGGGACTTTTATATTGATGTTATAGACATTTTTGCGCAGTACAACCCCAAGCATGAAATGTCCATAGACCAAAGGCTCCTAAGTCCCTAAAAGTGTTCTTCTAACCCCTAAAGGAACAAGGTCAATTGATTACAGCTTCTCCCAAAAGTTCTCCATGAAAAACTGCTCATAACTGGTCAAAACAGGATCATTTCAGCTTCTCCATAGGAAAACTGCGTTGCATCTCACCTAAATACACTGTGGGACTACGTTGCATTTCAAAAAGACCTTCTATGGGGTGCGATGGGCGAGAAGTCACAAATGGTAGTGTCATTCCGCGAGGTGGAGAGGCATGGAAACTTCCAGAAACTTCTCCTGTGACACTTGCCTCTCTGAATTCGACCAAGGATGAGTAAGAGATCATCAATCTCCAAGTGGAAGCAAGAACTATCAGAGGGAAGACACTAATCAAATCACAAGCTGACTCATCTCCCTTACAGATACCTATATATGGATCCCTCATCCCAGAGATCCAGAGGCTGGAATTTTGCATATTGTAAGGAATTGTTGTTGGTTTCTTGAGACAACATCAGATTGTTGGGTGATCTAAGCTTTGTATGAGGTGAAGAGGGGCTTCCTTGCTGAGAGGATGATGCTGGGTCAGAACAACTGGTTGTAACTCCCTTGGCTCTTTCTTGTTTATCAATAAAAGCTATCCAAGTTTTCCTCCATACTCTTGAGTCATTTATGTTTTATGCATTTGTATGGTCAATTTACATCTGATCCTAGATTGTTTATGATTATAGATCCATGTTCTTGTATAGTGCTATGCTACTGTGATCTTACAGGTACTCTGTGAAGCTGGGCGTACAAGAGAGCAAGTAGCGAAAGACTATCAAGAGAAAGAGGAATCTTACTAGGAGATTAGCGCAAGACAGAGGTTAGTCTTCTTTGTTCTTCTCTCATCTATATTTCATAAAGGAAAAACGAAAGTAGCTTTACTTGTTTCTAAGGTAGCTACCACACCTTAGCGGGATAAGCGGTTCTATGTAGACACTTTTCCCTGTAACAAAATGGTGATTCCGCTGGGGACGAATTAGTTTGTTTGTTTATCTTCCTTGTTGTCTATTTTATAAACTTACAGACGGAGCTTGAAGTCGAGCCAGGTAGCTTTCAAATTGCATTTTCTATGCAAATGCAAAGTAGATAAATGCTGCTTCAATCAATCTCTGGGATTTGTTTATAACTTAAACAACTGATTCACAAACTCTCTGATTGCCCCTTGTGGTAGCTCTTAGAACCTCCTTAGATCTACCCCTGGTTGCTGCATTACTGATTACCATTTGCTCGGCCAAAACCCATGAACTGAACTGCAAACTGTGACCCGGAACCCAAGAAAAGTCTCGTCTCTGGTCCAGCGCAGGTACTTTTCTGTGAATCTGAAATTCAGCGCACGTCCCGAGTGTAGTAGGTGCGCTGCATTTCAAATTCCCTGTGTTACAGGTGTGCTGATCAGACTAGGCATTCTTTAGTTTTGGTTTCTGTGATTCATTCTTTCCAGTTCTATTCATGAATTTTGCTGCCTGTAATCAGTATATCTCTGTTTGAAACCCCTTTTCCTTGCTGTTATTCCGCCTCCGTTGTACAAAAGAACTGTAAATGTTTTTGTGTATTTGTTGAGTCATTTTCAGTTCTCCTTTGCAAAAAGTAACGTAATCGTACTGTCGTCCTTTGATTTGAAAGTGTTGCAAGTGTCGTTTTCAGTCATAGGAAAGAGTTTGGTTGCTGTAGATAGTCGATTATCCTGTTACTATTGTATTTGGTCTGAATTCGTAGTTTTTCTAGTGTCAAAAACAAGTATTCATTTCCAAATTGTAAAATGTTGTGATTGTCTCCATTTTTTATTTTGAAAAGAAACTTGTTAATAATTGTCGCTTGAAAAGTAATTGAGAATTGTGCATTAGCTTTCTTTTTACCATTCACATACTAAGAAAGCCGAAAACAAATACATGCATGTGCATTTGCATTTAGACTGTTTGATTGGTTTGATTTAGGACTGTGAATTTAGTGTGTGCTCTTTGCTCTTTGTGAAAGAATACTGTCTCTCTTTCCTTAGTAGCTAGGATTTTCATTGCACAAAGAAGATAAAAGATTGTTTATCATCTTAGATTGCATTTTAGGAATTATAAATCTACATATCGCGGTGAACCTGAAAGGAAAATTTCTTAAACAAGATCAACTATAAAATAAATTCAATGAATCTAACAACGCTTTGGAACCTAACGCACAACATTTAGAAGTCTAGGCTAGAGACGTATTTCGGCGTCGTAAAGCCTAGTAACTGTTGTTCTCACTGATGGTTGGGTGATTCCTCCACTTTGAGACGATAAGTGCCAGTACGGACTTGTGATCCCATGTACCGTCGAGTATATTTTGGGAGACCACAATAGGATTAATCCTTTATCCATAGGAAGCCGTGTCTGCCGCCCTATCGATCGCAATGCACTGAACACAGCATTCGGGAAGATTGACTGTCGTACCGTAAAAAGTATTCTGCAGTTTTGCAATTGGTTTGGTAATCCCTCTACCTAGATTTCCAAAGCAGTCCCTTTCATTCCTTTTTAGACTCCTTAACGGAAAAGGTCCATCTGAGCACTTGTCACTTTAGGCTCATTAAAAATCGAAGGCGACTAGATTCATATTTTGTTTTTTCTCGACTCTTAAAAATTGAAAAAACAAGTTGTGTCAAAGCGTCTAAAATTTATTTTAAATGGAATAATCATCACCCTTTCCTACGTTGATCTTAGGTTGAGAAAATGGAACCCACCAACCAAGGAATTCCCCTTGGAGGAAATCCTAGTCCCTTCTCCTCTTGGGGAGATGTTGGTGCACCCCATATGGCCACATTGTCGCTTCCAGGATTGACAATCGGCTTGCCCGTATGGCTCTTATCAACCTCTGTCGTTCAGAACACCACAATTCCTGAACAATCGAGTCAGCAACTAGACGAATCCAAAGTTACCCACCAACTTTCTACTTCCTCCAATTCTTCCTCTCCTCCTTCCTCTTCGCTTGATGGGGCTGGTAAAGCCAAAAATCAAGTATCTGAGAAGAAGAAGGAAACGAAGAAGAAAGAGAAGAAGAAGAAGGAGCCAAAAGCGAAAGGGGGCAACCAAGCATCATCTAGCAAAAATCCACACACTGCACTGACCAGGCCTAAATCGACATGTGTCATTTGCAAAGGAGACCACTATCATAGAGATTTTCCCTGCATCCCTCGGACCTTAAGGGACTGGTCTCCTCGTTTGCACAACCTGGTGTCATCAACCTCTGATGATCATGTTGAAAGCACACCGTCGACTAGTGAAAGTGAAGCCCCAGGACAAAAAGGAAAATATAGATTTCCTTATAAACTATGCGAAGGCGATCATGTCGTCCACCGTTGTCCCTTCTTAGACGAGGCTAAAAGAGTTTTGGACGATCGTCCGGTTTCACCGTTACGACTTCCTCCTTAATATAAAAAACTCTTGCCGAGTCCATCACTAGTTGAAAATCCAGCTGACCCGTCCAGGTGGTCAGCCGAAGCATCTATCATTAAAGACAAACCATCTGAACCCATACCAGACGAAAGTCAAAAGGTCGAGGTGGTAGTTGACCCGGTCTTGCCTTCAGAGGTTCCATCTTCAGATGATATAGTCACAGAAGAGAATAAGGATGACACCGTCCAAATTCTTTTCGTAAGCACAGACTCCGATGAACATGGGGGCAATATACCCGTTCCTTTACCACATGAAGGAAGTTTGTCAGAGTCATACTCGGCTGTCTATTCGATCCCACCTCCAAGCAACCTAGTTGTTTCCTACGTCTAGAATCAACTAGGCAGACCCCGTTTACTAGCTAGTGTACCATTCCGAATCATTGCTCAAGTATATAGAATGGTTATGGCTGGTACCATCATAGATGAAGGGGCTTCTATGAGTATCCTTTCCTCGACTGCTTGGAAAGTGCTTGGTTCACCATCACTTTTGCCTGAGATGAGAAATCTAACAGGGTTTGACAAAGGAACCAGTCGACCGTTAGGGATCCTTCCCAATGTGCCCATAAGATTGAGAGGGAAAATCATTCACATGAACGTAATGGTAGTTCAAGGACCCTTGGATTATAATCTACTCCTTGGACGAGACTATATTTATTGCATGGGAGCCATTATCTCATCACTCTTTAGAGTGATGTGTTTTCCGCACGAAGGAAGAGTGGTCAAGCTCGTAGACCAGCTTTCATTTCCTGGATCACAAAGAGCAAATAGTCATATGCCATCCCTGAATGGTCTTTTCACACAAGGAATGCCTCATCAATCTCCAGTCCGTCCACCCGATTAGCGCGAGTGATTCGGGGAACATGACTGAAACCCAGGGGGCATGCACCCTGGTCTGCTTCAGCAGGAAAACTTCGGGTATAGGGTAGGTTTCTGCAAGAGATATATGACCAGAATGTACTCCCTTCTGTGATTGGAAGAGGGGGTTAGACTGGAATAAGATTCTCTTGTCAAAGTTATGTGAGTGGATTGTCTCAGCTTTGTCTATTTCGGTAGACATCACCGAAGAAGTGTTTTGTTTGCGCTATGAATAGAACAATCTTTGGTAACCTCAAAGAGGTAGACCTTTCCTGATAAAACAAAGGTTTTGTTGGAGATTTGAAAGGTGACCTTGAAACACTGTTCTATACCTGGGGGCATGCAAACCTTTTGGCATGCAAGCGAAGAGCGACTATTTATTTTTTAAATTTGTAGGTCCTCTAACCCTTTAAACTCGTAGGATTGGTCATTTCCTAACTTGCATAAAGAAAGGATGTGGGGAAAAACTCTAAAAATTGCCATTTTTAAATGGTACATTCTTATTATACGACTAGATTAATTGAGCAGTTCTAGCGCATAGTTCAAGCTCGTTAAAAAATAAACATAAGCCATTAGCAAATGTTCCCCCCCGTGTTTAAGCTCATTAAAAAATGAACTATTTCCCGGTAAATAACCATCGTGAATGTAGTACTTCAGCCTTTAAAAGCCTTGGTCGTGCTCTCATCATCACCTCCACTCTGTATTGGTCAATCATTCACCTCCATTTGATTGTTTACCCCTTTTGAGGAACAGCTGCGAAGAGTGATCTCACTAGCCATCCTCGTAACACTGTCGTGATTGGAAAATTCCAAACCTTACCTGGAATCAGCTGCTACCCAATTTTATCACTCGTTCCTCAAAAGACAAGTCTCCTTTAAGCTCTTTTCAATGGACTCGTAAAATATGAAAAGATTGCCGAGCCATTGGCCTCTCCAGCTCGTTAAAGGTACCGGAAGTGCTATCCCTCCTTTAGATTTTAATCTTTTTGGACCTAAGGGATTAGTACACAAAAAGATCGAGCGCTTGTTTGTTCGGCTCGTTAAAAGTATCGAAAATTCATCCCTTCTGTATTGTTTTATACTTTTTTGGACTTAAGGGATTAGATGACGAAAAAGGAATTTTGGAGTTTCCTTTACGTTCCTTTTCAGACTCTCTAAAATTGAAAAGGTCTGAGTTATCTTTGTCGTTAAACTCGTTAAAGCTTAATAGCGACAAACTTGTCCATAGCAGACAAGAACGAGTTTCACTATTGCTAGGCTCGTTAAAACATAGCGATGGGTTTGCCCGAAGGGCAAATTATAGAACAAGCATATGTTATCCTCCTCAAGCTTGACAAAAATAAAGAGGTGCTGGTTAGCAATGATTGGGGAAAAATTGCGAAGAAAACTTGAAGAAACTTTGTTGGTAGCAAGTCGCTCTTGAACATGACACTTTCACTCTGCATCCAAGTCGGGTTGGGCTGTTTCATTCACCGGCCACATCACTATGGTCCCATCACACCATCCACATTTGGGGTTAATGCTACCAGTCCATCACGTCAGTGTCGCCGATATGTTCAAGAGAAGTCATTCAGAGAATTCACCTGTGTCTCACCCGCTACAATACATTTACACTCCATTCTTTCATGACCGCCACACTGAACCTTATGTCATCAGATTGTTTTCACCTCCATTAAAATCATTTGATCCGTTCCGTGTCATTGATGTGGGATTCATTAAGGCCCTCCTGTGACGGATCGCTTCCTGTCGACATCAGCTCATTATCCAAGAAGTCGATCTAGGAACACCCCATTCAGTACTTTGAAGCTTGCATGCCTCAATGGCAAGTTTCTCACTTCCAGCGACAGGTTTACATCAATGACCTTCGACCGAAAGATTTTGCGTGGTGTTCGACGCCAAGTCCTTTATTCACACCACGTGAATTGTACTACAGTACCTTGAGGGTCATTATCATTATCGGTGATTCCTCTCGCGCCTGTTAACAACTTACATCATTGGCTGGTAATTAGGTGATGTCTTTCCATGTTCGACTCCAGAACATCTCTCACATGGATAGACTTGTACTTCGAGTTAAGATCGAATGAGATAGAAGACCCCGGACCTAGTTTCATCCATCCGGGCTGCGATATATATTCAGGGAAATAAAGACATCAAATGTACGTCATTGCTGCACAGATAATCATCCAATCAAAGGGATGATGACTCTACCAGAATCATCAGTCTACACTCAGACGATTTTCTGTCCTATGTACATGAAAATGAATTTATAAAGCTGAGCATGGGAATGCCCGCCTCAGCTAGATCATGAAATATTATGAAGATAATGTATTGTATTGTATCTTATTACAGGTCTCCTCCCAGCTTGAAAGAACTTCGGATCCTCATAATAAAGCATTTCACCCGACATCAAAAGATTAACGACCTCATGCTTTAGGGGGCAACTGTTATAGACATTTTTGGGCACTACAACCCCAAGCATGAAATGTCCATAAACCAAGGGCTCCTAAGTCCCTAAAAGTGTTGTTCTAACCCCTAAAGGAACAAGGTCAACTGATTATAGCTTCTCCCAGAAGTTCTCCATGAAAAACTGCTCAGAACTGGTCAAAACAGGATCATTTCAGCTGCTCCATAGGCAAAGTGCATTGCATCTCACCTAAATACACTGTGTGGGTGCGTTGCATTTCAAAAATCCCTTCTATGGGGTGCGATGGGTGAGAAGTGACAAATGGCAGTGTCATTCCGCGAGGTGGAGAGGCATGGAAACTTCCAGAAACTTCTCTTGTGACACTTGCCTCTCTGAATTTGACCAAGGATGAGTAAGAGATCATCAATCTCCAAGTGGAAGCAAGAACTATCAGAGGGAAGACACTAATCAAATCACAAGATGACTCATCTCCCTTACAGATATCTATATATGGATCCCTCGTCCCAGAGATCCAGAGGCTGGAATTTTGCATATTGTAAGGAATTGCTATTGGTTTCTTGAGACAACATCAGATTGTTGGGTGATCTAAGCTTTGTATGAGGTGAAGAGGGGCTTCCTTGCTGAGAGGATGATGCTGGGTCAGAACAACTGGTTGTAACTCCCTTGGCTCTTTCTTGTTTATCAATAAAAGATATCCAAGTTTTCCTCCATACTCTTGAGTCATTTATGTTTTATGCATTTGTATGGTCAATTTACATCTAATCCTAGATTGTTTATGATTATAGATCCATGTTCTTGTATAGTGCTATGCTACTGTGATCTTACAAGTACTCTGTGAAGCTGGGCGTACAAGAGAGCAAGTAGCGAAAGACTATCAAGAGAAAGAGGAATCGCACTAGGAGATTAGCGCAAGACAGAGGTTAGTCTTCTTTGTCTTCTCTCATCTATATTTCATAAAGGAAAAACAAAAGTAGCTTTACTTTGTTTGTTTCTAAGGTAGCTACCACACCTTAGTGGGATAAGCAGTTCTGTGTAGACACTTTTCCCTGTAACAATTGATTATAATTAGCAGGAAATGATGGTCTCAAATGATTTTTTAGAACAAGGGATACATTTTGTAAAATATGCGCATTTTGCAGGTGTTCTGAATCATGACTTTCTTAGGGATAAATATTTGTCGTGTTCCTCTCTATCAGAAAAACAACTAGCTGCTTTTGAAATTGTTTTTCGACACTTTGTGAATGGTAGAAATGATGGTGGTTTGAAAATGATTATTCAAGGTACTACTAGAACTGGGAAGTATTCTCTCATTGACTGTATTTCTCATGCTCTTTCTAGTTCAATAGTGGATGGTAAAAGTCCTTTGTTATTGCTTGCTCCAACTGGTATTGTTGCTTTTAACATACTTGCAAAAATAATACATTCTTCTTTAAAAGTTCTTATAAAAGATATGAAGCCACTATTTGGGACAGCTGCAAGAATAAATGAGGCATGTTCGATATATATTGATTGATGAAATGAGTTTTATAGATCCATGACTTTCCATACAAATATATTCTCGTTTGTGGGAAGCATTTCCTAAAAACAAGGATTTTCCTTTTGGTGGTAGGTCCATCATTCTTGTGGGTGACCTTGGGCAGCTGCGTCTTCTTAGGGATAAACCATTGTATGTAGGTAGAACATCTAGGAAATTTTTGTGGGAAAGCTTCAACATTATTGTCACTCTAGACAAAATTTATAGGCAGGAAGGAGATGATCTGAAACAAATGTCTTTTCATAATATTTTAACGAATATTAGAAATACATAGCCTTTTCTTGTTGATTGGGATATTCTTATGATAGGTGTTGATAGTTTCTTTTCCCCTTGGAAAAATCGTAATTTTCATTAAGATAGGAAAATTACACATTGTAGATGCTATGTGCATATGCAAAATATAGTGGTTGTGTGCTAGTCCAAAATTTAAGAACCAAATATAAGTTCTCCACGCAAGGAGACAGTCTTTAAATAAAGTTTTGTATAAATGAACTTCAAAAATTGTTACTCTACGCAGAGAGTACTCCTGAGGACATGCACTGATTATGTATAAACATAGTAAATATAAACAGAAATAAAACAGTCAATTATCAAATGATTTCAGGCTCCTGTTGAGCCTGATCTATCTGGTCCATATATGGACGGTGGTAGTACTGGAACTGTTCACCTCCCTGCTGCTCCTGGATCATCCAGATGTTGCATGGCCTGATCACTACTGCTTTGGAAAGTTTGTTAGCGAGGGTGTTCCGTTCCCTGTAAATATGGTGACAAGAAAAATTGTCAAAATATGTGATGTATCTATGCACCTCATCCAATATATGTCGCAATGTGAATGCATGACATGTTGATGTTTTATTAATCTAGCTGCAGACAATTTTCGAGTCACCAAAAACTTGTAGATTATGACAGTCTTTTTCAATTTCAAATTGTATGAGGTATTTGGCAATGATGAGTTCAGCAAAGTTGTTTGTGCCATTTCCAAGTCCCATTTGAATATGATAGAAATGTGTATCTAAAATATATAGAGTAGCCCCACCTCCACATCCTATTTCTTGTGCCGATCCATCAAAATATGCTTAGGGCAATGAGTGATCAATGGACTCGGGGATGATAGTTCTAGGTGGAGAGGTAGCCTCGTCCTCGGGTAGAGAATTGTAGTTAGAAATAATTCTAGCTATGATGGTGTTATAGACATTTTTGGGCACTGCAACCCCATGCATAAATTTCCATAAACTAAGGGCTCCTAAGTCCCTAAAAGTGTTGTTCCAACCCCTAAAAGAACATGGTCATCTGATTACATCTTCTCCCAGAAGTTCTCCATGAAAAACTGCTCAGAACTGGTCAAAACTAGACCATTTCACCTGCTCCATAGGCAAAGTGCATTGCATCTCACCTAAATACACACATTAGGTGCATTGCATTTCAAAAAGCCCTTCTATGGGGTGTGATGGGTGAGAAGTGACAAATGGCAGTGTCAATCCGCGAGGTGGAGAAGCATGGAATCTTCCAGAAACTTCTCCTGTGACACTTTCCTCTCTGAACTCGACCAGGGATGAGTAAGAGATCATCAATCTCCAAGTGGAAGCAAGAACTATCAGAGGGAAGACACTAATCAAATCACAAGCTGACTCATCTCCCTTGCAGACATCTATATATGGATCCCTCATCCCAGAGATCCAGAGGCTGGAATTTTGCAACTTGTAAGGAATTGTTGTTGGTTTCTTGAGGCAACATCATAGTGTTGGGTGATCTAAGCTTTTCATGAGGTGAAGAAGGGCTTCTTGCAAAGGATGATGCTGGGTCAGAACAATTGGTTGTAACTCTCTTGGCTCTTTCTTGATTATCAATAAATCTATTCAAGTTTTCCTCCATACTCTTGTGTGATTTATGTTTTATGCATTTGTATGGTCAATTTACATCTGATCCTAGATTGTTTATGATAATAGATCCATGTTCTTGTATAGTGTTATGTTGCTTTGATTCTACAGGTACTCTGTGAAGCTAGGTATACAAGAGAGCAAGTAGCAAAGGGCTATCAGAAGAGAGAGGAATCGAGAAAGGAACCAAGCGCAAGACAGAGGTTGGTCTCCTTTATTCTTCTCTCATCTATCTTTCATAAAGGAAAACGAAAGTAGTTTTACTTTGTTTGTTTCTAAGGTAGCTACCAGCCTTAGTGGGATTAGCAGTTCTGCATAGACACTTTTCCCTGTAACAAAATGGCGACTCCGCTGGGGAGCGAATAGATTGATTGTTTATCTACATTTGTTTACTTTATAAACTTACAGACGGAGCCTGAAGTCAAGCCAGCTAGCCTTCGAACTGCATTTGCTATGTAAGTGCACAGTAGCTCAACGCTGCTTCAGTCAATCTCCGGGTTTTGTTTATGAATTAAACAATTGATTTACAAGCTTTCTAATTGACCTCGTGGTGGCTCTAGTAACCTCCTTAGATCTACCCCTATGATTGATTTACTGATTACCACTTACTCGGCCAAAATTCCTAAACTGAACTGCAAACTGTGACCCAGAACCCAACCAAAGTCTCGTCCCTGGTCCAGCGCACTATCTGTTCTGTGAATCTCAAAGTCAGCGCACTTCCCGAGTGTAGTAGGTGCACTGCATTTCAAATTCACTGTGTTACAGGTGCGCTGATCAGACAAGGCATTGTTCCTAAATTTTGGTTTCTGTGTTCACTCTTTTCAGATCTATTCAAGAGTTTTGCTGCCTGTAGTCAGTACACCTCTGTTTGAAACCCCTTTCCTTGCTGATATTCCGCCTCCATTGTGCAAAGAACTGTAAATGTTTTTATGTATTTGTTGAGTCATTTTCAGTTCTCCTTTACAAAGAAGTAACGTAATTGTACTGTCGTTTCTTGATTTGAAAGTGTCGCAAGTGTCGTTTTCAGTCATAGAAGAGAATCTGATTGTTCTTGATAGTCGATTACCCTGTTACTATTGTATTCGATCTGAATTAGTAGTTTTTCTAGTGTCGAAAGCAAGTTTTCATTTCCAAATTGCAAAGTGTTGTCGTTGTCTTCATTTTCATTTTGAAAAGAAACTTGTTAGTAATTGTCGCTTTGAAAAATAATTCAGATTTTCACATTAGCTTTCTTTTCATCATTCACATATTAAGAAGGCTAAAAACAAATACATGCATGTGCATTTGCATTTAGACTGTTTGATTCGTTTGATTTAGGACAGTGCATATAGTGTGTGCTCTATGCTCTTTGCTGAAAGAATACTGTCTCTCTTTCCTTAGTAGCTAGGATTTTCATTGCACAAAGAAGATAAAACGACTGTTTATCATATTAGATTGCATTTTAGGAATTGTACATCTACATCACGCGATGAACTTGAAAGGAAAATTTCTTAAGCAAGATCAACTATAAAATAAATTTAATGAATCTAACAACGCTTTGGAACCTAACGCACAACATCTAGAAGTCTAGGCTAGAGATGTATTCTGGCATTGTAAAGCCTGGTAACTGTTGTTTTCACTGTTGGTTGGGTGATTCCTCCACTTTGAGATGATAAGTGCCAGTACGGACTTGTGCTCCCACGTACCGTCGAGTGTATTTTGGGAGACCACAATAGGCTTAATCCTTTATCCATAGGAAGCTGTGTCTGCCGCCCTATCGATCGCAATGCATTGAACATAGCATTCAGGAAGATTGACTACCGTACTGTAAAAAGTATTCTACAGTTTTGCGATTGGTTTGGTAATCCCTCTACCTAGATTTCCAGAGTAGTCCCTTTTGTTCCTTTTTAGACTCCTTAACAGAAAAGGTCCATCTGAGCACTTGTCACTTTAGGCTCATTAAAAATCGAAGGCGACTAGAGTCATCTTTTGTTTTTTCTCGACTCTTTAAAATTGAAAAAACAAGTTGTGTCAAAGCATCTAAAATTTATTTTAAATGGAATGATTATCACCTTTCCTATGTTGGTCTTGGGTTGAAGAAAATGGAGTCCGCCAACCAAGGACTTCCTCTTGGAGGAAATCCTAGTCCCTTCTCCTCTTGGGGAGATGTTGGTGCACCCCACATGGCCACATTGTCACTTCCAGGATTGACAATCGGTTTGCCCATATGGCTTTTCTCAACCTCCGTCGTTCAGAACACCGTAATTCCTGAACAATCGAGTCAACAACTAGACAATTCCAGAGTTACCCCCCAACCCTCTACTTCATCCAATTCTTCCTCTCCTCCTTCCTCTTCGCTTGATGGGGTTGGTAAAGCCAAAAATCAAGTACCTGAGAAGAAGAAGGAAAAGAAGAAGAAGGAGCCAAAGGCGAAAAGGGGTAACTAAGTGTCATCTAGCGAAAATCCACACACTGCACTGACCAGGCCTAAATCGGCATGTGTCATTTGCAAGGGAGACCACTATCATAGAGATTGTCCTTGCATCCCTCGGATCTTAAGGGACTGGTCTCCTCGTTTGCACAACCCGGTGTCGTCAACCTCTAATGATCATGTTGAAAACACACCGTCGACTAGTGAAAGTGAAGCCCCTGGACAAAAAGGAAAGTGCAAATTTCCTTGTAAATTGTGTGAAGGCGATCACGTCGTCCACCATTGTGCCTTCTTAGACGAGGCTAAAAGAGTTTTGGATGATCGTCTGGTTTCACCGTTACGACTTCCTCCTGGATATAAGAAACTCTTGCCGAGTCCGTCACTAGTTGAAATTCCGGCTAACCCACCCTTTTGGTCGGCCAAAGCATCTATCATTGAAGATGAACCATCTGAACCCATACCATACGAAAGTCAAAAGGTCGAGGTGGCAGTTGACCCGGTCTTGCCTTCAGAGGTTCCATCTTCAGATGATACAGTCACCAAAGAGAACAAGGATGACACCGTCCAAATTCTTTTCATGAGCACAGACTCTGAAGAACATGGGGGCAGTCTACCCGTTCCTTTACCGCAGGAAGGAAGTTCATCAGAGTCATATCCGGCCGTCTATTCGGTCCCACCTCCAAGCAACCTGGTTGTCTCCTTCAACTGGAATCAATTAGGCAGACCTCGTTTACCGGCTAGTGTACCATTCCGAATCATTGCTCAAATATATAGAATGGTTATGGCCGATACCACCATAGATGAAGGGGATTCTGTGAGTATCGTTTCCTCGACTTCTTGGAAAGTGCTTGGTTCTCCATCGCTTTTGCCTGAGATGAGAAATCTAACAGGCTTTGACAAAGGAACCAGTCGACCATTAGGGATCCTTCCCAATGTGCCCATAACATTGAGAAGGAAAATCGTTCAAATGAACGTAATGGTAGTCCAAGGACCCCTGGATTATAATCTACTCCTTGGACGAGACTATATTTATTGCATGGGAGTCATTGTCTCATCACTCTTTAGAGTAATTTGTTTTGCGCACGAATGAAGAGTGGTCAAGCTCGTAGACCAACTTTCATTTCCCGGTTCACACATGGAAAATAGTCATATACCATCCCTGAATGGTCTTTTCACGCAAGGAATGTCTCATCAATCCCCAGTCCATCCACTTGATGAGTGCGAGTGATTCGGGGGACATGACTAAAACCCAGGGGGCATGCACCCTGGTCTGCTTCGGCAGGAAAACTTCAGGTGTAGAATAGGTGTCCGTGAGAGATATATGACTAGTCTAACACTCCCATCCGTGGTTGGAAAAGGGGGTTAGACTGGAATAAGATTCCCTCGTCAAAGTTATGTGGGTAGAGGCGCCTGCGCCGCTCACCTTTGTCTATTTCGGTAGGCATCGCCGAAGAAGTGTTTTGTTTGCGGTGCAGATAGAACAATCTTTGGTAACCTGAAAGAGGTAAACCTTTCCCGATGAAACAAATGTTTTGTCGGTAGATTGAGGGGTGACCTTGAAACTCTATTTTATACCTGGGGGCATGCAAACCTTTTGGCGTGCAAGCGAAGAGCGACCATTTATTTTTTTAAATTTGTAGGTCCTCTAACCCTTTAAACTCGTAGGATTGGTCGTCTCCTAACTTGCATAAAGAAAGGATGTGGGGCAAAGCTTTGAAAAAATTGTCGTTTTTATATATGAGACATTCTTATTATAAGACTGGATTTATCGAGCAGTTTTAACGCAGACTTCATGCTTGTTAAAAAATAAACATAAGCAATGAGCAAATGTTTCCCCCAGCGTTTAAGCTCATTAAAAAATGAACCAATTTCTAGTAAATAACCATCGTGAATGTAGTACTTCAGCCTTTAAAGCCTTGGTCATGTTCTCATCATCACCTCCAATTTGTATTAGCTGATCATTCACCTCCATTTGATTGTTTACCCCTTTTGAGGAACAACTGCGAAGAGTGATCCTGTTAGCCATCCTTGTAACACTGCCGTGATTGGGAAATTCCAAATCTTACCTGGAATCAACTGCTACCCAAATTTATCACTTGTTCCTCAAAGACGAGTCTCCTTTAAGCTCTTTTCAACTGACTCGTAAAATATGAAAAGATTGTCGAGCCATTGGCCTCTCCAGCTCTTTAAAGTGACCGGAAGTGCTATCCCTCCTTTATCCCTCGACATCAACTCATTACCCAAGAAGTCGATCTAGGAACACCCCTTTCAGTACTTTGAAGCTTGCATGCCTCAATGGCAAGTTTCTCACTTCCGGCGATAGGTTTACATCAATGACCTTTGACTGAAAGATTTTGCGTGGTGTTCGACGCCAAGTCCTTTATTCACACCATGTGAATTGTACTGCAGTACCTTGAGGATCATTATCATTATCGGTGATTCCTCTCGCGCCTGTTAACAGCTTACATCATTGGCTGGTAATCAGGCGATGTCTTTCCATGTTCGACTCCAAAACATCTCTCACATGGATCGACTTGTACTTTGAGTGAAGATGGAACGAGATTGAAGACCCCGGATCTAGTTTCATCCATCTGGGCTGCGATATATATTCAGGAAAATAAAGACATCAAATGTACATCATTGCTGCACAGATAATCATCCAATCTAAGGGATGATGGCTCTACCAGAATCATCAGTCTACACTCAGACGATTGTCTGTCCTGTGTACATGAAAATGAATTTATAAAGCTGAGCATGGGAATGCCCACCTCAGCTAGATCATGAAAATGTTATGAAGATAATGTATTGTATTGTATCTTATTACAGGTTTCCTTCTAGCTTGAAAGAGCTTCAGATCCTCATGATAAAGCATTTCACCCGACACCAAAAAAGATTAACGACCTCATGCTTTAGGGGGCAACTGTTATAGACATTTTTGGGCACTGCAACCCCAAGCATAAATGTCCATAAACTAAGGGCTCCTAAGTCCCTAAAAGTGTTGTTCCAACCCCTAAAAGAACAAGGTCATCTGATTACATCTTCTCCCAGAAATTCTCCATGAAAAACTACTCAGAACTAGTCAAAAATGGACCATTTCACCTGCTCCATAGGCAAGGTGCGTTGCATCTCACCTAAATACACACAGTAGGTGCGTTGCATTTCAAAAGCCCTTCTATGGGGTGCGATGGGCGAGAAGGGACAAATGGAAGTGTCAATCCGCAAGGTGGAGAAGCATGGAATCTTCCAGAAACTTCTCCTATGACACTTGCCTCTCTGAACTCGACTAGGGATGAGTAAGAGATCATCAATCTCCAAGTGGAAGCAAGAACTATCAGAGGAAAGACACTAATCAAATCACAAGATGACTCATCTCCCTTGCAGACATCTATATATGGATCCCTCATCCCAGAGATCTAGAGGTTGGAATTTTGCATCTTGTAAGGAATTGTTGTTGGTTTCTTGAGGCAACATCATAGTGTTGGGTGATCTAAGCTTTTCATGAGGTGAAGAAGGGCTTACTTGCTGAGAGGATGATTCTGGGTCAGAACAATTGGTTTTAACTCTCTTGGCTCTTTCTTGATTATCAATAAAGCTATTCAAGTTTTCCTCCATACTCTTGTGTGATTTATGTTTTATGCATTTGTATGGTCAATTTACATCTGATCCTAGATTGTTTATGATAATAGATCCATGTTCTTGTATAGTGTTATGCTGCTTTGATTCTACAGGTACTCTGTGAAGCTGGGTATACAAGAAAGCAAGTAGCAAAGGACTATCAGAAGAGAGAAGAATCGAGAAAGGAACCAAGCGCAAGACAGAGGTTGGTCTCCTTTATTCTTCTCTCATCTATCTTTCATAAAGGAAAATGAAAGTAGTTTTACTTTGTTTGTTTCTAAGGTAGCTACCAGCCTTACTGGGATTAGCAGTTCTGCATAGACACTTTTCCCTGCAACAGATGGATGGCCATTGGGGGGAGATGCCTTGAAAGATTGTGCGGTTCCTGGCTATCCTGATTTCGCAACTAATAAGTAGGGGGAGGTTCCTAGCTTTTGGTGATGATGCAGATGACCACCAATTTTCCCATACCTCCTTGGTGGCCTGACCTCTCCAATTGATGGATGAGAGTGTGTGAGATAGAATGGAGTTTCATATATCAATTGTGATAAGACAGGAGAGGAAGAGGTGATCCAAAGATTCAGTGTTGTCCTTACAAAGGCAACACCAGTAAGGTCCATATAGCCCTCTTCTATTCAATTTGTCTCCCATCAGCACCTTATTTCTTAGTATGGACCACATGAGTAATCTTGTTCAGGGGGTGCTTTGAGCTTCCACATTCCTTTCCACCATGTTTCTATGTGTTGTGGCTTGTGTCGATTGGCCAGTTGTAGATACCCCTCTTTTGGGGAGTACCGGCCATTTTTGGTGATGGCCCATGTAATCTCATCTTCCCCTTCTCTTAGTCGAATGTGAGATTCAGTGAGAGCTGTAGTGAAAGTACTCCAAGCTTGGTGCCACTGTAAAGGAAGGAGAAAGCTATGGACTAACTTCCAAGCTTGGTGCAGGAAGGTTGATCTCTCCTGGTCCGCAATGTGCACTATGTGTGTAATTCCTTTCTCGTTAAGGTTCTGGAGTAAGCCTTCAGGTAGTTGGTGTGCATTCCCACATCCTATCCAAGGGTCACGGACTATTTGGACGGATGTCCCATTAGATATTATCCAAGTTAGGTTGTCCCAAATAAGAGGCATTGAGTTCAGAACTGCTTTCCATATATTTGAGACCCCAGTTTTGTTCCACCTTGTTTGTCTCGGCCAGTCCAACGGTCTTAACTATGCAATATATTTAGCGACTGCAATTTTGGTCCAAAGACTCTTGGTGGTGACTAATTGCCACCCTAGCTTGGCCGCTAGTGCTGAAGAGAAATCCCCCAATTTCTTTATACCCCACCCACCCCATTTCTTAGGGATAGACAAAAGATCCCATCTTTCCCATGCATATATCCTTCCTGCTTGTTTTCCTTTCCACAGGAATTTGCAATAGAGGTTTTGTATTCGATTGAGAATGCCTCTTCGGATCCAAGTGAGGGACATCCAATATACCAAGGTGACCTCCAGAACCTCTTTGATGAGCACCAATCTTCTAGCTCTGCAGAGATGCTTATGATACCATATATTGAGTCTTTTCTCAAGCTTGGATATCAACCATATCCAGTCCATAATTTTATATCCAAGCGGTTTCAGCTTGTATCCTAGATATCGAATGCCTCCATCTATCTGGGTCAGGGTGAAAGGGAACCTTTGTATCGCAAAGTGTATCTCGTGGGGGGAGCATTATAATACCATTGTGGTGGACTTAGAGTTATTAATGATCATGCCTATAGCGCCTATAGCAGTTTTGAAGAGATTGATGGTAAGCTGGATGGTGGTGAGGTCACCTATCCCTCCACTTAGGAACATTAGTACATCATCCACAAAAATGAGGTATTTTATAGTACATCCGTCTGATATCCTAATTCCTATGAGTATACCTCTATGGTACATGTCCTTGATCAATCTGCTTAGTCCTTCCATGACTAGGAGAAAAAGTAGAGGAGATAATGGTCACCCCTATCTGAGACCTCTTTCAGAGCCAAAGAAGGGAGATGCATCCCCATTTATCAGTACACTAAAGGATATATTGGTAATGCAGCACATGATCCATTTAATGACTCCCACAGGAAATCCTAAATGGGTAAGAAGCATTATGATATAAAGCCAACTTACCCTGTCGAAGGCTTTTGAGAGATCAGCTTTGAGGATCATTCCTTTGATATTCTTAGTCTGAATGGAGTGCAGTACTTCCTGAGCTGTGCCTATGGCTTCATGAATCTGTCGATCCTGTAGGAAGGAAAATTGTTCGGATGATATGTGGTTGGATAGGATGGGGCGGAGGTGATTTGCAATGATTTTGAATATGATTTTGTATAGGCAGTTGCACAGGGAGATGGGTCGAAAATCATTGAAGGATGATGGATTGTCTGATTTGGGGATGAGGGCGATGAAGGTGGAGTTTATAGCCCCATGCATACGTCCAGCCTTCCTGCATTCCTCGATGACCTTGATCAGATCATGTCTGAGGATGTCAAAAAAAGCTAGGTAGAACTCTACTGACCACCCATCTGGACTAGGGCTCTTGTCCTTCTTAAACCATTTCAAAGTGGCCTCTAGCTCCCCTAAAGTGACTTCTCTGTTAGGCTGCACAGCATCCTCATGTTCAATGAACCAAGGGAAGAGTTGTGCTACTCTAATGACCTCTACTAGGGTAGCATTAGGGGGGGCCTTATAGACCTTCTTGAAGTGAGAGGTGGCTAGGGAGGCCAGGTGAGGGAAGGTGTCTACCTCAGCTCCTTGCTCATTTGTCAGTTTCCATATGGTATTAATGACCTTCCTTCCATTAGCAAATTTGTGGAAAAATTTGGAATTATAATTTCCTTCCTTAACCAAATAGCTCTGCTCCGCAATCTCCAGGTTTCCTCCCTTTCCTTGAGAATGTTTCCTCTTTTGACTGTCAATTCAGTGAGCTTTTCCTTGAGCTCATTTGAAGGGATGGTGCCCCCACTGTTGCCCTCTAGGTTGGCTATCTCCTGTTTGATCTCATTTGATAGATGCTCTTCGACACACCACTTATTGTGAGCCCAGATCTTGGATAGATTCTTCAATTCCTTCAGGTTGGCCACGAACCATTCAGTGATGTTCCCTCTTCTTGCCGGTGGATGGGCCTTCCAAAAATCTGTGACGAGGTAGATGTAGGAGTTATCTTTCAACCATGTAGAGTTGAATTTGAAAGGTGCTCGAGGTTTGCTAATATTGCCCCAGATATCAAGGTAAATTGGCAGATGGTTTGAGAGTCTGTCGGATCCCACCCACTAGCAATAAGTGAAACCCTGCTCCAGAAAATGTTCCTTGATGAGGAATCGATCCAGTCTCCTAGCAAGGTTGTCCTCCCCGCTTCTTTTGTTCCTCTAGGTTGGGGCTAGTTTGGCAGATGGGATATCAATGAGATTGTGTAAATCAAGGAGCTGCTCAAAGAAACCCGCTAAGGGGTCGGCTTGAGCATGGTGTCCCCAAGACTCTAAGTAGCCTAGGGAGAAATTTAGGTCTCCTCCTAGAATAATATTATCAGATTGAAATATGTTGGTTGCCGAAATACTTTCCCAGAAATTCTCTCTATGATGGCAGGGCCCATATATGTTTATCATTCTAATCTCAGTTCCCAGCTCTGTAGAGTATATGTCCGCCCCTATGAACCCTATACCCCCCCAAGTGCCCATTAGATTAATTGAGCGAGGGTTATATCCTAGGAAAATGCCCACAGAGTGGCCATTAACATCAATGGATTGGAAATGCCATCCTGGGAGCATAAATTCCAATAGAGGGGAAATGATATCATCCGCACCCAATGTTTCCTGTAGGAAGACCAGATCAATCAACTCCTTCTGGAGAAGCCTCCTCAACGCTAGTTTTTTCTCGAGACTAGCAATCCCTCTGCAATTGAAGGAGAGAACCTTCATGCGGGAGACTCCTATAGAGGGCTCTCTGCTCTAAGGACCCTATTGAGTGAAAGTTGTTTTTTGGAGGCCACCTCAATACCTGCCTTCTATTTAGATTCCTCGGGGGAGCATTAGAGTGGAGGAGGAAGGGATAAGTCCAATTCCAATAGCATCTGACATTGGTGATCAAGTATGCGATCGGAGATGATATTGGTGGGGAGCGGGGTCAGATCCATGGATTGATTCCTTTGATGTCTCCATTAAGGTTGTGGTGGAAATCTGAGAGGGAACAGGTACATGGGAATTGAGGGGGCAGACTGGGTGGCTTAGATAGGGATGAGGCTTGTCCTAGTCCTACCTAGGTTCCTTAGAGTTATCCTTATGTGCAGATGAATAAGTGATATATATAGAGCAAGGGTTAGAATTGGACATACCTGAAGATAGAACTACTCCACCGGCCGCCTTAGACCTGGTCAGTGGAGGTGAAGGTGGTCGAAGAGGTGCTTTCTCGTGCTTCTTAGGTGTTATCAAGTCAAGCCTAGATCCATTTGCACCAGTGTCCATCTGATCTGCCCCATCCGAGTGTTATGCCTATGTCTGAGCTCCTCCCGCTGATGAGGTCTTCCATTTGTTGCCCATATTTAATTTCACGAGGAGAGGGCAGTCCTTATAGAGGTGTCCAACCTTGTGGTAGTGCCTACAACGAAAGGGGACCCCCTCATAGTCCATAATCTAGATCCAGTTATAGTTCCTCCAACAAAGAGTGACTTTTTCTTGTAAACCACCTCTAATGTCAAGGTGAACCAGTAGTCTTGCATAGGCCATGACCCCTGTAGAGAGATAGGATCTGTCGTAGTCTAGGTATGTACCCAGAGAATTTCCAATTCTTCTGAAGATACCTTAGGTCCAGAAAAGAAGAGGCAAACCAAGGAGATGAACCCATATTGGCCCCACCCCAAGTTGTTCTCTATCCAGATCAAATAGCGAACTCCATCTCCTTAACATAACTGGGGCCTGCTCGATGTGCCAGAAGGAGGATAAGACCCAGTTGGTGTGTTCTGCTGATCTGATAATGAGATATAAGAAAATTAATCAGGTATTACAGACTTATGTGCATGGATTTGTCTATGTCATTTTATGCAATGGATCGATAAGATTGTGAAATGCACAGACAATGAAGTAGTAAAACAAACATAATTGATAACACATGACACAACAAATTTAATAAGGAGTTCACCCAATACTCCTGGGCTACATCTCCTTGCCCAGCCATCAATGGTGGCCTCTGTATTATGTCTTCAAGTAGAGTTTTTTTTACAACAGTGAGGTCAATTTGAGCCTCACACACAAACAGATTACAATAACAAGATCTTCACTTGAATCCCTCAACCTTCCTCTAAGTACACCGACTCCCACATAGCTCTCAATCTACTCTAAACTCTATCTCGCATTGGCTTTTGAACACTACTGCTTGTTTGCACACTGTCTGTGGCTTTTAAAGCCATTCTAGGCTGCCTGCTTGTTTCATCTCCTTATCCTTCAGTCTCCCGAGCCTCTGCTTGTTCGAATCCCTCTTCCAGCGTTTCCCAGGTATGGCATAACGCCTGAAGGGGAGGTGGCCACTGATTCCGTAACGTAAGAATGCCTGGGTCCCTTGAACTCCATCAGATTCCCAAATGCGACCGTTTTTCATCAACACAGAGAAATATGCATAAAACAAGAAAAATCCGCCAAAACATGATATGTCAGACTTCAAAGTCCTTTAAATATGGTTCAATCCCCTATCAGGTCCACAATATCGCATCGGCACCTTTCCCTTTGGTTTTTCATTTGTTCGCAAAAATGCGATTTACAAAGGAAAACATAGTTTTCCGGACTTCAATATATATGCAATTCCGCCTATTGGATTATTGGGTCTGTAATATCGTTGCCCTTATGGGTATCGGCCCCGCTCCATTGCATAGTTTTGATGCAATGCAGTGATGTGATATATCACAATCGCTCATCACAATAACCCTTGGGCCATTATAAAGCGCTCCTCTGCATACTCTGACAGCGATCCGCCGATTTAATATGGGCCATCGATCTGCACGCTTGATCGACGGTCCAGATTCACTCCGCCATTCGCTCATCGCAATTTATATATATAAAGTGCTGATCCCCGCTGATAGTCTCCGCCGATTGCAATTTCCCAATCCGATCTGGACCATTGATCGTCCAGATCAGACATCTACTTTACATCACTTATTCTGCTTTTCTTTTTATTGATTTCACGGGTTTTGGGCCTCTCAATAGTGTTTCTCCGCCCTACTAAGGGTGTCCCTCTTTCGATGTTTTCAATCCTTTAAGAGATTTTTGGCTTTGGCATGATTTTTAATAGATTCATGAAGGAATAGAGGCATTATTGGATCCATTTGGATCATGCCTTCCCACTAAAAAAGGCTTTTGGACCACCAAAAGTTGGTTTTCATGCATCAATCAAGTGAGGATATTGTTGCCTCACTTGTCCAATCTCTATCCATTTTGCACTGTTGGGTTTTGAACCTTTGAGTCCAATCCTTAGGTACTCAACATCTCCTCTATGCGTTGTCCTCACCTTCCTATCCAGAACTGTATCTTCTTGCAGCTCATTGAGGTATTCAGGGAACAGATCATCAATGGAAGGTAATTGACTTTGCTCTTCAGGATCTTAAATTAATGAAGGTTCAAAAAATATTAAATTTTCTGCATTTACTACTAAATAGATGTGCATGTATGTTGGTAGATCAAGGTGGAAAGCATTCTCACCAATTTTCTCAAGTACCTTAAAAGGCCCATACCTTATTGGTTTTAGCTTCTTTCCTTCACCTTGCATTCTATCCTTGTTGATATACATCCATACTTGATCGCCAACTTGGAAGTTGTGCTCCACCTGGTGTTTATCATGCCTTGCCTTGTATTTGGCTTAGCTCTTTTCCAGTTGTTCCTGCACTCCCTGGTGAATCTCTTAGATTTGTTCAATGAATCTGGTTGCTTTATCCACATCGTTGTGTCCAGCAACTGCTATATCTTTTTCAAAGATAAAATCCAAGGGAGACCTGTTGGCATTATGGCATAGGTTTGGAACAGGTTTGGCTCTATGACATAAGTGTTGTCCTTGATGGAAACTCACTCAAAGTGCAGATCATAGTTCAGGCTCTCAGAATGAAAGAAAATGAGGTATACGTAGGTTCCTCGTAACAAAGTCGCGTATATAGAAGGCGCGTATACTATGCACGCACTTTTATGCAAAGAAAAGAGTGTACATGTGGAAATCTTATGGTTGGTTCATGGTATTTAGTCCGACATATTCGAACCTATGGTTTTGGTCCTTGGTATTGCATTCTACGTGTTAAACCCAGGTATTGGGTCCCTAGTATTGGATCTCTATGGTCCATGGTTTGAGTAAGGCCTAGACTATAAAAAGGGAAGGAGATCATTTGGCAAGGGTATCGACTTATGCATTGAATATCTTAAGGGGAGCAAGATCTGGAATATTGATTTTGTTGGGAGATACAGCTGGATCTGGATCTGAATCAAGGCGGAACCTGAGCATTACACGATGGTTAAGATTTGTTGATGGGTCAAGATCTCAAGGCTTGAATAGTAGTATCTTTGTGTGATTTTGATCTATTATATTTGGCACATGATTAGATCTACAAATCTGATAATCTAGGTATAACTGATTTCTACTTAAGTAAAAGGATAAATTATCTTTTATAGATCTGCACGCAGGTTCGACATAGTGGAGGCGCGTATACACGCAGGTTAAGCAAGTGAGGACTGCCTATACGGTGGTTGGTTTTGGCATATCTACGTATGTACGTAGGTTTCTATTGATGAAGTAGCGTACGTCTCTTAAAATATGTTTTAGCTGCTTCTGTTTATTACTGCAGTGTTCTGGGCTTAGAATTGGTGTCTAGTTACTGGTACTGTTTTCTGGTTACAACTTTATGAGAAGTTATTGGTTGATTCAGTATTTGTACAGAGGAGATTGGTTGTTGCAGATCTACTTGATGTTTGATTGATATTCATGGATCGAGTTTGAAAATTTATGAAACGTGGTCCTTTGAAGTAGAGAGAAGGTTGTAGGTCAGCGCCTACGTACTAGTACCTCAGCTAGTACAAGAGCTAAAGGGGTTTGTAGCTCCCTTCCAGGAGAAGCTGGAGAATGAGAGAAGGTTGTAGCCTTCTACAGGTTGAAGCCTGCATACTGGTAGAAGACTGCACCAGTACAGAATCATTGTAAAAAGAAGTTTCTAATTAAAAGAAGAAAGAGACATATTGCAGCAGGTAGTTTTCACCCGCATTGGGTTTCCACATTATATCTTGTGTTGTTTTGTGTGACTGTCTCCTCTACTTTTCAATTCCTGCTTATTGTTCTGACACACAAATTAATGATCAACATCTGAAGAATACATTAAATCATAACTCTGGAAGGTATACGCGATTTTCATTAGTCATAGTTGCGTATACACGCTGGTTTCATTAACTGAAGTAGTGTATACAAATATTTGGATAAATTGAAAAAGAATTTGACTTAACAATACTGATTCACCCCCCCCCCCCCTCTCAGTATTATTTTCAAAAATTGGTATCAGAGCAGGCCCTTAAGAAGAAGCTTGATCGCTTGAAGGAAGATCTATCATCATGAGCAACTACGAAAAGGAAGCGTCAATCAGGCCACCAATTTTTGATGGGAGCAACTTCGTCTATTGGAAGGTAAGAATCGCTGCCTATCTTCAATCTCTTGGTATAGAAGTTTGGGATATTGTGGAAACAGGATACACATTTCCTTCAGCAACTCCTACAGATACAGCTGGTAAAAAGCAGTATGAAACAAATGCAAAGGCTGTCAATACCCTATTAGGGAGTCTATCTCAATCAAAATTCGTCAAGGTTATGCAGCTCAAAACTGCAAAAGAAATATGGGACAAGATCATTCTGAGATATGAAGGAGATGATCAGGTAAAACGAGAAAAACTTCAAACTCTCAGAATTCAGTATGAAAATCTCAGAATGTACAATGATGAAAGCATGGCTAACTATTTCCTTCGTATAGATGAGATTGTTAATTGTATGAAAAACTTGGGTGAAGAAATAAAAGAATTTGTTTTGGTTGAAAATGTTCTAAGATATTTATCTCCTAAGTTTGATTCAAAATTTTCTGCCATACAAGAGAAGCATAATCTATGGAGCCTTACCATGTCACAGCTGCATGGAATCTTAACTGCTTACGAAATGAGAAAAGGTGGACCATCAGACAGGAGAGAAGATGTGTTCAAAGCCTCAGGAAAAGGAGATTACAATGACTCAGGACATATGTCGGAAGAAGAGGAAGAGTCAAATTTAGTCAAGAACCTTCAATGGGGTTCTGGAAGATTCAGAGGTAAGCTCCCTTTCAAATGTTTTTCTTGTGGAAGAGTTGGTCACTATGCTGCCAAGTGTCCTCATAAAGATAAGCTAGACAAAGGTAAGGAACCAGTTAGATGGAACAGAAAATAGAATGTAAGTAAGAAGAGCTATTACACACATGAAGACAGTGATGGACTTTCAAATAGCGATGAAGATGAACAAGGTAATGATTATAGACTTTTGATGGCTTTTGAAGATGATGATTTCTTGGATGCTATAGATGAAGAAAGTCTTTATGAAGAAATTTCTAAACTCAAAATTTGCTTAGAAGAGAAAAATATGATTATAGATACACTAACTTCCCAACTTGCTGAAATGGAGAAACACAATGAAAAGTTAGAATGTGAAATAGTGGGACTTAGAAACGACATTGAGAAAATGAAAGCTCTTAATCTTAGATTTGCTAAAGGATCTAAAACTTTAGATGAGATTATCAAAGTACAGCGTTCTCCTCTAATCAAGACAGGTCTTGGGTATACCAAAGAAACATCTCAAGCACAGAAGCCATCTACCTCCAAAAGTTATCTTGAAGCTGCAAGGAGAAGTGAGCAGGTTGACAATCGACAACAAAGGCCCAATGGAGATCGCCAGGTAAATCAGGGACAATTTACCTCAAGAATGAACAAAGACTACCAGGTAAATTGGGGACAATATACTTCAGGGATGAATAGAAGCTACAACCAACCACAGGTAAATCATTCTCAAATTGCCTCGAGAATGGATGTCAATAGAACCTACAATCATTTGGTTGGTAGATTTGATAATTGCAGGAGCTTCTTCAATGGCCAATGTTTTTCTTGTCATAACTTTGGTCACAAAGCAGCTCAATGTGTTGCCTACAAGACAATCATGACTAGAGAAGCTCAAAAACAAAGGAGTATGACAGGGATCATGAAAAGGACCTACAATAACTTTTCTGCTCTGGAGAATGAAGTAGAATGTTCTATTTGTAACAACTTCAGTCATGAAGATTCTGAATGCAGGAGCAGGTTTCGGCAAACAACTCAGAAGGAGAAAATTTCATTGAGTCCCAAAACATGGAAAAAGAAAGAATCGCAACCAGAAAGATGTGGGATAGCCTTATATGCAGAAGGACAGGAAAATCAATGGTACATCGATAGTGGATGCTCTAAACATATGACAGGTGATAAAGATAAACTTCAGTCATATAGTGCCTTAGAAAAGGAAAAGAAGGTCTCATTTGGAAATGACACCCCTGCTCTCATAAAAGGTAAAGGTTCTGTTCTCTTGAAGGAAAAGGTCAAGGCTGGAAATGTTATGTATGTTGATGGCTTAAAGCATAATTTATTAAGTGTCAGTTAAATGTGTGACCAAGGAAATGAAGTAATATTTTGATCAAATGGATGCATTGTTTGTGAGCTTGATACAAGAGAAATAGTGATAAAAGGCATAAGAACTCCAAATAATTTATATATACTCAAGGGAGGACAGCAACAATGCTATCTAAGAAAGAATGATGAACACTGGCTATGGCATAGAAGATTGGGGCATCTAAGCTTCTCACAGATAAGGAAAACATGCAAATATCAGGCAGTTCATGATTTACCTGACATCAAAATTCCAGACAATACAATATGCAAATCATGTCAATTTGGTAAGCAAACCAGAACTAATTTCCCTAAGAAGGAAGGATCATCTAGCAGGCCACTTGAACTTGTCCATACTGATGTATGTGGTCCATCTAGGAAAAGGTCACCTTGAGGAGAATAATACTTTATATTGTTCATTGACGACTTTTCCAGGATATGTTGGATAGGACTTATGAAGCATAAATATGAAACTTTTGAAAATTTCAACTCATTCAAAGCCTTGGTGGAAAGCGAATTAGATTGCAAAATCAAATGCCTCAGGTCTGATCGAGGAGGGGAATTTACCTCAAATTAATTTTTCGATTTTTGTGAAGAACATGGAATAAGAAGGGAATTCTCTACTGCAAGGACTCCTCAGAAAAATGGAGTAGTGGAAAGGATGAACAAAACGGTTCAACAAATGGCTTGTCCTATGCTTGATGAGTCTGGATCTCCCGCAACCTTATGGGGTGTAGCTGAATTTGCTGCAGTTACTATTCTCAACAAGACAAATGTCCGAGTAAACATCACTCAGACTCCTCACGAACTATGGTATGGTAAGACTCCCACGGTAAAATACTTCAAAATTTTTGGGAGAAAATGCTACATCAAGAAGACTGATGAAAATCTTGGCAAGTTTGAACCTAGAGCAGATGAAGGCATTCTCTTTGGTTACTCTCCCACAGCAAAGCATACAAGTGTTACAATAAAAGACTTGGAAAAATTGTTGATAGTATTGATGTAGTGGTTGATGAAAAAGGAAACACTCCTAGGCAGTTAAAATCTGAAGATTTCGAAAATGATGAGGACTATCCATCAACATCAAATCAGATTCATGATGAAGAAGAAATCCATGAGGCACCCAAAGAACAGATAAGGATAGAAGAAAAGACTCCATCCATGTACGTTTAGAAGAATCATCTAGAATCTCAAATTTTGGGGCAGAAAGAGTTAGGTGTACAGACAAGACGAACCATTTCAGAAGCTTCAAGCTATCTAGCACTGCTCTCCTCCACTGAACCACAAAATGTAAGAGAGGCATGCAAAGATGAATGCTGGGTAAAGGCCATGGAGGAAGAACTTGAGCAGATTGAAAAGAATAACACTTGGGAGTTGGTTCCTAGACCAAAAGATAAGAATGTCATAGGAACAAAATGGATATTCAAAAATAAGCTAAATGAAAATGGAGATGTGATTAGGAACAAGGCCAGACTTGTTTGTAAAGGGTATGCTCAACAAGAAGGGATAGACTTTGAAGAAACTTTTGCACCAGTTGCTAGACTTGAGGCCATAAGAATGTTCCTTGCTCTTTCTAGCTTTCAGAAGTTCAAAGTATTTCAAATGGATGTAAAGTCTGCCTTCACAAATGGAGACTTGGATGAAGAAGCATATATTGAACAACCAGATGGGTTCATTCTTGGAAATGATCCAAAACTTGTATGCACACTCAAAAAGGCTCTCTATGGTCTTAAACAGGCTCCAAGGGCTTGGTATTATCGGTTGGATAAGTACCTCCATCAACAAGGTTTTATAAAAGGATCAACTGATAGCAACCTATATATAAAAATTGACAATGATAAGTTGCTAATACTTGTTGTGTATGTTGATGATATCATCTTTGGTAGCAATAAAGAAGACATGAGTCAAAATTTTGCCTTGGTGATGTAGAAAGAGTTTGAAATGTCCATGCTTGGTGAGCTCACATATTTTCTTGGTTGACAAGTCCAACAAAACAAAGACGACATTTTTCTATCACAAACCAAGTATCTCAAGTAGATCTTGAAGAAATATGGGATGGAGGATTCAAAACCAGTATGTACCGCTATGGTAACAGGATGCAGCCTCAGCACAAATGATGAATTGACAGCAGTACATCAACCAACCTATAGATCCATGATTGGTAGTCTGCTCTATCTAACAGGTACCCGACCAGACATTATGCATGTGTTGGGAATAGTTGGAAGGTTTCAGGCAAATCCAAAGGAAACTCATCTTCAGGCAGTTAAGAGAATTTTAAAGTATCTTCAAGGAACTCAAAACTATGGCTTATGGTATCCTAGAGGTATAGATCTCACACTTCATGCATATACAGATGCGGATTGGGCAGGAAGCGTGGATGATAGAAAAAGCACTAGTGGTGGTGCATTCTTCATGGGTCCTAGATTAGTATCTTGGTTCAGCAAGAAACAAAGTTCTATTGCATTATCTATAGCTGAAGCAAAATATGTGGCTGCTGCATCTTGCTGCACACAACTCCTTTGGATGATGCAGACATTGCAAGATCTTCAAATCACTTGTACTCCACCTATCTCCATTTTTTGTGATAATACAAGTGCAATTAGTATTTCAAAGAATCCTGTCATGCATTCAAAGACTAAGCACATACCGACAAAGTATCATTTTCTCCGGGAACAAGTGCTTGAACAAAAGGTTAAATTGGAGTATGTTCCCTCTAAGGAACAAGTTGCTGATATCCTCACCAAACCACTACCTAGGGAGACATTTGAATACCTCAGACAGAAGTTGGGGGTAGTTGATGCATCATATTGCTGTTGAATCTTGTCTGTTTCAGAGAAAAGTGGTTGTACGCGAGTTGAATGAGGAGGATCCGTGTACATACGCTGGTTTATTAAGGTACAATCGCGTATATGTTGGTTTGAAGAAAAGCAGTGGGGCCAGGGTTAGGATGAAAAGAGTCTGATATGGGTTTGACAGAGATCATATGGCACAGGTTCAGGGGGAGCATATATTCTTCTAATAATGCATTGTTGGCATTATCTTAGAAGATCTTGGTTCAAATTCACAGTTGGTATGATTACAGGTGGAACAGTTGCAGAAGGAGAACATGGGTGCTGGTCTGAATAATGATTGACAAATGCTGTTGATGTTTGTTGTTGATAACTATTAGAGTCTTGCTGTCTCTATTTCTTTTATCAAGGTCATGTAATGGCCTATTTTGGTTTCCCTACTATGCCTGGGATGAATGATGTAATGTACTTATTTAAACTTCTGGTGTATCCCCACTTGGTTGGGTGCTCAATTCTGGTATATCCCCACTTGGTTGGGAGATGGTTGTATGTATGAGTCTTTGGTGATAGGAAGGTCTCTTATAATGTATAAAGTCATGTTTCTTGTGTAGATCATCTTCCTGCAGACCTTGCCTACAGTCAAGGGGAGCTTGGACAACACAGCAGAGCAGAGATTTCAGCATGGACTCAGGGGGAGCACAACCCTTTGCCCTTGATGTCAAAGGGGGAGAACGACTTTGAGTGACTTTGGGTTGCCATCAAGTCCAAAGGGGGAGATTGTTGGCATTATGGCATAGGTTTGGAACAGGTTTGGCTCGATGACATAAGTGTTGTCCTTGATGGAAACTCACTCAAAGTGCAGATCATAGTTCAAGCTCTCAGAATGAAAGAAAATGAGGTATACACAAGTTCCTCGTAACAAAGTCGTGTATACACGCGGGTGTATCGATCAGAAGGCGCGTATACGTATGCACACACTTTCATGCAAAGAAAAGTGCGTACATGTGGAAATCTTATGGTTGGTCCATGGTATTTAGTCCGACATATTCGAATTCCTTGGTATTGCATTCTACGTGTTAAACCCAGGTATTGGGTCCCTAGTATTGGATCTCTATGGTTTTGGACCATGGTTTGAGTAAGGCCTAGACTATAAAAAGGGAAGGAGATCATTTGGCAAGGGTATCGACTTATGCATTGAATATCTTAAGTGGAGCAAGATCTGGAATACTAATTTGGTTGGGAGATACAGCTGGATCTGGATCTGAATCAAGGAGGAACCTGAGCATTACACGATGGTTAAGATCTGTTGATGGGTCAAGATCTCAAGGCTTGAATAGTAGTATCTTTGTGTGATTTTGATATATTATATTTGGCGCATGATTAGATCTACAAATCTGATAATCTGGGTATAACTGATGTCTAATTAAGTAAAAGGATAAATTATCTTTTATAGATCTGTACGCAGGTTCGACACAGCGGAGGCGCGTATACACGCAGGTTAAGCAAGTAAGGATTGTGTATATGCTGGTTGGTTTTGGCATATCTACGTATGTACGCAGGTTTCTATTGATGAAGAAGCGTACATCTCTTGAAATATGTTTTAGCTGCTTTTGTTTATTGCTGCAGTGTTCTGGGTTCAGAATTGGTGTCTGGTTACTGGTACTATTTTCTGGTTACAATTTTCTGAGAAGTTATTGGTTGATTCAGTATTTGTACAAAGGAGATTTGTTGTTGCAAATCTACTTGATGTTTGATTGATATTCATGGATCCAGTCTAAAAATTAATGAAACGTGGTCCTTGGAAGTAGAGAGAAGGTTGTAGGTCAGCGCCTACATACTAGTACCTCAACTAGTACAAGATCTAAAGGGGGTCGTAGCTCCCTTCCAAGAGAAGCTGGAGAACGAGAGAAGGTTGTAGCCTTCTTTAGGTTGAAGCCTGCGTACTGGTATAAGACTGCACCAGTACAGAATCATTGTAAAAAGAAGTTTCTAATTAAAAGAAGATAGAGACATATTGCAGCAGGTGGTTTTCACCCACATTGGGTTTCCACCTTATATCTTGTGTTATTTTGTGTGACTATCTGCTCTACTTTTCTGTTCCTACTTATTGTTCTGACACACAGATTAATGATCAACATCTGAAGAATAAATTAAATCATAAGTCTGGAAGGTATATGTGATTTTCATTAGTCATAGTTGCGTATACACGCTAGTTTCATTAACTGAAGTAGCGTATACAAATCTTTGGATAAATTGAAAAAGAATTTGAGTTAATAATACTGATTCACCCCCCCCCCCCCCAATATTATTTTCAACAAGACCTTGGTATAAAACCAAAACAGGTCTCAAAAGGAGATCTCTATGTAGAAGAATGTTTAGCACGGTTGTAAGCATGTTGCACATAAGATAAATGTTCATCCCAAAGCTTGGGATGCTTGATGCAATAACCCCTGAGAAACTGGATCACTGTCCGGTTGACTACCTCTATTTTGCCACTTGTTTGTGGATGAAAGGTTGTGCTTTTCTTCAGTCTGGTGTCCATTAATTCCCACAGACTTGACCAAAACTTCCCAACAAATCGAGAGTCTCGATCAGATATTATGGAAGTGGGTAACCCAAAATGCACTTAGACATGCTGAAAGAACAATTTCGTTGTTTGTTCAGCTGTAATATGCTTATTACAAGGTATTAAAATACACATTTTACTGAACCTGTCCACAATAACATATAAATAGTCATGTCCCTTTCTAGATTTTGGCAATCCCCCGACAAAGTCCATGGAGACAATTTCCCAAGGACGAGAAGGGATTGGTAGTGGAGTGCACAAGCCTAGTTTTCTATTGCTGGGTTTGCTTCTAGCACACATGGTACACCCTCTTACATATCTAGAAACTATTTCATGCATTTTTGGCCAATAGCAGTATCTTTGTAGTTGTGCAATTGTTTTGCTTACACCAAAATGACCTGATATCAGAGAAGTATGTGCTTCCCTAATTATATTAATTCTCTCTGTTTGTGGAATGCATAGCTTTCCCAAATGATACAAGAGTTGGTCCTTAATGTAGTAATCCACTTCTTCTACCTTTTTGCCATTACTTAAAGCTGCATATACATCTTTAAAGTCTATATCTTGAGCATATTGTTCAATGTAGCTTTCATGCATTATTGAGTTATGCTTAAGTATAGTAGATGCATTTATGATTGGTCTGGACAACATATCTGCAACTTTATTGTGTATGCCTTTTTTGTATCTGATGACTAAATGAAACTGTTGTAGGAAACCCATCCACCTATAGTGTCTTGATTGTTGCAACTTAGTTTGTGAGTGCAAGTACTAAAGTGGCTGATGATCAGTATGTATTACTGTTTCTTTGCCCATTAAGTATTGTTTCCACTTTTTCACACTTTGGACTAATGCATACAATTCTTTATCATATGTAGGATAAGTACTATAGAATTAAAAGTCTTAAAATGGTAGCATATGGGTTTACCATGTTGAATCAACACTGCTCCCATGGCATAATCACTGACATCTGTTTCGATCTCAAATGATTTTTGAAGATTTGGCAATGCTAATATCAGTGTTGTACTATTTTTTCTTTCAAGGTGTCGAAGGCTTTCTGCTATTTGCCTCCCCACTAAAACACCTTTTTCAATCCTATCAAAGCATGTAAGGGAGCTGAAATTAAAGAAAAGTTAGCAATACACTTTCCCCAATATTGTGATGCCCCTAAGAAGATTCTAACTTCTGTAGCAGACTTGGGCTTAGGCCAGTTTACAATGACTCCAACCTTAGAGGGATCTATCTTCAGTTCACCACCCCCTACAATATGACCCAAAAAATTCAAAGATGTTTTACCAAATTCACATTTTGATAATTTAACATAGAGATTTTCCTTTTTCAAAACATCTAGAGTCTACTTCACATGATTTAAATGTTCTTCCCATGTTTTACTGAATACAAGAATGTCATGTAAATATATAGTCACAAAATCATCAATAAAAGGCCTAAGTACATCATTCATTACTCTCATGAAAGTGGCAGGAGCATTAGTTAAGCCAAAAGGCATAACTAGCCATTCATACAACCCTTGCTTTGTTTTGAAAGTAGTCTTCCGTACATCTTTCTCTACTACTCTGACCTGATGGTAACCACTATGTAGGTCTAGCTTCGAAAAGTAAACATCCTCTTTCAGCTGATCCAATAGATCATAAATGCGAGGAAGGGATAACGATTCTTGATCGTTATTTTATTCAGTGCTCTGTAGTCAATGCACATCCTCCACAAATCGTCCTTTCTCACCACCACAATTGGAGATCTGCATCATGATGTGCTTGGCCTTATGAACCCTTTCTCGAGCAGCTCCTGTACCTACTTCTTGATTTTTGCATTCTCTAAAGCAGATAACTTGAACATTCTGATGTTAGGCAATGGAGCATCTTGCTTCAAATTAATATCATGTACGATTTCCCTTTTTGGTGGCAAAACTTTAGGTTCTTGAAATAATATATCATATTCTGAAACAACCTTTTCTAAATCAGCTTGTTGTTTAGCATCATAGCCTTCAAATACATTGGTTTTTTTAGGTTTCTTTTCCTTTACAACCATTAGTAACAATTGCTTGCATGAATTTACAGTCATTTTCATCTGCCCTGAGTTTATGAGAGTATAATTATTTTTGAGTTTGTGAGCTCTTACAGTATATTCTATTCCATCTTTAACAAGTTGATACTTATTTTTTTCTCTATAGAAAATTTCTTTTCTATCATACAAGTAAGGACTTCCTAAAACAATTCCACATATATCCAAGGGAATTACATCTAACTCAACCTCATCTACAAATGTTGAACCAATGGCAAACCTAAGTTTACATTGTCTAGTCACTTGTAGCTTTGCTTTATCACATAACCAACCCAATGGATATGGCTTCTTGTGAGGTGTGGTTAGTAATCCCAGTTTCTTTACAATTGCTTCAGAAATTAAGTTTACTTGTGAGCCACTATCAAACAAAGTATCAATCTTTTGATGCTTGGAAATAACTCTAATATGGAAAAGCTCATGTCTTCTTCTCTCATTTTCTTCACTATCAATACTTTGGGCAGAATTACTAGAAGTTGCTTCAAAATTTTTACCTTGTATACATGTGGTTGTGATGGTTGTTTCTGTTAGTTTCAGTCTTTGCAGCCTTCCTCCAGTGATCAACTTGCTCTTACAAAGTGATTTTAAGGTGTCAAGGTCAAATTTTGTCATTTCAGTAAGTCTTCAAGCAAAATTTGGTCACTAGGCATTAGGTCTAGGGTTTGATTTTACCCTTGTCAAAGTTGTCCAAATGACGTTCCATGTCACCATTCAACTGAGTGTACCATCATTCAAAGGGTTTTCATCATCATGTCAAGTTCCACTGGGCCATTTTACACCTTGTTCATGCTTCAGTTGCGCCTAGGCAAGGTTCATTTCCCTCTCCTAGGGTTTTGAAGCTAATTTCTCTTGGATGGTCAAATCATCGGAAAAACTTGTATCCTGATGTTCATACACCTTTCCCTATCCATAATGTACCTTATTAAACACTTCCCATCACTAAAATCCCCCAAATTCCTCATTTTCGCACAAACCCTAGTTTCTTGCTACAACCTGGCAATTTTCTAGGTTGGACCTGTGTTTTTCCTTTTTGGACCCCTTCCCCTCACTCAATCTCTAAGATTTCACTTTCCCCTACTTCCTAACATCCCTCCCTACTTCCCAAAATTTCCTCAAGAATTTATAAGCTCCCTATCCCCTTAATTTCGCTTCATTTCGACAAATCCCTTGTTCCACACATCAGGATAGGTTTCACTCAAATGTTTCTGAGCAATAAAAGATGAATTTGGGAAACCTGAGAGAGGTTTTTGTCCAAAACATTCCAAGGAAGAAAAAACTCCTTCATGTTTTACACAGGTGTCATGGTTTTGGAGAAATTTCAAAAATATAATTGCCTCGGGAGAATTGATGCACCTCAGAAGTGACCTTGGGAAAATCAAATTTTATCCTAGCTTAGTTGGCCAAATGACTTGCTTGATGAGTCAAACGGTAACTAGACACAAAGATATTTTCAATGACCTATCATGAGCTCAATTTGGAGTTGAGGAAGGCATTCAAAAGTTGACTGTAACAGCACTCTACCTTTAGGCAGCCTCATTTGGCACATTTTGACCAGTCTTGGGAGATTTGATTTTTGATAGAGAAAATGAACTCCAAATTGAAAAATTATAGTTTGGTTGGAAATTATACTCAAATACCTTTCCAAGGAGCTATCCTTCACCCAATTT
This sequence comes from Pinus tabuliformis, assembly GCA_031772625.1. Taxonomy (NCBI): domain Eukaryota; kingdom Viridiplantae; phylum Streptophyta; class Pinopsida; order Pinales; family Pinaceae; genus Pinus; species Pinus tabuliformis. Next base: position 32,567,142 of record CM062816.1, read on the forward strand.
GGACAATAGGAAGGCCTCCAAAAGTCTCCTGCAAAAACCGCTACGCACAGGCTATATGCACAGCGCCTCAAGCCCAATGCGCTACGCCACTTCCTTGTGCGCGGCGCTAAAAATCTAGAACTAAAAATGAGGAATGGTTTGGATTTTTGGATTCAGCATGAAAAATCATGACTACTGGTGCCCAGACAAGAAATTTGGAGCATTTTGGGTCACATGACAAATTTTTGGGCAAAATACAGGGTTTTTCTCCCAATGGCGCGGCGCTAAAAATCAAGAGCTCCAAATGAGGAACGGTTTGTATTTTTGGATCAACATGGAAAATCATGACTACTGGTGCCTGGACAAGAAATTTGGGCAAGATCTGAGTCTCCAGGAGGTCAAAAACACCCAAAAAATGGCCTCTCTGCCCCTTTTTTGACACACAGGAAGCAGTCTTGGGAGAATGAAGAATTGGAGGGGAAAATGAGCACCAAATTCAGAAATTATAGTTGGGTTAGAAAGTAGACAGGACAGGCTTTCCAAGCCGCCCACTTGGGCACATTTTTGACACCTACAGGCGCCCCACAACAGGCCCCAAAGTAGCACGACGCAGAGAGAAAATGGTGCGGCGCACAGAGGAAAAATTGCTAAATTTTCTTCCGTTTCGCGAATTTTCGATTCGCGACTTCTCCAAGTGGACCCACTAATCTACACTTCAGTTTTTTGGAACCAAAGGCAACATTTAAAGTATTTTTTCCCCAGATTGGCTTCTATCCAAGTGGTGAAGGAAGGCAAACAGTCACCCAAGCCATTTGTCATGTTTGTAATGTTGCACCTGTCGCTGATGGTTGGCTCTTCATCTCCATTTTGTAATGATTCGAGTAAATCCCCAACCCTTGGGCGTTCTATCTCTTCATGGCACATTCTATATATTGTATTCCAACTATTTGCAAAGGGTTGGTTGGTTTGTAACTTCTGGGAGACTATGGGAAAGAAACTCTGTTTCTTCATTGTGTATTTTTGACAGAGAATTAATGAAAGGCAGCGGCTCTGTTTCATGAGATTCTTGTGGTTTTGAGTGTAGCAAATGTGTCTCTTATGTTTTCATATGTATTTCGTTATGTTTCATAATTCAATTCATGTTCATTTCTAGTGAAATTTTCTGAGTGAGATTAGGTAGAGTTCAATATTATTGCTCTGCCTGTGGGAAAATTTCATGTTCAGTGTTATTCTTCTGTTGAAAAGGATTCATGTTCCTATGCCCTTTTCACACTCCTCAACAATCTCTTTGTCCCGCGTTATTCCAAACTAAATTGCTACACTTTCCGCCTGCCTTGCCTCACGAAGTAATCTGTGCCTTTGTATTGAATTCTCTGTTCTTTGCTAACCGTTGGTCCCATACCATCGCAGAAGCTTGGTCATTCATAAAAATTGTTCCTTGTATCTATATTCACTTACTAGCCTAAGATCAATATTTCATTGTAAGTCATCTCAGACCGTTTTTTGCTTATATATTCATTGAGCGTGACTCAAAGAGAGCCCTCTCCTGTTCTGGTAGGGCTAGCTACCAAACTGAGCGTGGTTTGTGGTTACCCTGAATTTTGCCTTCCTTCAGCCTAGGGCAGATTTAGGTGCTAATAGTTTCATCACCTAAGTCAGACCCAAAATCTTTTTGAACAGTAGCAGCAACTTTCTTCTTCTTTCCATCGAACTTCTTTGGTTTCAGCTTCAGATGTAAAGACCAGTAATGTTCATCATCATGTCCATCCTTCTTGCAGTGAGTGCATGAAGTTTTGGTCTTTTGTACAGCATTGGCCTTCCTCTCTTTCCATTTTGCTTCCTCTTTTCCTTCTTCTTGTTTGCAGTGGGTTTGGATGGTCCTCCAATCTCTGGGTTAACATTCTTGCCTCTAGCCTCTAGATGGGTAGCTTGAACAGATACTTCATCTATGCTAGTAGGGTTAAACATGAGGATGGTGTGTCTCAAATAACTATGTAGACCACCTATATGCTTCAGCAAAGTTTTAGGTGAGTCTAAAGAAATGCTTAGAGTCAAAGCTCTTTGTCTAAACTCTTGGGTGTAACATTGTACACTTTTCCCTTTCAATTGGTGAAGAGTTTGCCAACTCAATATAACTTGCTGCATATAAGCTAGCGGATAGAAATGTTTTTTAATTGTAGAAACAAATTCACTCTAGATAGAAAGAATTTTACCATGCTTTTTTAAGTCATCTTGTGTCCTACCTTCCCACCATACCAAGGCAGTTCCTCCAAGGTGTAGGCTGGCTAGCTGAATTTTACTCCTGTCTGAGTCAATATTTTGCACCTTATAGTACACATCAATCTGCCTAATCTAGTTATCTAACTTCTCTGCATTTAGCTCTCCATCATATATTGGAAAATCAAATTTAACATCTAATTTAATCAAAGATGTTTTCTTCTTTTTATTTTCATGGCTATCAGGAGGGTTGGGCAGAAGAACCTCTTTTCCTTTCCTTGGACATCGGGAAGGCCTTGAAAAGTGGCTCTAAACAGGTTCTATGCATAGAGAATCAGGCGCAGCGCATAGAGGAAATCTGGCCCAGTTTGACCAGGAATGCTCTGTTTTTCACCCAACTTTTGCCAGTTTGACTTTTTCACATGCTTAGTGTCAAATTTGTGATGTAATTTAATATACATTGATGGATGATGATGTAAATATGTCAAATTTTCACTTGAGGTAGATTCATCTGTTATAAAGTTATTTGAAATTGAATGAATCATTTCCCTTGTTTCTAGAGGCATGTTGTTCTGTTGCCTGATTTCTAGTTCTCAGTTTAGAATTAGTTGAAACAGCTCCTAAACATGTGAGCTCGACCCCTAGAGGCTAGGATGAGCTATGGTTTGTCTATATTATGTTGTTTTTCAGTCATTAGCATGGTTGGACTTTTGAGAAAGCCTTGAGCTTCATTGTACACTCATATTAGCATTTTGGCTAAGGAATTGAGACCAGGATTTGCAGCACTCTTTGGGATCCATGTGGAAATTTGTCTTGGTACAGTGCTTTCCTTTGTAATTGTGAATTTATTTATGTGATTGTATGCCATTATCTCTCTTATTTCTTCTCAACTAAATCAAACAAGAGTGTAAGTAGAATCCATTGAAATTGCAGTGCTCTACTTGAGGTTTGCTTTAGTCTTTGATGTTTTCAGCTGTTTGGAGAGGATCCATGAGTTTTCTTGCCCTCTTCAGCTCCTCACCTATCTAATCCTTCCATCTCATTCAATTTTAAGTGCCAAAAACAATTTCCTACCTTGCCCCATTGAGATCTCTGCAAGACTGAGCCTCATTCCCCGCACCCAAAATCTACCTTTCCATCTGAGCCAACAAAAACATCATTTTATTCAATCAAAATTTTTCACACATATACCTAGCCTAAGATCAGTATTTCTATCAATCATCTCAAGCCCTCATCAATCATAATTTGCTGAGATTGACCCGGAGAGAGCCCTCTCCCGACCTGGTAGGGATAGCTACCAGGTTAAGCGTGGTTTGATGTTGGCCCTAGATCCTACCTTCCTCAACCTTAGGTAAATCTAGGCTCTAACAGAATCTTTCCAAATACAATCAATTGCAATTTTTGAATCACCAAAAATTATAATGGATGAGAACATGAGAACCCTTAGGTCATGGATAAGGAAAGCCCAAAGAGAATACCATAGGCTCCTAATTATTTGAAGCTCTTCCTAAACTCCAAGGAAAAGTGGATTCCAACTATCCCACAGGGAAAAAGATAACCCCCATGGAGAATACCATAGGCTCCTAATTATTTGAAGCTCTTCCTAAACTCCAAGGAAAAGTGGATTCCAACTATCCCACAGGGCAAAAGATAACCCCCATGGAGAATACCATAGGCTCCTAATTATTTGAAGCTCTTCCTAAACTCCAAGGAAAAGTGGATTCCAATTTTTCCACAAGGCAAAAGATAACCCCTAGCATATTGTTAAATATCCATAAGGAAATTTGTATTCAATTAATCAAATAATGTTACAAATAAATACGTGAGGTGTTGTCTCAAGATATGGAAATTATCTTGGACACACAATCTATTGGTTGAGAGAATATCTCAACCACACACAAATCTAGGAAACAAAATAGGAACAAACTCCTCTAGATATAAATAATCACAACTGAGACAAGTAGGAATTACATATTCCAACACACCCCCTTAATGAGTACTTGTCTCTACATCAATCTACAAAGTCTAGTTGTGGTCAAACATAACAGAATAATATGTCAACGTCCATATAAAAGAGCAACCATCCATCGGAATGCATGGGTGCCAACTTCTGCAACCGCCAGTCTTGTAGGATGTCCTTCACATACATGGTTCTGTCAGTCATTATAACTGCACACATGTACCTATACCTGTAAATCCCCCTCCATCATCATCATGGGTTTTATCATATTACCCATAACAATGCTTTGGGTTTTATCGGATCATCCTCAACGATGCCGCCAAGGGATATTAGCCACCATGACTCAACTCAACCACCAAGGCTCAACACAAACATGACGGCTCAACTCATCCACGAAGGATCAACACAACCACTAAGGTACTCCAACCACTATGGGCCACAAACTTGCCAATAGGGCACTCTAGCAACTCTGGGCTACAAACCTACCACTCGAGCACTTCAGTCATTAAGGCTCACCAAAGACCCGACTCAACTAGGCCTAGGGTTTTCTAGGCTCACCCTCAACCATGCCAACCAGAATTCATGTCCACATCACTCTCACATGTGGTTTCTGGCTTACCGCAAACTGACACTGCAAAATACAAAGTGGTTTTAGATTACCACGAACTGTATGGGGGTATACATGCCTTACAAGGATTACAACACAACTCCAACTTTTGGAGTTACCAGGTACATACATTACAAATACCACTACAAAACATCCTAGACTTTCTTACAATTAATATGTGTGACTCATAATAATATTGAGTTTGGTTTATTTCAACATACACTCCTTTACCTTGTTTGTCCATATATTACTGCATCAACGAACTAATATCCACTACCACAATCAACTTCTTCTAAAATCATATCCAAACTTGGTCTCTTCATCTTGAATCTTTCCAACTTCAATTCGTTGTTGTTAGAGTGATCAATTCTAACAAATAGCATTTACATGTTAAGTTGATTAGGCTCAACATGTTTTAGTTACAAAACCAAAAATAATTCAAGAAAACAATTCATTTTACCAAGCATATACTAATTTGCGACATAGTGGAAGTGGAAACGGTGAGGCAATGCTCACACAAAGATGCTGCCCACACTCACTCTTCAGTGGATCAGTCTTCAGTGGATTGAAATAGAGCGTGGATCATTCCTAGCACCCAAGGATTCAAATATCAATTGGTATTTGGAAAGGAACCCATTTTTCCCAACACCACATTAGCTTCAAGAATTGCTTAATTCTCCGAATGAAAGGGAAGCAAAAGGACTCGCCCCACTGAAGCTTCGCAGACCACCAAAGCGCTTTCTCTTTCGTTGTCTGATACAAAATCAACAACACCCTCTCACAAGATTCCTCGAGAAGTATGCCAAGCTCGGCCTCCTTATGCGCACTGCTCGAATGGCATCAACAACCTAGGCTCCTTATGCGCACAACTCACCATGACTCCAGATGATGAGTGCTCTGAATTCAACAACATGTTCAATCATTATACCAAAATCAAATAGTTGAGATGTGATGTTTGACTCAGCACAGAGGTACAAAAATATTGGAGAATTGTTTTGAGGGCCTCCCTGTAAGTCTTATTCACCATATATCTCTCCCGAAACGTTCGATATCCATCTGGTGTGAATATAAAATGATCCAGACTTTGTATGTAGTGATACATAGAAAGGCACTGCCTATGGGATTTCATCTTCATCGTATGAATGAAATTGGTTGTTTCTAGAGAGAATTCCATTTGTATTGTGATCAAATGGTCCTATCCCTCTGGGTGATCGCTCACATATCAACTAACATGGTTTTCTATTAATAGCTTGATCCACGCTCGTCAATGCTCACAACAACTACATATCCTCAAACTCGGTTCATGAATCAGTTTTGAAAATACAGATTCTCGGGAGTGAAGCCCGCCAACAAGTGTCGCTCAACTGCAAAGTAAGAAATCCATAAGGTGGGTTCAATTCACACATATATTCATCCTCACACTTCTTTGTCTCGAACAATTCTTCAACACTTATTTTCATGCAGAACCTGTTGACTTTAACCACAACTCCATGCACCAGTCAATGTCTTAGTACTCGCTATCACAGACTCCATCTAATGAATCCAACCTTTGACTTTTTATGGCCTTACTTGATTCAAAAAAATAGATTGGAAACTGCTCTTGACCTCACGCACAAAGGTACCATCGATCTTGAGTGGAGGCACCACCGATCCTCACCACGCCGCCCCATTGTTTCACACTCCAGACTGTTGCGCCCCGAGACCATGATTCTAGCACTGTCAGTTTGCACTCACTACACCAACGCTCTCAACCTTATCTAATAGAGATCCAAACTTTCTCTCGGCCCCCTCTAACACTAGGCCTTGTTCGCACCATGCTTGTTCAACTTCTACTTATATGGACAAACAAAAAATTAACACATTATACTCTCTCAAAACAAATGTACATACTCGCTATTTCCTTTAGCCCAGGACGGGCCAAGCCCAGAAGGGGCTAGGCCTTGAGGGGCTCCAATACCATGTTAAATATCCATAAGGAACTCTGTATTCAATTAATCAAATAATGTTACAAATAAATACGTGAGGTGTTGTCTCAAGATAGGGAAACTATCTTGGACACACACTCTATTGGTTGAGAGAATATCTCAACCACACACAAATCTAGGAAACAAAATAGGAACAGACTCCTCTAGATAGAAATAATCAGAACTGAGACAAATAAGAATTACATATTCCAACACATACTAATTATTTTATAAATAATAATAATAACAATAATAATAAATAGGAGGAGGAGGAGCTTATAATTTAATTAAATTTTATGATTTTTATGTTATGCTAGATTTATCATATCATAAGAATTTTAATATTTACAAGAAATTGATGCTTATCTATATTTACTAGCTATTTTATTTACATATCACATGCTTATTTATATATTTTTAGATACTTAATTAATATTATTATTTTTTGTACAATGGAAGCGATTTAATTTACATAGCACATGCTCATCTATATGTTTTAGTTATTTAATTAGCTTATTTATTTTTACACTGTGAGTTGACTATGTGTAAATACAATCTACTTCAAAAAATGTCTCTAAATCTTAAACTTTTAATTTATTTCTTAAAAAACAAACTCTTAACCAAAAATAAATAGTTTTAGAACATACTCTATTCTCATTATTAACTACTTAATTTACTAGAAACCAACTCAAATAATAAAATAATACTTCACTCCTACGAGGAAGGAATCCAAGGCTAACGCTAATGTGAGACTTTTGAGACTTGAACTCGAACCTCTTCACAAAAAGATTAGATGTGAACTTCAATTGTTTTATATGTCCACACCACCACCACCACCACCACTAGAATTTGAACCTCTTCGAAAAGGATCAGATGTGAAGTTTAATTGTTTTATATGCCTAGACCATGTGAAGTTTAATTTTAAATTGTTTTACATTTTAAAAGTTGGATGATATGTTTTAAATTGAAAGATGAGCCTACCTTCGATTGTAATCCTCAACCAACGTTGCTCCAAACATACGATCACCACATTTCCTTTTCCAAACGTACCGCTTCCATGTCATGTCACCAAAAATTAACGCTGCCGAGTTGTTTGAAGATCAAGTTTGCATAGATTGGAATTTTGGAAATATTAATCTCAACCACCGCTTTCAACACATTGACAAACACCATGCTTTCCTAGTGAACTACTATATGGTTGTGATATTGTTTGCAAGCCGAAAGACTAATGTCAGAGATGTCGGAGAAAAAGTATAAGGCTAACCATTCTGCAACACAACATAGATATAAAGACACTTAATGAAGTTGGTAAATAACTATGGACAAGCATTCACTTCCCAACTCTTGCCCACACTCCACAACACCTGCAAGTTCATAAAACCGTTTACTATGTAAAATCACCCATGCTGCGTATTAATTATTTCCTCTGTCATGTATTAATGTCAATTTGTATGTTGAGATAAATATGGATGTAAAAGTCATTTGTAATGTTGGGCAAGTTAGAGAGCGAGAGTCTCTAAGGAGAAAATCGTGGACAAAACATTGGTGGGTGCTTGAAAACAAGTTTTACGAAGTTTACGTTTACTCTGCAATCCCAGTGGGTAAATCATAGTAAGTTTGTTGTGTTTTTCACTTGGAGTTGTAGCCTCCATTTATCAGGTGAATGTATTTCCTTATGTTTTGGCATATAATATAAAGTGTGGCTTGTTGCTTTATGGTATTAATCTTTTACAAGTAGATTTACCACAATTTTTGTTTTACTCAGTTTTTTTTGTCATGAGTTATTTCCTATGTTTTATTAAGTCTGTGTGTAGTTGTGATTTCCATGCCACAACATAAAACTTACGTTGTCGCAACCGGATTCTGAGTGAGACTCCTCTCCTCTGTGCGGTAAATTTTTTCTAACATGGTATTGGAGTAGGTTAAATATTGTTAGTGTAAAAACAAGTGTTTTTACTAGCAGTTAAAATTGTTTTGAGGGGATTGTTTTTTAGCATATTTACCAGCAAGTAGAAAGGCTTTTTTATACACTCAGAAATTGTTATAGCTCCAAATCTCACTCTTATGGTTTGTGATGCTGCACTTATGGCCTAGGGCAACCCCTCCTTCCAGACCTGGTCCAAAAATTTAAAAAACAGTGTTTTATTCCCTGTACGCGACTTTGCCCTGTGTTAAACGCGTGTACACGCGGGTCTGTCATACCCAACCCGCGTGTATCTATTAAAACACTTAAAAAAATATAATTTCCTCTTTTTCGGGCGGTGATCGCGGGTTTACCTGCTGGATCACCTGTTAGTGCCCGTGGCCCAACTGTTCCCAACCAACTCCTAACTAAAAAACTACTTTGGAGAGGGTATAAAAAGACATCAAAGGGAAGGCCAAGGGGAGAGAGAAAGGAGAGCAAGATTATTATGCTGAGATTTTTCCCTTAGACCAGGTCTGAAGTCCTTGGTGCATCCTGCACTTCCCCCATTTTGCATAGGAAACCCTTGTTTCCATGTGTATTGGTGATCATTCATCCTTGACACCATCATTGAGTAAGACTTGGAAGGAGCTCTTGTTGAAGGCTGGAGGCTGGAACGAATCCGGGAGGAAGCTTGCTTGGAGCCTGCTGAAGGTGTTCAGGTGATATCTTTCCGATATATGTACTTTATTTGCCTTTATATATAAAGAAACACGTCTTTGTTCCCGAATAATCTTTCTTTATGCTTATGAGATTCTTGTGTTGAATTCTTATGAAAGTAGTTACTTAAAGATTATTTATAACTAACTTTATAGCATAAAGATGATTTATACATAAACTTCTATACATGTACTGTTGATTTCTTTGATTTGTTTGTCTTGCAGGTCAGAGAAAGAAGAAGGGAACTCCAAGAAGGGTTTGCACCCTAACGGTCTTCTCGGACGTAGGACCTTAGGTATGTACCCTAAAACATTAGGATTTGCTTAAAAGTAAAAAAGATGGCTGTGTGTGAGTGTTTCTTTGTATAAGCAATTTTCAGTCTGGTAGAGTCTCAGCCCAAAGGACTCTAGGGGTACTTTCCCTTCAACCAGAAATGGAAACATTAAGCACAAGCTTGACTAATCCTTAGATACCTCAGTTTAATGGAAAAAATTATGATTATTGGGTTATTACAACTAAGGTCATCTCAAGACATTTGGGATTTGGTGGAGAATGGTTTCCAAGAACCACCTGATGCAGCAGCATACAATGTTAAATACAGTAGCATACAATGTCTTGTCTCAAGCAGAAAGAGATTTTTTGAGGGACAATAGGAAGAAGGATTCAAAAGCCCTATTATATCTTTTCCAAGTAGTTAATGAAAGTATTTTCCCAAGGGTTGCAGCAACAACGAAGTCCAAGCAAGCATGAGACACCCTCCAGACAGCCTACCAAGGAATGGCAAAAGTCAAGACAACAAAACTGCAAATGTTGAGAAGATATTTTGAAACACTTTTTCTAAAAGATTTTGAGAATGTAAACTCATTTTTTACACATGTAATTGTGTTGGTTACTCAAAACAGGTCTCATGGTGAGACACTTTAAGAAAGGAGAATAGTTGAGAAATTTTTGAGAAGCCTGCCAACAAGGTTTGATGCCATTGTTGTGGCCATAGAAGAGACAAAGGATCTCTCATAGTTCTTAGTGGATGAGCTTCATGCATCATTGATTTCTCATGAACATAGACTGAATAGAGCAACAAGATCCTCATTGGAGCATGCCTTCAAGACACAAGTTTCCTTTGGTCAAGGTCGAGGCAGAGCAAGATCATATACTAGAGGAAGAGGAAGAAGCCCACACAGAGGTGGAAGAAGTAGCCCTTCAAGCTCAAGTGGAAGGGGCAGCAACCAAAATCCAAGTCAAGGCCTAAGACGAAATCAAGCACAAGGTCAGAGGTATGATAAATATTAAGTTCAATATCATCACTGTAAGAAGTATGATCATCATGAAAATGAATGTAGAAAGAAGCAATATGACATTAGTAACAAAACAAGTGTAAATTTCACAAAAGAAAACCATGATAGCATGTTTTTAGCTTGTAATGTAGCACAATAAAAACAAAGTGATATATGGTATCTATATTTAGGGTGTAGCAACCACATGTCAGGGAACATAGAAATGTTTTCCAATCTAGATGAAAGTGTGAAATCTGAAGTGACAATAGGGACTGATAGCAAAGTCTTTGTCATGGGAAAAGAAAGAGTTAATATCCTAACAAAGAAGGGGGAGAAGAAGTACATCTCAGATTTTTACTTTGTCCCCGGTCTAAAGCATAACCTTATAAACATTGGATAGCTCATGCAAAAGGGCTACAATGTTTTTTTCAAGAATCATGTATGCACAATTTTGGATAGGCCTCCAAGAAGATAGCTGATTGCAAAGGCATAGATAACAAACAATAGAATGTTTCCCCTAAAGATAAGATCAGATTTGAAGGAAGAATGTGCACAAGCACAACTATAAATGAACTCACAAGAGGATGGAAGAAAAGAGGTAGCTATGACTCAATTGAACTATCAAGCAGAGGTTAAACATGAAAATTGGTTATGGCATTTGAGATTTGGACATCTCAACTTTGGAGGTTTGAATTTTCTACATAGGAAAGGCATGGTGAAGGGATTACCACTCATAGAAAAACTAGACAACCTATGTGAAGGATGTATCTTATGAAACCAACATAAAGAGACATTTGCAACAGGAAAGTCAGTTAGGGCAAAGGCACCTTTGGAAATTGTCCACTCAGATTTATGTGGACCAATGCAGACACCATCGATTGGTGGCAGCCACTATCTATTGACCTTCATGGATGACTACACAAGGAAGATATAGGTCTATCTCCTCAAACAGAAAAGTGAAGTGTTTGAGCACAATACAAGGCTCTTGTTGAGAATTAAATTGGACACTACATCAAAGTCCTTAGAATTGATAGAGGTGGTGAATACATCTCAAATGATTTCCTCCGTTTTTGCAGGGAGCATGGAATTCACAAGAAATTTACAACAAGATATACACCTCAACAAAATGGTGTGGCAGAAAGGAAGAATAGGACCTATTTGCTTAGTGGGGCCTGACCCAGGTTCGGAAGTGATTAGCCAAGAAAATCCCGGTAATACTAGCTCTTTCAGCAACAGTCTGCAGAGCACGGACTGAGGTCTCACTCGAAGTAGTATGGGAGGGTGCTGGAACCAGGTTTCTACACCCTAGGGATGTCTTGATGAAGTTTCTGGAAGTTCACAGTTTGAACCTACACGTTAGCGCTACTCCATGCAGTTGTTTATCCTTCGCGACCTGTACCACTACCTCAACGTACCTCTATAAGGGCATGAACAAAGTACTACCCTGATCTCTATTCTTATTGCACTATTATATTAGTGCTTAACTTAACTTGTGAGGGCCCAATATTCTTCTTACTTCATTCAACATTCAGGTAAGTGCATGTAATCATAAACAATATAAATGCATAAAGATAAGTAGAAAAATAGATGCACAATATTTCGAATCAAACTTATCTTTATTAGTATTATTTTTCAAGTACAATCCCACTTATATACCCAACTACACCCTGTGCACTCAGCTGCAGGGGTCCACACACTCAGCTACGGACTCTACTAGGCCTCTGTGCACTTAGTTGTAGAGCCTCTTCCTACTACTATGACCCAATACACTTCAAATTTCACTCTATGCTCTGACCATACCTTCACATCTATCTATTACTTGGCTTTCTCCAAACAAAACTATCTTTACACTTAGAGCCTCGCTCTATTTATACACTCCCATGGTCCACGGACCATGGGTAGGCTGACACAACTTTAAATTATTTTACAATTCTTAGGGTGAACAACCCTATGACTCACCCTAGAGTTTTGTGCTCCGTGCTCGTACTTCGCGGAGTATTAAAATACAATTGACCAAAACTTGAGCTTTAAACCCCAAAACCTATTGCAGGGGATCCCATGCCCAACAGGCCCCCAGCACAATCATCGTTACTCGTCCCTAGTCACTTTGCTGGTGCATGATCTTGGCATGAAGCCCCTCCAACTGTGCTTGTACTGTGCGAAGGTCCGCAACGCACTGTTCTACTATCTGTTGGATCTGCTCTACTCTTTCTGTTGAATGCTCGCTGTTAGGGGCAGATCCATGTCTTAAGGCATGCATCACCTTCATTTGTGTGAGATTTTCTTTGATATTGGCAGTGATGCGGAAGGCCTCATCAATCCACAACTGGACGTGCGCTTTAAGTACTTCCTCTTTCTGTTGCGTGGAATCCACCTGTTCCTTCAACGCCTTCGCTTGTTGTAGCTTCGCTAACCGCTGAGTCAGGACAACTGTCTGCGTCGTTCCACGCACACTGTCATACTGCACTTAAAGCTCTCACGCTTCTGTTTCTAGGTGTTATATGGTGAGGTCCTCTTGTAAGGAATTGAGGACCACGAGGGATTCTTCTAGCATTATAGTATAGTCCTGCACTGCCTATCCTATTTCTTCTAGCCCCTTTTGGATAGCGCCAGTGCGCTGTTCCCTAACTTCCGGGGGCATGGATGGTTGTGCCTTTAATCACATTTTGGCAATCTAAAGGTTGAGGTCCAGTTGTATCCTCATTGCTTCCTCCTTTGCCTTACGGAATCCACTGGCCAATCTGTGAATTCGCATTCCTACTGGTAGGTCTGTCGTAATTTCTAGCTCAGGGGCATCACGACATGCTTCCTCTACTATCTGTTCCAGCTACTTATTCTACATTAGCACTTCATCACGTTGTAGACTAAGCTGCTCAATGTTGATTCATTGTTCGCTGAGCATTTGTACGACGCGTCCTTCCCTAGCGCGAAGTTCTGTCGTCGCTCCGTCCTGTAGCTAGTATAATATATCTCGTGGAAGGGCAGCCAAGTTTAGGCCAAGTCCCTTGATCCAGCCTACCGCGGCTCTGTCCTCAGTGATGTCTGCTGTCAGTGCTCCTTCCGATAGTGCGATAGTGTTAGTCATTTTGGCCCACAAAAACTACTCCGTTGCTGCTATACTTGTGGCACCGTAGACGACTACCATTCCTTCCTGTGGGGGTCACACTTGAAGTTGTTGCAGTTGTGCCCTAAGGGCCCCTAACACATTCTATTTCTCCATCATTTCTTCCTGGAGCGCTTCCCTTGTGACCTCGCGAACTGTGTCTTCGATGTCGTATAGGTCACCCTCTGTCAACGTGATGGGTTCACCATCTAGTTTGGAAGCCTTGGTCTTCTTTCGTGGCCCTGTCCGTTCCATACCGCATGGCTGTTTCAGTTGTGTAGATGTCATTCTTGGGTCCGCGCCTTCCATTGTGTCTTATGTCCCTTGTCCTGTGGTCAGGTATGGGCCTCTTTCCCCCTATGTTGTGGTGGCTTGGTTGCTGGTGCTGCTTTTTTGGCAGCCTTGGTTTGCGCTGCAGCGGCCTTTGCTACCTCGCAGCAAGCCCTTACCTCCTTGGCCAACTGCTCATTGCACTTTTGTTGTGATAGCATCTTGGTGGCATCCTTCTGTTTTTGTATCGCTGTCTCATCGCGCGCCGCCAGATCTGGGGCACACCACTCAGTGGCCATGAGTCGAGCACAATGAAAACGACATCATCAATCCTGATGAGAGGAAGTTTGGTCCAAGTCTATGTCAGATCCTTACGTGCCTCGATATATAAATTGTGCATATCTACCTTGAAGTCTACAAAATTCCACAGAATGTCGTACACTATGGGGGATAGGTGCGGCCTTTTGTTGATCCACATCCGGATACTCGCCTCCATGAGCACCCAGAAGATCTTAGTCTCGCGGATTCGCATGGCGTTCTTCGTCACCCAGAGCGACGCGTATTTTTCCGCCTCTGGCAAGTCCTATTCAAGGGGAGGGAACTAACTGTCCTCCGGCAGTTCCCCTGTCACCAATAAGATAGACAAGAGAAACCACACGTAGTGGAAGGTCTTTCCCTACTCCTGAGCTTCTTTGCAGTTGGTTAGGAATTCCTCACAGAGGAATTCGGCCCAGTTGAATTGGACCCCCTCCGTGCATTCTTTAGCCAGCACAACGACCGTCACTGGTACCTCATTGACACGACATCTTCTCATTACCTTCCCGACCAGCAGCTGGGTGGCTATGTGCACCCCTTTGTCTTGAATGCTACTAATTACGTAGCCTCTCTACTTCTTTTCCAACTTGTATTTCTTCTTCATGGCCTCTGCGAGCACCAAATCTCTGCTTTTGCCAGCTATTTCCATGGGGTCCCTTCCTATACAGGGAAGCCGAGAAATCTTGTGAATAAGCTCTACCGTGATGGGAATAGGCTCCTCCAGCCACAAGTACCCATCGTGCACTAGGAAAAGCAGTTGCCTGATGACAAAGATCGTGATCAGTGCCCGGTGAAAGTGTGGAATCCATAGTAGGTGGAGTAGCTCGGCCTCCTCCACACCGCGCAGCCATTTCTGCGGCTCTAGCGCTGTAACTAACCCCTCCTTGCTATGTTTCATGAGTTTGCTAGTCTCCAAATGTGGGAACCTTTCGCTGTCCACGAGGTCCCAATCTTCAAATTTCATAGTGGGCACGCGGCCCATAACCGAGCCTTCAAACAGAATGCCATCTGGAAGGAGCGGGGTTTGGAGTGCACTCTTAATGGCATCCAAATCCTTGGGTACTTTTACTTTCCCTCTCCGTGGGGGGACATACTTGGGCAGTTTTGCTGCAACGCGCACTGGCTGAATGTCTTCCTCCATTTCTTCATCCACCTCAGTTTCTTCTACGAAAGCTTGGAGATCCTCCTCCTCATCATCTATCTCAAGCTTAATAGTCTTGCCCTTGTCATCCATAGATAGTTTACCAAACCGTGGATTTCATGGAGACATGCGGACTGGTCCTGCTACCTATGGATCCTTTTTGGGCCTCGACGCCTAGGGTGATTTTGGAATTTCTAGTGCATCCCCCACTGGTAGTGTAGGGCTCTGTGTGGCTTCCTCGGTTGTCAAAATCATTCTATTCAAGAAGTCCCACGTCTCCATAGGCAATGTCTCAAACAATGAACTTGCTCTCAAAGCCTCCAAATTCGTAAGGTCCATACCCACTTGATTGCGCAACAATTGAATTCTCAAAACACCAAGGGTTGTTCACTGGATAGACACCTATGATTTATAGGCCTTTTTGGATTCGAATTTGACTGTTCCCCACTTATTTGGCCCATTAATGCTAGATTGGCGGCAGATCATCCCAAATCTAGTTTGACTTTGTATCTTAATTGCCCTCCACCCGCTCCTCGTTGTCTTAAATTGGACATTGTTGATCACTTTAATTGCTTATTGAATTAAACAACAAAGTGCGACATTAATTGTCAACCCAGGGAAGTCTTGTTATTTCAAAGGCAACTGCTATTATGAAACCAGCTCAAGAAAAGATAGAAAAGATAGATCAACGCCTTAGAATTCAGCCTTTACGAGGGGGCAACCTCCTTTACATTACATAAATGAACAATTCTTTGATGATTCAAATGAAAAAACCTCCTTTCTATATATAGGAGTCTAAGGAGTCACAATATAATCCAGCCGACCTAACAATAATAATATAAAGCCACAAAAATAACAATAGAGGGATTCTATGGGGCACAGAAATAACAATATGGGGGTAATAGGGGCACAAAAATATAAATAAGGGGTATAACTATAATAGTAATGGGGTAATCACTAGTATTATAGGGACCCAACATGCCCCTCTCCTTCAAAAAAGTGTTGTCCTCAACGCTTGAGTAGTTCTGGATACTTCTGCATAAAATTCTCATCCTCCCATGTGGAATCTTCAGCGGATAAGTTCTTCCACTTGATAAGATACTCTGAAATTGATCGATTTCGTAGCTGTCGAGTTCTTGTTTCTGTGACTGCTTCCGGTTCCAATATAATTTTTCCTTCCTCGTCAAGTTCTGGCAATATTGTTTGAATTGGGAGCTTGTCGCCTATAACCTTCTTTAAACATGAAACATGGAAAACTGGGTGCAATCGAGAAGCTGCAGGAAGCTCCAATTTGTATGCCATAGTACCAATCTTTTGCAACACCTTGTACGGACCATAATACTTTGGTGATAATTTATTATCCTTCTTAGCTTGCTTTAGGGACATTTGCTTATATGGTTGTAGCCGTAGGAATACCCAATCACCTACATCAAAACTTCTTTCACTGCGATGTTGATCTGCCTGTTGTTTCATTCTATTTTGTGCCAACACGAGGTTATCCTTTAAGAGTTGGAGGACTTGTTGTTGATGTTCGATGTGATGTTCCACTGCCTGAACCTTAGAATTTTCTCTTAAATATGATGTGATGGATGGTGGTTGATACCCATAAAGTGCCATAAATGGGGTCATTTTTGTTGCTGTATGGAAGGAAGTGTTATACCACCATTCAGCCAGAGGCAACCATTTGACCCATTGTGTCTGTTTATCAGATACAAAGCAACGAAGATATCCTTCCAAACATTTGTTTACTATCTCAGTTTGCCCATCAGATTGAGGATGATAAGATGAGCTATGAGCTAACTGAGTACCAAGACAAGAAAATAATTCTGTCCAAAAATTTCCAGTGAAAATGGGATCTCTGTCACTTACAATAATCTTTGGGTTTCCATGTAGCTTTTGAACTGTTTCCATAAATGCAGTAGAAACTGTACTGGCTTTAAATGGATGTGATAATGCACAAAAGTGTGCATACTTGGTAAGTCTGTCAACTACCACCATGATGACACTCTTTCCCTCAGACTTGGGTAAACCTGTGATAAAATCCATTGAAACCTCCTCCCAACGTTGGCTTGGAATGGATAAAGGTTGTAATAGACCTAGTGTCTTAATTGTTTCAACTTTATTTTGTTGGCAAACCAAACATTCTGCCACAAACTTTTGAATATCTGATTTAAGGCCATCCCAAAAAAATTCCTTCTTAACCCTGTGGTAAGTTTTTAAAAATCCTGAGTGCCCTCCTAAGGGAGAAGTGTGCAATTCCATAAGAATCTTTTGTTTTAGCTGGGAATTCTTACAGAGGTATAAGCGATCTTTGTACCATAACGAATCATTTTGCCAGCTAAATGTATCAGAAGTACTGGAATCTTGTTGTAGCTTTCGAATAAGTGCCCACACTTCTTCGTCATTCTTCCATTCCTCCCTTGCTTCGTTTATCCAATCTGGTTGGATAATAGAAATGGCACACAACAATGCTTCCACATCCTCATCCTTTCTTGAGAGTGCATCTGCCACCACATTTTGCTTCCCTTTTTTGTAGATGATTTCAAAGTCATAACCCAACATCTTTGTGACCCACTTTTGTTGCTCTTCAGAGGATAATCTTTGTTCTAAAAAGTATTTAAGGCTATCATGATCCGTTTTTACCTTGAAGTGTCTTCCCATTAGGTAGGGTCGCCATTTCTTAAGTGCATGGAGTATTGCCAACATTTCCTTCTCATAAATAGCTTTGCTTAAAAACTTTCCCTTGATTGGACGACTTTCAAAAGCAATGGGTCTTTCATCTTGCATTAGAACAGCACCAATTCCATTTCCTGAAGCATCACATTCCACAATAAAGGTTTTTGTGAAGTCCGGTGTAGCTAAGACCGGTGCTTGGCACATTGCCTCTTTAAGATGTTCAAAGGCCTTTGTTGCTTCCGGAGTCCATGAAAATGAATCTTTCTTCAATAATGTTGTTAGAGGTGCTGCTATTCTCCCATAATTCTTAACAAACTTGCGATAATACCCTGTCAACCCAAGAAATCCTCGCAGATGCTTTATGGATGTGGGGATTTTCCATTCCTTAATGGCTTTAATTTTGCTAGGGTCTACCTTAACTCCTTCATGAGATACAATATGACCCAAATATTCCACCTCCTGGACTCCAAAGAAACATTTGGATCTTTTTGCATATAATTGTTTCTCCTCCAATAGTTGTAGCACCTTGTCAACATGTTCAACATGATCCTTCCAAGACTTGTTGTAGATTAGTATATCATCAAAAAATACTAACACAAATTTTCTAAGGAATGGTTTGAAAATTGAATTCATCAAACCTTGAAATGTTGAAGGTGCATTGGTAAGGCCAAAAGGCATGACCAAAAATTCATAATGACCCTCATGAGTTCTAAATGCCGTTTTCGGAATGTCTTCAATCTTCATTCTGATTTGATGATATCCCGAACGAAGATCCAACTTGGTGAAGTAAATTGATCCATGCAATTCATCCAGTAATTCATCAATGACAGGAATGGGGAACTTATCTTTAATAGTGAGCTTGTTGAGCTCCCTATAATCTGGACACATGCGCCATGATCCATCCTTCTTGTGCACCAATACTACTGGAGCTGAGAAAGAACTTTGACTCGGTTGAATTATACCAGCCTCTAGCATTTCTGCAACCATACGTTCAATTTCACTTTTTTGGACATAGGGATATCTGTACGGCCTGATGTTTGGAGGAACACTTCCTGGAATCAGATGAATAGCATGATCATGATCACGCATAGGTGGGAGACCTTTTGGAGTCTCAAATACCTTGGAATGATTGTCCAGGACTTTTTGGAGATCTGGAGAAATAGATGATTCCAATGTGGAAACATCTAGCGAACATAATTGTGCAATTACACCTCTTTGCTCCTTTTTTAGAAGCTTTGTCATGCCATTAGAGCTGATTATCTTTCCTGGTTTCCCTGCAATGCCCCTTAATTCAACTTCCTTTCCTTCTGTAGAAAATTTATGAAAAGTTCTTGAAAATTAAAAGCTATTGTACCCAACGATTGTAGGCATTGGACTCCTAGTACAACATCAGCACCTCCCATTGGAATGGAAAGCATTGGGCTAGTAAATACATATTCTCCCATGGATAGCTTGATATTATGGCACTTTCCAGAGCAATTTATTGTTCCTCCATTTGCAATCATCACTTGACACTCTGGTGCTGGATATAGGAAGCAATTCAATTCTTTTGCTACCCTACAATGAATAAAATTGTGGGTGCTTCCTGAATCAATCAACACTATTACCTTTTTCTTCTTGATTTGTCCTTCTATCTTGATGGTTTGAGGAGTGGTAATTCCTGCCAATGCATTACAAGATATGGTCGGATTTATTTGTTCTTCATCTAGGCTTTGTTCCTGGAATATATCCTCTTCTTTTGACCTTTCTTGCTCCTTTTCTTCTTCCTCTTCACAATCTATGTAGAATAATTTCTTCTCAGCACACTTATGACCTTTTGTGTATTTGCTATCACAATTGTAACAAAGCCCTTTTGCTCTTTTTTCTTCCAATTGTTGTGGTGTCAACCTTGTAGGTTGTGGAAGACTAGGGGCAACAACACTTCCATCTTTATAGTTGTGAGTGGTATGCTTCCTAGTTGCCATAATTTTGCTTTCCATTTTTCTTGCTAACCTGAATGCCTTCTCTAATGAATCAGGTTCCCAAAGGCGAACATCATGTTGGATATTATCCTTTAAAGACCCTATGAACACATCAATCCTATGCTCCTCTGGAATATCTTTTACCCTTATGTTCAATTTTTGGAACTCCTCAATGTGCTCCATTATTGAACCCTTTTGTTTGAGACTTATCAATTGGCTAAAAAAAGTGTTGCTTTTTGTATCCTCATAATGTGCTATCAATTCTTCCGTAAAAATTGCCCAAGTGATAAATTGTTTACGAGAACAAAGCCATTGATACCATACAAACTGATTTGGTTCCAAATATACAGTTGCCATACGTACCTTTTGTGCATTTTTCACATTATTGAGATCGAAGAATTGCTCCATCTGTAATATCCATGTGGCAGGATCCTTGCCATCAAACTTCCTCATATCGATTTTTGGAATATGGTGATTCTTCGATCCAACATTAGCGTCTATGGAATCATGATTAACATTTCTTTTGTTCTCATCATGAGTTTCCTTTACTACCTTTTCACCATTAGTAAGTATTTCTTGTAGAAAATTTGTCAAATCTGTCTTCAAATCCGCCATGCCTATCTTCAAATTTGTGTTCAAATCTATCTTCAAATTCTCCATCTTAGCTTCCATGCCATTCATCTTAGCTTCCACGCCATTTATCTTAGCTTCCACGCCATTTATCTTAGCATCTGTTAGCTTTTGTGAGCGTGACATTTGTTGCACTTGTTCTTGTAATTTTGATATATCATGTAGCATTTCTTCCTCTTCTTCATGAGTCATGCTAGAGCTTTCAGGTTCCTTACTAGGTGTTTGCATTTTCTTTCCTTGGGGCATCAGTTACCGATAATAATGCTCTACTATGCCCTTTGAATTCCTTCAAAATAAATTTTCAAACCAAGCTTAAGCAGAAATTTTAAAAAATCTACACACCTTTTTTCACTTTGTAGAAGCTCGATATTGCCTTTGATGTATCTCTATACTTTCCAATCATCTAGTTCTGAATTTGTGACTTGTAGTAGCTCTTTGTGTCCTCTTTCCAATGCCACTAGTCTGATCCAAATTGGATTCTCCAAGTAAGAGTTATTCAAAATCTCCCAAGTGACCTGACTATAGACCTTTCCAGAAGAGCGAAGTTGTATGAAGTGCCACGTGTACAATTTTTTATATTTGGTTCTGAAAAAGATATACAAGAAACTACAGTCCGTCCTCTTTCTATACCTTCTTACGAAATTTCAATCTGATTCCCAGATAGAAAGTTATGATAATTTTCCCCAGGTCACCTGTTTTGAATGTAATTCAGGAGTCTGCAAAAAGACCAACTTCCTCAGATAATATCTCTGAAAATATTGCTCGAAAAGCTCTGAAATTTGGACCCAAGGTTTAGCACGATTTCTTCTCAAATGGGTTTTGTTTTAGACTTCTGAAACGTCACAGAAAAAATGTTATAGCGAAAATTCCACGATGACCTGTTTGGAGCAGCGAAACCCTAGAATCCAAAGCTCTGATACCAAATGTTATGAAACCAGCTCAAGAAAAGATAGAAAAGATAGAACAACGCCTTAGAATTCACCTCTTCAAGGGGGCAACCTCCTTTACATGACATAAATGAACAATTCTTTGATGATTCAAATGACAAAACCTCCTTTCTATATATAGGAGTCTAAGGAGTCACAATATAATCCAGCCAACCTAACAATAATAATATAAATCCACAAAAATAACAATAGAGGGATTCTATGGGGCACAGAAATAACAATATGGGGGTAATAGGGGCACAACAATATAAATAAGGGGTATAACTATAATAGTAATGGGGTAATCACTAGTATTATAGGGACCCAACAACTGCGTACTGTATGTACTTTAATTTTAAAAGTAACAGAAGTTATAGTATAAGCAAATCACGTCTTAAGTCAACAAACTGAAGCTCCACTCCGCATTACAGCAATTACACTCTGTTGCAGATGGCTATCAGAAAAGTACTTAATTCAAATAAAGAAATGAAGAAAATCAATCTGCAAAAGAAAACAGTGGCTATGCTGTAACAGAGAGTCAGGACCCTATTCCCCGGAGCGGGAATCTCCAGCACCTGCTTCTGATTAATTCAGCCTTGCCAATTCACTCTGTAACAAATCACCGGTGAAACACTCATATAACAATAATCAGAAACAGAGTTTCAGCAAAGGTATTATAAATAATGTTCAGCAAGTAGTATTGTTAACAAGGCAAAAAGGCACACTTAACACACTGCAGAAATGTAATGGGTGAATCTTGTGATGAAGGTGGGCCCTGTCCTTCTCACAAGATTCCCCAGGAAACAAGAACTAGAAAAAGATGCTCAGAACAAAACTTTATTCATCCATCAATATATCATATTACAGAAAAGAGTTCCAGTCCTGTTCCTTCAGCTAAGCCTTTCTCTACAGTCCGTCCCCCCCTCTAATGTAGATGTCTCCTCTTTATAGAGGAGACATCTATTACAAAAGATTTACATTGTTCTAACCCATTATACAAAAATAGGGAAGTCAATTCCCTGTCAATGAAATGCGGTTACAGTAATGTTGTCTTTAGATATAAGCGTTACATCCCGTGTAACAACTTCTTTGGTGATCAGTCCCGATTCCTTTGTTGTTGTTGTATTTAGAATGCGGATCTCAACTGTTTCAGCATCGTGATCCGCATGTTGTTCCTGTTGTTTCAGCAACTACAAAAATAGTCTTCCAGCTGTTTCAGCATCACAAACTGCACATCATCCTTTAACTGTTTAGCACTTAATAATTCAAAGATTAACTATGAAGATGTCGTGATTTATATGCTAAATAATTAAACATATAGTGATGAGAAGAATCGTTTCGTACCTTAGAGATAATTGGGTCAAAATCTTAACAAAGGCTTTTAAATATAAGTTTGAAAGGGGTAGTATCATAGCAAAATATATGGTCAAAAAGGGACAATATGAGGCCCTAACAGACATCTTGTCATGAATAGTGACACCAACGGTCACTTCCCAGCCTATCCGCATCGCAGCACAACCCCCTATACGCAGGCACGACCCTTGTGACATACTGATCCTACGCATAACCTCCTTATCGCGCAGCTCCCATACAAACTCTTTTATAGTCCCGCGCTCTCTTTCAACTACTTGGAGCGCTAAGACTGTGCTTCCTATGGGTAGTCAAGTGGTTGCACCACCTGTGCGAGGCTTCAATTCACCTTCCAGCCTATTTCGTGGGCACTCCTCGATTACCCTCGCAATAGTCAGTGCCTCACGTTCTTCCTTATGCGGTGCGCTCCCTTGGTTACTTTTTCTGGTAAGGTGCAGTCGCAGCCATGGTAGCAGAGCCACAAATTCTCGGTGGCCATCTTCTAATGTAGTAGTATGGCTGCCCATATCTTGTCTTATCATTCTTAGTTTGGTGCAACATGCTTGCGTGATTTCAGTTTCCAGTTTGTTGATTTCTGCATCCAGTAACCCGCTTTTCTTCCTCAGTCGTACCCGATCTTCTTCAAGTTCGCGAAGCTTACGGTTCCCTCGCCGAATGGCTTCCTGAAGCCGCATATGTTCCCCTTCACGTAGCTACATAATTCCTTCATCCGGTTCCTCGTGTACTGTCCCAACTGTGGGAGTTGTTGCATAGGGATTCCTTTCCTCCAACATTATGGTCTCGACTCTGCTTGTCGGCTTCAGAATCATTTCTGCACTTAGGTTTTTGTACATGGCCCTATAGGCCCATCGGACCACTGGTACGTGCAGGTCCCAATCAATTTGTCTCGCCTGGTGAACCCTGTTCAGGATTCCACATACCTTCTTGAATGCTTCTACGTGGAATGTTTGTGGTGCGCGTCACTTTTCCTGCTGCTACGTCCTGTTCCAATTTTCAATCCTTAGTTTGGGGTGTGTTTGTGTGGACTCCATAGTACACATCTGTACCCATCTACACAGGTGGGCGCGCAAGCTGCTTCGTCCTGGATGCCCGACTCTCATTCGAAGTTGGGGGCTTCCAAACCATAGGCGCATCATCCTTCTATATCCATGCCAGCCCTCAAAATTGCCTTGGTGTGTACCCCACCATCATGCAGGTGTTGCACAATGCCCATTTCAACACATCGAACCGTTGTTGTTCCAGTACTGCACTTTCAAATTTTCTAAATAATTCATCCACCATTGTCAATCCATCATATGTCGGCAGTTCCCTTGCCTCTGTTGTCACACAATGGAGTGATCTAACCATCATGTTGCAGTTCAACGTTGTTACTTCATGCAACCGATTCTGCCATCGTTCTACTTATTCGTCTGAATATGAAGTGTAGGGGCTTTCACGCTCCCACGAGATTCTCCCATCTGCAATCGGATTCACCCGATCTTGGTCTTGCGCAATTATCTTATAAATACAATCCAGATCATCATCACTTTCACCGTCGCGCACTAGTTCAATGTAGCACACTCCTTTGGCCAGGTCTAGTGGGACTACTACCCGTAGTGACTTTTTCTTGAATATCATCTTCCACTTCTTCAGGTTGATGACTCCATTCATATCGGTGGCCCAATATATTCCTAACAACGTGGGATAGGGATTGATGTCATCGACAATCTCTATCACTTCAAAATTCGTCTATGTGCTCGTGCCTTTAATGTCAACTGTTACTCCTTGCAACCTCCCCATGGGAAAAATCTTCTGTTGGTTCGCCATTCTTAGTTGAATAGGGTACCATTGTAACGCAGGCCTACCCATGCGTACCCATGTTTTCTTTGGTAACACATTCGTATCCGAACCTAGATCTAGGATTACCTGATCCATTTCATACTCACCAATTTGCGTAGTCAAACTCATTTCCCTCCCAGTGCACAATGCATGCTTTCCCAATTTTCGAACTATGCACGGTTTTCCTGACCTCACGCACCTGGTGATCAGCTCCTTTAGTCCCTTAACTGCCTTTTTGTCGTACAGTAGTTTCATGCATGTCTCCAGAAAGGTAGTGAGCATTGAAGGATCCATTCTTGGCTCTGGTTGATCCTTACTACCTAAAGTGGAGGCCTCCGTGAAGCTCTTCTTAGCTTCCATGAATGTCTCCTTTGCGTGTTCTAAGTCAAACTCAAGTTCCTTTGCAGGAGCCTTACAAACCCATGTATCTTCCTCAGGCTGCTTCCCCTTATCCTCCCCCGTGGTCGCACCGCTTCTGAGCATCATGTTCACATTCGGGTCTTCTTCGCGCAGTTTAGACCTCATCATTTGTATATTCTGAGTCAGAGGAGGCTGGAATACCCCTTTTTTGCACATCTGTGTGATCAACGTAGGACAATCTATTGTTTCATGATCAAACTGAGCACAGTACGAATAGGATATCCTCGTCGGGTTGGTACAATCACGGGCATAGTGCCCTGGTCCTCCGCAATTGTAACAAATTAACTGTCTGCGGCCCCTTCCTGGTCCCATTCCTCCTCATCCTTGACCTCGCCCCTGAAATCCAGCGTGTGCCATCCCCACAGCTGGGTCGAGGGCTCACGTTTCTGTCTGCATCCTATAGGCTGGGGTCCGATCCATCATTAACTCGTAGTTGTGACAAGTGCGCTCGTCGTGGCCTACCAACCTGCAGAAATTACAAAACAACTGCTGGGGAGTCGGTGTATACTTCTGTAACAAATGACAATTATCCATCGTGTGTTTTCCTCCTATCTGATAAATCGTGCACCATAATGCGGGTGCCGCACTCGACCCTGCGTGCCTCTAGTCTCTAATGGTGCTTCGACTTGCATCATGTCTGTTGCCTGTTGGAAAGCTATTGGGTCTCCGACGCTGAGCCAGTCTCCTACAACATTGGAAGCCTTTGACGGAAGAGAGTCTCATCCTTATGGTATACTCCAACGGTTGCCCATCTCTTTGGAAGGGAAGACGGTCGAAGTGGAGGTTGAAGTTGTCGATGCTAATCTTACTTACAACCTCCTCCTCGGACGTAGCTAGACATATGCCATGCAAGCCGTGGCTTCGTCTCTTTTCCGTGTCATTCGTTTCCCTCATCAGGGGAAGATTGTCACCGTGGACCAGCTCTCCTTCTTCGCCTCCTCTTCCGAAGGCAACGTGCCTTTCGTGGAGCATACCTCCAAATCATGTGAGAGTGTGGGAGCCGGACTTTTTAAAGATCCCGCCCTGATGGGTGTCTTTTCCCTCCCACCTCCTAATCTCGCTCCTATTAATATGATTTCCATGCGCTCTGATCCGTGGGTCCTTCCTCCCACTAATAAGATAGAATCTTGGGGCGATATGATGCCGTTGAGTCCTGCCGAGCTCAACTACGTTGAAATCGTTGCTGCATCGGCTCCCCCTCCCGAACCTGCTCCTCCAAGCAGGGTTCCCGACTCATATGTTCATTCCCCTTGGCTTGGATATGACGCTACTTCAGATCCGTTAAAGGAAATATTTCCTTCCGATGAAGCCATTATCGAGACCATGTCTCTCGAGGAACCGCCTTGGTCTGATCATCACCACTGTTCCTCGTTTCTCCCTGCCCATCAGGAAATGATCACCTGTCTCGAGCGGTTTGCTCCTTGTCTCCCATCTCAACCCCTTCAAACACCTATCCAAGTTTATCAAGTGTCCTCTGAAGGAAATATGGGAAACATCACACAGACCCAACCCATCAACATCTCTACGAAACCAGGGATTGTCGAGCACATTCACATTGGAGTCACTTGTACTCCGGAGGAAATTCAGCTCTACACCGATCTTTTTCGCAAATTTCGTGATGTCTTCGCTTGGTCCTACGAAGAGATGCCCGGCATTGACCCTAGCATAGTGGTGCATGAGATACCTACGTATCCGGGTGCTAAGCCTGTTCGCCAACGTCTATGCCCCGTGCACCCTCGAAAGGCTGCAGCCATTAAAGCAGAAGTTGAAAAGCTTCTCAAGGCTGGTTTTATTTATCCCATTCCACTTATGGATTGGGTTTCCAATATCGTCCCTGTGAACAAAAAGCAGGGTACCATTCAAGTCTGTGTTGATTACCGTGACATCAACCAGGCCTGTCCTAAGGATAACTTCCCCACACCCTTCATCGATCAGCTCATCGACGAGTGTGCGGGGAGTGAAATCTATTCATTTATGGATGGTTTTTCTGGGTATAACCAAATCAATATTGTGCCCGTTGATCAGCATAAGACTGCCTTTATCTGTCCTTGGGGCACTTTTGCTTACAAAAAGCTCCCTTTCGGTTTGAAGAATGCCGGTGCTACCTTCCAACGTGCAATGTCCTATGCTTTTCATGACATCCATCACATTGTACAACCATACCTGGATGATCTACCAGCTCATTCAGTCAAACGCCGGGACCACCCTTCCCATCTTCGTGAAATCTTTCTCCGCTGTCGACACTACCGCATCAGGCTTAATCCTCATAAATGTGTCTTCTGCATTGAATCAGGCAGACTGCTCGGGTTTATTGTCTCCCGAGAGGGCATCCAGCTGGATCCCCTCAAAGTTGAAGCTATTCTAAATCTTCCTCCCCCTGCTTCTTTGCAGCAGTTGCAGAGCTTGCAGGGCAAAGCAAATTTCTTAAGACGATTCGTTCTGAACTATGCCGAAGTGGCTAAAGGCTTTACACGGTTATTGAAGCGAGATACCCCTTTTCATTGGGATGCTATCGCTCAGGAGTCTTTCGAGCGTCTCAAGGGTCTCCTTGTTTCTGCTCCATTATTGCGACCTCCGAATTACCATCGCGATTATACTCTGTATTTGGCCGCCGCCGATACCACTATTGGCATGGTTCTCGTGCAAGACGACGATGATGACACTGAGCATGTCATATATTACCTCAGCCGCAACCTTTTAGACACGGAAACTCGATACGCTTATGTCGAGAAGTTGGCATTGGCCGCCGTTTGTGCCGTCCAACGTTTCCGGCATTATATCTTGTTGCGTACCACGACCGTGATTTCTGATTGCAACCCGATGACATACATTTTGTCACGTCAGTTGCTGGGGGGAAAATACTCAAAGTGGATCGTCATCCTCCAAGAGTTTGACTTGGAATTCACTGCTGCCAAGTCTAAGAAGTCCCTGGTCTTTGCTGAGTTACTTTGCTCTTTGCCATCTCCTTCCGCACCCTCTCACTCAGAGGACCATATCCCGGACGAAACTCTATTCCTGATCAGCACCCTCGATCCCTGGTACGGGGATATTATTGTATATCTACAGACGTCCTCTTTCCGTCCCACTGTGTCCAAGGATGCTCGGCGACGGATCCGTCATCAGTCTCAACCCTACCGTATTATCGGGGACACCCTGTACCGTCTCGGCGTTGACTTCGTCCTCCGATGATGTCTAACTCTCGAGCAAGCTGAGCGAGTCCTGAATGACTGCCACTCTGGTGCCTATGGTGGTCACATGTCCGGATATGCCACAGCTCAAAAAATCCTCTGCGCCGGTTATTTCTGGCCCTCCATTTTTAAGGATTGCATTCTTGCCATCTGTTCGTGTCATGCGTGCCAGATATACCAGCGGAAGATGCGTGCGCCACCAGCTCCGTTGCACCCTATTTTCATCGTTGGCCCTTTTGCAAAATGGGGCATTGATTATACGACTTGTAACCCTCGCTCGGCCGGGGGGCATGGATATATTATCGTTGTCGTCGATTACTTTACAAAATGGGCCGAGGCGATGCCCACATTAACTGAAGACGGTCACACAGCAGCGCAGTTTTTGTTCAACCATGTTATTTCACAGTTCGGAGTTCCTCAGCCCATCATCACGGATCACGGGAAGAATTTCCGTAATCACATGATGACCGAACTGACAACCCAACTAGGCTTACGACATGATAGTTCGACCCCATACTATCCTCAATCCAATGGCCAAGTTGAAGCCGTTAACAAGATTTTGGTTACGATGCTTCAACATACCGTTGGCATGCATAAGTCTAATTGGCATTTGATGTTGTTTCCCGCCTTGTGGGCCTACCAAACCTCTGTGAAGGATGCCACCGGTTTCACTCCATTTCAATTAGTTTACGGACTGGAGGCTACCCTTCCTATCGAATGCGAAATCCCTTCGTTAAAATTGGTCGTCGAGTTGCTTCCCAACACTACTCCGGTAGAGGAACGTCTTCTTTACCTAGAACGGCTGGACGAGACCCATCGCCTAGCCTCTCTAGCTATCAAAGCACAAAAGAAGAGAGTTAAAACTCACTTCGACCATACCATCCATCCTCGTTCCTTTGTTGAGGGAGATTTAGTCCTACTATACGATCAGGAAAATGACAAGCTGGGGGCAGGCAAACTCGAGCCCATGTGGCTAGACCCTTATATTGTAAAGAGAGTTTTGCAGAAGGGGGCATATGAGCTAGTTGACTACGAAGGTAATCCTCTCGATAAGCCCCGCAACGGGCTGTACTTGAAAAAGTACTATGCATGATTCCATGCACTTCGGTTTGTACATGCGTGTGTTTTAGCAAGTGTGTTGTGTGTGTGTGTTTTCATGTTTTTGGCTTGGTGTGAAGGCGTGATTGCCGCTTATTGTGTCTTTTGCTTCTTGTGCAGATGTCTGGTGCACCTTACATTGGTTTCGCTGACGGTGCTTGCCGCAGCACTCGCAATTTGTCTTCTGTGGCGTGGGTGATCTACGATCCTCACGGTGAGTTGATAGATCTTCAAGGTGTGTGTTTAGGCTGTACCACAAACAATGTCGCTGAATATAGTGCTGTGATTGAATTATTGGCCGAGGCAATTAATCTCAATATTCGTACATTGGTTGTCAACCTGGACTCTCAACTTGTCGTCCATCAGCTCAATGGGCGATATTCTGTCAGAGACCGTCACATTTTAAGGTTGTATTTACGTGTTAAATTGTTAGAAAGGAATTTTGATTTCATTACATATCAGCACATTCCACGACGATTAAACACATTATCTGATGCATTGGCTAATCATGTATTAGATAGACATTTGCGTAACATATAATCAAAACATCATACAAGCAAGCACATAAAAGCACAATAATAAACCATAGGAAAATATATATATATATATATATATATATATATATATATATATATATATATATATATATCGTGTGGCGCACCAAGGCGCTCAAAAATAAGTGTACATGTCTAAATAGGGCATGTGTTCTCTATACATCTGAGACACATGTCTCTCAAAAAATCACCAGCAGGAAATAATGACCTAGATATCTACTGTGGCGGGTTGTGCTCCCTATACTACACAGCCGCTCGTGCCACCCACCTCAAAAGGCGGTGCATCCTAGGTTCTACTCCCACTGTATGGATCTGGGACGTTATGGGGACCTCCTCTATCCCCAGGTAATCTGGAATCCCTGTCAGCAAGCCCTCAAGGTTCCGTATCACGGTCTCCATCACATCATCTCCTGGAGGAGCCAGGGCTAGAGCTCCAATGCCCTGCGCATCCCTCTGCGCCTCTGGAGCCAGGCCGAGGGGTCTTGCTGGTCCTACATCTGCATACCATAGCGTTCGTCATTAGGACATGTACATGAAAAAATAAAAAACATCACAAAAATAAAAAATCAAAAAATGAGATCAAGTGTCTTACCACCGTCATCCCACTGCTCTCCAGCAGGCAGTGGCATGTCTGGGTCTCCACGGAAGTCTAGGCCGGCATACAGTCAGTCCTCCACAAAAATAGTCTGCCGCTCCAACCACTCTCGGAAGTATACCCCCCATGCCAGTGGTCGACCGCCACCTCCTCGTGGCATGACATGGCCCCATCGTGTGGCCCTCGTCTCGCGAGGCCTAGGTGGGTCCAAGACCATATCCTGCCGTTGCAATGCCGGCATCCGCTCCAGCATGAGCAGGAGTAAGATCGATCCATAGCCAAATTGCTTCGACTCACCGCGACGATAGTTGGTCAGTTGTCTCTTCATGTTTGCCGCTACTGCCTCTGCCCAATTAAATATGGTAGGATTCAAGCATTCGAGAGCCAGTCGGAGATGGGTCTTCGAGGCATCGTGTTGGGCCTGGGATCCCGCTGCCCGTGTGACCATGAAGAGCATAGTTTGAAGGATGATGTCATCCACCATATGGATTGCTATCTTTCCACTCCGTGACTTGCGTGCCCGTGGGCACACCTGAGCCATCAGCATATCCAAAGTATCACCACCGGGTCACTGCCCCTCCAGAATAGGCCTCTCACCTCGACGTGACAACCTGGTCAAAAAATAGATGTCTGTGTAATCAAACTCAATGTCTCGGCCTCGGATAACGAACTTCCCATCAGTGGGATTCCAGGCCCTGATCAAGAGTTCCAGAAGGTCAGGCTGTGCCCGCAAGCGTGGAGTTAAGAAAAATTTAAGCAACCTGCACCCCCGCAATGCATTTCGGCACCCGGCATCAGCAAAAGCCACTATGTCCTCGTTATCGTGAGCGCGTTCCTGCCAAACGAACGCCATTATACCCTGCATAATCAAAAAATTTCATTAGGGCCCTGCTTACAAAGTTTCACACGTTAATTTTATCAAAAAACTTGTTGCGCGGCGTCAGCGCGACTGTTTTTAAAACAGTCGCGCTGATAATGGGCGCCTTTGATATTTTTTCTGGGTCAGCGCGGAAGTACATCACTCTTCCGCGCTGATCCGGGAGTGGCCTGTGGAAGTTTTTTTCGGTCAGCGCGGACCCGATAGGGAAATCCGCGCTGACCGAGAGCGGAATGCGTTTCAAAAAATCCGCTCAAACAACCACTTCCCACCGTTAAAATGCAGAAAAAAGACTTCAAAATGGAGCGTAAGGCAAGATGTATCTACCTGGAACTGACTTCAGGATGGATGATGCACGTACGAGGTGGAATTTCGCTCGTCAACCTCAAAGCTCCAAGTCGCTCCACAAAGCTCCAATGGTAACAATGGTAAAAAATTTGTTTACCCCCCCTATTTATGGTAATTTTTAAAAAATTAAATATTATTTTTCATAAATATGGGTTTTTATGATGGTTTTTACCATATGCTTGGTTCCGATATAGTTTTACTATGTTTTTATGCACATTGTCTATATTATCTCGAACGGGTTTACGTGTGCAGTGTTCCTTGTGCAGGATCTCAGCTGGTGGAATTACGACAGTTCTATGCGCACTTGGTCCCGAAACGTCGTCTTTAAGCTCTTTTTCGACGTGAAACAAGAAAAGATAGCCGAGTCTCCCTCTCAACTCGTTAAAAGAAGCGAGAGGCGGTCGCCTTTAAGCTCTTTTTTCGACCGTTTAAACTTAAAAAGATCGTTGGGTTTTTGTCGTTTCGAACTCGTTATTGGCTACAAAACGACGTGCTTCTGACCACTTTTCTACTTTTTTGGGTCGAAGTCACTACTTACGAAAAGTACTCCTCGATCATACTGGTCGGGCGGTTCTTTCGGGCATTGTTTTATACTTTTTCGGGCTCGAGAGACACAACTTTACGAAAAAGGACCCCCCTGGAGTTCACTTTTCTGCTGTCTTTTCAGACTCTCTAAACAGGAAAAGACGCCGAGTTCTTCCTTTGTCAGACTCGTTAAAACTTAATGACATCGGATTCTGTCAAAATGACGCCTTTCAAGCATATGCTATCCCCGTCAAGCTTGTCATCAAAAAATAACCGGGGTACTCACCAGCAATGGTGGGGAAAATGGAACCACAATCATTGTCGTGTCGGCAGTATGTCGCTCTTGAACATGGCACTTGTTTGCATTCGTGTCTGGGTGGGAACATCTCATCTTGTTTTTACGCTTGCCTCCATGGGTTTGGGTTATCCTGTTTGACCTCTCATCTGCTCATTGCCTTGTCACCATGACCCCTAATCATTTAATGTCAAATACTGCCAAGTCCACTGTTGTGCCGCCGATATGTTCAAGAGAAGTTGACCTCTGCAAGAATACTCAACCTCCCTCTGATACCTCATACAAAATATCTTATCCTCCTCTATCTCGTGTCGATGATGTGGGAAACATTATGGCCCACCTTCGATCAAGGTCACTTCCTGTCGACTTCAGCTCATTATCCAGGAAGTTGACCTAGAGACTCCCTTCAAGTGCCTTGGAGCCTGCATGTCTCAATGGCAGGTTCTTCGTGTTCGACACGAGGTTTTCATCATTG
Organism: Pinus tabuliformis; assembly: GCA_031772625.1. NCBI lineage: Eukaryota > Viridiplantae > Streptophyta > Pinopsida > Pinales > Pinaceae > Pinus > Pinus tabuliformis. Next base: position 32,600,352 of record CM062816.1, read on the forward strand.
GCTTCCGATCGAATGATTCTGCGGGTGTTCGACGCCAGCTCACTGATTCGCACGTCGTAGATTGTACCTATAGTACCTTGAGGACCATTATCATTATTGGTGGTACCTCTCGCGTCTGTTAACAGTTTTCATCATTGACTGGTAATCAGACGACGTTCTTGCATGTTCGACCTCAACTCCTATATTCGCATGCTTGGACTTGTACTTTGTTCGGGTCGAGATGGAGCGCAAGACCCTGGATTTTGTCTATTGAGATCCAGGTTGTGATTTTGTGGATTATTATGATCATTACATGACTCATTGATGGATGGTTGCACCCATACCTGAGTCTTCATGGATGGCTGCGACCATACCTTTATTATCATCACGGTCTCATTAGCTGGGTGGCTGCATCCATACCACAGACCTCTTTCGTATGTCTTTTGGATGGCTGCGCCCATGCCTAGACTACATGTAATTGATTATTAGAGACATCAGTTGTACTTGTGTGCAGGTTCTTCCTGGTGATGTTCCAGTTCAGTCAGTTTCGTAAAGCATTTCATCCCTCCCACTCTCTCGGGCTTCATGCTTTAGGGGGCATCTGTTACACAGTAATTTGTCACTGCCTTCCTACCAGTCTTCCTACTGTGTCATGAGTCCAAATCATCCATGCTCATGCTCTCTAATGTTGCCAAATGACCCACTTTGCCAAAGTTTTCCCATCATTGCGACTGTTGTAAAAATAAACGCACTAATGAGCGCTCCAAAACAGACCGAACGCACTGCCAGCGCGGAAGTACACGTGATTCCCGTGATGGTCGAATTTCATGAGACAGCACGAATGTTGCTTATATTTGATCGCGCTGACATGACTTTCTTCATTATGCGGCAGCGATATCAGCGCTCCAATGTAGTTCTGAACCCGCGATGATCCAATCTGGGCGAGTTTGTTCTAACAACCGACCTTCCAGATGACTCCAGACCTGGTTGTTGGCCTTGTATATGTCGCCCTCCCTTCTCTGGCATGTCTGTTTTGTCATTTGAGCCACCTTCCTTGGAGATAAGCTCATCCTCCCACCATTCATGGAGACTCCTTCTCCTATTTAAGCCTCCACCATTGCCATGAGCTGCTAGTTTTGGAATTCATAGTGTTTGGAGTGTTGCTGATAGTGTGTGAGCTTGATAGGTAGCTAGTGTGACAAGTGTGGGATTGTTAGAGAGCTTAAGGAAGGTTGTGAAGTGTTTTGATCTTGTGTAAACTTGTGTGAGAGAGAGTTTTGTCTTGGGAGATCTACCTTCAAGGGTGAATGCTTGAGGAATTTGCTGGCTGGACCCTCTTGAGAAGCATTTGACGTCAGAACTATGGTTGTATTCTTCTTTGTTTATCAATAATAGACGACTATCATTATGGTTCCACTCTTATTGCCTTTATGATGGTGTTTGAGTTATATCCTTTCTGACTGATATATAGTTGCATCTATTGGATTTTATGCTTGTGTTTGTATCGTTCTTTGCATGTGCAGGTATCTGTGCACAAGGATCATGAGGATTGTGACCAGCCGGGACAAAGGAATGGGAGTATCGACTCTTCTACAAGTACTAGTGTTGGAATCCAAGTAGGCCTTCATCATTGGTCTTTAATTTGCAATTAGGAACCTGCGTGTTAGCATTGTTTGATTGTTGCTAGACCCTATTTGGACTAGTAGGGATCGCCTCTGTCCGCAGAGGGGATTTACCTCCACAACACCCCCTCCTGCCAAGTAGTTCGTGAACACTAGACAGTGATCCTTGTCATGGCCTTGGCCTTTGCATTTTATGCACCATACTTCCCCGCGCCCCTTTGGCCATGGTGATCTATCCTGCTTCAAACTTTTCATTTCCAGGCATAGATTCTATAGTTGCGAGTGGATTTGTTGAACTCCCAACCCAGGGTCTTGTATCGGGGTCTCATGCAACCTCATCGCCATTTCCAATGCTTCAGCCTGGGTGGAAAGTTTCTCTTGTGACAGCACTTTCCTCAAGTGTGATGTCAGAGATGCCACAAACCATGCACGATGCGTGCATTTGTTAGCATCATATTAGCCTCACAGATTGTACTCTTCAGTCTTTGGTCCAGATCCCAGGGATTCTCACCTAGAAGCACTACGATCTCTTTAAACCCGATGATTGACTATGTCTCTGATTTTGGTCTACTAAATTCCCTGTTCAACGCATTTTGGATCTCTGCTATCCCCACATTTGGGTGGTCATTAGAGTGCTTGATGTACCACATTAATGCGCGATCTTGCAATGTGCTCACCAATGTAGCTCTCTTAATGTTGTCATCTCTGACACCTTGTGCTTCCCATAATTCTCTTACCACGAACTAGAATTTGTCCGGATCCTCATTCCCTACTCCTCTGAATATTGGTAGTTTGATCGCGCTCACCATACTGAACGTGGAGGTGGCGGGGGTGGAGTGGGTGGAGATGGAGGTGAAGGAGGTGAAGTGGGTGGCAGTATGGGTGGTAACCGCAGAACCCATTGTCTTATCAAACTGACCGTTCTTCTCGGAGAAACTTTCGCAAGCTCGTCCTCGCTCTGCCGCGAGGGTGAAATTAAGGGACTGTTTTCTAATTCTTCACTACTTCCGCTTCTATATATTCTTTCACTTTGCGTAGTCCTAAACATTAATTTATTCGCATAACCCACTTTTCACATAACAACATCTTAATCCAGGTATTCAAAGATTTAATATACTTACCTCGCTGTCCTTTGAGAAAATTCTGCTTTGCCTCGCTGTAACTAACGGTCGTGTCCATCGTGAACTCAGTGATAAATCCTCCTATTATTCGGTCAAGCCAGTGGTCCATAGCTCACGCGATCTTATCTTCTGATCCTCCAGTCTATGTACTAATTCTAGAGTCCACACTATCGGTTGGTTGAGCCTACACCTTCCCTGGCTGTCGGCTAACCTCACGATCCACTCATACAGTTCAGAAGGAAAGGATGCAAATAAAATCTCGTGGATTTCCGTATACACGTAGCGATCCAACCACTTTTTCTCAGATACTTGAGGAGTTTTGTTTTCTTGTGTCACGAACTCATGAATATTCTTGTCCAACCACTCTTCAATTTCCCTTTCTGTTGGGTTCCAATGGCACGACATTAGACATCCCTTAGGTAGATCCCGGTCCGAGCAATGGAACCATTTGTTGGCTTAGTGGGGCCTAACCCAGGTTCGGAAGTGATTTAGCCAAGCAAATCCCGGTACTACTGGCCCTTTTCGCAATAGTCCATGGAGCGTGCACTGAGGTCTCACCCGAAGTAGTATGGGAGGGTGCTGGAACCAGGTTTCTGCACCCTAAGGATGTCTTGATGAAGTTTCTAGAGGTTCGCAGTTCGAACCTGCGTGCTAGTGCTACTCTGCGCAACTGTCCATCCTTCGCGACCTGTACCACTACCTCCGCGTACCTCTATAAGGGCACGAAGAAAGTACTACCCTGATCTCTATTCTTACTGCGCTATTATATTAGTGCTTAACTTAACTTGTGAGGGCCCAATATTCTTCTTACTTCATTCAACATTCAGGTAAGTGCGCGTAATCATAAACAGTATAAATGCATAAAGATAAACAGAAACATAGATGCACAATATTCCGAATCAAACTTATCTTTATTAGTATTCTTTTTCAAGTACAATCCCACTTACAAACCTGACTTTGCCCTGCGCACTCAGCTGCAGGGGTCCGCACACTCAGCTGTGGACTCTACTAGGCCTCTACACACTCAGCTGCAGAGCCTCTTCCTACTACTATGACCCAATACACTTCAACTTTCACTCTATGCTCTAACCATGCCTTCACATCTATCTATTACTTGCTTTTCTCCAAAAACCTATCTTTACACTTAGAGCCTCGCTCTATTTATACAATCCCATGGTCCGCAGACCATGGGTAGGCCGACACAACTTTACATTATTTTACAATTCTTAGGGTGGAAAACCCTATGACTCATCCTAGACTTTCACTCTTTGCGCCTATACTTTGCGGAGTCCTACAATACAATTGACCAAAACTCGGGCTTTAAGCCCCAAAACCTGCTGCGGGGGATGCCATGGCCAACAGGATCATTATGGAAATGACACGGAATATGTTGAAGGCAAAGCATTTGCCAAATTATTATTGGGCTAAAGTTGTCGCATGTGCAGGATATATCTCGAATAGATGTCCAACCAAAAGCATCTAGAACATAGTTCTTGAAGAGGCATGGAGTGGAAGAAAGCATAGTGTCACTCACATGAGAGTCTTTGGTTGTGTGACATATGCACATGTCCTAGATGAGTTGAGGAAGAAGTTGGACAACAAGGGAGACAAATGCATATTTGTTGGATATAGTGATGAATCCAAAGCATACAAGCTCTACAATCCATCAACCAAGAAGGTCATAATCAGAAGAGATGTGCATTTCATAGAAGAGGAAGCATGGAATGGAAGTTTAGAGAAGACAGTCACTGTGAAAGCATGTATACCACATGAGGACAAAGAGGAATTGACAACAACAAACAATTCCTCAACAGTGACTCCCTCTACTCCTATTCAAACGCAACAAAGTAGGCAGCAAACAACACCATTAACAAATAATAGGACAGTGTCATGCAGTCAAGCAAGTGTTTCTCTAAGCATGCCGCAAAGCACAACACCAAGTGACTTGTCAACCCCATCTTCAGCAAGCACAAGAAGACCAAATTTTAGAAATCTAAATGAAATTTATGAGCAAGATGAGGTTGATTGCAGCGTTGGTCTGAATTCCTTATTTGCATTATTTTGTCATGTAGATGACCCAATCCATTTGAAGATGCAGTCAAAGAAGAAAAATGGGTTGCGGCAATGGAGGAACAAATAAAAGCAATAGAAAAGAATGACACATGGGAGTTAGTGGACTTCTCATAAGGAAAACAAGTCATTGGAGTGAAGTGGGTCTATAAGACCAAGAGCAATATCAATGGAAAGATTGAAAGGCACAAAAAAAGACCAGTTATCAAAGGATACAAGCAGCGGCATTGAAGAGATTATGCGGAGACGTTCGCGCCAATCGCGAGGATGGAGACAGTGTGTACAGTTGTGGTGATTACCACACAACATAAATGGAAAGTGTATCAAATGGATGTAAAATCAACGTTCTTGAATGAAGTATTGAAAGAGGAGGTGTATGTTATGCAATCGCTTGGTTATGAGGTAGAAGGCAAAGAAGACAAAGTGTATCAGTTGAGGAAAGATCTTTATGGGCTGAAGCAAGCACCACGTGCATGGTACAACAGGATAGATGCTTACTTGTTGGACAATGGTTTCGAAAAATGTGATAGAGAGCCTACCCTCTACATCAAAGAGAGCGATGGTAAGATTCTTATTGTCGTCTTATATGTAGATGATTTTATTTTTATGGGAAATGATGATTTTGTCATCGTTGATTTCAAACAAGTCATGAAGAATGAATTTGAAATGACCGACTTGGGGTTGTTAAGATATTTTTTGGGCATAGAAGTGAAGCAAACAGAAAATGAAATTTTTATTTCTCAAGCAAAGTATGTAGCAAACATTTTGGAGAGGTTTAAGATGCAGAACAGCAAGCCCGCACCAACTCCAACTATCATGGGGATGAAGTTAAGAAAATAAGATTGCAGCAACAATGTCAAGTTAACATTATACAAAAGTATGATAGGCAGTCTGATGTTTTTGACCACCACTAGGCCGAATATAATGTATGCAGTGAGTTTGGTGTCGAGGTTCATGGAGACACCCAAGGAGACACATTGACAAGCAATGAAAAGGATTCTAAGGTATGTCAATGGGACAAAACAATATGGCATTTAATACACCGCAGCAAGTGATTTCAGGCTGATTGGTTACACTAACAGTGATTGGGTAGGAAATGTCAATGACAGAAAGAACAGGTTGGGATATGTTTTTCATTTGTGTTCTGGAGCCATTTCATGGGCCTCCAAGAAGTAGTTGATACTTTCATTGTCAACAATAGAAGTTGAATATGTCGTCGCAATAGCAATAGCGTGTCAAGAAATTTGGATGAGAAGGATGTTGAAGGATCTTTGTCACGACCAAGAGGGAACGACAACACATTAGCAATTGCATTATCAAAGAATTCTGTTTTTCACAAGAAAACCAAGCATATTGATGCTAAATATCATTTTATCAAAAAATGGATTAACAATGATGAGATTGTGTTGCACCACTGCAGGTCATAGGAACAATTTGTTGATATTTTCACAAAGCCATTGGTACGTGAAAGTTTTGTTTATCTTAGAGATTATTTGGGAATTGTCAATGACGACATTTGTTCTTAAGGGGGGGCGTTGGCAATATTAATCCCAACCACCGCCTTAAACACACTGAAAAACACCATGCTTGCTGAGTCAACTACTGCATGCTTGTGAGGTTGTTTGCAAGCGGAAGGATTGAAGTTAGAGAAAAAGTACAATGCTGACCATTCCGCAACATAACAGAGAAGTAAAGGCACTTAATGAAGTTGGTAAATAAATATGGGCAAGCATTCAATCTGCGACTGTTGCCCACACTCCACAACGCCTGCAAGTTCAAAAAACCATTTACTATGTAAAATCACCCATGCTGCATATTAATTATTTGCTCGGTCATGTATTAATGTCAAATTTGTGTGTTGAGATAAATATGGATGTAAAAGTCATTTGTAATGTTAGGCAAGTTAGAGAGCAAAGTGTGTGAGGAGAAAATCGTGGAGGAAATATTGGTGGGCGTGTGAAAACCAATTTTAAGTTTTACAAACATTTACTCCACAACCCCAGTGATGCATAAATCGCAGTAAGTTTGTTGTGTTTTTCACTTGGAGATGCAACCTCCATTTATCATAAAACTTACCTCGAGACAACTGAATTCTCATAAGACTTACCTTGCTGCAACAAAATTCTAAGTAAGACTCCTCTCCTTTGCCCATGGAAAGGGATACGATGAGACCCAAATTTGAATCGAATGGGATACAATCGAATTGAATAGCCCTCCATCTTTATCATCTTCAATCACCGTTTGGTAAATCAACCCTTTTTATGGCGAAACATGGATGTTAACACCTCTACTAAGAGTTATATAGGAAACAAGAAAAGAATTCGTTGTGCATGGGCACAGACCCCACATCTATATATGGTTTACATAAATTTATGCTATTATTTTGATGTTTTTTTAATTAAAATTGGGTAATATAAATTTCTATAAAACTATAAATAAATACAAAATCTAAAAGTTTTGTAATATTTAATTTAACAAATTAATTAAAATTGAAACAAACTCATTAACAACCTCACATTTATTATTGTAACTCATTAACAACTAAAATCTATTATTGTAACGATTTTTAAAAGCAAAACCTATAAAAAAAAAAAGTTAAAACGTTTAATTACACGTGCTGGAGAGATACTCCTGCATTAAAAATAGTAATGGCAGGTAGTAGCAATTATAATCAAATAAAATCCGGTTGATAACGCCGAGCGGAAATATATGTTCGTCAGTGCAGGTTATGGAGACTAAATAGATAGTCAATAGGCAATTCGACCACCTATTTGTTTACACTGGGTTACCAAAAAAAAAAGCATACAAAGTTGCTATTAAATTTGTATCACATTTGCGATTTGTGTCTACTTATAACTACAAGTACAGGCCATACAGACCATCAAATTACTAAGAGTTTACAACATAACACCCAGAATCACAAATTCCTCATTTTAGTGCTTTTGAAATTTCCCCACAACCTACTGCAACACATTTAAGATGTCCATGGCCATTATAAAATCTGATCTGTAAGATGTGCATGGCCATAATAAAATCACAACCAGCAGAGTTACGGCATTCCCTGGCTTCGAAAAATAAAACTTATAATATCTGTGAAATTATCAATAAGCGCAATTCTGCATTTGATGATGCAACACTTGGAGGTAAGCACATGGTCCAGTGCTTGTTTCAGATCCTCCGGAGGCTCGAGGTGGCCAGCGGAGAATGGTTTATGCATAGTGTCCCAGATCTTGGCTAATGCCTTGTCAGATAACGCACTTCGCAGACGAATGACATGACACTTCCTCAGCCTGCGAACGTCGCGGGAAGTGTCGATAAGCGCGTCCATCAGCTGAATGAATTGCCTCACCTCGTTGCCCCGGGCGGCATCATCGAACTCCAGGGCTAGAAGGTTCTTGAAGAACACTTCAGTCTGCGTAGGGGATGTGACAGTCATCCGCGGAAGATACAGTATCTGCGAGTATTTGTCAAACCAGATGTATTCGGGGCGCTTGGAGAATGATTTGAACTTAATCCCGGCCTTTGCCAGCTCGTCGGCGGTGTATCCTTTGATGGGAAAATCCCCCGGTTTGTAGCTCGAGAAAAACAACATCCTGCACATCTTCTCAACAATGCGCACTTGGAGAAAGTTGGAGATTTTCTGAGGCAAAGTTGGCTTTGGAATGCAATGGAGCTCCCTTTCATCCTGCCCGTCATGTTGGATGTGCAGGAATCGCGAAACGATTGCGTGAATGCAAGCCAACAAATGAGGCTCCCTTTCAACTGCAGCATCAATTTGCATATCATCTGGTTTGACGTCGAAAGCACACAGCTCATTATAGGACTTCTCCACCAGAAGTCTATTTACTCTACATGCATCATACCATATATCGCGATAGAGATCAGGGTGCAGTAATGCTATTTTCACCTTTCCGAAAACTAGTTTCAGCACAGACAGCGGGATCTGATTCTCCAGCTTCAGAATGTCGCTCTTTATTTGGATGCCATAGGCTCGGCGATCATGACCAAATAAGAATTGCAGAATAAAGCAGGAATCCACGGCCATCATAAGAGCGAGGTCATGACGGTACTCGTGGTCCGTATTAGACCAGTCATACAAACTCTCGATATGCGGCCGCATCACTTCGATATCATGAACCATATCATCCAAACTCAACCTGCTGCTGGTCTGGATGTTCATGAGTTTTTGCCAGAGTGTGGCAGCCGACTTCACTTTGTAGCCCTCGTTGGTGGAGTTCATCATCAAGTCATCAAACTGCGAATCTGTGTCAGGTTTACGAAAGTGATTCGGCCCGAGTGACACGAAATGGGGAATGTAGGCATCTTCATCCTTATTCCGCAGAGTTGCAGATACGCGAAGAAGTTTAAGGCGCGCACTGGACGTTGCTACCTTTCCTGTTTTCCTAAGAAGCATTTGCTTAACTACTGCTCCCCACCTCGCCATAACTTTGATCCTACGTTAAGCCTTCCATCCAAATAGTTTTTCGAAGCGCTCTATATATAGTTACAGAAAAGATTAAGCACACTGTTTCTTCTTTGTCGCAGAATAAGTGCTCTCAGGCTACGAGGGTATAACATAAGAGGTAGACATGACTTACCTTGTTCAATTTCTGTCAAAGCTGTATATATCTTTGACAGTATACATGACTGTAGACTAAAACGTTAGGATGCTGCTGCCTCTTTTCCAGTGGGCCACATAAATTAGTCTCTTTAAACTTTAACTTTGAGGCCGGGAACATGACACATTCTCAATTTTATTCCTCTTTTCAACGTTCCCCGAGCGTCCCCTTCTTTTTCTTAAAACGAGTACATAAACCAATATTATTTACTTTTATATGTTTGAAGTATATAGTCTTAAATTTGGAGGTTATTTGTTTTAATTAAGTAAATATGGTTTTGTATAGACTCGTTTACGGGAGATGGTTGAGATTTTGTTAGATGTCAGAGATTCTCTCAACTACTTAGATTTCTAATTTGGCATTTAGTTAAATGAAAGATTGTATATCCAAAATTATTATTTACCTTTTTAAAAATAAAGCATGTATTTTTCCATCGATTAATGCTCACAGGATTTTGGTGTACTATAATTCTACCTTCCATTTTAAGTTAAGTTTTGGTGTATAATAATTCTACTCTTTTTTTCAGAGTGTATAATAATTCTACTCTATCTTGAGTTTCTTTAACCTTTAGCTTTAGTGACGGGAATACCACGAATGCTCGAGGACAAAGTGTCAATTTCACTGTTCGAATATTTAGAAATAATTGATTGTCATGTGCTTCCCCTTAATACTAGTACATAAACGAATATAATTTACTTTAGTAAGGAATATAGAGATTTCTATAAATCCCATAAAGTAAAGTTCCTCATTTCTTTTTAATATGTGAGAAATATCGTAAGTATTGTTACGTAAGCGAATCTCGTTTACTTGAGCAGTCATTAAGGAATATGGAAATTTCAAACATTATTCCCGTAACAATACAAGTTTTCCCCTACTCTTTAATATGTGAGAATATTACATCCTTGTCGTTTTCCTTTGCAAGAAGTATGAGGTACTCTTTAATATGTGAGAATTTCGCATCCCTATTGTTTTCCTTTTCCTTTGCGAGAAGTATAAGGATTTTCATATTTCTCAGGGATCAAAATAGGCTATCATATTATTAAAATTATAAAAAAAAAAAAAAACATATTTCTGATAATATTTTAAAATATGTGGAAAATAAATAATTTGTTAAAAATAAAAATATTAAAAATTATTAATCAAAATTTCAAAATAAGCTATCATATTATTAACATTATTTAAAAAAAAAAAAAACATATTTCTAATAATATTTTAAAATATGTCGAAAATAAATAATTTATTAAAAAAAATAAAATATTAAAAATTATTAATCAAAATCTTAAAATTAATTAGAGGATTTTTTCATTTACAAGATGTTAAATATAGTGTGTTCAAACATGGCTTTAATGGTACTATTTTTTAAAGTAAAGGTGAAGATAACCTTTCAAATTAAGATATTTTTTTAAGAAAAAGTGTGTGTGGGGAAAACTAAATCAAACTAGGGTTTCCTTCCATGTCATTGAAAATTAGTGAATTGAAGGCATAGAGCAACAAAATGAGGTGGCTTAGAGTCACAAATCCAACATCATCCACATTACTTGAGAGAAGTGGTATTGCTAGAGAATATATTGCAAATTATAGAAAAAGAAATGTAATCCATTACAATTTACCTAATTTCTTTTTAATGGCTAAGGTTGAGAATGGCCCCACACCAATCTCCTTTCAGTGGGAGCAAGTAGAGGCACATGTAGAAAATGGAGGGAAAAAAATAGAATGGAAGAAATGGTAGAAAATGAAATAGGGATCAAGAAAAATATTTCAGGAGGTTTTTACCAAGACCTATTCATATTATGGATATTATTTAATATCCAATGAACGCAAGTGCTACGACATAAGTTGATTAAGTGGAGACCCTAGGGTACCTCTTATGTAGACTATTATTACAACTAATTTGTGTGAACCACTTTAACAGAAACACGGATACAACACTAATTTGATCAACTAAATGTTAAGAAAAGTTAATTCTCAATTGATTGAAAACTTTATATATATATATATATATATGTAAACTAAAATGCAATAAAAGGTGCTACAAATAGCTCCATATTTTTTTTCAATCTATACTCCATTATTGTCACAAAAAGGTTTGATTATGACCTTCTATCTAAAAAGTTTCATTGCTATCTGGAAAATAAATATGCCTCATAATTAATTATTTTTATTTTTTCATTAACTTTTAAGATGGAAACATTGGTAATAGAATATTTAATTTAGAATAATTTTATTTAGAAATGTTTTTTTATCTTATTTTATTTTGAAGTTTTAATTTATCTTATTGAATTGCATGATGCTTGATTACTATGGAGCCCAAAGAGAACTTGAATCCAACTTTATCCAATATGTTTTATCAATACATGAATTCGTCTAGCCAAAGGCTTGTTTTTGAACTTTTGTGCGGGGTTGTTCGATGATTAATGGATTAATATCACTTTAGAAAATTATGTGATCATTGGATGCTACAACATTTTCATCTCAAGTATGAGCTAAGGACCTCACTAATTTGAAGGACTTTATAAGAAAATTAAAATATATTTGATTATTAAAGTTGTGATCGATAATATGATCAGCAATATGGACATTATTCTTTGTTTGATTGACAATTATATTAAGAGGGGGTGTGAATCACTATAGTAAAATTTCACACTATTTAAATAATTTAATCGCAAAATAATACACACGTCACATAAGATCATTGAACACGAGATATACATGGAAACCATCTGGGAGAAAACCACAAAACTTCTTTTAATTATTTGATTGAAGTAGGAACCAACATACTCTTACAATCTTTGTAGGAACTAACCTACATGAGACACCAATCCCTTTATATTTTCAAGCACCAACAAGAGACATCAATCACCTTTGGATCTATTGACCCAATTTCTTTTACCTCCTAGATATCTATTTCATGACATTTGAAATTAGAACTAGAAGAACTTTACATTAATTCTTACATAGACAACAATATTTAATTCATATATGCTTCATTGTTTCCCTCCTTATTAGCATTTTTTCTTCCTAGATTACCTACAATTATTTAACATACTGTGTAATATTGGACTCTTCTAAGTACACTCTTCACAAACTCAATCCTCAAACAATTTTGTGCTTTCTCAAATCTACCAATGCACACTATCTATGCTTTATATCACATCACTTGCATGAGCATATCTTTGTAGTTCTCTTCTTCCCTCACATAGCTTTCATGCTAACTTCACACATGTTGTTTGATGGATAATTCTCTTATGTAGATCAAAGTGAACTCCCTAGATCTAGTGGCTTAATCTAGAAACAACATAAACAAAAAGACTTATGCTTTCCTTAGAGAAATTAGAAAATGGAGGAAATACCTACCTATAATCCAAGGCAAGTTCTCCCCTTCTCCTTTCTTGTAAACTTCAACTCCAGCACCAAATGCTGTAAATGGAACCTACAAAATAACTAAAAACAAGCAAGAGAACTATTTTGTCCTTCCTTTGTCACAAAGCAAGCTTTCAATCACAACTCAAGTCCATGGATGGATAATGGATCATTAGGCCAAAAATGGTAGCATGAGGGCATACCTAAGAGTCTCCAAAATCCAACCCAGATTCCATGGGAGGCAGTAAATTTATAGGGTAAATGGGGTGGTTTGGGATTTACCAACTGTTAGGTCCCTATAATACTAGTGATTACCCCATTACTTTTGTCATTATATCCCTTATTGTCATTGTTGTGGCTCTATTGTCCCCATATTGTTATTATTGTGCACCACAGAAGCCCACTATTGTTATTTATGTGGCCTTATATTATTATGGTTAGGTCGGCTTGGGTTATATTGTGACCCCTTAGACTCCTATATATAGAAAGGAGGTTTTGTCATTTGTATCATCCAAGAATTGTTCATTTGTGTAATGTAAAGGAGGTTTCCCCCTCAAAGAGGCTAAATTATAAGGCGTTTATCTATCTTTTCTATCTTTTTGTGAGCTGGTTTCATAACATTTGGTATCAGAGCTATGGATTCTAGGGTTTCGCTGCTCCAAACAGGTCATCGTGTAATTTTCGCTATAACTTTTTTTCTGCAGCATTTCATACACTACAGAAAAAACCCATTTGGGTTGAAATTGTTCTAAACCTCGGGTCCAAATTTCAGAGCTTTTCGTGCTATATTTGCAAAGATATGATCTGAGGAAGTTGGCCTTTTTGCAGACTCCTGAATTACATTCCAAACAGGTGACCTGGGGAAAATAGTCATAACCTTTGTTTTGAGCATCAGATTGAAATTTTGTAAGAAGTTACAGAAATAGGACGGACTGTAGTTTCTTGTGTATATTTTTCAGATCCTAAGGTCAAAACAATGACACCTGGCACTTCATACAAGTTCTCTCTTCTGAAAAGGTATATAATCAGGTCATCTTGGGAGATTGTGCATAACTCTTTCTTTGAGAATATAAATTCGATCAGACTGGTGGCATTGGAAAGAGGACACAGAGGGCTACTGCAGGTCATAATTTCAGCACTGGAAGATCCGAAATTACAGAGATACATCAAATTCAATATCGAGTGCCTACAAAGTGAAAAAGGTGTGTATTCTTTTAAATATTTGCATAAGCTTGGTTTGAAAAATTAGTTTGAAGGAATTCAAAGGGCATAGTGAAGCATTATTATCGGTAATTGATGCCTCAAAGAAAGAAAATGGAAACACCTAGTAAACAACCTTAAAGCTCTAGCATGACTCATGAAGAAGATGAAGAAATGCTACATGATATATCAAAATTACGAGACCAAGTGCAACAAATGTCACTCTCACAAAAGCTAACAGAAGCTAAGATAAATGGTGTGGAAGCTAAGATAAATGGCGTGGAAGCTAAGATGGACGGCATGGAAGCTAAGATGGATGGCATGGAAGCTAAGATGGAAGCTAAGATGGATGGTATGAAAACATTGTTACTAGAAAGGCTTCCTAATGGAAAAAAGGTAGGAGAGGAAACTAATAATGAGAACAAAAGGAATGTTAATCATGATTTGAAGAATGACAACATGGAATACTGGAAACGCTTCCTAATGGAAAAAAGGTAGGAGAGGAAACTCATAATGAGAACAAAAGGAATGTTAATCATGATTTGAAGAATGACAACATGGAAGATTTGAAGAAAGACATTGATTGAAGGAAGGTTTGACAAAGTTGCTACAAGAAAGGCTTCTTAATGGCGAAAATGTTGTAGAGGAAACTCGTGATGAGAACAAAAGAAATGTTAATCATGATTTCATAGACTCTAACATTGGAACAAAGACCCACCATGTTCCAAAGATCGATATGAGGAAGTTTGATGGCAAGGATCCCGTAACATAGATACTATAGATGGAGCAATTTTTCGATCTCCATAATGTGCAAAACACACAAAAGGTACGCATTGCAACTTTATATTTGGAACCAAACCAATTTGTATGGTATCAATAGCTTTTCTCTTGTAAACAAATTGTGACTTGGGCAATTTTTACGAAAGAAATGATAGCACATTATGAGGATACGAAAAACAACACTTTTTTTAGCCAATTGATAAACCTCAAACAAATGGGTTCAATGAGGGAGCACATTGAGGACTTCCAAAAATTGAATATAAGGGTAAAAAATATTCCAAAGGAGCATAGGGTTGATATGTTCATAGGGAATTTAAAGGATAACATCCAACATGAGGTTCGCCTTTGGGAACTTGACTCATTGGAGAAGGCATTCAGGTTGGCAAGAAAAATGGAAAAAAAAATTATGGAAACAAGGAAGCCTACCACTCACCACTATAAGGATGGAACTGTTGTTTCCCCTAGCCATCCACAACCTACAAGGTTGGCACCCCAACAATTGGAAGAAAAAAAAGCAAAAGGGCTTTGTTATAGTTGTAATAGCAAATACACTAAAGGTCATAAGTGTGCTGAGAAGAAATTATTTTACATAGATTGTGAAGAGGAGAAAGAAAAGGAACAAGAAACACCAAAAGAAGAGGATATACACCAGGTACAAACCCTAGAGAAAGAAGAAATTAATCCAACCATATCTTGTAATGCATTGGCTGGAATTACCACTCCTCAAACTATTAAGATAGAAGGACATATCTAGAAGAAAAATGTAATAGTGTTGATTGATTCGGGAAGTACCCATAATTTTATTCATTGTAAGATAGCCAAGGATTTGAATTGATCCTTATATCTAGCACCAGAGTGTCAAGTGATGGTTGCAAGTGGAGGAACCATAAATTGCTCTGGAAAGTGCCATAATATCAAGCTATCCATGGGAGAATATGTATTGAATAGCCCAATGTTTTCCATTCCAATGGGTGGTGATGATGTTGTACTAGGAGTCCAATGGCTACAATGCTTGGGTACAATAGCTTTTAATTTTCAAGAAATTTTCATGAAATTTTCTTCAAAAGGAAAGGAAGTTGAATTAAGGGGTATCGTAGAGAAACTGGGAAGGATAATCAGCTCTAATGGAATGACAAAGCTTGTAAGGAAAGAACAACGGGGCGTAATTGCACAATTATGTTCGCTAGATGTTCCCACATCAAAATCATCTATTTCTCCATATCTCCAAAATGTCTTGGACAATAATTCCAAGGTATTTGAGACTCCCAAAGGTCTCCCACCTATTCGTGATCAAGATCATGCTATTCATTTGATTCCAGGAAGTGTTCCTCCGAACATCAGGCCTTACAGATATCCCTATGCCCAAAAAAGTGAAATTGAACGTATGGTTGCAGAAATGCTAGAGGTTGGTATAATTCAACCTAGTCAAAGTTCTTTCTCTGCTCCAGTAGTATTGGTGCACAAGAAGGATGGATCATGGCGCATGTGTCCGGATTATAGGGAGCTCAACAAACTCACTATTAAAGATAAATTTCCCATTCTTTTCATTGATGAACTATTGGATGAATTGCATGGGTCGATTTACTTCACCAAGTTGGATCTTCATTCAGGATATCATCTAATCGGAATGAAGACTGAAGACATTCCGAAAACAACATTTATAACTAATGAGGCTCATTATGAATTTTTGGTCATGCCTTTTGGCCTTACCAATGCACCTTCTACATTTCAAGGTTTGATGAATTCCATTTTCAAACCCTTCCTTAGAAAATTTGTGTTAGTATTTTTTGATGATATACTAATCTATAGCAAGTCTTGGAAGGATCATGTTCAACACGTTGACAGGGAATTACCACAAGTTTGTTAAGAATTATGGGAGAATAACAACACCTCTAATAATATTATTGAAGAAAGATTCATTTTTATGGACTCCAAAAGCAACGAAGGCCTTTAAACATCTTAAAGAGGCAATGTGCCAAGCACCGGTCTTAGCTATGCCGGACTTCACAAAACCTTTATTGTGGAATGTGATGCCTCAAGAAATGGAATTGGTGTTGTTTTAATGCAAGAAGAAAGACCCATTGCTTTCGAAAGTCGTCCAATCAAAGGAAAGTATTTACACAAAGCTATTTATGAGAAGGAAATGTTGGCAATACTACATGCACTTAAGAAATGGCGACCATACCTAATGGGAAGACACTTCAAGGTAAAAACGGATCATGATAGTCTTAAATAATTTTTAGAACAAAGATTATATTCATAAGAGTAGCAAAAATGGGTCACAAAGATGTTGGGTTATGACTTTGAAATCATCTACAAAAAAGGGAAGCAAAATGTTGTGGCAGATGCACTCTCAAGAAAGGATGAGGATGTGGAAGCATTGCTTTGTGCCATATCTATTATCCAACCAGATTGGATAAATGAGGCAAGGGATGAATGGAAGAATGACGAAGAAGTGGGGCCACTCATTCAAAAGTTACGACAAGATCCCAGTGCATTTGATACATTTAGCTGGAAACATGATTCATTATGGTACAAAGATCGTTTATACCTATGTATGAATTCCCAACTCAAACAAAAGATTCTTATGGAATTGCATGCCTCTCCCTTAGGAGGGCACTCAGGATTTTTAAATACTTACCACAGGGTTAAGAAAGAATTTTTTGGGGATGGCCCTAAATTTGATATTCAAAAGTTTGTGGCGGAATGTTTGGTTTTCCAACAAAATAAAGTTGAAACAATTAAGACCCCGGGTCTACTACAACCTTTATCCATTCCAAGTCAATGTTGGGAGGAGGTTTCAATGGATTTTATCACAGGTTTACCCAAATCCGAAGGGAAGAGTGTCATCATGGTGGTAGTTGACAGACTTACCAAGTATGCACACTTTTGT
Source organism: Pinus tabuliformis (assembly GCA_031772625.1). Lineage (NCBI taxonomy): Eukaryota > Viridiplantae > Streptophyta > Pinopsida > Pinales > Pinaceae > Pinus > Pinus tabuliformis. The sequence continues at coordinate 32,617,996 of CM062816.1, forward strand.
GCATTATCTCATCCATTTAAAGCCAGTACAATTTCTATTGCATTTATGGAAACAATTCAAAAGCTACATGGAAACCCAAAGATTATTGTAAGCGACAGAGATCCCATCTTCACTGGAAATTTTTGGACAGAATTATTTTCTTGTCTTGGTACTCAGTTAGCTCATAGTTCATCTTATCATCCTCAATCTGATGGGCAAACTGAGATAGTAAACAAATGTTTGGAAGGATATCTTCGTTGCTTTGTATCTGATAAACAGACACATTGGGTCAAATGGTTGCCTCTCGCTGAATGGTGGTATAACACTTCCTTCCATACTTCAACAAAAATGACCCATTTATGGCACTTTATGGATATCACCCACCATCCATCACATCATATTTAAGAGAAAATTCTAAGGTTCAAGCAGTGGAAGATCACATCGAGAATCAACAACAATTTCTCCAACTCTTAAAGGATAACCTCACCTTGGCGCAGAATAGAATGAAACAGCAAGCAGATCAACATCGTAGCGAAAGAAGTTTTGATGTAGGTGATTGGGTATTCCTACGGCTACAACCATATAAACAAATGTCCCTCAAGCAAGCTAAGAAGGATAATAAATTATCACCAAAGTATTATGGTCCATACAAGGTGTTGCAAAAGATAGGTACAATGGCATACAAATTGGAGCTTCCTGCAACTTCCCAAGTGCACCCAGTTTTCCATGTTTCATGCTTAAAGAAGGTTATAAGTGACAAGCTCCCAATTCAAACAATATTGCTAGAACTTGACGAGGAAGGAAATATCATATTGGAACCTGAAGCAGTTAAAGAAACAAGAACTCGACAGCTACGAAATCGATCAATTTCAGAGTATCTCATCAAGTGGAAGAACTTACCCATTGAAGATTCCACATGGGAGGATGAGAATTTTTTACAGAAGCATCCAGAACTACTCAAGCGTTGAGGACAACACTTTTTTGAAGGAGAGGGGCATGTTAGGTCCCTATAATACTAGTGATTACCCCATTACTTTTGTCATTGTATCCCTTATTGTCATTGTTGTGACCCTATTGTCCCCATATTGTTATTATTGTGCACCCCAGAAGCCCACTATTGTTATTTATGTGGCCTTATATTATTATGGTTAGGTCGGCTTGGGTTATATTGTGACCCCTTAGACTCCTATATATAGAAAGGAGGTTTTGTCATTTGTATCATCCAAGAATTGTTCATTTGTGTAATGTAAAGGAGGTTGCCCCCTCGAAGAGGCTAAATTATAAGGTGTTGATCTATCTTTTCTTTTTTTGTGAGCTGGTTTCATAACACCAACCTAGGACTTACATCTACATATGAGGGAGGATAAGCTCTAGGGATAAGAGATAAGATATCAAGTATATGAGTTTGAGATATTGATTTAAATCTAAATAGTTAAAATCACTTAGGAAGCTTCTGGAAAGAGAAGATTCGAAAATATTTTTTTATTTTTAACGAATTCTAGAGACTATCATACTAGCAGGAAAAGGCAACATGTGTTGGTAAGTGCAGTTGCTCAGTGTACAACCTGCAATAGTGTAGGTTTCTCCAATAAAAAGTGTGATGGGCCTAAAAATTAGGGTTTCAAGCTATTTAACCCAAAATTCTTGGACTTTTTGGAGAGATAATGTTCTAGGCTTTGCAAGGGATCAATGTAAAGTGTTAAAGGATGATGATTGATCTGGTTTTTAGGTAATTTGATTAATTATGACAAAATGACCTGTAAAAGATTCCCCCATAAAGTACAAAGTCCGAAGAGATAGCTAAGGATTGTTCAGTGTTTTACCATGTGACAAGTCCAGATAAAGAATATATTAGATGAGATCATGATCCATTAAAATACATAATGATCATGATATCATTGCTGGGGTAGGAATACCCATACTCAAGATATAAGCCAATTTACATGTACAATCATCAAAGTCACGTCCATCGATGATAGATGGTGGACCCATGCTTGGATGACTTTTTGAATGATCATGTCCATCATACTTAGTGATCTTGTATGAATCCTGAAATCATAGTCTGGATGGATGAAACTAGACATGGGGCCCATCACTCGATAGTACGAGTCTAACCATGTGAATAAATGTGCTGGAGTCAAACATGGTAGACACCATTTGATTACCAGCCAACGATGTAAGTCGTTAACGAACGCGAGAGGAACCATTGATAATGATAATGGCCCTCAAGGTAATGAAATACAATCTATGTGATGTGAATGAATGAGCTAAAGTCGAACACCACACAAAATATTTCAGTTGAAGGCCAATGATAAGAACCCGTCACTAAAAGCGAGCAAACTTGTCATTGAGGTATGCAAGATCTAAGGTGTTGAAGGGAGTTTCTAAGTCAACTTCCTGGATAATGTGTTGACATCGACATGAAGTGACCCATTGTAGGAGGGCCTTAATGTATCTCCCATTAGTTACACAAAACGAGTATAAAAAATTGAGACAAAATGTGATGATGCAAAGCTGGTTCAAGAGTGACAGACATGAAGTAAGGCTCAAGGGTGTTGTAGAATATGTCAACTTAGAGTGGAATTTCTCTTCAACATATCAGTGATACTAATATGGAGTTGGCCACATTGACTCAAAGATCTGTCATGAAGGCTTTCATTAAGTTGTAATCAACAGAGAGGCAAACAAATTGCCCAACCCAAAGAAGTCACAAAGATGAAGTGAAAGAGTGTCATTTTCAAGAGCAACTTGTTAGCATTAATAGGTATTATACCATGTTTTCCCATTTTCCCAACCATTTATGGCCAATACCTCTTTATTTTTGACAATAATGAGGAGGATAACATATTCTTGATCTATAAGTTCATCCTTCGAATGAATCCCTCTGAGTATTTTTAATGAACCGTGAGAAGGAGTGGTTCAGTCTCGTCATGCTTAACGAGTCCAACGTTGTTTAACAATTTTACAAGTCCAGTGAAGGCATGAATTGAATTCCTTTTCATGTTTACAGAGTTTGAAAAAGAGGAAAAAAGAAAACTCCAAAATGTTCCTTTTTGTAAATTTATCTCTTGGTCCTGAAAAGGCATATAACAATACTGAGGAGAACCTTTTAGCCATGCTTGACTAAAGTATTCATTTCTCGTAAATAGTCTATCTAGTCCAGAAAAGGGCTAAACCTATACTGGGCAAACATTTTTTTATTTACTTTAAAAAATTCAAAAATACAAGTGCTCGACAATCTTTTCATGTTTTGGGAGTTTGAAAGTAGCTTAAAGAGGACTCTAGGGGGTTGCTTTTTATTAGGTTTAACGAGCCTCAAAAAGTGATAGAAGTATACTCATTCAACAAAATGACCTTTACTTAACATGTAACATGTATTGTGTCCTTTAGTTATCATTTAACTTGCTCACGACACCATAAAAACATTAAAAATACATGCTACATGGTAAAATTAGGTCAAAAACATTAAAAAAATATTAAAATAATGACTTATTTTGACCATAAAATTGAAAAAAGTACTTTCATTTCTCAACATTTTCATTTTACTCATTTGAGTGAGATTTGAGTGGTTTTTACTTCATTCTTCAATATTTGATTGCGACCAATCCAGTGGATCATTTCCAATATTGTCAGTTCCAAGTAAGAGGTCTATACTTTCTTGTCATTTTCATGATTTTCATTTCTTATTTGATGCACTTTCTTGGAAACTTTTTGTGTTTTTAGGACTCATAATTCACCTTAAGCCCATCACACTCTCCTTAAATCAGGTTGTGCAATGGGTCGATAAAATTTACACTGCTCAGTGTGAACTAATGCACTTACCAGAGCAGGTAAGTGTGATGGGTCGTTCTGTTCGAGAAAGAAGAGTGTGATGGGTGCAACAAGGGTTCTAAAAACATGATTTTGAATTGGTTTTTCACCAAACAACTTGCATATTTCTAATTTTATGTGTCCTTAATGTTATTTGCAGGTGTTTCACCGAAGTAAAATGGATTTAATATGGAGAGAAAGGGATCATGAAGCTCAAGACATGGTTACTGCTAATGATCTAGCAATAGTACATGCTTTAAGAAAATGTGTGATTCTAAAAATATTTATGATTCCTAGTATGAGGGCCCAATTACAATTGTTGTAGAATCTACTAAGGTTCTGGTACATAAAAGGACAATACTTCAGCGATCTGTTATTGAATGTTAGTTTTGTTGTGCTAATTTTAATTACAGATTTATAAACACATGCTTGTTCATTACTTCCTGTGAATAGATTTCCTTAGGTTGTTTGGTGATTGAAACAGGTAAATTTCATCAAGTTTAATGAGACAAACATGAAATAGCTTCAAAAACAAATATTGAACAAAAGACATTCAAAGTACAACAAGCCATCAACAAGAGCATTTAACACAATGTTTTGATGAAGGAGATCACCCCTCCCGGGCTACATCTCCTTGGTCCAGATTCCATGGCTTGGGCCTCTGTATTAGCTCAATATGGTAAAAATGTTGTTTACAACAATCTACTTCTCCTGATACTTGCACCAATGTGTTTAGAATGTCAAAATTAGCTAGGAACACCTTTTCCTGAGCTCAATTTGGTCCAAAACTGCTCCAGTTATGGCTCAAATAGTGTTTTCCTAGAAAAGCTCCTCCAAAACTAGAACAAATCTAGTTAGGGCCGCTAAATTTGTGGTTGGCACCAAAAATGGTGGAGTCCGCCAAAATTCCGTTGCTTTAAACTTAAGTTTAACTAAAGTTTAACCCGTATTTAACTGGAGGATTAGCGCTAATTGCGCGAATTAGGTTGACTGTTTTCCGAAACCGCTGGTAGTCTCCGCAGTGGTTTCACATGGTGACATTAACCGTTGCTGTTAAGGTTTGCATGGGAGCTGCTGGAGGTTGCTAACATTCTGGTTAATTGTTGCCTGTTCACATGTTTTGCGCTTAACTATCGGGGTAATGGTCCTCCTGGAGCTGCCAGGTCAACTGACCTTAACATTAACCGCTAGGCATATGTTCACATGGGGACTACATTAACCATTTGCGGTGTGGTTTGTGGACCATTTTCATAGATGTTTTTGGTCACCACAGGTGTTTTCAAATGGGGATGGTTGGCCTACGGGCTGGCCCTCCCCTAACCGCTAACCCTTAACACGATAAAGTTTAAATAAGCATGGTGTGCTATAGAGGTTAAGAACCATGATAGCGGAGATGGTAGAAGGCTTTACACTGCGAAGGGGAGGTCGCAGGGTCAAACCCCGACGCCTCCACATAAATTTTGTTGAGCTATCCTCTGCCTAGGCCATTGGGAGGTGCCACACGGTGGCCTCCGTGATTGCCACGTGGCATTCTCTCATTTGTCCAAAACTAACCAATCAAATTGTGCCACGTCACCAATATGAAAACCAATAAGAACACAACATTGCCCTGAGCTAAACGCGTGTGTACATAGGTCTGTGTATACCCAACCCACATATATGTCTTAAAACACTTAAAAAAATTAAATCTCCTTAATTTCAGGCAGAGATCACAGGTTTTACCTGTTGATTACCTATTAGTGCCTGTGGCCCAACTGTTCCCAACAAATTCCCAACTAAAAAACTACTTTGGGGGAAGTATAAAAGGCTTCAATGGGAAGGCATAAAGGAGGAGAGAATAGAGAGAAAATCACTCTACTGAGATTATCCTTGATCAGGTCTGAAGATCCTTGTGCTTCCAGCACTTCCCCCATTACAGGAAACCCTTGTTTCCTTGAGTTATGATGTCTTTCCACTAGTTGAGATATCCTTGTGTGAGTCATGGAAGGAGCTTGTTGAAGACTTGGGATTAGACGTATCTGGAGGACGATTCCGCTTGGAGCCTGCAAGAGGAAGGTTCAGGCGATATCATTCCTTACTTGTTTTTAGTTATCTGCAATAAATAAACATTAGTCTTGTTCCTGAAATTATTCTTCTTCATGCTTATGATGTTAATGCTATTATTTGCATATGAATAGTTGTTTCAATTGTATAACTAACTACCTTTCAATATACTATGAAGTTGATTTATTTATTATGCTTGGTCCATATACTGCTATGTTTCTTTAAATTGGTTGTTTTTCAAGTTAAAGGATCGAAAGGAACTCCAAGAGGGTTTGGACCCTGGCTGGATCTACCCAAACGAAGGACCCCCAAGTGCACCTCTCTTCGCGTAGTTTTCTTATATTAGTATCATGGTTGTGTGGAATGCTTGTTTTTCATTATAGATAACCCCCGCTCTGCTAGGGTATTGACCCAAGACCCTAGGGGACTTTTTCCCTCAACAGGGGACAAACTCTAATCTTCACTTACAAGCATTGACGCGACTACCTAACTGACAACAAGCGCCAGAGGCTAGTCAGCACGACGGTTCGTCAGCATATCATGCTGATCGACACCACTGTCAGCGGATTAAGTGTGCTGATCAACGTGACTGTCAGTGGATTAAGCGCACTGATCAGCACAACTGTCAACGTATTAAGCGCGCTAATCAAGGGAGTCAAGGAAAAAATTAAAAAAAAATGAAATAGGGACCTGATCTACTACTATGAATTTCAAACTCAGACCAGTAAGCAGGAGAAAAGAAACAGAACCAAAGGGAAAAAGTGGAACTAGAAAAGTTCACACGAAATCATGAAATCTAAGACAAACAGAAGGACTAGTTCCCCAGTATGGTCACCAATTTGTGGTGAAATAAAATTATAAGTGTGGACACAAACAAATTCCTCTAGCCTGATAATTGGTCTAGCCATAATTGATACATTCTATGGAATATTTCCTTAGGTTAGAACCAATTAAGAGGGCCCACCTCTTAGTACGCTTATCCCATTTGATGATGTCCTCGCTTGCTCGTTCCAGCTATCTCTCGCTTCCTCTTCAAACACCTGAAACAAGAAAACAACAACCGTGATAATAAACAAATCGTAATTCAACCTACTGAACAAGTCGAGAAACATTAAGCCATGAACATGTAAGATGAAAAATCATGTAGGAAATTAATCGATAGTTGCATATATATTGAATCAAGAATAGATTACAACCATTGTCTTGACGTTGCCATTTTCCTCCAACAAAACCAGGTTCCCACACACTTCTGCTAGCATTCCATGATGGCCTCAACAATAGTAGTTTTAAGGCTCTTCCCTTTAGGCTTCACACTAAACCAAATTCACACTTCTCCCTCACACAACTAGAGAGCTACAACTATTAATAGCTTGTTGTTTACTCCAAACTTAATTAGCACTAGCACACCAACATTAACAGTAGCTTGTGCTTGGGAAAAACGCAGGTTTATATAGGATGAATGGATGGGAGATGGATCCTCTTCTCATGGGAGAAGGTCTTATCTCTTGAGGTAGTTCCATCATTATAGGGGAAAGGAGTCCAAACTGACATCCTCAACCCCATCTAGCCAAACCATTTATCATACTTCCGTTACGAAGCTTATAGAGCTAGAAGCTTCGGCTCTTTATTTAAAAAACTTTCCATAAGAGGACCGGTGCGAATGGAACAAAGATTAGTCGCTCTAGTCGATGCTAGGGATAGTGTTAATCCCTGTGTATCGGCGCAAGGATGACAAAGGCCATTAGCGCCAGCCTTGTAAACTGGGAAAAATAGAAGGTTTTGGGGAAATGGTGCAAAAGTGAATTTCTTTGCTCATGAAGAGGGACACAATGGGAGTTTCTTCATGAAAGGTAAGCATGTAGGGTTCAATGTAGAGGTCCTCTAGGATCAAGGAATGGGGAGTGCAGGGACAGTGACAAAATGCTGTGTATCAACCCCCTGTAGGCTCTTCAAAAATCTATGGTTGTTCGCCTAAGGGGTCCTCCAATTCACAACTACCAAAGTAGCGGGAAGGTTGGTTGTTTGAAGTGGTGGGGGTATTTGGTAGAAAATTTCCTAAGCTATCCCTATTCCTACAAGGCATGAAAGAAGTGCTTTTGCTTTGTTTTGTGGTTTTTTCAAGCTTTGAGACTAATTGCATAATTGAAATAACAAACTGAATGGAAACTAACTGTTGAATGAAATCTCACTTGCAGAATGGAAAAGAAAGCAAACTAACTTACAATTACTTTTGTAGAAATGAAGCTAATAGAAGAATGTTAGAGATAAGAAATGGAAGAAAGAAAGAAGAAATCACATCTTACTCAGACACCTCCCCGAAAACAGTGCCAAAAAGTGATGAGCACCAGTATTGCAGCAAGAATGCTGCAACTCCTGGGGCTACCAACTTTACTTTATCAACCCGGGGTTCATACAAACTTGGAGGTGACAGTGTTGTATACACAAGCAGATGTGATGGGTCCACTCTTTGTCACTGCTAAGTTGGCGATAGACCACTATGGTTTCTCAAACCAGCCTTCTATTGATTCAGAAGAAGCTTTATTACCAATGAGGAAAGGGGAAATTTGCACTAACTGAAATCTTGTCTACTATAATAAGGAAAGACTGAAATCAAATGCTTAAACACACCACTCATCTAACTAATTTCTATGACACTTTGCTTCAAAAGAATGCTAAGTTAACATGTGTGTAATCCTACTGTCCTAGGCATGCAATTTGAAATAACCAAACACTCTACTACTATGCATGTAAATGAACACAATAAATATTTTCCTTTTTGTCCTTTTTTTGTGTGTGAAAAATATGAATTCTAAATCCTCTTGGTGATGTCGTGGGTGGGTTAGAGATGGTGGTGAAAGGTCAAGTGACTTGGGAGGAAAGTAGGGGTCTTCTCCTATCTTCCTAGATGCTTTTTCCTACAGGTCGTCCTACAAGATGTCCTAGTGCTACTTACAGGATGTTGTACTACTCCTATAGGATCCCCAGTATTCCTACAGGATCTGAACAAGAGTAATAAGAGTGATTTTGAAGATAGTGTAGGGCTTAGGGAAGGTGAATGGTGGGAGAAATAAGGCAAGGGAGTGGCTAGGACTCCTTCAGAGCTCAAAAAAATGTTTGTAAGATGGTTGGATTTGCTCAACAACCCTAGAAAGTTATTCTTATGGAATGATGAATTAATTGAGGGACTTAGTGGCTTTTGATGATCATGGATGGATGAGGTTAGGTTGTGGTTGTTGGTCATGAGATCTCCCTCCACTGTTGAAACTCTTGCACTGCATCAATCACTGGCATTTATCCATGAATCATGTCAAACAAGAAAGATTTTCAATCAACTAAGAAAACAAAATTTCATTATCTAGTTGCCTAGTTCATGCATGGAAATACTTGCAGAATAATGTGAAACACTATGAGATCTAATACAAGGTTGAAGACATCAGAAATGAAAATTAAATCCTATTCTTGAAAACTGAAAAGATGCTGGCCTAAGTAGCATAAAACCCTAAATTCCATAAGAAATCAAAATTCTATCTTTTTGGGGTTGCATAGGAGTTCTTTCCTCAAACCATGGTCCCTGAAGGAGGAGTGAGGCCAAAGCTACCTACTATCAGCTTTTTTTTATTCCTTTATCTTTCTAAGCTACTGCTAAAGCAATGCACAAATGGAAGCAAACTAATCAAATCCACAACTACTTGCAATGAAATAATGTTAAAACCAATTCAACCATTAATCTATGAAATCAACTAAGAATACAAATACAAGAAGAGGAGCCTTTGTTGTTAAGGTTGGCCCCTAACCCAAGAGCTTCATCCCTCTGAGTCAACTAACTGTTGGATCAAGGAAATGCTCATTCTCATTATCATATCAGAAAAATTACATAATAATGTCTTCCACAACTCTTGACTTCAAATATGCTTAGTGCTCTTACATAAAAAATCGAATCCTAATGAGGCTCTAGGCCTCCTTATTTATACAACTGAAGTCTCCAATGACTTCCTTAATTCTAGGGAGGCTTGGCTCCCAAACTCAAGATGAATTAGCTCTTTAACTATCACTGGCTCGACTGCCTTTTGATCTTCATGACTCGACTGCTTGCAACTCTGAGCTAGTGTGATTTGATGGAGGAATATTCGAATGAGTGAGGATCAAATGAGGAGGATTTATCTCCTACAATCTCTCCTCCTTGTCTCATTCGAGTTTATACCCTTAATTAGCCGAAATTTCAATGATTTTCTCTCAAAAACCTGCAATCAATACACATTAGTCCACTAGACATAACATCTTACTTATACTCATCTCATTAAGCAAAATATGATTAAAATATGTAAGGAATTAAGAGAAGAGTTTATTTAAATAAGATTGGAAGTGTATTAAGGTCCATATAGTTACCCAATGATAAGTCTCATCAATTATCCCGAGAGCTAGCTACCAGCATATCTGCATAATTTTCCCTGTTCTCTTTGAAGGCCTCACATTATAAAATGAAATGTTTTTCTGTTTTCACTTTTCTGGAAGAACAAAAAATGCATACTCTTTCCTCCCATACTTCTTTTGGCCTTTTCCAGCACCCTATTTCACAATGGAGTTGATGAGAATTAGTCCTTAACTTAGCAATAATAATTTGGCTCTCCAAGAGATATTGGCCTCTATGTATGCTTTTGGTTGATGATCATGAGTGGGATTAAACACTTCAATATAGTAATTTTTCTTTCTTCCTAGCTCCTAATCCCAAGTACGCATGGTAAACTTTTCCATAACAAAATATTTTATCTCTTTGTTGTTTATGGGACACATGTTCAAGCAAATACCCCATTTACTAAACCATTTGATATTTTGTTGCATCCAAGTATTTTTTCTCTTGCACAATCTGTCATTAAAGACAACCTTAGGCCATCTACCCTCTTCCATTTGCTTAATTTTTTTTTAATGCCTTATGACTCATACCATAGCAATTTCTTCAATAGGAGCAGTCCCTGTTTCACTTAACAAGATAGCATAAGGAACTGCACTTTTATTCTTCAATTTGTTTGTAATCAAACGACTCTGAATTTTCTCAATTTGTCTTCACTACATGTGGGATGTATTTCTGGCCCATGGTTCACAACCACAAAGAATCACAAGAATCACTAGAATCCCAAAAAGAGTTTGACTGGTTTTCCAGTCCCATAACTCTGCCTCTCTACACCTATTTTGAAAAGCATAAAATGCTTTCCAACCCCCCAAAGTTCTTTTCTTTCTACAACCATTCCAGCTTAGATTTTTGTTGAAGTCAATTCTGAGATATTTGTAATCGTAACTTATTCCAGAATGTTGCCTTCAAAGTAGAACTTATGTCGGTTATGTTTTCTTTTCTTAGAGAAAACCACTACTTTCATTTTGCTGATATTGACTTGCATCCCCACACTTCTACAAAAATTCTCAAGGGATAGTAAGTGCTCTTGCAAACCAAGAGTTGATTTAGCAATCATAATAAGGTCATATGCATACAAAATAATTCTTATAACAAACTTGCCCAAATAGATACCATCACCCCCTTGCGAATTTAACCACTCCTCAAGCTTGTCGATATATAAACCAAAAAGGGTAGGAGACAATGGGAAACCTTGCTTGACCCCGATATCACTTCTGAAACTTTCAAAAATGCCTGCTGAAGTTCTAATTTTGACTTTCACCTCTTCATACAGCCTATGCACAACTGCTCTCAAATGTTTAGGAACCCCAAGTTCCTCCATTTTGTGCCAAAGCTTATCCCTAGGAACTGAGTCAAACACTTTTCTGAAATCAACAAAGCAACAAAAGACTTCTTCCTTTTTCTCCCAAACTTTTTCAATGATGTGCCTTAAAGTTATACAATGATCAACTATGGAATGTTTAGGTCTAAAACCTGCTTGCCCTTTAGCACGCTTATCTCTTTCTTCTGCCCACTTGCTAATTTTGTTTTCTAGCATGCTTCCAAATAGCTTTGCAAACAAAGGGTTTATCATGATGGTATAATTGGAGGGATTATTGACATCACCGCTCTTGAAAATAGGTATTGCCAGACTAGTTGTCCAATCTTTGGGGAGCCCCTATTGTATGATGTTGTTGAAAAATTTTGTAATGGGAGGTGCAAGAATCTTTGAGCCGCACTTTAGATATTCTGCTTGGAGTTCAGCTAAGTCTTTTTCTTTTCCAACAACCAAATTATTGATACTCATCTCTACCTCTTTCACAATGAAGAGTACAATATCAATGTTGACCAAGGGGGGAGGGCCACCCTTGGGATCCTGCTCATAGAGTTGTATTTCATAGTCAAACCATTTAGAAGCTGTAATACTATTTCCAATTTCTATCTTTTTCGGTTGGAGCTCCTTCCAAAATAATTTGGGATTATTTTTCCCAAGGAAGATTAGTTCTTCCCTCCTTGAAACCATGAAATTGGCCTTTTTCTTTATTAATAACTACTTGTGAGATTTGAGCTTTATGTTATCCTTGTTTGACTCTTTCCTCATTCTCCTTGCCTTTTTGCATTCCTCGTCAAACCAAGCATTAACTAGAAAGCAATTTGTTTCAAACTTCTTAAATTTTTTCTCTTTTGCACTTTGCAAGTGCGCATTGAATTAAATGTGTTAATTCACGACTATGAACACTGTGAATTGTGATTTTCTCCTTCTCGAAGAACCTCTCTAGCGTCATTTTGAAGGTATTACAATTTTCTGGGGTCAAAAAAATTCTACCCTGTGGGAGGTTTTGTTGGATATGCTAAATTTCTTACTCTAATTATTTCTTTCCAGTCCAAGAGAAGCATAAATAAGTTGGTTTGTGATCTGATTTTAAGTCCCACGGTTGATCTCCAATCAAAGCTTCCTCCATTTTCTCACACAAACCATTTGAGCAAATTACATAAACTACTACACTTGATCCATTGTAAGTATTGCAAGTGAAATTATCGGACTTTGTCCATCTAGTCAAGCCATTACAAATGACTAAATCAAAGGCCCCACATAGAGTAAGCAATTGTTCACCAAAGAGATTGCAGCCCTTCTCCTATGAAATTCTTTCCCACTAATGATTACTCTCTTCTGTAAGCCAAATAGGGTCGCAATCATCTTTACAACAAAGAATGCTAGCTTGCTCATAGCAGTCCTAGCATTGAAATCACCCACTATAAGGACTTCACCTAGCTGTGAATAAGTTGCAATATCTAGTTTTCAAGCTGCAAATGGATCTTTATGGTCAAACCCTCTACCTTTGTAGATTTTTGAAACTTGCAGTGCAAAATAGTGTGCTGCAATTCTGATGTGGTTTCCATTTTCTGATATTTTAAACCAAATGAATTTCTTATTTGAGTCTTCTTTTTCTAACTAAATTAGATGACCTTCTTTCTCCCTTACTAAAACCATGATACCCCCGTGCCCTTTGTCATTCCTTGTTGCCTTGTTCCACACCGCCATCTTCCAGTATCCTTCAAACAGAGGTGTCTTGCACCCTTCATGGTCATGTGTTTCTATGAGGCAAATTATGTCTCTATCTTTCGCAATAGGCCCTAACCCAAGTCCTCGTCACCATGGGTAACCTGTAGAAATTCTTACTGTAGATTAACCTAATAATGCAATATAACTAAAGCAAAATACTTTAATCTACTTCTACAATAAAACTTGCGAAAGCTTAATAGATTTGAGCAAGATCAAGCATAACACATATAACCAAAAGAAGAATCAATGCACATGGAACACAAAAGAATACTAAGGGGAAAGCCTCAGCTAGAAACCCCACTATCTATATTATCATACAAGGTGGAAATACATCATAATTATGCAAAGCCTTAGCTCTCACAGCTAGCCAGCTCTCAGTACAATCCCTCACAGACGCTCACAGACAAAATAGTCTGCTCATATGCCTTCTCCTCTGCCCTCAAAGCTCCTATTTCCTTGTGCTATTTCTCCTAGGTGATCTAGCTATTACCAAGTGTAACATTGATCACTCACACTGATCTCACACCCTGTAAAAAATGCAATACTCAAGGAATGAATTCCTTCTACATGCATGAGTTTTGTTTATAGGAAAACTCATGCAACTGATAGTACATTCTCCCTATCTTTAATCTCAACTGGGTATTTCTTTGAATAGAAATGTATGAGTTACTGATGAGAGAATCTTCAGTTATATGAAGTACACTAGTTGGATGCATGCATGCATTAGTTGACTGAACTCACAATTAGTTCCTCAAACAATTTGGAACTAATTTAACTGGACTTAACTCAGTAAACTGAGCTAACTAATTACAACTCAAATATAACTCATCCTTATCTCCTTAATTAAGGGATAATCTCCTTAATTTAAGGGATAACTGTTGCATGACTTCAGAAAGACTTCTAGCTTGAATTTCTCCAACTAATTAACTCAAGATGAATTAATTAATTATTTTTCAAGCAGCTGGTGAGACTAAATTTGAATTTTAATTCAAGGAAAAATTAAAATTGGAATATTCTTGTTGCCACATTTCAACACTCCCTCTCAATAAGAAAGGGATTATCTGCCACCCCGATCCTGTCTCTATGGAACTCGAATTTACACTTTGACAATGCCTTTGTCAAAATGTCAACATCTTGCTCCTCGGTCGAAATATACTGCAAAAACATGATCCTCTTTGCTACACAGTCTCTGAGATGATGATATCGAATGTCGATGTGCTTGGACCTATCATTAAATACTATATTCTTAGAGAGTTTTATACAACTTTGATTATCACAATAGATCACTGTTAGATCCATCCTTTGATTAAACAAACCAACTAGAAATTTCCGCATCAAGATAACGTCACATGCTGCCTGGCTTGTAGCCATGTATTCAGCCTCTGCCAAGCTGAGTGCAACCGACCTCTGTTTCCTGTTGTACCAAGAAACTGTAGCTAACCCAAGGTTGAAAATTCCTCCTGATGTGATCTTCCGATCTGATGGACTCCCTGCCCAATCTGCATCAGTGAAGCCCTGTAGCTTCACTCCCTCTGTATGTCTGTACCATAATCCATACTGAGATGTGCCTCTGAGGTATCTCAATACATGCTTTGCCGCCTTCCAAAACATCTTGGTAGGCTGAACCATAGCTTGAATCAGCTGGTTCACAGCATAGCACAAATCTGGTCGTGTGTTCACTAAGTACATCAGTGAACCCACAAGCTGCATGTACATAGTAGCCTCTACTACTTCTCCTAAAGTAGCATCCTCCTTCCTCCAGTTACCTGCTAGAGGAGTCTACATGGGCTTGCACTTCTCCATGTGGAATCTCCTGAGTATCTCGTTGGCATACTTGCCCTGAGACACAAACAACTCCCCATCCTTCTGCCACACTTCCATGCCAAGGAAGTAATGCATGAGACCCATGTCTTTCATCTCGAATTCTCTTGCAAGGTCCTCCTTGTAAGACATGATCAACTGATCATCACCTATCAAAATGAGATCATCAACATAAAGTACAATGATCAACTTCTTACCTTTCACCATGATGTGGTACAAGTTCGCATCCGCTTCACTCTTTGTGAAGCCCAACTCGGTGAAGTAGTTGTCTATCCTAGTGTACCAAGCACGAGGTGCTTGCTTCAGCCCGTACAAAGCTCTCTTGAGTCAGCACACATGCGACTCATGATCGAAGGTCTCAAAACCTTCCGACTGCTCTATGTACACCTCTTCCTCAATCTTACCATTAAGGAATGCAGTCTTCACATTCATCTGATGGATCTTCCAACCCATCTGTGCTGATAGTGATAACATCAATCTGATAGATGAGTACCTTGCAATAGGACAAAAGTCTCATCATAGTCAATCCCCTCCACCTGTGAGAAACCACGGGCAACAAATCTTGCCTTATGATTCTCCACACTACCATCAACAACTTGCTTTACCTTGTAAAGCCAACGGAACTCACAACTAACTTGTTCTTCGGTCTTGGAACCACATCCCAAACATTGTTACAAACTATGGAGTCATACTCCTCCACCATAGCATCAACCCAAATTGGCTGCTGCATTGCTTCCTCAAAGGAAGATGGCTCGGTCTCAACACATTCCCCAACAAGGGCCATGTATCCAGTGTACCTCTCAGGTGACCTCCTCTGTCTGCGCTGAGAAGATGGTTCTCCCACATTCTCTCTCGCATCCGACAACAATCTGTCAGCTTCTCTTGTTCACTTTTGTCCATCTCTTAAAGACTCTTTTTTAGTGAATGTCTCCCCTCTTGGGTCCTCTGCATGTGGCTGCTCCGCATCAGTCTGAGGCTCCTCCTCCATAGGAACTAACAGTTCCTCCACAACCTATAGTTGGAGCTCCCTCTCAAGGTAAACTCACATGGCCTTTTGCTCATCAAACTTGAGATCTCTGCGAACCACTGTCCTCCAACTGGTAGGCAAATACACTCGATAGTTTTGGGGTGAATCAGTGTACCCCACAAGTATCCCAAAATCGGCTGTCGGCTCAAGCTTCTTCCATGCATACTTTGTCACATGGCAATATACTAATGAGCCAAAGATCCTGAAGTGACCCACATCTGGTCTCTTACTAGAGAAAGCTTCCTCTGTTGTCTTCATCCCAAGTATGTGATGTGGGCTTCTATTATGCAAATAGACCACCGTGTTGCATGCCTTAGCCCACAAATGAAGTGGTAGGCCTTGGTCATGCAGCATCGTCCCTGTTGCCCCTACAATCGTTATGTTCTTTTTTCAACCACCCCATTCTATTGTGGGTTATGAGGTTCCATCAACTCTCATTTAATTCCTTTCGCTGCACAGAACTCCTTAAACTCTTGAGAGACATATTCTCCACCGTTGTCACTTCTCAAGGCCTTGATCTTCTTCCTTGATTCTTTCTCAACCAAAGCTTTGAACTCACAAAACTTTGAGAAGGTTTGGTCCTTCTTCTGCATGAAATAAATCCAACATTTACGAGAATAATCATCAATGAAAATCACATAATACCTTTGCTTTGCTGTGGATGTTGTCGAGAATGGTCCACACAAATCAGTATGAACTCGCTCTAAGATTGCTTCTTCTTGACTGTCTCGATCATGAAAGGAAGACTTGGCATACTTTCCAAAGGTACAACCTTTGCATGTGTCAACTTGCTCAAGTTTACCTTTGGGAAATCCTGTAGATATCTGCTACATTATCTTCAAGGCCCCATGATGCAAATGGCCCAACCGCCTGTGCCATAACTCGCCAATGTCTTGGCTTTGCACCAATTCTGCTTTCAAACTCAATGCTGCACAATCATCTACCTCTAGTTTATAGAGATTCTTCACTCGAATCCCGATCCTCTTGGTCTGACTCGTGGCTATGTGTCTCAGGAACGCCTTTCCTTTACTAAAGACAACATCATAACCTTTGTCCTCCAACATCGCGACCGATACCAAATTCTTCTTTAGTTCAAGCACATACTTCACATATGTCAAGGTGAGAGGAGCTCCATGCTCCCTCTAAAAAGAAATTGTGCTCGCTCCTAAAACATTGTACTTTCCATTGCCACTCATCTCTATGCGCATCTTGAGGTCTTTCTCCTCCAAGGTACTGAATAAACTTTTATCGCCAGTCATGTGGAATGACGCTCCACTATCAAGATACCAAACACAACCCACCATCAATGACACCATGCATGTGATGAGGGTAAAGTCCATTTCGAACTGAGAGGCTAATGCCTCACCTTCCGATCCTTTCAAGGATCCCTTCTTGGACTTCTTCGATGGGAAATTAATTGCATAATGTCCTCTCTCGTGACAATTAAAGCATCTCAATTTAGACTTGTCAACCTTTTTCCCTCCATGAGAAGAATTCGATTTGGAATGGGAAGCCTTCCCTTTCTCTTTCCTTGCCTTACTTGCTAAGGCCAGATTTTCTTCCTCATCATTCTTGGATGAAGAACCATCTCGTATACTCCTCCTGATCTCCTCCTGCATCAGATCTGACCATAGTCGTTCCCAATCCGGCAGTTTCTCCCTTCCATTCACAGAGCCTTGGTAGCTATTCCAACTCTTTGGAAGGTCGAGGAGAGCGAGGCTCACCATATCATCATTGGCAGTAGTTATTCCCACACTACCAAACTCATTTCTATAGGTGGTGAGCTTGTTCAGATATGTGGAAATAGTATCACCCTTCTCCATTTTGATTTTCTGAAGCTTATCCTTGAGTGCCAATTTCCTCTGGTCGCTACTGTTCTAGTAGAGGTCCTTCAACGTCTTCCACATTGAGAACGGAGTATCCTTCCTGTGGAGACTCAAAACAATATGGTCTCGAACTCCCTCCAGGATTAGCCGTCTCACCTTCGCCACACACTTCTTCCACTCAGCCAATTCTTGTGCATTAGTTGCAGCTGGATTTGAGATTTATTGATCAATGAAATCCTTGAAGCCATTGTCTTCTAATACAAATTCCATTCTATCTTTCCATGCTATGTAATTCGAGCTGCCTTCCAAGGCATACTCGAGTCTCAAGCCATAGAACGTCATTGACCAACCTGAAGTATGAGATGAATTCGATTTGTACCTGCAACCTTGAACTTCAAACTTCAAATTCTCTTCTCATTATACTATTCACAGCTCTGATAACCTTAGCTCTGATACCATGTAGAAATTCTGACTGTAGATTAACTTGATAATGCAATATAACTAAAGCAAAATACTTTAATCTACTTCTACAATCAAACTTGCGGAAGCTTAATAGATTTGAGCAAGATCAAATGGAACACATATAACTAGAAGAAGAATCAATGCATATGAAACACAGAAGAATACTAGGGGAAAGCCTCAGCTAAAAACCCCACTATTTGTATTATCATACAAGGTGGAAATACATCAGAATTATACAAAGCCTTAGCTCTCATAGCTAGCCGTCTCTCAGTACAATCCCTCACAGATGCTCACAAACAAAATAGATTTCTCATATGCCTTCTCCTCTGCCCTCCAAGCTCCTATTTCCTTTCGTTGTTTCTCCTGGGTGATCCAACTATTACCAAGTGTAACAGTGATCGCTCACACTGATCTCACACCCTATAAAACTGCGCAATACTCAAAGAATGAATTCCTTCTGTATGCATGAGTTTTGTTTATAGGAAAAATCATGCCACTGATAGTACACTGTCCCTGTCTTTAATCTCAACTGGGTATTTCTTTGAATAGACCTCAACTGGGTATTTCTTTGAATAGACCTCAACTGGGTATTTCTTTGAATAGACATGCATGAGTTATTGATGAGAGAATCTTCAGTTATGTGGAGTACACTAGTTGGATGCATGCATGCATTAACTAACTGAACTCACAATTAGTTCCTCAAATAGTTTGGAACTAATTTAACTGGACTTAACTTAGTGAATTGAGCTAACTAATTACAACTCAAATATAACTCATCTTTATCTCCTTAATTAAGGGATAATCTCCTTAATTTAAGGGATAACTGTTGCATGACTTCAGAAAGACTTCTAGCTTGAATTTCTCCAACTAATTAACTCAAGATGAATGAATTAATTATTTTTCAAGCAACTGGTGAGACTAAATTCGAATTTTAATTCAAGGAAAAATTAAAATTAGAATATTCTTGTTGCCAAATTTCAACGTAACCTCTGCAGTTCCAATAAACTAATCTTAAGGAAACCTAGGTAGGACTTGGTTGCTATTTATTTTGACATGCAAGACTCACATTTGAGTCTTTGTCCCCGCTTTCCCATACTGACCTTGCTTCCTGATTACCTGTTGAAGAGTTTGTTGCCTCTTCTTTATTACCATCTCGCTGCTCTATTTTGGAAGGAGGTCCAAATCGCGCTATCACGACTTTGCCTTTATAAATCCATGCTCTATTGCCTTCACCTCTTATTGCCCTAACCTTTAACATTTCCTCCCTTCTTTCCTCTTGTTGTTTTACAGTTAGATCTTCTTCTAGGAAAAAACAAGAATACCTCAAGATATGTTTCTTTCTTAGAATGATATATTTATCACGCAAGCTAGGCATGATGACTTTTATGGGCCTGGCTTTCTCCCCGTTAAACTTACCCACCCTCCATGGTTGGCATATTTGCCCTTGTCATAGCAACTTGTCTTTCCTGAAGTCTCTTGCAAGGTCAAGAGTACATTCATTTTTCACATAGTCTTTCAGAGCTTTAATAATTATGTTTTCTGCCCTATTTTGTCTTTTCTTTCTTTCTCTATCTTGCATGTTGTCAACCTGAATGTTTGTTTCTCCTTCCTTATTAGCAAAATTGCTAATAAGTTGAGCCCAAGTTTTGGAAACTTTGGTGGAATCTCCTTTCCTTTCTTCTCTTGCTTTCTCTTCATGGTTGTCTATTTGGGCAATCATTTTCCCTTTATCCTCGACTCTGTCCTTTTCGAAAAACGATGTTGCACTGGGTCACGTTTAACAATGTTATAGTTTTAGATATGTATATTTTAAATTTGGAAAGAATTTGTTAAATTAAACACTAAGGATGCTTTTAATTGTAATCAATTTTTAATCTTACTCAATCACACTCCAAAAGTACAGCCACTTACACAAAATTAGAGAGGTAAAGTATGTATATTTTAGTAAAATTAACATCAAATAAGAGGTGGGTCTCTATCTCACAAACAAAAAAATCTCATACACCAATTTGATATCCTTTTGACAGTGACCTTAAAATTAAGAAACATACATAATAGAATCACCCTCATCTTTATCATTTTCCACACCTTCCTTTTCCGGCGGCCATAAATCACTAATTTCTTTTTAAAGAATTACTTTTTAAATCGCCGTTTGATAAATCAATTTTTTTTGGTCCATTATCTTTATCTTTAGTTTTTGTTTAACAACTCTACTCAGATTAAACATATATAGGAAACCGGAAAAGAATCCGCCGGACCTGGGCACAAACTTTATATAAAGTCCGTATGTTAAATGTGTATTCTTATATATAAATATAAATGGTTTATTAGTTGATGTGGATGCAGCTATTTAATTTATATTACTACACTGATATTTATTAAATGAAATTAGATAATATATATTTTTTATATTTTTAAAATGTTTAGTATTCAAAACTGTGATTTTAACCAATTAATTAAATTTTAAACAAACTCATTAAAAACTCAAATTTATTATTGTAAGGATTTCTAAAAACTAAACTTATAAAAAAATTTAAAAAGTTTTAATTACACCTGCCAGGTCGTTGCCCCTGTATTTAAAATAGTAATGGAAAATAATTAACTGACGTAACCAAATAAAATCCGGTTGATAAGGTGGAGCGGAAATATATGTTCATCATTGTTGATTATGGAGAGCAGTTGGATAGTCCATAAGCAGCAATTAAACCTCTTTAAAAATACTCGTCATTAATTAACTTCTGATTAATTTTGTTAATTCTTCTTTAACAGCGAAAACAAATCATTTTTTGTTTCGGTCCGTCAATTTGGTGCAAAATATCAGTACACCTCATATATTGACAATGTGTTACTAACAAGAAAACGAAAAGACACAAAGTTGCTCTTAAATTTTTATCACATTTGCAAATTTTAGTTGCCTATAATTACATGCCTCTGCTGCCTCTTTTCCCATAGGCCAAATAAGAATTAGACTCTTTAACCTTTAACTTTGTTGAGGTTTAGTTTCTTGTTTTGGGGAATGGTTGAGGTTTAGTTACATATGCGAGATTTTCTTCAACTATTTAATTTTTTAATTTATTATAAAATAATTGCTTAATTTTCTAATTTAATATGAAGTTGAGATATTTACTTAATTGAAAAATTTATATTCAAAATTATTTACTATTTTAAAATAAAACATATCATATCTATTTATCTTGTATTTTTCCATTGATTAATGCTCACAGAATTTTGGTATACAATAATTCTACCTTCCATTTTAAGTTTTGGTGTGTAATAATTCTTCCCCTCCATCTTGAGTCCCTCTAACCTTTAGCTTTAAAGACGGGAACATACACATGGTTGACCACACCGACTCATTTTTATTTCGCCTCAACTTACTCCAATATTTAGAAATAAATGATTGTCCTCTGTTTCTCTTAAGCACAGTACAAAAACGAATATAATTTACTTCAGAAGGGATATAAGAATTCCTATAATAATTAGGATAAAGCAAAATTCCTTTTTTCAGAAAGAAAAATCTTCATAGATTTATATTAAGACAATATAAAGATCATAAGATATGGCAAGGGATAGACACCTTGCTAGCATATTAGTGCATATAGATCAAAATTGACAGTCATAGGATCCCCAAAGAGATCAGAACAAAATCAAAAGCTGTACAGATCATAGGATCCCCAAAGAGATCAGAACAAAAACTCAAAAGTTGTACAGATCAAAAGCTAGGACAGCTGCTATCATAGACAAATATAAAGAAAGGGACCAGAGTGCAAAGCATGTGAACCAGATATTGAAAGAGAACGATCACATTCCCGGGATGACGAAGTCCTGAATAAGATAGGAAAATTCATCATCTGAAACCTTCAAAGACCAAGAACCCGGATCCAATGCAAGACCTTTCTTGGAGAGAAGGTTAGCTTGATCATTTCTGGAACGTGGAATATGTTTAATTGAGCGCTATTTCATAATGCTCCAGAAGTGCATGATTCTGTTTAACCATCCGAACAGATGAGGCCAGCTAATGAGGCATGCACTGTTGACATGATCTATCGATGATTTTGAATCACCATAAATTGAAATGCATTGGATGTCCAAATAAACACAAAAAGCAAGCAGGCCTGTAAGGGCCCTAGCCTCAGCCATGTTGTTTGAGCCATGCCCACCGTTCCAGGATAGGAAGTATTGCAGTTTGTCATTCATGACGATGTGGACCCCACATCCACAAATGTTATTTTGCTCAGCTCCATCAAAGAAAGCACAGGGAGCCTCGAAGGAAAAGTCATCTGGCTTATTTTTACAGACTTTTTTCATCTTGACTTTTTCCAAAGGAATCATGTCATGAAAGGCCGAAATGCGCTGCAGAGTTGACTTAAGGGGCTCCTTTGAATCTTGGAAGATTTTAGCATTTCTCCACTTCCATAAGCACCAACAAGTAATAATAAACAAGGATCTCCAGGAGTGCTTTTGCTCGCTCCACCATTGGAAAGCTACCTGAACTGAAGCAAAAACAGCGTGAGGGAAACCATAAAATAGAGAAAGTTCATACCAGATCTGAAGAGTCGAGTCGCATTGGAAGAACATATGGATGTTAGATTCCTCCGCAGCTTGGCACATAGTGCATCTGCTCGGCCCATGCCAGCTTCTCCTCCGAAGGTTTTCCCATGATAGGTTTCTGTTGTTAAAGACCAGCCATGAAAAAAGGATCATTTTGAGAGGACACCCCGACTTCCATAAGCATGAGGGAAAAAGAGAGCTAGAGCCAGGAGTATTTGGAGAGATCATGACAGCATAGATGTCTTTTACACGAACAGGCATCTTAGCATTAGGAACGGTCCATATCAGATGATCACTGGTTCCGGAACGGAAGATTCCTAGGCTGCACAAATCTTCTTTTACTGAATTCCATATCGAGAGCAGCGAAACTGGCATGTGAAGTTCGCAGCCATCTTTCCATAATGGAATGGGGCCACACCATGAAGCGATCAGTTTGTCCCAAGTAAAGCAACCGATTCTGTGAAAGAAACTTAATAAATTTTGAGGAAAAAACGATCTTTCTCGGCCATTCAATATAGGATCTATACCGATTAAGATTCGGGAGCCAGAGAAGAGGTTCCATCTTAAGTTCTCCAGAAAGAATTGCTGGACTTTTCTGAGGCTGAGCCAAATGGCTGAACCTTGCCTGGTTGCAATAGATCCCCTTCCCTTTAATATGTGAGAATTATCGTAAGCGTTTTTGTGTAAGCGAATCTTACTTGTTCAGTCAGCAACCGACATGAAAATTCCAACATAATTCCCATAACAAGAAAAAATTCAACTATGTGAGAATTTTGCATCCCAATTGTTTTCCTTTGGAAGAAGTATAAGGATTTTGATATTTCCGGGTATCAAAATAGGTGAACATATTTGTCTCGTTAAGGTTTAATTAACATCAATTTTGTGTGAATTTTGAGTGTTTCAAAAAAAAAATTTGTTATAAAACTAAATTAAAATAAATTTATTGTTTTTGGGCATGTGGTATTGATAAGCCATGGTATTGGCCCATGTTATTGAAACAAAGTCTAATTACAAGTTAACGATATCCATGGTAAAGTGGGGCTGAATATTCATGGTTAAGAATCTAGTCATATCATTAAAAAATATTTTGATTATGAAATAATTTATGATTTTTTGGCATGTGGTATTGATAAGCCTTGGTATTAGCCCCATACTATTATAACAAAGTCTATTCACAAGTTCACAATATCTATAGCAAAGTGGGGGTGAATATACATGATTAAGAACCTTGTCATATTGTTATAAAATATTTTGATTGTGAAATAAGTTATTGTTTTTGGGCATGTGGTATCGATTGTTAGAAAATTGTATATTACAGATCAATGGAACATATAAAATATTGCAGAAATATAAACAGAGAAAACACATCAAACAATAGAGACACACATATAAGTGGTTCACCCAATTTGGGCTACGTCCACGGAGAAATAGCCAGTCCTTCCTTTTATAGTATCCAACAAAATGAAGAGATACAACCTATAGTAGATCCGTTGTAATTCCCTCTCTGCTCTCAATCTCCTCTCTCTTCCTCGCTCAGAATAAACATCTACATATCCACAATACAATTCCATCATATATAGTGAGGGGTTTCTTTCTAGGGAAAAAACCCTAAATTAAACATAACTTCTACCGTCAAATTTCCGCCTAATGAACGGCCCAAATTGACTACGAAATTACAGCCTTTTACAAGGAAATTTTACATCTATTTTTAGCTTTGGGGCACTGCCCCCGACCCCAGCCAGGGGGGCTCTAAATAATAGTCATCGCCCCCCCTGGACCCCCCTGGTGGCATGCATAAACAGGTGATGTTCCCACCACATTACCAAATGGGGTCCAATGCAGCGATACCTCTAAATAAAGAAGATAATCAGGCTTTACAACAAATAATATCCCACTTGGAGGCTGATTATAGAAACTCCATTGCTGCCTCATTTTCTGGACAATGACTTGATTTGGATTTAAATAGGAACGCAACAAATTATAGAGATAACCATAAACACAGAGATGCAGCGGAAATAATACTTCATTTCATTAATGTAAAATACTGAAATATGCTTACAAACAGTAATGGAAATAACCCAGCTAGGGCGATGGTAGCTTATCTCTGAGAAGAGATGTGGCGGCTACATGCCTCTGAACTGTGTTACAATGAGGCTCGAAGGCCTATTTGTTGTTGAGAAACAATGGAAAGCCCTTAACATCCCAAAACCTAACCCTAAAAGATGAAACGCCAAACTGTGGGCCCTGTTTGGGTAAATTGGTACATCAATTTCCGGGGGTCATAACTTTGGCATACGATCTCTGTTTGATGCGTACAATAGCTCGTTAGAAAGATCTATCCGAGCACTATCACTTTGGGAAGGGAAAAATCGGTCCATGGACCCATGTTGCCCATAGATTTCCCAAAAAACGTTGTTTAGGGCCTCAAAACGGCTCCGAAAGTTCAGGACCCGAAAAACTGCTAAAAATAGTAAATTGTGCTACAATTTAGGAAACTGAAAAAGTTGAAAGAGATAGTTGTGGGGATCCAAATGGGATAGGTGGGTGGCCACCAACATCCACCTGGATCATTCCTCCCCCCTTAGGAAGCAATGGTCCCCATTGTGTTGAGTTCCTCCCTGAGATGAGGAAGCTTTTGCTAATCTGGGTCTCTGGTGAGCTGCTCTGCAATCTCGGATGTGTCCAGAAATGGTGGGAAGCATGGTCTACGACGGTCCACATTGAACACTCGGTGCAAGCAAAGGAATGGAGGAATGCTATGCTTGAAAGCATTGTTTCCCGTAACCTTGGTACTGGTGTAAGGACCATGTCGGAGTGGTATGAGTTTCTGATGGGTTATGGTAAGGTGTTCTCTCTATAGATGTAAGCAAACTTTGTCACCCACCTGAAACTTGTGCAGTACCCCTGTGGGTGAGGAGAAGTTTTTCCTGTGTTCTGTCATGACCATATTCCTTTGCTGCTGCTACTGCGTGGAGGAACCCTTCGCGGGGGTCATGGATGTAGCAACGATCTTCCCCTTACTTTGGGAGCGAACCAGACAGAAAATAAATTTCCTAGTCTATGAGATGAGCTTGCTGCCTTTCTTAGTAGAGATCAAAGAGGTGACAGTAGGTGGGGCTACCTTCGGTATCCTGTATAATGAATTATTCAAAGAAATAATGACAGCACGAGGCCTTGACTCATACACAGCATGTCGCCTCCACAAGTATGGCTGGCCCAATAGTACATTGCAAACATCCAGAGGTGTAACATCACACAATACCTCATCTGTGAAGGGCTTGATGTTGTAGGGAAGGTGGCACTGCTGACGAACTTTGAGATCTTGTCCTTCATGAAGCCACCCAATACTGTACGGCTGCGGATGTGGTGTAGTCGGTAGGCCTAACCACTTCACGACCTCTGCTGAAATGCGGTTTTTTGGCTACCACTGTTGATAATGAATTGCAGCGGCGAACCCTTCACCCACATCTGTGAGTGGAAAAGACGTTCCCCTTCCTCTGGATTTTCGAGCTCATTTTTCTGGATCTTAGCGGTGGCAACAGTGGCACTGGGATCCGTATCAATGATCAACTTCCCTTTGCCATTCCCCTTATCAAGTTCTGCCTTAGGGTTGGAACATGCATTTGATTCTGAAGCCTTCAACTCGGCCACCAACGACTGCTTGGTCCGACACTCACTTATGTTATGATTGGGACTCTTGTGGAACTCACACCACTTTCCTGTGTCCTTCTTCGGCTTTGTGGTCTTGTTCTTTTCTTGCGGCTTCAATGGGTTGTCTTGGGTCACCCCGCCTTGGCTTTGTCCTTTGGTCTTCAGATTTGCAGATCTAAAGTCTTGCTTCTTCTGTTTGAACTTTTGCTCGATTTTGACAGCGTATCGGTACGCCGTGCCGAGCGAGGAGATGTTCAGGAACTCCATCTCTTCTTGGATGTATCTGTGTAGGCAACCACGGTATTTGAGTACCAAATGCAGCTCAGAGTCCTTGATACCCAACTGTGTGCGAAGGGTATGAAAAATGTTTGTGAACTCCGGCACATCTTGGTCCCGCCCCTGCCGCAGTGTGGTCCATCTGATGTATTTGTCCTCATAGCTTTTGACAGGGTAGTACTGCTCCTTGATGGCATCTCGGAATGAATCCCAAGTGGGTGCGGCTAAAAATAGTGAGCCTGTGCTTTCATCCTTCTGCTCGCAGTAGGTTTCCCACCAGTCCTTGACGTGGGGGCTGCTTTGAGAAGAGCGAAAACAATCTTTTCCCGACTCGAAAATTCATGAACAGAAAAATAACCCTTTAGCAAATTTAACCATTTATCTACGGCATCTGTGTCTATTTGACCCTCAAATATGGGGATTTCAAAATTAACTTGTACCTTAAATGGTGTGGCATTTCTAGAGTAGCTTTTGGAAGCCGATGCGTCACCTCTAGGTAGCCGCTGTAGGATATGCGCAAAGTTATCCATCATCACGTTCCTTTGCCGCTCAAGGGCTTCTTCGAGCAAGATTTTGATAGGATCTCCTGCCCCCTCATCTTTCTTCTCATCCGCCATGGGAGGCCGTCGGGATTTGCGAGGTTGGTCTTGCAAAGGTTCGACCATTTCAAGCCCTAACTCCTTATATCCCGACCTCGTTGGGGACATGCAAAGAAAAACAGAGAAAAAGCAGACCGCTCTGATACCACTGATCTGGATTTAAATAGGAACGCAACATATTATACAGATAACCATAAACACAGAGATGCATCGGAAATAATACTTCATTTCATTAATGTAAAATACTGAAATATGCTTACAAACAGTAATGGAAATAAGCCAGCTAGGGTGATGGTAGCTTATCCCTGAGAAGAGATGTGGCGGCTACATGCCTCTGAACTGTGTTACAATGAGGCTCGAAGGCCTATTTATTGTTGAGAAACAATGGAAAACCCTTAACATCCCAAAACCTAACCCTAGAAGATGAAACGCCAAATTGTGGGCCCCGTTTGGGTAAATTGGTACATCAATTTCCCGGGGTCATAACTTTGGCATACGATCTCCGTTTGACGCGTACAATAGCTCGTTAGAAAGATCTATTCGAGCACTACCGCTTTGGGAAGGTTAACATCATTCCAGAAACCCATGTTGCCCCCAGATTTCCCAAAAAATGTCATTTAGGGCCTCAAAACGGCTCCAGAAGTTCAGGACCCGAAAAAACTGTTAAAAATAGTAAATTGTGCTACAATTTAGGAAACTGAAAAAGTTGAAAGAGACAGTTGTGGGGGTCCAAATGGGATAGGTGGGTGGCCACCAACATCCACCTGGATCATGACTCCACTTTGGACCTGGTTGTTTATCATCTTCATCATCATACTTGAAAAACAATTGAAACTAAGCATAATCTCAGTTTGTCCCTGGTACAAAGAATTTTTTAACTTGCATACCAGTTTTTTCTTACCCTTCACCGCAAAGCCTTCAGGTTGTTTCATTTAGATCTCTTCTTCCAAATCCTCGTGAAGAAATGATTTCTTCACATCCATCTATTCTACCTCAAAATCAAAAGTAAAAGTAATAGGTAAAAGTAATCTAATAGAAGCTACCTTGGCAATAGGAGAAAAATATCACAAATATCAATTCCTGACACCTGGGAATAACCTTTTGCTACCAAACAAGCTTTTTATTTCTCCACCTTTCCTTTTGTATTCATCTTCTTCTTAAACACCCATTTTCTTCCAATAGGTTTCCTTCAAGTCGAAAACTCCACCAAATCCCAATCCTCATTTTTGTGCAAAGATGCCATTTCATCAACCATGGCCTCTTTCCAGAGTTTTCCATCCTCTGAATCTACTACTTACCTAACAGTTCTTGGATCGTCATTAGTAATAGATAAAGAAAAATTTGAACAGAAAGCAGTTGGACTATACCTTTCTGGCTGCCTTCTTTCTCGAACTGAACTTCTCATAACTGGAGTTTGTGGCTCTTCATCTTCTGATTCCTCTTATGTTGTAGAATCTGATTCCTCCTCCTTTAGCTCAAACTCTATCTTCTCAAGTTCCTTTGGTAGAACTTCATGTTTAATAACATCTTTCACCTCTCTAAACACCACATTACGGTTGTACACAACCTTCCTTGTTTTTGGGTTCCAAAGTTTATAACCTTTTAAACCATCCTTACACCTAATAAAGATGCACCATTCAGATTTACTATCCAACTTGGTTCTTTTCTCCTTTGGAACATGTATATACATCCAAATACCCTCAAATGTGAAAGAGAGGGTTTCTTACCAGTCCATGCCTCTTGTGGATTCTTATCCTCTAACGTTGATGAAGATGATTTGTTGACTAGTTAACATGCAGTCTACAACCCCTCTGCCTAGAATTCTTGTCCTAACCCAACACCACTAAGCATGCTTCTTTCATTTTCCATCAACGTCCTGTTCATTCTTTCTGCAACTCCATTTTACTAAGGTGTGTATGGAGTAGTCTTCTGTCGTGCTATACCACACTTCTTACAGAACTCTTCAAATTCCTTCTTGCAAAACTCTCCACTATTATCTATCCTCAGCACCTTTATCTTCTTCTCTGTCTAGTTTTCCACGAGAGCCTTAAATTCTTTAAACATGTCAAAGACTTCAGATTTATTCTTAAGGAAATATATCCATGTATTTCTTTAGAAGTCATCTATAAATGATACATAGTATACAGACTTACCTAGTGATGGAACCGACACAGGTCGAAACACATCACTGTGCATAAACTATAATACATGTTTCATCCTCTTAGTACCAGAGGGGAAACTCACCCAATTTTGATTCCCATATACACAATTTTCGCAGAAATAAAAATCCAGAGAGAAATTAGACATACCTTCTATCATACCATTACCATGAGGTATTCAAAGGCCCTTCTCTCCAATATGTCCAAGCCTTTGATGCCAGAGCATGGTCTTTTCTCCAGAGACCACTAGATTTTCTGCTCCACTTTCAGGAACCACAGAACTGTTGCACCCATCAATAATAGTGCTACCTTGGATTTTGTACAGAATTCAAATCCAAACTCCTCACATCAATACCATTTCTCCCCGAATCATCCTGCAGGTATCTTTCTAGAACATTGTTTTTACACCTACATCATCCAGCTTTCTTATAGAAATCAAATTTCTGGCCAATGCAAGAATATGCAGAACAACCATAAGTGTTCTAATCTTTCCACCTTGCAACTTCAACTTGACTTTTCTACGACTGATGATTCTAGCCTTCCGGGCATCCCCTAAGAAGGCATCAACACCATCATATTTATCATACTCGCAGAACCACTCCCTATGGGGAGTGAAGTGAAAGGATGCACCCGCATCAATCAACCATACCTCATGATCTACATGTGTATACTTAAAGAAGAAGCCAAGTAGACATCCCCACCTTCATCTGAGGTGGATTTTGCCTTTGTAGAAGGAGCATCATCAGATCACTTTCCTTTCTCAGGAACCTTAGATCTACAATCCTTTTGAAGTGCCCTTCCTTTCCGCATTTCCAACACACCTTTATAGATTTTCCTAGAGATTTAGATCTCCCACTCGAGGATTTATTTTTGTTTCTATTATGGGACCGTCCTCATACAAACAAAGCATCCCCATTCTGGCACTCTATATTTTTCGTCTCATCCCCTCCGACAGCAAGGATGGGACTATTTCATCAAACTGCAAGGCAGTCACATTGCTACCTATTGCAACAACCAAACTATCCCACGAATCTGGTAGAGAACACAAAAAAATGATTCACTTATCTTCATCTGAAATTTTTATATCAGCATATAAAAACTGGCTTACCACAGTATTAAAGGAGTTCAGATGCTCTGTCATCAAGTCTCCATCCTTCATCCTCAGGTTATACAAATTTTTCCGTAGGAACAATTTATTCACTAGAGACTTAGATTGGTACAAATTCCCTAACTTGTCCCACAAAGCCTTCGT
Organism: Pinus tabuliformis; assembly: GCA_031772625.1. Lineage (NCBI taxonomy): Eukaryota > Viridiplantae > Streptophyta > Pinopsida > Pinales > Pinaceae > Pinus > Pinus tabuliformis. Next base: position 32,648,903 of record CM062816.1, read on the forward strand.
TGAAGCTTCCCCTAATACCTTCAACAATACTGAATCTGAGATACACAACCGTATTGTTCTATTTTTCTTCTGATTCAACTTCGCCCAGACTTCAGTTGACATTGTCGTTGGTTTAGTATCTGGATCTACCATGATCCATTGATCTTTATCCACCAACAGATCCTCCATCTTGAGTTTCCACAACTCAAAACTCTGACCATTAAATTTCTTGATCTATATCTTTCCACTGCTCCCCATCTTCTTTCACCCCAAGAATCAATCCCGCAGATCTCCCACTGAACAGGGTCTACCATAGGCCCGAGCAAAACCCCTCAGCAGCAAAGGCTTGAAGCCAAAAAAAAATTGATACCAAATGTAGGGTTTAACACCATACATAAATTACCTGCATACAGATTCTAAAAAATAGAAAATAAACAATGGTGAGAGCATAAAACATAAAACAGATACACACAAAGATTTTCGTTTGGATCCCAAAACTAGGACTACCAGATTGATTTTTCATATTCCTTTCGATGTTACAATACATATATATACATGTTGAAGCATCCATAAACCCTATTCCATTAACCCTGGATTAGAACATAATCGTAGTTCCCTTGACCGAATGTACAAAATAGCATGGGTAGAAAGCCATCATGCCCAAAACCATGTGTGAAAACCACACAAAAAACCATAGGTAGGTCCGGCCACCTAATATAGGGTTCAAAAAAAATATCTCTGGGGTACTACCCCAGACCATGTAGAGGGGGGCTTCTGCCCCCGTGTGACCCCCCTGCTGCGCCTGACACAATGAACAGGGGGCACTTTTTCCCCCCTACGCGTGGGTCTAGTCATGGAAATAATATAACATGCACCCAACAAACAACTCATGCTTCGGAACCAAGTGATAAAGAAAGTTAAAGTGTAGATGAAGAACTTCGGGCCTAATGAAGCTACATGGGAGATGGTCGATCAGATGCGGGCTATGTACATATCTATGTATGGTTGTTAATATAAATACCACAATGAGTTATGTTATAAAGCTCCAATAAGCGGTATGATTGTCATGTTTTTCATGTTGGTCATGGCTTTCAGTAGTTGTTTATTGTAAATACTACATCAAGCTAAGTTATAAAACTCCATCGGCAGTATGTTTTGGTTTTCAGTGGTTTTGCTGGTCATAGGTGTCATAGAACTTAGAGGACGGTGTTCCCCTAAGGGGGAGGGGTTTGTAACAACCCTAGGTTAAATGTTCATGTAATAAAGGTTAATAAAGGCAAAAGAATAAGTGCAAGGTCATGGGACACATATTTTGAGTTGAATGTTGGGAATAAAATCCTAGTGGATTTAACTTCTGGTTTATTATGGCTAAGTAAACTGGCAAAGGCAACGAGGAATTAATTGGAATTTATTTATGAAATTAAATGAAAATAGGAGAAAAGGGATATGAATGGTCACATATTTGCATGAGGAGGAAAATTGAAGGAAAATAGAAGAAAATGAAGAAAATAGAGCCCTTAAGGATAAAAAGGATTTTGAGAATTAGTTCACATCTTTTGTCAGTTCAGTTTTGGATCTCTCTTCTATCCTCTCATACTCTTGCACACTTAGAGAATTCTTGGAGCACTCTAGCATTGGAGAAAGGAAGGCAAAGGAAGGACAAGGAAAGCAAAGGACAAGTAAGGAAGGTTGGATCAAGAAGCTTCAACAAGAATATTTTGTAGATAATAGGTTGAATGTGTGATTTCCTTGCTGAGGTGTGAATACATGGTACATGCATTTGTGTATTTGGTTCATTTGTTGTCATTGGCATGGGTTTTTTCTGCTTTGACAGTGGTTTCAGCCTTGCCTTTCCATTTCCTAGATAACCATGGTGTGATGGGATTAGTTTCTTGGTTGAGCTTTGGATTATCGGAAGGGTTTGGTACTGGATGAGGTGATCTTAGGAAAATTCCCAAGGGCTTGGGGTGGAGGTGGTTTAATCTCTAAGAATCCCTCGAAAAGTGGGTGGAGATAAGAAATTTCCTCAATGTAATGATGAAGAAACTCTAAGGCATCCAATATTGTTTTGGTGATCTAGGCAAATGTTGGTGGAAACCTGTCTATCCCACTTGGACCACCACAACTGCCTTTTTCAGTTTTTTTAGATTCCTTAATTGTAGCACAATTGATCCGGATTTAAACATGAACGCAACAAATTACAGAGATAACCATATACACAAAGATGCAGTGGAAATAATACTTCATTTCATTAATGGAAAATACTGAAATATGCTTACAACCAGAAATGGAAATAAACCATCTAGGGCGATGGTAGCTTATCTCTGAGAAGAGATGTGGTGGCTACATGCCTCTGAACTGTGTTACAATGAGGCTCGAAGGCCTATTTATTGTTGAGAAACAATGAAAAACCCTTAACATTCCAAAACCTAACCCTAGGAGATGAAACGCCAAACTGTGGGCCCCGTTTGGGGGTAAATTGGTACATCAACTTCCCGGGGTCGTAACTTTGGCATATGATCTCTGTTTGACGCGTACAATAGCTCATTAGAAAGATCTATCCGAGTACTACCACTTTGGGAGGCAACATCGGTCCATGGACCCATGTTGCCCCAGATTCCCAAAAAAACGTCGTTTAGGGCCGCAAAACGGCTCCGGAAGTTCAGGACCCGAAAAACTGCTAAAAATAGTAAATTGTGCTACAATTAAGGAAACTGAAAATGCTGAGAAAGACAATGGTGGGGGTCCAGGTGGACTTGGCAGGTGGCCACCAATATCCACCTGGATCATTCCTCCCCCCTTAGGAAGCAATGGTCCCCATTGCGTTGAGCTCCTCCATGAGATGAGGAAACTTCTGCTGAACTTGTTCCCTGGTAAGCCACTTGCCCTGCTAAAGGAGTTGGCCTGCTTTGACAACTCGATACAGTTGGATATTCTGTTGGCGAGTGTTCTTGATCTGTGTGTCCATGATCCGATCAGTTGCAGCTTGTTCCATGCAATCTGGATTTAACTCTATGGGTTTGAGCTGTTCTGCAATGTCGGATGTGTCTAGCAATGGTGGAAAGTATGGCCGAAGGTGGTCCACATTGAACACTGGGTGCAGGCCAAGGAATGGGGGAATGCTGAGCTCAAATGCATTGTCTACCATCGCCTTAGTAATGGTGTAAGGACCATATCGGAGTGGTCTCAATTTCCGATAGGCTCCAGTAAGGCGTTCCTTTTGCAAATGCAACCAGACTTTGTCGCCCACCTGAAACTTGTGTGGCACCCGGTGTTGATCATGTCGCTGCTTGTACTTGGCATTTGATTTCTCAAGAATGTCATGGACCTGCTGGCGAATATGTTGGATGCGCTCAATGAAGCTGGTGGCCTTATCTGTTTCGGACTGGACATGAGCTGAATTCATGTGAGTAGCTGCAAGGGGCATGGCCACATCAATGGGGCATAGTGGTTGGAATCCAAAACCCACCTGAAAAGGGCTATGGCCAGTGGAGCTGTGAAGAGCTCGGTTGTAGCTGTGCTGAACATAGGGGAGGCTCTCGTCCCATGTGCGTGGATGCTTTGAGTTATACATGCGCAGAATGTGCACAATCATCCTGTTGACAACCTCTGTCTGGCCATCAGTTTGAGGATGGAAGGCTGTGGACTTCGTGAGTTTGGTGTCCAGCATTGACCAGAGACTGGACCAAAATGTGCTGAGAAACCGACTGTCCCGATCTGAGATGATAGACTGTGGGATCCCAAAGTGCACCCACACTCGCTCAAAGAAGAGTTTAGCAGTGGCTTCTGCTGTGATATTCTTCTTGCAGGCCATCATAATGGCCATCTTCGAGAACCTGTCGACGACCACAAAAACACAGTCATTTCCATGCTTAGTGGAAGGAAGGCCTGACATGTAATCCATGGAGATGGATTCCCAAGGTCGACTAGGGGTAGGCAACGGGGTATAGAGGCCTGCTTCTTAATGGTCGGTTTGGCAATGGCACAGGCAGTACATGATCGGATGTACTTCCCAACATCCTGTCGAAGATTTGGCCAATAGAAATAATTTTGCAGTACTGCCACTGTTTTCTCGACCTCGAAATGCCCAGCAGCCCGACTATAGTGTGCTTCCCAAATCATCTTAGCACGCTCGCTTGAAGGAACACAAAGGTGACCGAGGTGGCATAATAGGGCGTCCTAGAGGTGAAAATCTGCAACATGCCGACCTCCAAGAGTGTCTAGTATGTGTGGCCGAATTCTGGGTCGCTTTTGTAGAGAAGTGGCCAATCAGAAGTCTCGTGCCCACAAGAGTTGAGCACGGTGGTCAGCGCCATGATCGGTGGCCGGCTGAGGCAATCTGCAACATTATTGGTGCTGCCCTTTTTATACTTGATATTCAAGTGAAACTGTTGCAGGTATGTAGACCACTTCTGATGGCGATCATTCTGCAATTTCCCTTGGGTCTGTATGAACTGCAGAGGTCGGTGGTCTGTGTGGATGACTGTTTCCTTCCCCAAAATGTAATGCTTCCATTGTCAGCAGGCCTGTACAATGGAATACATCTCTTTATCATAAGTGGGGTACTTCCGGACTGTGTCTGAAAGTGTTTCACTGTGATATGCCACTGGATGTCCATGTTGAGTAAGGACTGCCCCAATAGCATAGTTAGAGGCATCTGTCTCGATCTCAAATGGTTGTTGTAAATCTGGTAACGCGAGCACTGGTGCTGTGCAGAGGCGATCCTTCAATTCCCTGAATGCCTTCTGTTGAGATTCAGACCAAAAGAATTTTGCTTTCGCCCCGCCCTTGGTGACTTGACTCAAGGGCCAAGAAATATGAGAAAACCCCAACACAAACCTGCGGTAAAAGTTGGCAAGACCTAGAAAGCTGCGGAGCTCTGTTAGAGTGGTTGGAGAGGGCCAATCCTGAATGACTTGGATCTTGGCCGGATCGACATGCACCCCCTGTTCATCAATGATGTATCCCAGATACTGAACCTGGGTCATGCCAAAAGTGCATTTCTCCAAATTGGCACATAGCTTGTGTTGCCGCAGTGTTTGGAGAACCTGTCGGATGTGGTGGAGGTGCTCTTCCCAACTCTGGCTGAAGATCAGAATGCCATCCAAGTATACTACTACAAAGGAGTTGGTGAATGGCCGCAAGATGTCATCCATTAGCCTCATAAAGGTTGCAGGAGCATTCGTCAATCCGAAAGGCATGACCAACCATTCGAAGAGGCCCTCCTTGGATTTGAAGGCAGTCTTCCACACATCGGAGGGTTCGATTGGTACCTGGTGATATCCTGACTTCAGATCGATCTTGCTGAAATATTTCGCCCCCTTTAGTTGGTCTAGGAGGTCATCAATCCGCGGGATCGGGTACCTATTACGGACAGTGATCTTGTTCAGCGCCCGATAGTCAATACAGAGTCTCCACGTCCCATCCTTCTTCTGTACCAACACGATCGAGCTCCCACAGGGCGATGAACTCGGACGGATGTGACCTTTCTGCAGGAGCTCCTGAATCTGCCTCTTGATTTCATCGTTCTCCAGAACGGAGCGCCGATAAATTGGTCCATTGGGTAGCGGCGCACCTGGGGTCAGATCAATGGAGTGCTTGACTTGACAGTGCAGAGGAACCCCTGCCGGGGAGGTGAAGATGTCCTCGTACTCCTCCACAACCTTGTCCATCTGTAGTTGTCGTGCAGAGGGACCCCGTTTGGAGGCCGCGGACCACTGTCTTCTTCTTTCCTTGAGGGCGTATCATCAGGAAAACAAATTTCCTGGTTTTGGAAATGATCTTACTGCATTGTTTTGCAGTAATCAAAGAGAGGGCGGCAGGTGGTGCTACCTCTGGTATCCTGAACAACTTATTTCCCAATGTAATAATAACAGCACGGGGCCTTGATTCATACACAGCATGTCGCTTCCACAAGTATGGTTGACCTAGTAGTACATCACAAACTTCAAGGGGAGCAATGTCACACAATACCTCATCCGTGAAGGGCTTGATGTTGTATGGAAGGCGACACTGCTGGCTCACGCGAAGATCTCGTCCTTGGTGAAGCCACCCAATGGTGTATGGTTGTGGATGTGCTGTGGTCGGTAAGCCCAACCGCTTCACGACCTCTGCCGAAATGAGATTCTTTTGACTCCCGCTATCAACAATGAACTGTATCGGGGAGCCCTTTACCCACATCTGGGAGTGGAAGAGACGCTCCTCCTCCTCTGGATCTTCGGGTTCATTTTTCTGGATCTTTGCGGTAGCAACAGTGGCGCTGGGATCCGCATCAATGATCTGCTTCCCTTTTTCATACCCCTTATCGGGTTCTGACTCAGAGTCGGAACATGCATCTGATTCTGAAACCTTTAGCTCAGCCACCAGTGACTGCTTGGCCCGACACTCACTTGTGTTGTGAGTGGAGCTCTTATGGAACTCGCACCATTTTCCAGTGTCCTTTTTCAGCTTCGCGGCGCTGTTCTTTGCTTGCGGCTTCGGTTGGTTGTCTTGGGCTGCCCCGCCTTGGCTTTGTCCTTTGTTCTGTGGTTTAGGGGCACCTTTCCCCTGCTTTGAATTCGCAGATCCAAAGTCTCGCTTCTTTTGTTTAAACTTCTGCTCGACCTTGACGGCATATCGGTATGCTGCGCCGAGCAAGGGGATGTTTAGGAATTGTATTTCTTCCTGGATGTACTTGTGCAGGCAGCCACGGTATTTGAGTATCAAATGTTGCTTCGAGTCCTTGATACCCAACTTTGTGCGAAGGGTATGGAAAAGATTGGTGAACTCCGGCACGTCTTGGTCCCTTCCCTGCCGCAGCGTGGTCCACTTTATGTATTCATCCTCATAGCTTCCGACAGGGTAGTACTGTTCCTTGATGGCATCCTGGAACGAATCCCAGGTGGGTGCGGCTGAAAATAGTGAGCCAGTACTTTCATCCTTCTGCTCGCAGTAGGTTTCCCACCAGTCCTTGACGTGGGGGGCTGCTTTGAGAAGAGCAAAAACAATCTTTTCCCGACTCGAAAATTCATGAACAGAAAAATAACCCTCTAGCAGATTTAACCATTTATCTACGGCATCTGCGTCTATCTGACCCTCGAATATGGGGATTTCAAAATTAACTTGTACCTTAAAGGGTGTGGCGTTTCCAGAGTAGCTGCTGGAAGCCGATGCGTTGCTTCTGGGTAGCCGCTGAAGGATCTGGGCAAAGCTGTCCATCATCGCGTTCCGTTATTGCTCGAGGGCTTCTTCGAGCAAGATTTTGATGGGATCTCCTGCCCCCTCGTCTTTCTTCTCGTCCGCCATGGGAGGCCGTCGAGATTTGCGAGGCTGGTCTTGCAAAGGTTCAACCAGTTCAAGCCCTAACTCCTTATATCCCGACCTTGTTGGGGACATGCAAAGAAAAACAGAGAAAAAGCAGACCGCTCTGATACCACTGATCCGGATTTAAATAGGAACGCAACAAATTACAGAGATAACCATATACACAAAGATGCAGCGGAAATAATACTTCATTTCATTAATGGAAAATACTGAAATATGCTTACAACCAGAAATGGAAATAAACCAGCTAGGGCGATGGTAGCTTATCTCTGAGAAGAGATGTGGTGGCTACATGCCTCTGAACTGTGTTACAATGAGGCTCGAAGGCCTATTTATTGTTAAGAAACAATGAAAAACCCTTAACATTCCAAAACCTAACCCTAGGAGATGAAACGCCAAACTGTGGGCCCCGTTTGGGGGTAAATTGGTACATCAACTTCCCGGGGTCGTAACTTTGGCATATGATCTCCGTTTGACGCGTACAATAGCTCGTTAGAAAGATCTATCCGAGTACTACCACTTTGGGAGGCAACATTGGTCCATGGACCCATGTTGCCCCAGATTCCCAAAAAAACGTCGTTTAGGGCCGCAAAACGGCTCCGGAAGTTCAGGACCCGAAAAACTGCTAAAAATAGTAAACTGTGCTACAATTAAGGAAACTGAAAATGCTGAGAAAGACAATGGTGGGGGTCCAGGTGGACTTGGCAGGTGGCCACCAATATCCACCTGGATCAACAATTTACTATTTTTGTCAGATTTTTGGGTCCTAAACTTCTAGAGTCGTTTTGAAGCCCTAAACGACATTTTTTGGTAAAATAGGGGCCAACATGGTCCTCGAATAGATCTTTCTAACGAGATATTGTGCGCATCAAACAGAGATCGTATGCCAAAGTTACGACCCCAGGAAGTTGATGTCCCAATTTACCCAAACAGGGCCCATAGTTTGGTGCTTCATTTCCTAGGGTTAGGTTTTTTTATGTTTAGGGTTTTCCATTGTTTCTCAACAATAAATAGGCCTTCGAGCCTCATTGTAACACATTTTAGAGGCATGTAGATGCCACTTCTCTTCTCAGGGATAAGCTACCATTACCCTTGCTAGTCTTATTTCCTTTCTCTTTGTAAGCATATTTCAACATTTGATATTAATGAAATAAAGTGTTATTTCTACTGCATATTTGTATTTATGGTTATATCTGTAATTTGTTGCGTTCCTGTTTAAATCCGGATCATTTGGGCCTTCTGATCTCTTGACCAATTTTGGTGAGATTGCGGTAGCTTGGGGGTGGAGGTAGTTTAATCTCCGAGAAGCCCTAGTTGTTTATGTCTAGAGACCCCATATTCATGCTTGGAATATGGCACGGAGGTGATTGATTGAAAAAAAAAATGGTTCAACTCAATCTATGGTCAAGTGGTACATGGAAGTCCCTGACTTCGTTGGTTTTACATAATTTAAGAAGAGCTATTTTCCTATTGTAATCTATGACCACTTGTACTTGTTATTATGGTGATTTGATGGTTGTTCTATCATGGTTAGTAATCTGGTTATATGTTGGTTATAAGCATGGATTTGTAATGTGCTCTAGCTATGAATTTTCCAGGATTTGATCAATATTTGATGGTTAATGAATGCATGAACTAACAAGTGTTATTGTAGCTATTATGAGAGGGTATTATACCTTCTTGGCGATTCTCAGATAAGTTTCAGACTCCTATGATCATATATGCATTCATGACTTATAGCTTACATGTTCACTATGTGTTTGACGAAATGACTGTCATGGTTAGATTTGGTTAGGTCAAGTTCTTGTTCAAGTTTTGTATGATTAACATTCTCATTATGTCATTTATCACTCTGAGAAGTTACAGGTAGTTTTGGGCGGTGGTCTTGAGGCTAGCCTAGAAAAATGCTCAAATCTCAGGATCACGCCCTTTGAACTGGAAATTTTTGGCTATAACTACAAGGAAGGAGGCTTGTGCATGTGGTTGGAGGGCTATAACCACACTCTTGCCTTGTCATGCATGCGGTTGTGGGCCCAGGGTGGTGAAAAAGAACTCCAACACGTCCATAATTGAAGGTTGGAGGTTGGGTCATGTCACAGTAACTCTTCATCTCATATTTACCCTAGTGGGCCAATGAAATTGGGTAAGTGTGAGAGGGGGGATTACAAAAACAATTGTAAGTCAACTAATCTTTGGTTTTGGAGTAAAAAAAGGTTCCTCTTCAAGAGTCTAGTCACCCCTGTTATTTTATATGGATGTGAGGTTTTGGGCTAAAATATGTCTAGAGAATCATGGAGAAATATTGAGATGATCGAAAAGCAATGTATAACCTACAACCTCATGGTTAAAGGAAATACTCGCTACACTATTATCTTAATTGAATATAGCCTCTCCCACATTGAAATCATGGATATGTTTAGGTTTTTGATGTACAAGAAGAACTTATCCAACATGGAAGCCAAGAGGCTCCCCAAATTGCTTCTAACTCTAGTCAAAACCCCCATCTATGGCTCAAGTGAGGTTGGCATAAGGATGCCCAGTTCTGGCTTGACCATTGGGGGATAAAGGAGGAGATCATCTTGAAGAATAAGGATGATATTAAAAACACTATTACTTCCAAATTTAAGGATAAGTTGTGGGATGATAAAGAATTAGAAGGAAAAAGGAAGCTAAGATATTATAAGGAGGTGATCAACCCCACTTTTGCTAACCAAAATTATCTTTTTGTCTTGACCAATGCTAAGAAGAAAATGAACATTGCAAAGATAAGAACTAATTCTCATGAGCTTTAGAGTGAAACCGAGCATTAGTCTATTCCCAAAACACCTTGGGATGAAAGAATCTACCCCCTTTGCGATACTAAGAGAGTTGAAGATGAAAAACACTTTCTCTTGGAATGTTCTACCCTTACTCACATCCGTTCTCCTTTTCAAAACATTTTCCACACTACCAAACTTCATGACTTGTCAAGTCAACCAAACTACTGTGATAGGTCTTTTATTTAGAGTCATTTCCCTATCTCTGCAGAGTCTAGGAAAATGTATTTCATGTGGACCATCGATGTCCATACATTGTTGGTTGCAATGAGTCAACAACTGACCTTTGCTACCAGTGCTTTCCTGAAGAGTGGAATGTTGTTTAAACCCCATCACCCCAAGCTTTAGGCATTGCAATTTTGTCCCATTTCGACCACAGGGGAACATACTATTCCTTAGAGCCTTCCCATAGAAAACGAGAGAATAACCTGTGAATCTTCTCTAGGATTCCTTTTGGGATCCAAGAGAATGACATGTAATACACTAGGATGGCCTCAAGCATTGATTTGATGAGCACTAGACGTCCAACCCTTGAAAGCCATCTTAGGCTCCAAATTTTTAATATCTTTTCCAATTTAGCTATCAATCACAGTCAGTGTCCTTTCAATAATCGTTTGGCTTAAGATGAAACCCCAAATATTGTAAACCTTCATCAAAATGAATTAGTGAAAAATGAAAAAGAGAGTAAAAAAATAAACTTCTACATCATTCAAATCATGAATGGAGAGAAACAACTTTGTGATATTTATTTGCATACCCATGGCTTTCTCGAACAGCTGTAGAGAAGCATTTATAGTGGTTGTATCTTGATGAGAATAGTCGTTGAAGAGTAGAATATCATCAACAAAAAGTAAGGTTGTGATTACCAAGTTTTCGACCACTGCTATTCATTTTAGACCCCTCTTCATTTTTCTATAGTGAGTAGCTTGCTTAAACCCTCAACCACAAGAAGAAAGAGAAGTGGAGATGGAGGGCACACTTCCTGAGCATGGAAGAAAGGAGATGTGGACCTATTGATGAGGACCTCCACACATTAATTGATTGATTGGGAAAGCAAGCAAAGCAGGTTCCGTAACATTAGAAGCTGCCGTATCCGGAAATAAGGAGGAAGGAAGATGTGTAAAATCAGACTAGGTATTAGCTGTTTAATAAGGTATTTTGCGGCTAGGCCTTTGTCCCCTTATTCACTGGTTCAACCACAAAGGAAACCAAGGTGATGCATCGCCCTACAAAGGATATGAGTGGGACCTCAAATTCCAGACGCGTGAGAAAGAGGTGACTGTAAAACCAGCTGAGATGATCTTAAGCGAAATTTATTATTATCATCAATTATTTTATAATCGTTTAAAATAACAAATATATTTAGAGATGTAAATAGAAATAGTTTTATAATTATATATTATTTTTCAAATTATTATTATTACGATAAATTATTTTTAATTTATAAATTTAGAATTTACCGAGCGTTTCTCGTCCAGTCCATACATGCATCGCCTTCAAATTTGTGAGTTGGCATGAATAAGACTCCCAACCGGACGGCAAGTTCCAATGTATACACCACGAAACTTTAATTAAACACTGATGGGTATTTGAAAGGAATTTAGGTAACCTCGCATTTCATGTGGGAGGGGTACTTGAATATAATTAATTATTTTAAGTGAAAATATTACATGTCCCTTTATGACAGACGGAACAGACATGAAGCCTTTAATTTTGATACATTCATCTACCAACCTAACCTAACCATGTATGATGCGATTCTTTAAACGTCATCTTTACATATACATAGCAACGTCATGTGCATGTGGGAGGAGTTGTTGGGGGTGAAAATACTATTGTCCTTATGACCGACCAGCCACCATGCATGGACTTCGAGGTGCAACAAATTTAAAAATGGAAAATAATTTACAACTTTGCAAGGTATCGAGTGTTTTGTTTTTTCTTAATTTTCATATTACATTGTAATATTTATTTATTATATTATGTTGATCAAGGCTTTTCATAAGGCTATATAACCATTAAATGAAGTGTATTAGAAATTGAGGTGGTTTAATAAGTTGTTTGGGAAGTAGGTCTTATACTCTTTTCATCTAGGTTTACATTTTTTTATGGGGAAATAAAGCTTGTGGAAGGTCCATAAACTATGATTTGGTTCTCTATGGATTGACATGATAATCTACTAATTTCATTAACTTTCAGAAGTGTTTGTTGTTCCCATTGAGGTTTGTGTTTTGGATTAGCAATATCATGTTATTTATCAGAAATATTAGTTTAAAATCTTAATAAATCTAATTTAAAGAAGTCTATTTGAGATCTAAAACCAAAAGTGGCAAAGAAGGTGTAGGAGGATACTCTTGAAGTGAATGCAATAGGATTTCTTTAAACTTGACACTCCTCTATATCAATAAAGTATTTGTAGAATAATTTAACAACCTACATCCTTTTATTCCCTCTATATATCCAATAGATATACTCTCCCTATTATGAGGTTCCATAGCCTTCCTCCTATTAGAAGGGATGTGATCCCATACACAGGAACAAAAAATTCAGAAGTGTATGACATATGCTTTCTTCCTTGTCTATGATTCATAAGGATTGATTCCCTTCATTGGTGTATAAGGAAATTTATTTTGAATATATCCTAATAACTGATAGCCTCAACCCACAATCTTGGAGGAAGTCATCTAGCATGCAACATACTGCTAGCTATCTCTTTTAATATCCTTTTCTTTCTCTCCACCACTCCATTATTTTGTGGAGTATATGGCACTATATATTGCATCTCTATATCTTCTTTTGAACATAGATTCTTAAGATATTTGTTAACATATTCTCCTTTGTCATATGTATGAAATTTCTTGATATTTTTCCTTGCTTAGTTCTCTACGAGTTATTTGAAATCTTTATGGTGTTAAAACACTTTAGATTTAAACTTCAAAAAATACACCTATGTATACCTTGACCAATCATCAATAAATGTGAGTACATGCCTTACTTTATTCATGGATGGGTGAGGGAAAAAGCTCATGACATCATTGTGCACCAACTCTAGAAGTGAAGATACTTTCCATGCTTTACATGTATCAAAATTCTCCTAAAGATGCTCGCTAAGTATGCAACGTTGGAAAACTCCATGTATATACTATATTTGTAGTAGGACTTCAACCATTCTTTCTTTACTTAGCTTCTCATAATACTATAATTTAAATGTCCAGAACTCTCATGCCACAACTTGCTATCCTCATTAGCATGTGTAAGAATAAAAATGTAATATGATTTTGGAATGAAATGAGAAAAGGAATACAACTTGAAATGGTGGCCTGCCTCAATAATTGCTACATTGGAACCATCTGACATTTCAGACATTGCATTTGGAGTCGCTCAGGTCACTTACCTGTATCTGATTGCGTAATCAAGTAGATGGATAAAATATTTAATTAACGCACTACAAAAGTCATGAGGAATGTAACGGTCTAACTCCATGAAAAGGGTGAATTTTGAAACAAAGAAGGGAAAGCTCCAAATTTCGCGTGAACACCAAAAAAAATTGTAATATGAGGACTTGAAGAAATGAGTGGTTTAATTGTTTTACATTTTTATATTTTATGGGTGTATTTTTTTGGTCAAATTTACTTAAAATCTAGTAGGGATTTCTTGAAATTGTAGGTTTTAGTTATGTAGTTGTACAATCCAAGTGTTTCAAAAGAATTTTAGGGTGCTAAATCCATTTGTAATCAAGAATATGATTTAAATAAGAAAAATTACATTCTCACCAAGAAATATATTGCCAAATTCCAATGTAAAAGACAAACAAAATGCAAAACAATTAAATTGTGCACCCTTGATGAAGTACACAACCTCATTATATTCAAAATGGGAAATTGTAGAAAAAATTCCACTTGTATGTAAACTCAACATACCTTTTAAGAAGCTTATTCTACTCTCTCTACCTTGAAATAAGGATGGGCACATCCATGGCACTTGAAATAGTGGCATTCGTGTTACTCCGCATAACATTCCTTGGTGTTGCATCTCGACATACCCTCATAGAGCAAAGGGGAAGTGATCTATGAAAAGCTCCATTTATAGTGAATAAAAGTGTTTATATGCTTGTGACTCCATCTGAGGTGTGTGGGGTAGGATTGGAATAGACAAGGATCGAAATTAGAGTGCTTTCTATTAACAACAGTTAGGCCCAAATTTACAATCTAAGAAAGATATGGAGCAACAAATGAAGTAGGAATCGACAAGGACAACGATTCTAAAGGTGTTTCCTGATGATAAGAGACAATGTGATTGTAGCATTGGGTCAAAATGTGGCATTGAACTGAATGGATAGGGTCATATTAATGGTTTTCAAAATGATCAGCTGACTATGTGATATTTTGAAAGCGATGGGAGTAAATAATAAGCTATGTAAATAGATTTCCTCACAAACTAGTTATAAGGAAATCACCTTTTGAAACATGGAGTGACATGCAACTGGAAGTGATATATTTCCACATGTTCAAATATCGCGCATGGGTCCACATTCCTATAGAAAAGAGGAAGGATTTGGAGCCTCAAACCAAAAATTCCATCTTTGTTGGATATCTAGATGGTGTGAAGGGAGATAGACTGCTATATATTTCAACAAAAAAAGCTCTTTCTTAATAAGAGTGTTTATTTTGAAAAAAGTCCCCTACATGCATATACAAAACAACATGCAAAAACTTATGTGTTTCCTCTTGTATGAAATCTAAGAGATGATGCATCCTATCATTCAGATTAGATTTTAGATATGAGTTCCAAAGCTAATTCATAAGATCATGAGCATGCATGTGAAGATTCAGATTCCCAAACACTTTTGGCTTAGAAGTGGATCTCATGGGTGATCCTACAACAAGATCTTAATTTTAAGAAGCATCTTATGCGCTCACAACTATAGACCTAATTATTCCCATACAATTCTACACGTTTCTAGCATTTGACCCTCAAACATATGCCAAAGCTATAGGGAATCCTTTCTAGGAAGTAGTTATAGACGAGGAGTACAACTCTCTCATTAAGAACCAAACTTGGTACTTGGTTTCACCTCCTTTAGATCATAAAATTGTCAAATGCAAGTGGGCCTATAGGAAAAAGAAAGCAGCAAATGAAATTGTGAGCAGATACACAACATGATTGGTGGCCAAAAACTTTTAGTAGTTTCATTGCATTGATTACATGATGAAACTTTTTCTCTAGTGATCAAAATGGATACTATTTGGTTAGCTCTTTCCATTATAACAACAAGAAGGTGGGAGGTTCACCACATGCATGTGAAGGATGCATTTACTTATGTTGATCTCAAAGAGGAAATTTACATGGTGTAGGCAGAAGGGTATGTAAATAATTCACCTTTAGTTTTTCGACCCGAGAACTCTCTCTATGGCCTCAAGCAAACACCTAGAGAATAGAATAGTCGACTATTCTATGTTACTTAGATGCATTATAAAATGGTTACCTTAGATGACTTCTTATGAGGACCATTCATTTTTTTCTCCGTAGTAGTGCTTTAGGTCAGGCATTAGAGATATTAAATACATTTAGTTGTACTTCAATTTGGGTAGTGGAGTGGAGTCATGCATGGAAACCTTGTTATTATTACCATGTTGTAACTCAACAAGTACATGAATGCCTTTTACTATTCTCCACTTACATGAGGGAATTAAACTATTCTCCACTTACATGAAGGAATTAAATCATGACTGCATGACCAATTAACTAGGACATGTACCAAGTGGTAACTCAACAAGTGCATGAATGCCTTTTACCATTCTCCACTTATATGAGGGAATTAAACTATTGTACACTTACATGAGGGAATTAAATAATGACTGCATGACTTATTAACTAGGACATGTACCAAGCGGTAACTCAACAAGTACATGAATGCCTTTACTATTCTCCACTTACATGAGGGAGTTAAATGATGACTACATGGCCTATTAACTAGGACATGTACCAAGTGGTAACTCAGCAAGTACATGAATGCCTTTTACTATTCTCCACTTACATGAGGGAATTAAATAATGATTTCATGACCTATTAACTAGAACATGTACCAAGTGGTAACTCAGCAAGTACATGAATGCCTTTTACTATTCTCCACTTACATGAGGGAATTAAATAATGACTACATGACCTATTAACTAAGACATGTACCAAGTGGTAACTCAGCAATTACATGAATGCCTTTTACTATTCTCCACTTACATGAGGGAATTAAATAATGACTGCATGACCTATTAACTAGGACTTGTACCAAGTGGTAACTCAGCAAGTACATGAATGCCTTTTACTATTCTCCACTTAAATGAGGGAATTAGATAATCACTGCATGACCTATTAACTAGGATATGTACCATGTGGTAACTCAACAAGTACGTGAATGTCTTTTACTATTGTCCAATTACATGAGGGAATTAAATGATGATTGCATGGCCTGTTAACTAAGACATGTACCAAGTGGTAACTCAACAAGTACATGAATGCCTTTTACTGTTCTCCACTTACATGAGGGAATTAAATAATAACTGCATGACCTATTAACTAGGACATGTGGACCTTGTTCTAGATTCACTACTATATTAGTTAGTCATGTAACTTATGTAACTGTATTCTCTTATTTATTTCAGCTGTGAAAAGAATATATTATTTTTTTTTCTTCTTTTGTACTTATACATTTTGTTCATTATTTTCTAACTAAATTCTTTCTATACCATTTTATATAAAATTTAACAATAAAAGAAAATTAAAAAATGAATTCCTCGTTGTATTGACATAAAGCTTTTAATCAATAATTATATAATTTAAAAGGTGTAAAACGACAAATAGCTTTTAATCAATAATTGTATATAAAACTACAAATCTGAGGCACAGATATAAGTAAACATTGATGACAATAAAGTTCCTCAAACATTTGATCTTTCATATGACAGTAAAAGCTAGGCTCAAGGCTCATTAATTTGGTTAGGCTGCATCACAATGATCACAACCTTAAGTAAAATATACAAAGTTTCCCTTACATTTTTTTCAATTTGCAACCTTTCATATGACAGCAAAATAGGCTCAAGGCTCATTAATTTGGCTAGACTGCAACACACTGATTAAATCCAAAGGGAAAATATACAAAGTTGCCCTTACATTTTATTCAATCCGCAATTTTCATCTTGCTGTAAACAGTCTGCAAACACAACATCCCGAAGCGCAAATTTACGCGACCTATTATTGCTTATTAGAGCTTTTGACAGTCCCCACAAGCTACCATGGCCACATTCCAAGCTTTTGAAGAACATACCTTACAATATTCGGGAAATTATTAATAAGCGCAATTCTGCATTTGATGATGCAACACTTGGTGGTAAGCACATGGTCCAGTGCTTGTTTCAGATCCTTGGGAGGCTCGAGGTGACCAGCGGAGAATGGCTTATGCATGCTATGCCAGATCTTGGCTAACGCGTCGTTAGATAACGCACTTCCCAGACGAATGACATGAGACCTCTTCAGAATGCGAACGTCACGGGAAGTGTCGATGAGCGCGTCCATCAACTGAATGAAATGCCTCACCTCGTTGCTCCGGGCGGCATCATTGAACTCCAGGGCAAGAAGGTTCTTGAAGAACACTTCAGTCTGCGTAGGGGATGTTACAGTCATCCGTGGAAGATACAGTATCTGCGAGTATTTGTCAAACCAGATGTAGTCGGAGCGCTTGGAGAATGATTTGAACTTAATCCCCGCCTTTGCCAGCTCCTCGGCGGTGTATCCTTTGATGGGAAAATCCCCCGGTTTGTAACTCGAGAAAAACAACATCCTGCACATCTTCTCAACAATATCCTGGAGAAAGTTGGAGATTTTTTGACGTAGAGACGGCTCTCTGTCGTCCTGCGCAGGTTGGATTGGCAGGAATCCTGAAACAATTGCATGAATGCAACCTAGCAAATGAGGCTCCTCCCTTTCTACTATATCATCAATTTGTTTATCATCTGGTGTTATGTTGTACGGAGACAACTCCTTGTACGCCGTCTGCACGAGCAGCCCCTTTATTGTGCCTGCATCTTGAGAACACATATGGGTATAGAGATGAGGGTGAAGTAGAGCTTCTTTCACCTTGTCAAAAACTAGTGTGAGCACAGCCAGCGGGATCTGATTATCCAGCTTCAGAATATCGCATTTTATTTGGATGCGGTTGGCACGCCCGTCATGGCCGAACAAGAACTGTAGAATAAAGATGGAATCCACTGCCATCATGAGACCAAGGTCATGATGGTAGTCGTTGTGGGTGTTAGACCAGTCATAGAAGCTCTCAAACTGTGGCCGCATAGATTCGATATTTTTAACCATATCATCCAATATCACTTCCTTATCTTTCGCCGGATCCTCCTTCTTAGTGAATCTCTGCCAAAATGTAGCCACGGACTTGACTTTATAGTCTTCGTTCTTCAGGTCATCATACTGATATTCTGCTTCAGGTTTACGAAAGTGGTGTGGACCAAGAGACACAATGCGGGGAATGTAAGCATCTTCGCTCGCTTTGCGCAGAAACGCAGGCACGCGAAATATTTTGGGCGTCTTGGTTGTGACCTTGGATGTTTGTTTCAGAAGCATTTGTCTAACTACTTCACCCCACCGAACCATGACTGTAGCTTCAACTCTTTCATGTATCAGATGTGAGTGTCCTAAGCTCCATAATATTCAGTGCAGAAGTAGTTAGTATTTTGTTTTTTTCTAACACATGTAATTAGCCACGTGATGTTTACTATTTAGGCAGAACCGAATTGCAGTAGAAGTCTGTAGCTCTCAACGACATAATTTTGAATGGACCAGTTGGATGTACTTCACATTGTGGGCGGGCAAGCTCATGTTTGAAAATTATTTATTTCGGGAAAAAAAATCAATTGGGCGGGCAAGCTCATGTTTGAAAATTATTTATTTCGGGAAAAAAATCAATTGGGCGGGCAAGGTCATGTTTGAATATTATTTATTTCGGGAAAAAAATCAATTGGGCTGTCAAGCTCATGTTTGAATATTATTTATTTCGGGAAAAAAAATCAATTGGAGTGGATGTGAATATTCAGACGAACATAATGTTAATTGTAGTTAGCCACGTGATGTTTGGATCATTCTCGATGTGTTTACCAACATGTTTGAATAGTGTCTCTAGCTCTCAACGACAGAATTTTAAATGGAGCAGTTGGACGGTCATGTTAAAATTCAATCCGAGTACATGTGAATATCCCAGGAACATAATGTTAATTGTAGTTAGCCACGTGATGTTTGGACGTAGTTGACATTCTTGATGTGATTACCAACATGTTTGAATAGTGTCTGTAGCTCTCAACGACATAATTTTAAATGGAACAGTAGGACGTACTTCACATTGCGGGCAAGGTTATGTTTGAATATTATTTATTTCGGGAAAAAAGATCAATTCGAGTACCTTTAACCACGAAAGACTCGGCAACACTTAAAACATAAAATACATGGAATCCACGGGAAAACCCGCTCCAAACACTTATAGCGGATCTCAAAACTTATACACCAGCACTTATAAAAGTCGTCGGGTCTGCTCTCCTTTGCGCTATTCCTCCGACCTCTGCACTCTCCGATCTCCGATCGCCGATTGGCGCTTTATCATTATCGGCATATCGGCTCATCCATAGTCCTTCGCACTTGGTCTCTTCCACTTTAAAACTTTGACTTCCGACTTGCGATTAGATCTGGACCGTTGATCTGGTCGCGATCCAATGGTCCACAATCAATTGGCGATCGCTCGTTGCAACTTAACAAAGGTCGATCCCAATATCTCCATAAGGATCACGCCGATGCAATTCAATCCCGGTCGTTGATCTTCCAGATCCAATGGCTGCTGAGCGCTAACACTTCACTTCTTCGTCTGCCTATTTACTTCGGTTTTACGCCATTTCTCCAAGTTTCGACGGTTTCTGAGTTTTTTCTTCAGGGTTCCATTCTTCCGCTCTTCTATTGCACACTCTCTCCTGAGCTTGTCTTCTGGGAACTCTTACATCGCATTCTCTTCAGATCTCCACTGTGTATCCCACTTAAACTCTGCCTCGGCTCTGTCTGTGCTCTTATTTAACCTACACATACAACTGTTAGACTCACACATAATATCATCAATGTCCTACTATGGATCACTCAGCGCATAAAAGGAAATACACAGTCACAGTAGTTCAACTACTCATTTTAATAATGTACAGACACAATTGACTTTGGCCTGATTTACATTCAGTTGGCCCTCATGCTCCTCTTGGAGACTCTCCCTATAGGCCTCTGCGGCTCTCCTCTATCTCTCTGTCCGTCTAACCTATCCAACTTCCCTCATTTTCCATTTTCAATACATTATCAGCAGTTTCTTTACGCTTGAGGAACTGTTCTTCAGTTACTTTTCAACAGTTTCTTCAAACTAGTTCCTAACTAATCCTAACCCTCTCATGTTCTCCTACATTCGAGAACATTTACAAATATGTCTCACAATATCTAATTAATTCATATTCTCATTAAAATCACTCAAAGGCCTAAATATTTACATTAATTCAATACTTGGGAAACCAACTTCCTCAAAACACAAGACCCCCTATGTCTACTAAATTACATTGATTTTCTTGGGTTGAATGCTCCTGCATCAGACTCCCAAGCTTGAAAACATTCATGATCTCTTGATCATGTGTTCTCATATGGTAATAGGAAACCTCCAGGGTCCCAAACTTTTGTTTGTTGTTGTCCATAAGCTTCACTGTCTTCATCTCTCTTTGGTTGTAACCTTCTAGGCTTCCACACCTTATGTTGTAGTGCTCCGTTGTCTTTACCTTCAACATTCTTCACCCTCCATCCAACTTTACAATGGATTACTTGCTTGGCTCTGCTGTAGCTTTTCTTAGGTACTCGCATCAAATCCCATAGTTCATCTATGGCCTCTTGCAGTTCAATCCTCTGTTGATAACAAACCTTGCTTTTATTACTCTGCCACTGCATCTCACTGCACGTTGTCCTTTCATATTTAAACTGTTGATTACTTCCTTCATCTTTTTCTGCTTCAACTTCTGTTATTATTCTTGAGATTGCTCTAGATACTGTTGTAGATATTGCTGCCACCCAAACTTCCTGAGTATCCTTGAAGTTATCTCCCTCTGCAATATCTAATTGCTGCTCTTTGTCTGCAAATTTACTTTCAAAAAGTAAACTGCTCTCTAGTTCTCTGACTGCAGTAACAAATTCACTCACATTACTCTGTATATTAGTTAACATAACATAGTTTAGCAAACTAATATTTGCTTTTGTCTCAGTCAAAACTTGAGACATTCTTTTGTCAATGTCTGCAATCCCTTTCTCATGCTCAGATGCTTCCAGCAAATATTTCAACAATTCACTTTCTACCTAATTCCTTTCAAACACCTCATCACTATGCTACTTATCAATTCCAGCATAAATCTCCTCCTTTTCCTTGACAACATTCCATGGTTGTCCTTCAGCTTCTTGACTAACCTTGGTAGTCAGTTCAGTCTCCTTCAGTTCTAAGACTGATTCTTCTTTAGCATGAGACATATTTGTCCCATCCTCCTGTACATTTCTATTCTTCTCTTTGTCACTGTTACGTGACACTTTCATCTGTCCTTCTGGGCTGACTGAATCTTCCTCATTCACATCTCTACCTACGCATTCTACAGAAAACCTCATTTCTTCACCAAAATTACTAAAACTTAAATCATTTACTGAGGTCTCAATTCATGGCTTGACTCAGACTCTCTTAATAGATTTTCTAATAATAAAATCTCTCTGTTAGCTTCTTCAAGCATTAAATTTGTATGCTTGACATCTTCCTTCTCTTCTGCTTGGTTTTGGTTACCCATATAAGCCAAACTCCCTCTGTTTACAACTTTAGCAGTATGCTGAAAAGCAATATTTTCCTCCAACTGTGTATAAGCTTCCTCATGAGACCCAACTGTCTCATCCTTCTTCTTTAAAACAGAATTCAAATTCTGTCTCTCCTTTTCCTCTACTTCCATTTTTGTTTGGCTGCCCATTTGTGCCAAATTTCCTCCAGCATCTGCAACTAAACCTGCACTCATAAAACACTTGTTAAAATAAAAATCATAAGGCCTCAGTGCCCCTTCTTCCTTTGGCAACACATCAGTATGCTGCTCTGTTTTCTCCTCCTCTGTTAGCACATCAGTGTGCTGTTTTGAATTCTCAAAAGAATTCATGAGACTGTCAGCTAGTCTCTCCTTCACATCATCTGCTCCAATGATGTCTTCATGTCTTTGTTCACCGTAGTGAACTCCTTCACTCTCATTCAGTTCTGATTTTACAATTTGAACACTTACTTTTGGGTCTTCTAGCCTTTCTTCCAAAAGACTTAACTCATGCCACCAATTTGTCATCTTGCTTGGAATTCCTCCCAAAAGTTCTATACAATCCTCACTATCTTCTTCTTTTAGAACAAAATTTAGATTCTGCCTATCTTCTTCCTTCTTTATGACAATAGCAGAAAATTGTCCTTCTTCATGTGTTCCACCTGCAACAATACACAAATCATCAGATTTAAAATCATGTGACCTTTTGGTCTCACTTGAAGTTTCAGTCTTCAAGTCTTCATCTTCACCCAGAACTTCACCCTGTTCTGGTTCACAAATGGATTCTTCCATTTCTAACTCAACCTCTCTGAGTTCTTCCCCTAGGCTCTTCAATTGCCTCTATTGTAGTCTTCTATGTAGCTTAGAATACTTCACTACCTTTTTCCTCAAGGCCAAACCTTGTCTTTGGTTTTCCTCAAGTATCATCCTCAATACATTGAGTTGTTCTTTTATCTCTGCAATTTCCTTGTCAATCTCCTTTTGACTCATCCTCTTGCCATTTGCCTTGGCAACCTCTTTCTTTATATTTCTTCTACTATGGTCTTCCTCAGAACCTCTGCTAGGACTATCAGTAGTCATCTTCTTCTCCACACCTATGAGTTCCTCATTCATTCACTATGAGCTGTATTAAAGCCTTTGCAACAACAAGGCCTCCTTGTTGCAACTTACCTCACCAAGCTTTCCTCTGTACTTGGTCTTTTGGAAAGTACTTGGTTCTCTACCTGGAACCTCTTCTTGAGCAACACCTTTGCTCCTTCTAGGCTTCTGCAATCTCTCACTCTCTCTTGAGAACACTTCAACTGTCTTCTCTGCCCAACCTCTTGTTGGATTCTTCAAGTTCAATGCCACTTCTCCTTCAGAGTATTTTCCTTACTCTACCTTCAAGAACACATCTGGTTCTCCTCTCACAATTTCTCTTGCTATCCTTTGCTGAGATGCTTCATCTACAACCACAATCTTCTTTCACTTAGAAAGTCTTACCAGCTTCCTTCTTCCTTTAGCAATTCTACCCACATCTTTTGTGGAATTGCCTTTGTGAGTTGCTATATTACCTCTGCAGGAACAAGTCTCCTCCTTGCTACATATGTCACACTAAGCTTCTCTCCTCTGAGCTCAGTCTATTAGCATTTCTCTTGTTCTTTCCTCTTGAACTAATTGGCCACTCCTTGCACTAGATTGCTGCAACCTTCTCACCTTCTTATGCTGTAACCTGTGTGTCAATATTAAAACCACACATTCTCCAATCTTCAAATCAATTTAAAACAAAACATGTCATCTCGCCTTCAAGATCTCTGCATGATCTTGTCCCACCATTCTCCTGCACTTTGAATGGATTGTTCTCTATCTTCTTACATCTACAAGTTCTGCTGCACTTCACCTCTGTGTGCCTACTATTTGTTAGATTAAAATATGATCTCCCTTGCCTGCATAAACATCTTAAAACATAACTTTGTTCTAAGTTTTCTCAAAGAGCTTTAACTTGCTATGATACCAATTAATGCAGGGCTACCCCTGCTACACCCACAGTATGCATGTAAAATGCATAAACACATATGTCCTAGGTATTTAACTCTCTCGGGAGTCAAATCTTCAACCAACAATGGTCAAGGCCCTTTTCATCAGTTCCTTTTTACTGGAACTCAATCACCCCACTTAAACCTCCTATCGGGTCTATTTTCCTCCTCACAACCTTCATTGTCCCTTTTATTAAAGCCTTCTTCAAATCTCTCTTAACGGGACTATTAAAACCCTTTAGAACCTTTATAATCCTTCTCTTATCCCTTAAGCCTACATATATATAACAACCCTCTTAACCTTTGGTTAATGTGGACTTAACCATGAAACTATCAATCAATGCTTTAATTCTATTATACATAGAAATACACACAAAACATGCATAAACTAACCTTTTCCGCCTCGGTACAGCCTCTACACACATTTTGAGGTTACCTTTATCGCTATCAACAATCACTTCTATCGCGGCACTCCACAGAATATATTATCATGCCCCTTCCCCTCCGATTTCCGATTATCGAAGACGATAATATAGGTTTTAAGCCTTAAAAGACTCGCAACACTTAAACATAAAATACATGGAATCCACAGGAAAACCCACTTCAGACACTTATAGCGGATCTCAAAACTTATACACCAGCACTTATAAAATTCGTCGGGTCCGCTCTCCTTTGTGCTATTCCTCCGACCTCTGCACTCTCCGATCTCCGATCGCCGATTGACGCTTTATCGCTATTGGTGTATCAACTCATCCATAGTCCTTCACACTTGGTCTCTTCCACTTTAAAACTTTGAATTCCAACTTGCAATTAGATCTGGACCATTGATCTGGTCCCGATCCAACAGTCCATGATCAATCGGCGATCGCTCGTCGCAACTTAACAAAGCTCGATCCCGATATCTCCATAAGGATCACGTCGATGCGATTCAATCTTAGTCGTTGATCTTCCAGATCCAACGACTGCTGAGTGCTAACACTTCACTTCTTCGTCTGCCTATTTACTTCGATTTTACGCCATTTCTCCAGGTTTTAGTGGTTTCCGGGTTTTTTCTTCAAGTTCCATTCTTCCGCTCTTCTATTGCGCACTCTCTGCTGATCTTGTCTTCTGCGAACTCTTACATAGAATTCTCTTCAGATCTCCACTGCGTATCCCGCTTAGACTCTGCCTTGGCTCCGTCTGTGCTCTTATTTAACCTACACATACAACTGTTAGACTCACACAGAATATCATCAATGTCCTACTATGGATCACTCAGCGCATAAAAGGAAATACACAGTCACAGTAGTTCAACTACTCATTTTAATAATGTACAGACACAATTGACTTCAGCCTGATTTACATTCAGTTTGCCCTCATGCTCCTCTTGGATACTCTCCCTATAGGCCTCTGTGGCTCTCCTCTATCTCTCTGTCCGTCTAACCTATCCAACTTCCCTCTTTCTCCCTTTTCAATACATTATCAGCAGTTTCTTTACAGTTGAGGAACTTTTCTTTAGTTACTTTTCAATAGTTTCTTCAAACTAGTTCCTAACTAATCCTAACCCTCTCATGTTCTCCTACATTCGAGAACATTTACAAATATGTCTCACAATATCTAATTAATTCCTATTCTCATTAAAATCACTCAAAGGCTTAAATATTTACATTAATTCAATACTTGGGACACCAACTTCCTCAAAACAAAAGACCCCCTATGTCTACTGAATTACATTGATTTTCTTGGGTTGAATGCCCCTGCATAATTCCTCAACTAGGTTCCTTGGCTTGGTAGTGGCCATGAAGTGTACCATGTTTGAATTTTTTGTGAATTAAGAGAAAACATATCTTCATATCTGGATAAGTTTATGAAGGTCTCCTTGATTGAGTGGAAGATCCTTGATCATACTCGTTATTGGGAATTTCATTTTAATTCCAAAAGTTCTTGGCGAGGCTGAATCCAAGTCCACCATTATACTATATGCATTTTTCATTTCCATTGGACTATTTTCCAATTCTTTTGGGTCACTGCTACTAAAGGGCCATGTCTACCCAGCTTGACCAGACTGATTTCAATTAAGAGGCAGTTTAAGAAGGTATGAAAGCTATCCTCCTTTTCCTCTAAGATTCTATATTTGTAAACATTTAGAACATTTGGATAGACCCTCGAAATCCCTCCTTTTTTGTTTCATTTGGGCTAAAATTTTGTCCCTTCTCTATTGTGGTTTTCCTAGTTGGGAAAAGGGTGTAGCTAATATTTCCCAATCAGGGTTGAAGTCCCACCAGATGGTATTTTGAGGAATCATCTAATGAGGAATTTTTATGTTGCTAGAGAGAAATACAATTCATCCATTGAAGAATTAAAAATTGAAAAATGTAATATTTTGATTGAACATAAGAATGATATTATTAAATCTTTGATTTTAGAATTGGATGATTGGAAGGAAGAGCAGAAGAAGGATGACAAACCATTGCTTATCTTCTGTGCCGACTACAGAAAGAGACACTTCCTTGGAAAGTGTCCACTCAGTAGCTTGAAAGTTTGTAAAATTTGTGAAGAGGATCATCTAACAGAACATTGCCCAGCACTACCAGGATTACTAAAGGAACTCAAGAAATCAAGTAAGAAATCAAATCGACTACTAGGTATAACTCAAAACCCATCACCATTTGATACTTAGAATAATGTTTATCATCCTGAGAAGGTTCCTCAACATGTTTATAATCCTACAGTTTCATGGCAAACTTTTAATCCTCCTCCAATTGAACACCTTGCTTCATGGCCGCAGTGGCCCTCTCCTTGGCCCTCATCCTTGAGCTAGATATCTCCATGGCCTCAAGAATTGTTTGGATCCTTCTCTCTAGGGCAATCTCCCATGCAAATTCAATCACTTGAGCATCAACAACAACCACAATTTATTTCCAATGCACCATTAAGTTATCCTCCTCCATGGTCCCAACTGCATGTGCAACCTTACCCTTATCCATACCCTAACCCTAGTCCATACCCTTATCCTAGCCTTGATCCATACCCTAGCCCTAATCCATACCCTAGTCCTAACCCAACCCTAATCCATACCCTAACCCTAGTCCATACCTTATACCTAACCCTAATTTATACCATAACCCTAGTCCTAACCCAAACCCTAATCCATACCTGATCCAGGTGGATATTGGCGCCCACCTGCCAAGTCCACCTGGACCCCCACCATTGTTTCTCTCAGCATTTGCAGTTTCCTTAATTGTAGCACAACTTACTATTTTTAGCAGTTTTTCGGGTCCTGAACTTCCAGAGCCGTTTTGAGGCCCTAAACGATGTTTTTTGGGAAATCTGGGGCAACATGGGTCCATGGACGAATGTTACCTCCAAAGTGGCAGTGTTCGGATAGATCTTTCTAACGAGCTATTGTACGCATGAAACGGAGATCGTATGCCAAAGTTACGACCCGAGAAGTTGGTGTACCAATTTACCCAAACGTGGCCCACAGTTTGGCGTTTCATCTTCTAGGGTTGGGTTTTGGAATGTTAAGGGTTTTCCATTGTTTCTCAACAATAAATAGGCCTTCGAGCCTCATTGTAACACAGTTCAGAGGCATGTAGCCACCACATCTCTCCTCAGAGATAAGCTACCATCACCCTAGCCAGTTTATTTCCATTACCGTTTGTAAGCATATTTCAGTATTTTACATTAATGAAATGAAGTATTATTTCCACTGCATATCTGTGTTTATGGTTATCTCTGTAATTTGTTGTGTTCCTGTTTAAGTCCGGATCAGTGGTATCAGAGCGGTCTGCTTTTTCTCTGTTTTTCTTTGCATGTCCCCAACAAGGTCGGGATATAAGGAGTTAGGGCTTGAACTGGTCGAACCTTTGCAAGACCAGCCTCGCAATCCCAACGACCTCCCATGGCGGATGAGAAGAAAGACGAGGGGGCAGGAGATCCCATCAAAATCTTTCTCGAAGAAGCCCTCGAGCGACAACGGAACGCGATGATGGACAGCTTTGCCCAGATCCTTCAGCGGCTACCCAAAAGCGATGCATCGGCTTCCAGCAGCTACTCTGGAAACGCCACGCCCTTTAAGGTACAAGTTAATTTTGAAATCCCCATATTCGAGGGTCAGATAGACGCAGATGCCATTGATAAATGGTTAAATCTGCTAGAGGGTTATTTTTCTGTTCATGAATTTTCGAGTCGGGAAAAGATTGTTTTCGCTCTTCTCAAAGCAGCCCCCCACGTCAAGGACTGGTGGGAAACCTACTGCGAGCAGAAGGATGAAAGTACTGGCTCACTATTTTCAGCCGCACCCACCTGGAATTCATTCTGGGATGCCATCAAGGAGCAGTACTACCCTGTTGGAAGCTATGAGGATGAATACATAAAGTGGACCACGCTACAGCAGGGAAAGGACCAAGACGTGCCGGAGTTCACCAATATTTTCCATACCCTTCGCACAAAGTTGGGTATCAAGGATTCAGAGCAACATTTGATACTCAAATACCGTGGCTGCCTACACAAGTACATCCAGGAAGAAATACAATTCCTGAACATCTCCTCGCTCGGCACAGCATACCGATATGCCGTCAAGGTCGAGCAGAAGTTTAAACAAAAGAAGCGAGACTTTGGATCTGCGAATCCAAAGCAGGGGAAAGGTGCCCCTAAACCACAGAACAAAGGACAAAGCCAAGGCGAGACAGCCCAAGACAACCCACCGAAGCTGTAAGCAAAGAACAGTTCCGCGAAGCCTAAAAAGGACACGGGAAAATGGTGTGAGTTCCATAAGAGCTCCACTCACAACACAAGTGAGTGTCGGGCCAAGCAGTCACTGGTGGCTGAGCTAAAGGTTTCAGAATCAGATGCATGTTTCGACTCTGAGTCAGAACCTGATAAGGGGAATGACAAAGGGAAGCAGATCATTGATGCGGATCCCAACGCCACTGTTGCTACTGCCAAGATCCAGAAAAATGAACCCGAAGATCCAGAGGAGGAGGAGCGTCTCTTCCACTCCCAGATGTGGGTAAAGGGCTCCTCGATACAATTCATTGTTGATAGCAGGAGTCAAAAGAACCTCATTTCGGCAGAGGTCGTGAAGCAGTTGGGCTTACAGACCATAGCACATCCACAGCCATACACCATTGGGTGGCTTCACCAAGGACGAGATCTTCGCGTGAGCCAGCAGTGTCACCTTCCATACAACATCAAGCCCTTCACGGATGAGGTATTGTGTGACATTGCTCCTCTTGAAGTTTGTGATGTATTATTAGGACAACCATACTTGTGGAAGCGACATGATGTGTATGAATCAAGGCCCCGTGCTGTTATTATTACATTGGGAAATAAGTTGTATAGGATACCAGAGGTAGCACCACCTACCGCCATCTCTTTGATTACTGCAAAACAATGCAGTAAGATCATTTCCAAAACCAGGAAATTTGTTTTCCTGATGATACGCCCTCAAGGAAAGAAGAAGACAGTGGCCGCGCCCTCCAGACGGGTCCCTCTACACGACAACTACAGATGGACAAGGTTGTGGAGGAGTACGAGGACATCTTCACCTCCCCTACAGGGGTTCCTCTACACTGTCAGGTCAAGCACTCCATCGATCTGACCCAGGTGCGCTGCTTCCCAATGGACCAATTTATCGGCGCTCCGTTCTGGAGAAAAATGAAATCAAGAGGCAGATTCAGGAGCTCCTGCAGAAAGGTCACATCCGTCCGAGTTCATTGCCTTGTGGGAGCCCGATCGTGTTGGTACAGAAGAAGGATGGGATGTGGAGACTCTGTATTGACTATCGGGCGTTAAACAAGATCACTGTCCGTAATAGGTACCCGATCCCGCGGATCGATGACCTCTTGGACCAACTAAAGCGGGAGAAATATTTCAGCAAGATCGATATGAAGTCAGGATATCACCAGGTACCAATCGAACCCTCTGATGTGTGGAAGACTGCCTTCAAATCCAAGGAGGGCCTTTTCGAATGGTTGGTTATGCCTTTCGGATTGACGAATGCTCCTACAACCTTCATGAGGCTAATGGATGAAATCTTGTGGCCATTCACCAACTCCTTTGTAGTAGTATACTTGGATGACATTTTGATCTTCAGCCAGAGTTGGGAAGAGCACCTCCCCCACATCCAACAGGTTCTCCAAACACCGCGGCAACACAAGCTATGTGCCAATTTGGAGAAATGCACTTTTGGCATGACCCAGGTTCAGTATCTAGGATACATCATTGATGAACAGGGGGTGCATGTCGATCCAACCAAGATCCAAGTCATTCGGGATTGGCCATCTCCAACCACTCTAACAGAGCTCTGCAGCTTTCTAGGTCTTGCCAACTTCTACCACAGGTTCGTGTTGGGGTTTTCTCATATTACTTGGCCCTTCAATCAAGTCACCAAGGGAGGGGCGAAAGCAAAATTCTTTTGGTCTGAATCTCAACAGAAGGCATTCATAGAGTTGAAGGATCGCCTTGCACGGCACCAATGCTCGCGTTACAGATTTACAACAACCATTTGAGGTCGAGACAGATGCCTTTGACTATGCTATTGGGGCAGTCCTTACTCAACATGGACATCCAGTGGCATATCACAGTGAAACACTTTCAAACACAGTCTGGAAGTACCCCACTTATGATAAAGAGATGTATTCCATTGTACAGGCCCGACGACAATGGAAGCATTACATTTTGGGGAAGGAAACAGTCATCCACACAGACCACCGACCCCTGCAGTTCATACAGACCCAAGGGAAATTGCAGAATGATCGCCATCAGAAGTGGTCTACATACCTGCAACAGTTCCACTTGAATATCAAGTATAAGAAGGGCAGCACCAATAATGTTGCAGATTGCCTCAGTCGACCACTGATCATGGCGTTAACCACCGTGCTCAACTCTTGTGGGAACGAGACTTCTAATTGGCCACTTCTCTACAAAAGCGACCCAGATTTCGGCCACACATACCAGACACTCTTGGAGGATCGGCATGTTCTAGATTTTCACCTCCAGGATGCCCTGTTATGCCACCTGGGTCACCTTTGTGTTCCTTCAAGCGAGCGTGCCAAGATGATTTGGGAAGCACACTACAGTCGGGTTGCTGGGCATTTCGGGGTCGAGAAAATAGTGGCAGTACTGCAAAATTATTTCTATTGGCCGAATCTTCGACAGGATGTTGGGAAGTACATCAGATCATGTACTACCTGTGCCATTGCCAAATTGACCATCAAGAAGCACGACCTTTATACCCCATTGCCTACCCCTAGTCGACCTTGGGAATCCATCTCCATGGATTACATGTCAGGCCTTCCTTCCACTAAGCATGGAAATGACTGTGTTTTTGTGGTCGTCGGCAGGTTCTCAAAGATGGCCATTATGGTGGCCTGTAAGAAGAATATCACAGCAGAAGCCACTGCTAAACTCTTCTTTGAACGAGTGTGGGTGCACTTTGGGATCCCACAGTCTATCATCTCAGATTGGGATAGTCAGTTCCTCAACACATTTTGGTCCAGTCTCTGGTCAATGCTGGACACCAAACTCACGAAGTCCACGGCCTTCCATCCTCAAACTGATGGCCAGACAGAGGTTGTCAATAGGATGATTGTGCACATTCTGCGCATGTATAACTCAAAGCATCGACACATGGGACGAGAGCCTCCCCTATGTTTAGCACAGCTACAACCGAGCTCTTCACAGCTCCACTGGCCATAGCCCTTTTCAGGTGGGTTTGGGATTCCAACCACTATGCCCCATTGATGTGGCCATGCCACTTGCAACTACTCACATAAATTCAGCTCATGTCCAGTCCGAAACAGATAAGGCCACCAGCTTCATTGAGCGCATCCAACATATTCGCCAGCAGGTCCATGAACTTCTAGAGAAATCAAATGCCAAGTACAAGTAGCGACATGATCACTATTAGGCTCAACACAAGTTTCAGGTGGGTGACAAAGTCTGGTTGCATTTGCAAAAGGAACGCCTTACTGGAGCCTATCGGAAACTGAGACCACTCCGATATGGTCCTTACACCATTACTAAGGCTATGGGAGACAATGCATTTGAGCTTAGCATTCCCCCATTCCTTGGCCTGCACCCAGTGTTCAATGTGGACCGCCTTCGGCCATACTTTCCACCATTGCTAGACACATCTGAAATTGCAGAACAGCTCACACCCACAGAATTAAATCCAGATTGCATGGAACAAGCTACAACTGATCGAATCATGGATACATAGATCAAGAACACTCGCCAACATAATATCCAACTGTATCGAGTTGTCAAAGCAAGCCAACTCCTTCACGAGGGCAAGTGGCTCACCAGGGAACAAGTTCAGCAAAAGTTTCCTCATCTCATGGAGGAACTCAACGCAATGGGGACCATTGCTTCCTAAGGGGGGAGTGTTATAGACATTTTTGGGCCCTACAACCCCAAGCATGAAATGTCCATAAATCAAGGGCTCCTAAGTCCCTAAAAGTTGTTGGAAATAATACTGAGAGGGGGGGTGAATCAGTATTATATAATTCGTTTAATAAATCTTCTTTATTTGTTCTTTGAATTATTTTTGCATGTCAGTACCATAAAATAATGAACATGAACAAAAGAAACAGATAGTCACACCAAAGAACACAAGATGTAAGGTGGAAACCCAATGTGGGAGAAAACCACCTGCTGCAATATGTCTCTATCTTCTTTCAAATTAGAAACTCCTTTTACAATGGTTTTGTACTGGTGCAGTCCTTTACCAGTACGCAGGCTGCAACCTGCAGAGAGCTACAACTCTCTCTCGTTTTCCAGTCTCTCCTGGAAGGGAGCTACAACCCCCTACTTCTTTTCATACAAGGACCACTTTTCATAAATTTTCAAACTGGATCCATAAGCATCAATTGATCATCAAGTGTAAGAGAATTACCTAATCAACTGTAGTAACCAGATCAACAATAATAGGACCAAACCCAGAACACAACAGTGATAAACAAAGATTTTAAGAGAAGGAAGCACCCTGCTCAACTGCTAGCCTGAGTCCGGACTCACCCTGCTCAACTGCTAGCCTGAGTCCCGGACTCACCCTGCTCAACTGCTGGCCTGAGTCCCTGGACGCACCCTGCTCAACTGCTAGCCTGCGTCCCGGACGCATCCTGCTCAACTGCTAGCCTGCGTCCCTCGCATTGAGTCTATTGAACTGCCTGCGTCCCGGCACACCTGAACCCTTCTGCGCCTGCGTCCCGGCGCACCTTAAACTCTTCGCTCCTGCGTCCCGGACGCACCTGAACCCTTACTGCACCTGCGTCCCTCCGGGCATAGATGATTTCAAGACTTCAGAAGTAACCTAGACAATCAGATCCACAGATCTGAACATGCGCCAAGAGATCTCGCTCCATTAATAGATTCGCCTTGATTAGATCTAGACCAGATCTCACCCCATAAGATATTCAACAAAGACATACTCAAACCAAATGATCTCCTTTGCTTTATATAGGCAAGCTCCTCCTCAAATCAAGGAACAATACCACGAGCCGACACCTTAAAAACACAATACCGTGGGCTAGATACCAGGAGTAAATCACAAGAAACCCCCACGTGTGCTTTTCTCTGCCTTAAAAAGTGTGCACTAGGTGGACGCACCTTCTGAACGGCTGGACTGCGTCCCTGGACGCGGTCTATGCATGGATTACCTGCGGGTACGCACTTTCTGAAAGGTGTACCTGCGTCCTTCTTAAATTTTTCAATAAATTAAGAGCTGATCATCAATCTTTGCTGCTGACAAGAAGAACAGTGATCTACCACCTGAATGGGTTGCCATCAAGGACAACACCTGAACCATAATGCCAACAAAAGTGTTCTTCTAACCCCTAAAGGAACAAGGTCAACAGATTACAGCTTCTCCCAGAAGTTCTCCATGAAAAACTGCTCAGAATTGGTCAAAACAGGATCATTTCAGCTGCTCCACTGGCTAAGTGCGTTGCATCTCACCTAAATACACTGTGAGGGTGCGTTGCATTTCAAAAATCCCTTCTGTGGGGTGCGATGGGCGAGAAATGACAAATGGCAGTGTCATTCCGCGAGGTGGAGAGGCAATGGAAGCTTCCAGAAACTTCTCCTGTGACACTTGCCTCACTGAATTCGACCAAGGATGAGTAAGAGATCATCAATCTCCAAGTGGAAGCAAGAACTATCCTTACAGATATCTATATATGGATCCCTCATCCCAGAGATCCGGAGGCTGGAATTTTGCATATTGTAAGGAATTGTTGTTGGTTCCTTGAGACAAACATCAGATTGTTGGGTGATCTAAGCTTTGTTTGAGGTGAAGAGGGCTTCTTTTGCTGAGAGGTTGATGCTGGGTTAGAACAACTGGTTGTAACTCCTCTTGGCTCTTTCTTGTTTATCAATAAAAAGCTATTCTAGTTTTCCTCCATACTCTTGTGTCACTGATATTTGTTGCATTTGTATGGTCAATTTACATCTGATCCTAGATTGTTTATGATTATAGATCCATGTCTTTGTATAGTGCTATGCTACTGTGATCTTACAGGTACTTTGTGAAGCTGGGCGTGCAAGGGAGTAGGTAGCGAAAGACTATCAAAGAAGAGAGGAATCAAATCAGCAGATTAGCGCAAGACAGAGGTTGGTCTTCTTGTGCCTCTCTATTTATAATTCATAAAGGAAAAACGAAAGTAGCTTTACTCTATTTGTTTCTAAGGCAGTTGTCACACCTTAGTGGGATAGAGCAGTTCTATATAGACACTTTTCCCTGTAACAAAATGGCGACTCCACTGGGGAAGAATTAGTTTGTTTGTTTATCATTCTTTGTTGTCTATTTCATAAACTTACAGGTAGCATTCGAACTGCATTTGCCATAGCAAATGCAAAGTAGATAACTGCTACTTCAATCCATCTACTGGATCTGTTTATGATTTAAACAACTGATTCACAAACTATCTGATTGCCCTTGTGATAGCTCTTAGATCCTCCTTAGATCTACCCTGATTGTTGCATTACTGATTGCTTTTTACTCGGCCAAAACCCAAGAACTGAACTGCAAACTGTGACCTCGAACCCAAACAGAGTCTCGTTTTTGGCCCAGCGCAGGTACTGTTCAGAGAATCTGAACTTCAGCGCACTTTCCGAGTGGACAAGCTGCGCTGCATTTAAATTCTTTGTGTTACAGGTGCGCTGATCAGACTAGGCTCTGTGCAGTTTTGGTTTCTGTGATTCATTCTTTCTAGTTCTATTCCTGAATTTTGCTGCCTGTGATCTGTATATGTCTGTTTGAAACCCCTTTTCTTTGTTGTTATTCCGCCTCCTTTGTACAAAAGAACTGTAGATGTTTTTGTGTGTTTGTTGAGTCATTTACAGTTCTCCTTTGCAAAAGTAGCATAATCGTACTGTCGTCCTTTGATTTGAAACTGTCGCAAGTGTCGATTTCAATCGTAGGAAAGAGTTTGATAGCTATTGATGGTCGATTATCCTGTTACTATTACTTTTGGTCTGAATTTGTAATTTTCTAGTGTCAAGAACAAGTATTCATTTCAAAATCGTAAGGTGTTGTGATCGTCTCCATTTTTTATTTCGAAAAGAAACTTGTTGATATTTGTTGCTTGAAAAGAAATTTAGATTTGTGCATCAACTTTCTTTTTAGCATTCATATATTAAGAAAGTCGAAAACAAATACATGCATGTGCATTTGCATATAGACAGTCTGATTGGCTTGATTTAGGAAAGTGCATTTAGAGTGTTCCCTTTGCTCTTTGTGAAAAGATTCTGTCTTTCTTTTCCTTAGTAGCTAGGATTTTCATTGCATAAAGAAGATAAAAGGTTTTTTTATCATCTTAGATTGCATTTTAGGAATTACATCTACATCTCGCGGTGAACCTGAAAGGCAAACTTCATAAACAAGATCAACTTAAAATAAATTCAATGAATCTAACAACGCTTTGGAACTTAATGCACAACATTTAGAAGTCTAGGTTAGAGACGTATTCCGGCGTCATAAAGCCTGGTAACTGTTGTTCTCACTGATGGTTGGGTGGTTCCTCCACTTTGAGACGATAAGTGCCAGTACAGACTTGTGTTCCTGTTAGTGTCGGTCTTGAAAGCCCTCCATCAGCGATCAAAACTCTTTGCATTTGCATTAGTAGGTGTCTCATCAGTGTCAAATTTTGCATCCCGTTAGGCATGCCATAACCCTGATGGAGGAGCTGGTTTATTTATACCCCTCTTGGTTTTGCTGGATCAGGTCATATCAGTCATTAAGCTCTTTCAAACTTGTCTTGTTTTGTCTTGAGGTCAAAGGTCCTAGGTCTAGGGTTTTGGGCATTTATCTCTGCAAGGTCATGTCTTTGAAAGTCCTTGAGTGCCCTGCGAGCCAGAGGGAGGATTGTAAACATGTTTCTTTGATATTTTCATCATGTACAGTTCATTTTTAACCTTGGATTTAAAAACTCTGTTTTTAAAGCCAAGGTCATGTTAAATTTTTGTAAAAAGAATGAAATTCCAAAAAGTCTTCAAAAGGGCAGCAGTAACCCTGGTCCCCTTGCCAAAGTCCCTCAGATGATCTACCTGCAAAAAGAATCAAGTCAAAGCACTCAATGAGTCAAATTCAGGATAAAGGAAACCAAAAATCATTGTTATAAAGTGTCCAAAGAAAAAACATTAGAAAGTGGGTTTGTAAATGAATTTTTTTCAAATGAGACTTATAAAAGCCCAAATTCCCTCCTTTCACTCTCATTGTGCATTCTAATGCTTGCAAGAGAGATAGAGAGAGTGATTGAGAGAAAGGAGCAAAAAAGGAGCAATTTCGGGCAGCAGAGAGGGGCGCGACCCGTCGAACCAGGTGCGCGACCCATTGGGTGGTGTGCGACCCATTGAGAGCTCTTCCGCAGTTCAGAAAAGCAACGTGCGCGACCCGTTGGGCGGCCTGCGCAACCCGTTGAACCGCCTTGCTGCAAACTTCAAACCAATTACCTCAAACTCTTTCCAAGCTATCAATTTGCTCGAGAGGTTGAGGTACAGAGGAGGCCCCATAGGGAGGTAAGGGTGGACATCATAAGCGAGAGGAGCCCACCTCTTTGGCAGAATTATAGGCTTGTCCCATGGCAGTGACTTGTTTTCAGTACATGTCTTGTTATGAGTTCTGTGAGAGGATTTCTCGGATTCAACACCATAGAGAGTTGGTCCGCTTGTTTGTTTTACACCTCCATGATGGACATGTCACTCTGGCAGGGGTGAACTTTACATTGACACCCGAGGTGATCTCACAGGCTACAGGGATACCGAATGTGGGTGAGGTGTGGCCTAAGCGCAGGTTGCTAGATTTTGTTCACTTTGAGCCCTATGTCCGGCCACCATTCGTGAGACATTTGGCGGCTGTTTTTCCATTCAGATTTCTCCGGAGCGAGTATGCTCCCATCATGAGGCTTATTATGCATTATTTTACCTGTGAGGGCAGATTTTCACAGGTGTACTCATATCACATTCGCCTTTTGATGCATTTGACCCGAGTGAGGATGATGAACATCCTGGTCTTCTTCTTTCATAACATTCAGAGGATGGTGCCCATGTTGCAGAAGAAGACCCCGGCCCAGCAGTACAGGAGCTTATGTCATTATGGTTTGATTCAGCTCATAGTCTCACATCAGTTGACTCAGCAGGGCATCTCATGGGAGGAGTTCATCTCCCGTGAGTTTTTCACAGCACCACCCCAGCCACATACTGAGGTCATTCATGAGGAGGGTGGACCGTCTCAGCAGCCTGATATTCCGGTCACTAGACATGTTGTTTCTTCACCTCAGCTCACATATCAGAAAGGCCCGAGGGCCTTATTTGCAGCAGCTAGGCGAGTACTATCTCCACAACAGGTGGAAGGGGTCTCGCCTTCATCTTCAGCTCAGCGAGTGTTATCTCCACATCAGGTGGAAGGGGCCTCGCTTTCTTCACCAGCCTTGGTACTACAGAGGGGCAAAGAGCCCATGATTCATGAGGGTCCGGTGATTGATCTTGAGGCCAGTTCTCCTAGCCAAGAGGCGAAGGAGATCATTCAGCATCTCAGGGCTGAAAATGATGTTTTGCAGAGGAGACTTGAGGGTGCCCAATGGACTATCACTTACCTGGAGCAGCGGAACAAACAATTGGAGGAGGAGAAATCACTTGATGAGCTATGGAGGATTCGTAGCGACCGAGTCTTGAACCGTAGAAGACCCGGTGATCCATTGCCTGCTGACCGAGAGTCTATGATCATTCAGGAGAATGCCCGCTTGGAGAGGCTGTTGGCTAAGGCCAACCAAGAGAAAAAGCTGCTGAGAAACATGAAGAATCACTATTGGGCAAGGATGCATGTATGCGAGGCCAAAATGAAAATGTTCCAAAGGAGGTTGTCTGAGGCTCTTAGGCGGAGGAAGAAGACCAATCCACTTTGTATCTTGGCTGAGGCATCCCTCAAAGATCATGGCACTCACTAGCTCAGCCACAGCACAAATCCCAAAAAAATTTGAGAATTTTGGGTAATTTTGGCATTTTTTGGAAATTTACAAGTTTTGGCTCCTCAACGGGTCTCACCCCCGGTGAGACCCTTTGTCATGGCAGCTCCTTTTTGCAAAAACTCAGCATTTCTAGATTTTTCATGCAAAGTTACATATGCCTATGGATGGACTTGAGTTTTTATGGAGTTTTGGGCCTCCAAAAGGTCAAAATACATGCAAAATTTGACTTTCTGCCCTTTTTTTGAGTTGCAGAAAGCAGTCTTGGGAGAATTGAGTTTTTACTAGGCAAATGACCTCCAAATTCACAAATTCTAGTTGGGTTGGAAATTAGACTCGCATACCTTTCCAACGAGCTATCCTGCACCCAATTCTGACACCTGCAAGTGCCTCAAACAGAGCTCCCAATGTGCGCGACCCGTTGAGAAGATGTGCGCGACCCGTTGAGCAGACTTTGCCAGATTTCACTGTACAGCTCGGAAAAGCACAGTTTGACTTGGTTTGACTTTTTGGGGTTGAAGATGATTATCTTTGATGTAATTTTGGTAACTCTAAGACACTTTTACTCTTGTTTAACACTTCTAGAAGATTCATTTGTGTAAAGGGTAAAAATTGAATGTATGAACTGGTTTCCAAGTTTATAGAGGCAAGTTGTTTTGACTGCCTATTTTGTAGTGCTTAGTTTAGAAGTGGTTCAAACAGCTCCTAGGATAGTGAGCTCGACCCATGGAGGCAGGGAAAGAGGTTAGATCATCTATATTATGTACTTTCTTGCTCATTTTCATGGTTGGACTCTTGAGGGAGAAGCTATCATTGTATATTTTCACTGTATCTCTGCAATTTTTGGCTAAGGAAGACCAGGGTTTTGCAGTCCTCTTTGGGATTCTTGTGGACTCATGTGTTGATGGTGTGTTTCTCAATGTTCTTGTAAGCTTTTTTATGTGATTCATTTCCTTTCTTTACTGCTGCACATTAAACAAATGAAGTGTTAAAGTA
The DNA here is from genome assembly GCA_031772625.1 of Pinus tabuliformis. Taxonomy (NCBI): domain Eukaryota; kingdom Viridiplantae; phylum Streptophyta; class Pinopsida; order Pinales; family Pinaceae; genus Pinus; species Pinus tabuliformis. The sequence goes on from CM062816.1 coordinate 32,688,352, forward strand.
TGAATTCATGCTAGCCATGCTCTGCTTTTAAATTTGTTTAATTTCAATGTTTTCTTCTGTCTAAAGAGAATTCAAAGTGATTGTTTGCTCTCTTTAGCTCCTCATCTTTCATTCCTGACCATTCATTTCAGTTAAAGGCATCAACGCTGTCTCCTACCTTGCCCCAAGGAACCCCCTGCAGAAACTGTGTCCAATCCCCGCACCCAAAATTGCAATTCCTCAAAATTGCCACCAAAAACCCAAAAAACCCCAAATCAACCTTTTTAATCAGTTTACTAGCCTAATATCAGTGTTACCTTGTTGGTCATCTCATCCCATTGAATATCTGCCGAGATTGACTAGAGAGAGCCTTCTCCTGCCCCGTAGGGCTAGCTACGAGGCTAAATGGTTTTATGTAGCCTTGAGGTTTACCTTTCTCAGCCTGAGGTGAAATTTCAAGCGCTAACAGTTCCCACGTACCGTCGAGTATATTTTGGGAGACCCCAATAGGCTTAATCCTTTATCCATAGGAAGCTGTGTCTGCCGCCCTATCGATCGCAATGCACTGAACACAGCATTCAGGAAGATTGACTGCCGTACCGTAAAAAGTATTCTGCAGTTTTGCGATTGGTTTGGTAATCCCTCTACCTAGATTTCCAGAGCAGTCCCTTTCGTTCATTTTCAGACTCCTTAACAGAAAAGGTCCATCTGAGCACTTGTCACTTCAAGCTCATTAAAAATCGATGGAGACTAGAGTCATCTTTTGTTTTTTCTCGACTCTTAAAAACTGAAAAAACAAGTTGTGTCAAAGCGTCTAAAATTTATTTTAAACGAAATATTCATTACCCCTTCCTACGTTGATCTTGGGTTGAGAAAATGGAATCCATCAACCAAGGAATTCCCCTTGGAGGAAATCCTAGTCCCTTCTCCTCTTGGGGAGATGTTGGTGCACCCCATATGGCCACATTGTTGCTTCCAGGACTGACAATTGGTTTGCCTGTATGGCTCTTCTCAACCTTTGTCGTTCATAACACCGTAATTCCTGAACAATCAAATCAGCAACTAGACGAGTCCAGAGTTACCCACCAACCTTCTACTTCCTCTAATTCTTCCTCTCCTCCTTCCTCTTTGCTTGACGGGGCTGGTAAAGCCAAAAGTCAAGTACCTAAGGAGAAGAAGGAAAAGAAGAAGAAAGAGAAGAAGAAGAAGGAGCCAAAAGCGAATGGGGGAAAATGAGTGTCGTCTAGCGAAAATCCACACACTGCACCGACCAGGTCTAAATTGCCATGTGTCATTTGCAAAGGAGACCGCTATCACAGAGATTGTCCTTTCATCCCTCGGATCTTAAGGGACTGGTCTCCTTGTTTGCACAACCCGGTGTCATCAACCTCTGATGATCATGTTGAAAACACACCATCAACTAGTGAAAGTGAAGCCCTAGGACAAAAAGGAAAATATAGATTTCCTTGTAAACTGTGTGAAGGCAATCATGCCATCCACCGTTGTCCCTTCTTAGACGAAGCTAAAAGAGTTTTGGATGATCGTCCGGTTTCACCATTATGACTTCCTCCTGGATATAAAAAACTCTAACCGAGTCCGTCACTAGTTGAAAATCCGGCTGGCCCGCTTAGGTGGTCGGCTGAAGCATCTATCATTGAAGACAAACCATCTGAACCCATACCAGACGAAAGTGAAAAGGTAGAGGCGGTAGTTGACCCGGTCTTGCCTTCAAAGGTTCCATCTTCAGATGATACCGTCACCGAAGAGAACAAGGATGACACCGTCCAAATTCTTTTCATAAGCACAGATTCCAACGAACATGGGGGAAATTTTCCCGTTCCTTTACCGCAGGAAGGAAGTTCGTCAGAGTTGTACCCGGCCGTCTATTCGGTCCCACCTCCAAGCAACCTAGTTGTCTCCTTCGACTGGAATCAACTAGGCAGACCCCGCTTACCAGCTAGTATACCATTTCGAATCATAATTCAAATATATAGAATGGTTATGGCTGGTACCATCATAGATGAGGGGGCTTCTGTGAGTATCCTTTCCTCGACTGCTTGGAAAGCGCTTGGTTCGCCATCGCTTTTGCCTGAGATGAGAAATCTAACAGGCTTTGACAAAGGAACCAGTCGACCGTTAGGGATCCTTCCCAATGTGCCCATAACATTGAGAGGGAAAACCGTTCACATGAACGTAATGGTAGTTCAAGGACCCCTGGATTACAATCTACTCCTTGGACGAGACTATATTTATTGCATGAGAGCCATTGTCTCATCGCTCTTTAGAGTAATGTGTTTTCCGCACGAAGGAAGAGTGGTCAAGCTCGTAGACCAGCTTTCATTTCCCGGATCATACAGAGCAAATAGTCATATACCATCCCTGAATGGTCTTTTCACGCAAGAAATGTCTCAATCCCCAGTCCATCCACCTGATGAGCGCGAGTGATTCGGGGGGACATGACTGAAACCCAGGGGGCATGCACCCTGGTCTGCTTCAGCAGGAAAACTTCGGGTATAGGGTAGGTTTCCGCGAGAGAATATGACTAGTCTGTACTCCCGTCTGTGATTGGAAGAGGGGGTTATTCTAGAACAAGATTCTCTTGTCAAAGTTACGTGAGTGGAGTAGCCTCCTTCACTCACCTTTGTCTATTTCGGTAAACATCGCCGAAGAAGTGTTTTGTTTGCGCTGTGAATAAAACAATCTTTGAGTAACCTATAAGAGGTAGGCCTCTCTCGGTAAAACAATTGTTTTAACGGAATAAAGAAGGGGTAACCTTGAAACTCTGTTTTATACCTGGGGGCATGCAAACCTTTTGGAGTGCAAGCGAAGAACGACTATTTATTTTTTTAAATTTGTAGGTCCTCTAACCCTTTAAACTCGTTGGATTGGTCGTTTCCTAACTTGCATAAAGAAAGGATGTGGGGCAAAACTCTAAAAATTTCCTTTTTTATATGAGACATTCTTATCACACGACTGGATTAATCGAGCAGTGTTACCGCAAGGTTCAAGCTCGTTAAAAAATAAACCCGCATCGAGCAGTTTTAGCACATAGTTCAAGCTCGTTAAAAAATAAACATAAGCCATGAGAAAATGTTTCCCCCCGCATTTAATCTCGTTAAAAAATGAACTATTCCCCGGTTAATAACCATTGTGAATGTAGTACTTCAGCCATTAAAGCCTTGGTCATGTTTGCACCATCACCTCCACTTTTGCATTGGCCGATCATTCACCTCCATTTGATTGTTTACCCATTTTGAGGAACAACTGTGAAGAGTGATTTCACTAGCCATCCTTGTAAAACTTCCGTGATTGGAAAATTCCAAACCTTACCTGGAATCAGTTGCTACCCATTTTATCACTCGTTCCTCAAAAGACGAGTCTCCTTTAAGCTCTTTTCAACTGACTCGTAAAATATGAAAATATTGCCGAGCCATTGGCCTTTCCAGCTCGTTAAAGGGATAGGAAGTGCTATCCCTCTTCTAAATTTTAATCTTTTTGGACCTGAGGGATTATTACACAAAAAGATCAAGCGCTTGTTTTGTTCGGCTCATTAAAAGTATCGAAATTTCATCCCTTTTGTATTGTTTTATACTTTTTTGGATTTAAGGGATTAGATGACGAAAAAGGAATTTTGGAGTTACCTTTACGTTCCTTTTCAGACTCTCTAAAATTGAAAAGGACCGAGTTATATTTGTCGTTAAGCTCGCTAAAATTTTAATAGCGACAAACTTGTCTATAGACGAGAACGAGTTTCACTATCGTTAGGCTCGTTAAAACATAGCGATAGGTTTTCCCGAAGGGAAAATTATAGAACAAGCATATGTTATCCTCCTCAAGCTTGAGAAAAATAAAGAGGTACTGGTCTACAATGACTGGGAAAATTGGGAAGAAAACTTGAAGAAACTTTGTTGGTAGCAAGTCGCTCTAGAACATGACACTTCCACTCCGTGTCCGAGTCGGGTTGGGTTGTTTCATTCACCTGTCACATCACCATGGTCCCATCATACCATCCACATTTGGGGTTAATGCTACCAATCCATCACATCAGTGTCACCGATATGTTCAAGAGAAGTCATTAAGAGAATTCACCTGTGTCTCACCAACTACCATACATTTATACTCCATTCTTTCATGACCGCCACCCTGAACCTTATATCGCCAGATCGTTTTCACCTCCATTAAAATCATTTGCTCCGTTCCGTGTCATTGATGTGGGATTCATTAAGGCCCTCCTGTGACAGATCACTTCTTGTTGACATCAGCTCATTATCCAAGAAGTTGATCTAGGAACACCCCATTCAGTACTTTGAAGCTTGCATGCCTCAATGGCAAGTTTCTCACTTCCAGCGACAGGTTTACATCAATGGCCTTCGACCGAAAGATTTTGCGTGGTGTTCGACGCCAAGTCCTTTATTCACACCACGTGAATTTTACAGCAGTACCTTGAGGGTCATTATCATTATCGGTGATTCCTCCTGCGCCTGTTAACAACTTACATCATTGGCTGGTAATCAGGCGATGTCTTTCCATGTTCGACTCTAGAACAGCTTTCACATGAATCGACTTGTACTTCGAGTGAAGATCGAACGATATTGAAGACCCTGGATCTAGTTTCATCCATCCGGGCTGCGATATATATTCAGGGAAATAAAGACATCAAATGTACATCATTGCTGCACAGATAATCATCCTATCAAAAGGATGATGGCTTTATCAGAATAATCAGTCTACACTCAGACGATTGTCTATCCTATGTACATGGAAATGAATTTATAAAGCTGAGCATGGGAATGCCCGCCTCAGCTAGATCATGAAAATATTATGAAGAGAATGTATTGTATTGTATCTTATTACAGGTCTCCTCCCAGCATTGAAAGAACTTCAGATCCTCATAATAAAGCATTTCACCCGACATCAAAAGATTAACGACCTCATGCTTTAGGGGGCAACTGTTATAGACATTTTTGGGCCCTACAACCCCAAGCATGAAATGTCCATAAATCAAGGGCTCCTAAGTCCCTAAAAGTGTTGTTCTAACCCCTAAAGGAACAAGGTCAACAGATTACAGCTTCTCCCAGAAGTTCTCCATGAAAAACTGCTCAGAATTGGTCAAAACAGGATCATTTCAGCTGCTCCACTGGCTAAGTGCATTGCATCTCACCTAAATACACTGTGAGGGTGCGTTGCATTTCAAAAATCCCTTCTGTGGGGTACGATGGGCGAGAAATGACAAATGGCAGTGTCATTCCGCGAGGTGGAGAGGCAATGGAAGCTTCCAGAAACTTCTCCTGTGACACTTGCCTCACTGAATTCGACCAAGGATGAGTAAGAGATCATCAATCTCCAAGTCGAAGCAAGAACTATCAGAGAGAAGACACTAATCAAATTACAAGCTGACTCATCCCCCTTACAGATATCTATATATGTATCCCTCATCCCAGAGATCCAGAGGTTGGAATTTTGCATATTGTAAGGAATTGTTGTTGGTTTCTTGAGACAAACATCAGATTGTTGGGTGATCTAAGCTTTGTATGAGGTGAAGAGGGGCTTCTTTTGCTGAGAGGTTGATGATGGATCAGAACAAATGGTTGTAACTCCTCTTGGCTCTTTCTTGTTTATCAATAAAAAGCTATTCTAGCTTTCCTCCATAATCTTGTGTCACTGATATTTGTTGCATTTGTATGGTCAATTTACATATGATCCTAGATTTTTATGATTATAGATCTATGTCTTTGTATAGTGCTATGCTACTGTGATCTTACAGGTACTTTGTGAAGCTGGGCGTGCAAGGGAGCAGGTAGCGAAAGACTATCAAAGAAGAGAGGAATCAAATTAGGAGATTAGCGCAAGACAGAGATTGGTCTTCTTGTGCCTCTCTATTTATAATTCATAAAGGAAAAACGAAAGTAGCTTTACTCTGTTTGTTTCTAAGGCAGTTGTCACACCTTAGTGGGATAGAGCAGTTCTATATAGAAACTTTTCCCTGTAACAGGGAGGAATGATCCAGGTGGATATTGGTGGTCACCTGCCAAGTCCACCTGGACCCCCACCATTGTTTCTCTCAGCATTTTTAGTTTCCTTAATTGTAGCACAGCTTACTATTTTTAGCAGTTTTTTGGGTCGTGAACTTCTGGAGCCGTTTTGAGGCCCTAAATGACTTTTTTTTGGGAAATCTAGGGCAACATGGGTCCACGGACCGATGTTGCCTCCCAAAGTGGCAGTGCTCGGATAGATCTTTCTAACGAGCTATTGTACGCGTCAAACGGAGATTGTATGCCAAAGTTACGACCCCGGGAAGTTGGTGTACCAATTTACCCAAACGGGGCCCACAGTTTGGCGTTTCATCTTCTAGGGTTAGGTTTTGGAATGTTAAGGGTTTTCCATTGTTTCTCAACAATAAATAGGCCTTCAAGCCTCATTGTAACATAGTTCAAAGGCATGTAGCCACCACATCTCTCCTCAGAGATAAGCTACCATCGCCCTAGCTAGTTTATTTCCATTACCGTTTGTAAGCATATTTCAGTATTTTATATTAATGAAATGAAGTATTATTTTCGCTGCATATATGTGTTTATGGTTATCTCTGTAATTTGTTGCGTTCCTGTTTAAGTCCGGATCAATACCTTAGTCCATACCCTAGTCCTAACCTTAGTACTCATCCAAAAACTAGATCTAACCTTAGTTCAAAGCTTAACCCCAATTCAAATCCAAAGCTTAGTCCAAGCCTTAACCAAAACCCTAGCCGAAACCATACCTTAAACCCTAATCTAAACCATAAGGTTACACAACATTTTGAAACATCTATTCTTCTCGCTATCGAACAAAATGTCACATCTTCCATGTTGGGAAAGGGAATGAATTTGGAAACCTCCCCCATTACTACAGAACATTTACCCAAGGAAGATATAATTCAAAGACCACCAGAGGAGAAATCTTCATTGGAACTTGTTCTCAAAATGTTCTTGAAGCTCAAAACCCTAGAACCTCTCTCAACGATTTTTGTTAATTTGAAAATCGAATATTTGAGCTTGAACTTAAGGGATTTGTCTTTTGTATTTCACTAGATTCTTTGTGCCTCCAGGAGAGCAACTATCAAACTGTGGAAGACTTGCATCAGTTGGTGAATCATACATCTTGCTGCACACAACTACTTTGGATGATGCAAACTTTGCAAGACATTAAGATCACATGTACTCCACCTATCTCCATTCTATGTGATAATACAAGTGCCATTAGTATTCCAAAGAATCCAGTCATGCACTCCAAGACCAAGCACATACCCATCAAATATCATTTTTCAGCGGATAATTTCTTCCACTTGATGAGATATTCCGAGATTGATCGATTTCGTAGCTGTCAAGTTCTTGTTTCTGTGACTGCTTCTGGTTCCAATATAATTTTTCCTTCCTCATCAAGTTCTGGCAATATTGTTTGAACTGGGAGCTTGTTGCCTATAACCTTCTTTAAACATGAAACATGGAAAACTGGGTGCAATCGAGAAGTTGCAAGAAGCTCCAATTTGTATGCCATAGTACCAATCTTTTGCAACACCTTGTACGGACCATAATACTTTGGTGATAATTTATTATCCTTCTTAGCTTGCTTGAGGGACATTTGCTTATATGGTTGTAGTCGTAGGAATACCCAATCACCTACATCAAAACTTCTTTTGCTGCAATGTTGATCTCCCTGTTGTTTCATTCTATTCTGTGCCAACACGAGGTTATCCTTTAAGAGTTGGAGGACTTGTTGTTGATGTTCAATGTGATGTTCCACTGCTTGAACCTTAGAATTTTCTCTTAAATATGATGTGATGGATGGTGGCTAATATCCATAAAGTGCCATAAATGGGGTCGTTTTTGTTGTTGTATGGAAGGAAGTGTTATACCACCATTCAGCCAGAGGCAACCATTTGACCCATTGTGTCTGGTTATCCGATACAAAGCAACGAAGATATCCTTCTAAACATTTGTTTACTATCTCAGTTTGCCCATCATATTGAGGATGATAAGATGAACTATGAGCTAACTGAGTACCAAGACAAGAAAATAATTTGTCCAAAAATTTCCAGTGAAAATGGGATCTCTGTCACTTACAATAATCTTTGGGTTTCCATGTAGCTTTTGAATTGTTTCCATAAATGCAGTAGAAACCGTACTGGATTTAAATGGATGTGATAATGCACAAAAGTGTGCATACTTGGTAAGTCTGTCAACTACCACCATGATGACACTCTTTCCCTCAGACTTGGGTAAACCTGTGATAAAATCCATTGAAACCTCCTCCCAACGTTGGCTTGGAATGGATAAAGGTTGTAATAGACTCGGTGTCTTAATTGTTTCAACTTTATTTTGTTGGCAAACCAAACATTCCGCCAAAATTTTTTGAATATCTGATTTAAGGCCATCCCAAAAAAATTCCTTCTTAACCCTGTGGTAAGTTTTTAAAAATCCTGAGTGCCCTCCTAAGGGAGAAGTGTGCAATTCCATAAGAATCTTTTGTTTTAATTGGGAATTCTTACAGAGCTATAAGTGATCTTTGTACCACAAAGAATCATTTTGCCAGCTAAATGTATCAGACGTACTAGAATCTTGTTGTAACTTTCGAATAAGTGCCCATACTTCTTCATCATTCTTCCATTCCTCCCTTGCTTCATTTATCCAATCTGGTTGGATAATAGAAATGGCACACAACAATGCTTCCACATCCTCATCCTTTCTTGAGAGTGCATCTGCCACCACATTTTGCTTCCATTTCTTGTAGATGATTTCAAAGTCATAACCCAACATCTTTGTGACCCACTTTTGTTTCTCTTCAGAGGATAATCTTTGTTCTAAAAAGTATTTAAGGCTATCATGATCCGTTTTTACCTTGAAGTGTCTTCCCATTAGGTAGGGTCGCCATTTCTTAAGTGAATGGAGTATTGCCAACATTTCCTTCTCATAAATAGCTTTGTGTAAAAAATTTCCCTTGATTGGACGACTTTCAAAAGCAATGGGTCTTTCATCTTGCATTAAATCAACACCAATTCCATTTCCTAAAGCATCGCATTCCACAATAAAGGTTTTTGTGAAGTCCAGTGTAGCTAAGACCGGTGCTTGGCACATTGCCTCTTTAAGATGTTCAAAGGCCTTTGTTGCTTCTGGAGTCCATGAAAATGCATCTTTCTTCAATAATGTTGTTAGAGGTGCTGCTATTCTCCCATAATTCTTAACAAACTTGCGATAATACCCTGTCAACCCGAGAAATCCTCGCAGATGCTTTATGGATGTGGGGATTTTCCATTCTTTAATGGCTTTAATTTTGCTAGGGTCTACCTTAACTCCTTCATGAGATACAATATGACCTAGATATTCCACCTCTTGTACTCCAAAGAAACAATTGGATCTTTTTGCATATAATTGTTTCTCCTCCAATAGTTGTAGCACCCTGTCAACATGTTCAACATGATCCTTCCAAGACTTGTTGTAGATTAGTATATCATCAAAAAATACTAACACAAATTTTCTAAGGAATGGTTTGAAAATGGAATTCATCAAACCTTGAAATGTTGAATGGGCATTGGTAAGGCCAAAAGGCATGACCAAAAATTCATAATGACCCTCATGAGTTCTAAATGCTGTTTTTGGAATGTCTTCAGTCTTCATTTTGATTTGATGATATCCTGAACGAAGATCCAACTTGGTGAAGTAAATTGATCCATGCAATTCATCCAGTAATTCATCAATGACGGGAATGGGAAACTTATCTTTAATAGTGAGCTTGTTGAGCTCCCTATAATCCGGACACATGCGCCATGATCCATCCTTTTTGTGCACCAATACTACTGGATGTTATAGAAATTTTTGGGCCCTACAACCCCAAGCATGAAATGTCCATAAACCAAGGGCTCCTAAGTCCCTAAAAGTGTTGTTCTAACCCCTAAAGGAACAAGGTCAATAGATTACAGCTTCTCCCAGAAGTTCTCCATGAGAAACTGCTCAGAATTGGTCAAAACAGGATCATTGCAGCTGCTCCACTAGCTAAGTGCGTTGCATCTCACCCAAATACACTGTGAGGGTGTGTTGCATTTCAAAATTCCCTTCTGTGGGGTGCGATGGGCGAGAAATGACAAATGGCAGTGTCATTCCGCGAGGTGGAGAGGCAATGGAAGCTTCCAGAATCTTCTCCTGTGGCACTTGCCTCACCGAATTCGACCAAGGATGAGTAAGAGGCCATCAGTCTCCAAGTGGAAGCAAGAACTATCAGAGAGAAGACACTAATCAAATCACAAGCTAACTCATCCCCCTTACAGATATCTATATATGGATCCCTCATCCCAGAGATCCAGAGGCTGGAATTTTGCATATTGTAAGGAATTGCTGTTGGTTTCTTGAGAAAAACATCAGATTGTTGGGTGATCTAAGCTTTGTTTGAGGTGAAGAGGGGATTCTTTACTGGGAGGTTGATGCTGGGTCAGAACAACTGGTTGTAACTCCTCTCGGCTCTTTTCTTGTTTATCCATAAAAGCTATTTGAGTTTTCCTCCATGCTTTTGTGTCATTGATGCTTGTTACATTTGCATGGTCAATTTAATTATGATCCTAGATTGTTTATGATTATAGATCCATGTCTTTTTATAGTGCTATGCTTCTGTGATCTTACAGGTACTTTGTGAAGCTGGGCGTGCAAGGGAGCAGGTAGCTGAGGACTATCAAAGAAGAGAGGGATCAAATCAGGAGATTAGCGCAAGACAAAGGTTGGTCTTTCCATTCCTCTCTATCTATAATTCATAAAGGAAAAAAAAAGTAGCTCTTCTCTGTTTGTTTCTAAGGCAGCTGTCACACCTTAGTGGGATAGAGCAGTTCGATATAGACACTTTTCCCTGTAACAAAATGGTGACTCCACTGGGGAACTAATTAGTTTGTTTGTTTATCATTCTTTGTTGTTTGTTTCATAAACTTACAAGTAGCATTCGAACTACATTTTCCATAACAAATGCAAAGTAGACAACTACTACTTCAATCCATCTACTGGATCTGTTTATGATTTAAACAACTGATCCACAAACTATCTGATTGCCCTTGTGATAGCTCTTAGATCCTCCTTAGATCTACCCCTGATTGTTGCATTACCGATTGCTTTTTACTCGGCCAAAACCCAAGAACTGAACTCCAAACTGTGACCCGGAACCCGAACAGAGTCTCGTTTCTGGCCCAGCGCAGGTACTGTTAAGAGATTCTGAATTTCAGCGCATTTCCCGAGTGGACAACCTGCGTTGCATTTCAGATTCTCTGTGTTACAAGTGTGCTGATCAGACTAGCTCTGTGCAGTTGTGGCTTCTGTGGTTCATTCTTTCCAGTTCTATTCTTGAATTTTGCTGCCTATGGTCAGTATATGTCTGTTTGAAACCCCTTTTCCTCACTGTTATTCCGCCTCCTTTGTACAAAAGAACTGTAGATGTTTTTGTGTGTTTGTTGAGTCATTTACAGTTCTCCTTTGCAAAAGTAGCGTAATCGTACTGTCGCCCTTTTATTTGAAACTGTCGCAAGTGTCGATTTCAATCGTAGGAAAGAGTTTAATTGCTGTTGATGGTCGATTATCCTGTTACTATTGCTTTTGGTCTAAATTTGTAATTTTCTAGTGTCAAGAACAAGTATTCATTTCAAAATCGTAAGGTGTTGTGATCGTCTCCATTTTTTGATTTCGAAAAGAAACTTGTTGATATTTGTCGTTTGAAAAGAAATTCAGATTTGTACATCAAATTTATTTTTAGCATTCATACACTAAGAAAGTCGAAAACAAATACATGCATGTGCATTTGCATATAGACAGTCTGATTGGCTTGATTTAGGAAAGTGCATTTAGAGTGTGCTCTTTGCTCTTTGTGAAAAGATTCTGTCTTTCTTTTCCCTAGTAGCTAGGATTTTCATTGCATAAAGGAGATAAAAAGTTTGTTTATCATCTTAGATTACATTTTAGGAATTACATCTACATCTCGTGGTGAACCCGAAAGGAAAACTTCATAAACAAGATCAACTTAAAATAAATTCAATGAATCTAACAACGCTTTAGAAGTCTAGGCTAGAGACGTATTCCGGCGTCGTAAAGCCTGGTAACTGTTGTTCTCACTGATGGTTGGGTGATTCCTCCACTTTGAGACGATAAGTGCCAGTACGGACTTGTGCTCCCACGTACCGTCGAGTATATTTTGGGAGACCCCAATAGGCTTAATCCTTTATCCATAGGAAGCCGTGTCTGCCGCCCTATCGATCACAATGAATTGAACACAACATTCGGGAAGATTGACTGCTGTACCGTAAAAAGTATTCTGCAGTTTTGCGATTGGTTTGGTAATCCCTCTACCTAGATTTCCAGAGCAGTCCCTTTCGTTCCTTTTCAGACTCCTTAACGGAAAAGGTCCATCTGAGCACTTGTCACTTCAGGCTCATTAAAAATCGAAGGAGACTAGAGTCATCTTTTGTTTTTTCTCGACTCTTAAAAATTGAAAAAGCAAGTTGTGTCAAAGCGTCTAAAATTCATTTAATTCGGAAACATACTTCCCCTTTATTTTAGTTGATTGAGTAATCCGCAATCGTGGAAGAAAGTCAATTGAAACCTCGTCGTTCGTGGAGGCTTACGAGTCAACCGTCTTTGTCTCCGGAATTGAAGCCAGTACGACAAAGCGAACTCGCTTAACCGATTCCAAATCTCTTGTTAAAGTTAGAACAAGTGTTCCAACAACATCAGAGACTCCGGTTACTCCATACATTTCTGGAATCCCTGCCTCTACAGAAGAAGTTCAGCAGCCACAGAAGGATGGTGATACTGATCCTAGTCTGAGAGTAAACACTTGTGTTACCGAACCAGTTCCATTTTCAACCGGTTTGGAGAGTCTTGCTCTTCAAACATCTGTCGCTGCCGATTCCATACCTTCTTCGGCACCAGAAATATTCTACGGACCGGACGGTCTTCCCTTCCACCTGGTCTGATTGCCATAGAAGAAATTATGGAAGATCCTCCAACAACTACTCCATCGCAATTTGGAGTCGGGATCACTCTATATCCTTCTTCATCAGAAGTTAGTTTGCCACTAGAGGAAGCTCCTGTAGAATCGCTAGGTAATCTTTTGGATAGAATACAAATGTCTGAACAACCATCAACATCTAGGAATGTGTCGTTTGACACAGCGACGACAAAACTCCCTGCTATCACTCCGACAATGTTCGTCGGTATACCATCTGTCCCAACTAGCTCTCAACCGCTAGAAGGAGCCCACTCAGGGGCCATTTCGACAGTATGGTCTGTTCCTGTTTGTTCATCCAGAATAATATCCGGAAACTCTTATGTTGAGTCTCAACAAATTGATCCATTTGGAGGTCAATTTGGGCAGTCCGGCCCCCAAGGGCAAACCATTCCCTTGAGTTCTGGATTACCACCGTATGGGGGGCAGTATACCCTTTCATTATCCCCTCTGGGAGGATATCCATACGGGAGTTCACAACAACATTCAGGTTATACTGGAATTACCTCAAGCGGTTGGGTACCTATACTACCTCAACAACCAAGAGTTGTATATTCGATGCAACAATGCTTACCTATGTCAAATATACCAACTACGCCAGCTATTGTGACGGTGTCGCAAGTTCAAGCGCTGCCTGTCGTATGCCAACCTCAGGTTTCTCAGGTTGTAATGCAACAGCCGCTTGACCCTGCGACTCAACCACAATCGCCGATTGGTGGAATGACACAGGTTCAGACAGGTACAATTACCCTCATCTTGGTCAAATTGTTAGTATCGGGCAACAACACATGGCTTCACAACCATGGCTAGTGCAATACCAACAACCGCAATTCCAACAAGTATACCAAGGTTCTGAGCAACAAATATTTGCTAATAGTGGACATTCGTACATTCAAAACGGTCAAAATCAACCATTTTACAATGGTCATGCCCACCAACCTTACCAAAGTTACCAGCATCAAATGCATTATGCCGATATGCAAAGACCAACTGCTCAGGAAATCCCATCTTATCCTGGGTATGCTTCACCTAACCTGAATTAGCAGTTACACTTTGTGGCAACTTTAGAGTTACCTGATTTAAATAGGTTAACAGACAATCCAATCGCTTACGCCCCTTGGTGGCCAGCGATTCTGCATAAACTTCCATCAGATATTCCTAAATTTAATGGAAATCTGGGTGAAGATCCATCGAATCACGTGATGACCTTTCATCTATGGTGTTCATCAAACACCCTAAATGATGATTCGATAAGACTTCACCTCTTTCAGAGGACGTTAACGGGTCCGGCGGCAAAATGGTACATCGAATTGCCTAGAGCTTCGTTCGACAACTTCAGTACCTTAGCCACAACCTTTTTAACCCATTTTCAGTTACCAATAAGGTACGAAACGGGAACAAAACTTCTTACCAATTTCAAACAGACAATGGCCACTCACATATCTGATCATATACATGAGTGGCGACATCGTCGTAGAATGGTAAAAACGTATGTCCCCGATCAGCTCTTAGCTGAATGGTTTATCAAGTCATTACTACCTTCCATCACGGAAGATGTGGCAAAGGGGGAGTCGTAACAGAAGAGAAAGTTATCACTCGTGCGCAATATCTGGACTTGATTTACACTCAGTCTGGCACGCTCTACGATAAAATTCCTTACGCCCCTAGACCGGAATTCTCAATTCCTCCTCCTCCTAAATCAAACAATGACTCTCATGCCGGCGATGGCGTGATTGGCACAACAGACACGAAATCGACAAAGGCTACATCCAAAAAGGCCCGTAAGATTTCAGGTCAAAATGTAAAAGATGAACTTCTTGCTTCGGAAGTAAAGGCCATATCAACAGATAAAGGCAAAGAAACCAAACAACGAGGGAGCAAGAAGAAAGGCAAAGGGAAGAAGAAGAAACAGGAGGAATCATCACCTGAAAAATATTCTTCAAACCCTCCTGGAGATAGGAAACCAAAAAATCCATGCCTTATATGCGATGAGGATCATTGGACCGCAAGTTGTCCACACAGAGCTGAGGTTAAGAAATTCTTCAAGAATTCAAAAACCTCCGCAGTGTTAACTGATCCGTTTCCAAATCCGGGAAAAAATCTAGTTGAAAGTGGAAATGCTTCCCCGTCTCAAGTGCTAATGTTGTCGGTTTCAAAACAACAAAATGATGCTTTGATATCGACAAGGAACAAAGATTATGGGAATCCACAGCTGTCGAACAACAAGGATAAAGATCAACCTAGTAGTTCGACAACAACTTCGACAGAAGTTGCGCCGCCCATCATTCTTGAATTGACAATAAAACCACCAAAAGGAGTAGTACACAAGTCGACGTTTAATCCCCGCGCTAGAGCGGCATAGCATTATAATATAGTGGAATATTTGGCCCAATTGCCATCCGCTATGTCGACTCTTGAAGTACTACAGAATTTCCCATCCCAAAGGCAGGCTTTATTATCAACCATTTTTGGGATAGACCCAAAGGATTCCGATCTTGTATCCTTCGACCATAAAGGATACGATCCCAAATTACCAGCTCAACTAGCTTTCCTTTTTCAAGTGAAAGCCCTCAACAAAACTGTTCATCGAACAATTATTGATGAGGGGGCATCTACATGCATTATGTCGATGAGTTGCTGGAAAACTTTAGGATCTCCAACCTTGTCGCAATCTTTGACGACATTAAAAGCATTCGACGGAAGGACATATACCCCATATGGTATTCTAAGTAACTTGAAAGTTGAACTAGGAGGGAAAACGATAGAAGTAGATGTTGAAGTAATCGATGGCAATGTTGATTACAACATCCTACTAGGAAGACCATGGATATATGCTATGGCCGCTGTTGTGTTGACTTATTTTAGGAAGATTGCATTTCCCTTTCAAGGAGGGATTACAATCGTCGATCAACAAAAATTCCTACCCAATGGTTCTCAAGTTATGGGAAGCATTCCCATGATCCATGGAAGCCCCCATTCACTTCAAAATATCGGAGTAGGCCTACTAAAAGATCCTATATTAATGGGAACTTTCGCCCTTCCACCTCCAATCAACCTAACGGAAGTAGCGTTAGTAGGAACCTGCAATATGATATCTTCTAAAAATATCTCAGAAAACGATATCGACATGGATCATGCAATGGTTTTGCCCCCAAGCCCAACGGAAATATTGTAGCAATCAATGTTCCTAGCATGGGAGGCAAACCCAAATCAACGCTCATCAAGCGTTTGGATAGATAGGTCTAAAGAATATGGTACCCCTTCAGATCCTTGGTCGCGAGTGCATGTCACTGACGAAGGAATTGTCCAATCTATGGTAATTGAAGGGGCACCATGGAATGATTCCCACCATCGTTCCCTTCTTCCGGATTGTGGAGAAGATACTCAAGATGACCTTTATCATCCTTCAGTTTTTGATTTCCTATCAAATACTGTAAACACAGTGGATTCTGAGCGAAACTTGTCCAATATTGAAGAGACTATCGCCATAAATATCTCAACCAAAACAGATGTTGTAGAGAATATTTATGTTGGCAAATGTTGTTCTCCTTCAGAACTCGAAATATATAACGTTCTTTTTCGTGAATTTAGAGATGTCTTTGCTTGGTCATATAGTGAAATGCCAAGCATTGACTCGAGTATAATTGAACACGAAATTAAGATGTATCCAGATGTCAAACCAGTACGATAACGGCTAAGCAGGTGCACCCCAAGAAAGCCGCTACCATTAAGGCAGAAGTTGAAAAACTTCTCCATGCTGGTTTCATCTACCCGGTTCCTCTAACCGATTGGGTATCGAATATTGTCCCTGTTATGAAAAAACAAGGAACAATTAGAGTGTGCGTCGATTATAGGGATGTAAATCAAGCTTGTCCAAAAGACAACTACCCTACACCCTTCATCAACCAGATAATTGATGAATGCACTGGATGCGAAATCTTTTCATTCATGGATGGATTCTCCGGGTATAATCAAATAAATATCCGCCCACAGGATCAGTCAAAGACTGCATTTATTTGTCCGTGGGGCACATTCCCGTATCAAAAATTACCCTTTGGTTTAAAGAACGCGGGGGCGACATTTCAGAGGGCAATGAATTATGCCTTCCATGACATCAAAAACATCGTTCAACCATACCTCAACGACCTTCCGTCTCATTCGCGAAAGCGGACTGATCACCCGCAGCACTTAAGAGCGATATTTTATGTTGCCGACACTACAAGATACGACTCAATCTACAAAAATGTGTATTTTGCGTCAGTTCTGGTCATTTACTTGGCTTTGTAGTCTCGAAGGACGAGATTCGTCTCGACCCATGTAAGTTCCAGGCAATCATAAATTTGCCTCCACCTTCAAATTTGCTTCAGATTTAGAAACTCCAAGGGAAAGCGAACTTTCTGAGGAGGTTCATTCCAAATTACGCCGAACTTGCTAAAGGTTATACATGTCTTTTGAAAAAGGAAGTGCCCTTTGTCTGGGATCAGGTTGCGCAAGCTCCCTTTGATGCTTTAAAAGAATCACTAAAGAAAGCATCATTAATGTACTCTCCTGATTATCAAAAAGATTTTAACCTGTATCTGGCTGCAGCGGATACGACCATCGCAATGGTTTTAGTTCAAGAATTCGATGGAATTGAACATCTTATATATTATTTAAGTAAAAACTTAAATGATACAGAAATCAAATATTCTTACGTTGAAAAGCTAGCACTCGCAACTGTTCAAGCGATACAGAGATTTCGACACTATGTCCTCTTTCGCAAAACTACCATTCTGTCAGATTGCAACCCCATGACTTATATATTGTCGTGATACTTGCTGGGGGCAAATATTTAAAACGGATAGCGATCCTACAAGAGTTTGATCTGGAATTTGTAAAATCCAAGTCGAAGAAAGCTCTAGTTTTCGCAGAATTATTGTGCGATCTCCCATCGTCGTCCAACGATGAAACATCCAAAGAAACAATCGTGGACGAAAGTTTGTTTCTGATATCTTCAAGCAATGAGTGGTATGGGGATATAATAATTTATCTCCAAACCCAAAAATACAGGCCAAACACCTCCCACTCCGAACAAAAGCGTATTCGATACCAAGCAAAAGACTACATGATCGTCGGTGATACACTTTATCGTCGTGGTATCGATACAGTTCTGAGAAGGTGCCTCACCCATGAGGAGGCCGAAAAAGTCATGAATGATTGTCATTCAGGCGCGTGTGGGGGGCATCAGTCTGGATATGCTACAGCACAAAAATCTTACGAGCAGGATACTTCTGGCCAACAATGTTCAGAGATTGCATAACCGCAGTCAGAAGTTGCCATGCTTGTCAAATTTTCGATAGCAAAACCAGAAGACCACCCGCACCTCTGCAGCCAATAGTTGCAGTCGGGCCATTTGCCAAATGGGGCATCGATTTCATGACATGTAACCCCACCTCGACCGGGGGGCATGGGTATATCATAGTCGCAGTTGACTATTTTACCAAATGGGCCGAGGCGATGCCTACATTAGATAATACTGGTGAAACAACTACCCTCTTCTTTTTCAATCATGTAGTCGCCAGATTCGGCGTACCACAGGCTATAGTCACAGATCATGGATCGCATTTTCGCAATCACATGATGGTCGAATTAGCTGCCAAACTAGGGTTGTCTCACGACAACTCTACTCCATATTATCCGCAAGCCAACGGACAAGTTGAAGCAATCAACAAGGTCCTGAAACGCATGCTGCAAAGGATGATTGGAGTTCACAAGAGAAGATGGCACCTAATCCTTGGTGGGCTCAAGTATTGTAGCAATAATGCTACAACTCCTGGGGCTTCCTATCTCTAATTTTATCAACCCGGTAGTTCGTACAAACTTGGAAGCGACGGTGTTGTATGCACAAGTACTAGCTCTTGTCGCAGTTGTCACTTGGTCAGCTGGCACAAGTCCGCTAGGGCTCAATCCAACTTCTATATGCTCTCAGAAGAAGTTTTCTAAATGATGGACGAAGGCTATCTCAAAGGAAATTAATCTACTTTGCAAAAATGAACTGAAAGCCAACCAAAACATGGAAACCCTAGTAAACCCTAATCTGACTAGCTTAATCTCTATGATGCAATGGTGGGAGTGCAAGTGTCTAAGAATGATGCCATTACTGCTAGTGATATGAAATGCATGAACTTAAACTACTTCCATTGAAAAGAACATTGTTTTTGTATTTTTTCTTAAGTGGTTGGAGTGATTATGATTTTGTTTCTTATTAGGGTTTGGCTGTGCAGAGGTGGTGCGAAGGGAGAGAAAGCTTGGGAAAGGTCAGGAGGGCTAGGAGAGGTCCCAGGGGATCCCTAGCATCAGTCCACAAAAGTCCACAACGTTCAGGTGCTCGGCAACCGAGTTTGCAGGCTTCTACAGGATGTCTGCAGGGGATCCTACAGGAAACTCAGGAATTCTACAGGAAGTCTGCTAACTTCTACAGGATGTTCTACCGTGGGAGTTTTGGGTGATGGTGAAGTGATGGAGCGGTATGGGTGGATAGGTAAGATGGAGATGGAGCTTATGATGGTTCAGGGGCAGAGAAATAAGATGGAGAAAGAGTGCACGAAGTTGGTTGGTGGATAGAAGGATGGAAGCAACGAAAGGTCAAGAAAATGGAGCTACGTGGGCAATGGAAGAGTTGGAAGGTAAACAAGCTGAACAGAGGTTGAGTAGGTGGCTTTAGGCGTGGTTAAGAAGAAGAAGAAGGAAACGGAATGATACTGAGCAGTGTAAATAAAACAAATTGCTTATGTCTTGCTCCAAAAACGAGAATCCATTAACATGTGCTACCTGTGCTATTAAACCAATGAACAGCAATGTAAATCGTGAAGAGAAGTCGTGCATGGAGTTGGAATGAAGAAGTATGGCTCTAGATCAGAGTGCATGGATGGATCTATAATTAAAATGACTGTGTTGCAGCTTGCATAAAAGTAAAAAAGATTGCGTTTTTTGGTGGTTGGTACAGACTGCACCCCAATCTCTAAACAGAGATGGCAGTGAAGGCACTATCAACCTTTTCTTGGAGCTCCAATGAATTACAATCCTCCTATTCTAATCTAAGCAACTGAAAGCGATTTAACCATAAGCTAATCTTACTCAATCTCATTAAAGAAATCAAATCAGCAGACTGTGTTCTTGAAATGCATGTCAAAACAAAGAAACAAAGTGCTGAAAAGAAAGGCAAATAACACTACAAAGAAGAGGAGGTCTATTGCTCTCAGGTTGGGCCCTAACCTGAGAGCTATAGCTCCCTTAAAAGCTCAGAATTAGATCCAAATCTGCTTGCCTTTATTCATAATCAAGAGTCTAATGTCATGCCAAAACTGGCTTACAAAAACAAACACCGAGCTGTAGCTCGTGCTCAGAAATTACAATATTAGTTCAAAAGTTCAAAAAGCTCCTATCAAAGGCTACGGCCTTCATATTTATACACAATGAAGATCAAGCTGGCTTCCTCCATTCGTGGAGCTTGGCTGTCCAACTGAAAGTCAAACTGCTGATCCTATAGAATCCGTTGGCTGCCTTTAAGCTCGGTGAGGAGAGCTGTTGGAGCTCGGAGTTAAGGTGAAAATCACGTGGAAGGTCATCAAGACTGTGGACAACCTCCCTATGAACCTGCAATGTCACCTTTGTTGTCTCCTTGTCTCCATTTGCGTGGTCTTTTTCTCTCTTTAATGCCAAAAACCTGAAATCATCATGTATTAGCCACATAGATATAATGCCTGCCCTTCTTCCTACAAATAACACGAATATACTAAGAAATGAATGCATAAGTGATAAAAGATGAATGGTTGAGCAAGGTAAGTAGGCCAAATGAGCCCAATTTGTTACCAAAAATTGGGGCTCATCATCACCCCCCAGCTAAAATATTTGCTCATCCTTGAGCAACTTAGTCCAAATCTTCATCCTTCATTGCTTTTACTACTTCCCTTACATCCCAAGACTATGTGGTAGTGTCCTCCTTGCTGACATGAAACCCAACTTTCCTGTTCACCTCTTCCCATTGTTCACTGTCATCCTCCTCTGTGTTGCCTTCAGTCAACCCTAGCAGTAGTGGTGGGCTGAGTTTAAGGCCAATCCAGCTGGCCTGGAGGCTTTGCATGGATTTCTTGTAAAGGTCTACCCTTACCAAAGCTTCCCTCATCCGAGTTGGGGTATGGTACTCTCGGATTTTCAAACTGTGTGCCAAGGTATTCCATCTGCGTGTGCATGCTTGGGCAGCACTTTCTCCTAACAGTCTTTCCATGTCTTCAAAATGAGCTATGGCTTGGGCCTGTTGGTCCATAAATCTCAAGGAAGCTGTGGGATCAGTAGACAACTGTTGGTGTGCTGAGATGAGTGCAACCGGATCCTCTGGTTCTGCTCGAATGAACAGTGGCTCGCTCAATTCTCGGTTCATGACCGATTTTGCTTCAGCTGCTCTTTGATCCTCATGGTTCAGCCATGAAGCGAACGCCATCAATTTCATATCACCCAAGGCAATATTTGGATCCCAGGAGACTTCATTAGGCAAAGCCAAATTGTGGAGGTAGAACTCTGCTAATTTGGCTTTGTCTTCTGACGAACTAGTACTGCACAATTCAGAAAATTGCTGTGGGTTTTGGATCTGAGAAATACCTCTTTGTGCCAAGGTATTTATTTGGAACTGCAGCCATTGATCTTTTAAGTACAAACCATAGGATTTTGCAGGTTGTCTGCACTGTATTGCCTCCATGGCCCAACTGGCCATGCAAGCCAATTGTGCTTCCTTTTGCTACAGCTGTTCTTTTAGAGCTTGCACTTCAATTTGTGCTTGCTGTTCTGCTTCCTGTAGAAGTGTCATTGGCTCCTCAAGACTGGTGGTCAGCTCCTTTTTTCCCTGTTGTTCTTCTGTGGTGTCTTTGGAGGATGTACCTGCCCCTGCCCTTAGCTCCTGTAGCTGCAATCTCAGCTTCTGGTTTTCTTCCTGTAGAAGCACACGTTGGCAATTAGCCACATGTTTAGCCATGGCGAATTCACTCCTGACCTCCTTGAGTTGCTCTTGTAAGGGACCTATGTCTGCCACACCCTTTGACTTGGCGATCTGCATCCATGTGTGGGTACGGACTCTTTCTTCCTCCAATGCAAAAAATAGGGGCACAGTAAATTTCTGCGGTATGATTTTTCCCGCCTCTAAAAAGGTGTAGTATGAACTCAGACTAGGCTGAGGGCTGGGCTCTGGTATATGTACTCCTTCTGCCTCTTTAGGTGGCTCTACCTCACCCTCCCTTGGTGGTGATGAGGGTCCTTCTCCTTCTCTCTTCTCTGTTTCCTGTAGCCGGGCCAGAGTGTCCTGTAGAACATTTTCAGCCTCCTGTAGCCGAGCTTTTTTAGTCAACAGGTCTAACCTTTCTTGCCACGTATTTTTCTTTGGACTCCCCTTCTCATAGGTGACTGTTATCCTTGAGGGTGACTTTTCCTTGGGAGAAGCAGGGGTATCTTCAATGACAATCGGGCTACTGGACGAAGGCTGTGGCTTGCCCGTCTTTATCCTAACACTTCTTCGAGCTTTAAAGTATAGAGGGGTCTCCCTCTTTCTCTTTTCTTTTGGCTTAGGTGGCGTGCTGAGGCCAGCTAGTACAGATGCTGCCTCCCTTTCTAGAATGTCCGCCTTCTTCTCCTTGGGTTTCACCTTTTCAGGGCTTCCTGTAGAAGACCCTGTTTTAGCCAATTTCGGGCTTCCTGTAGAAGCCCCTGTTTTGGTAATTTTTGGGCTTCTTGTAGAAGCCTGTTTTTGCTTTCCTGTAGACACAGGTGTCACCACCTTTGCTTGCTTTGCTACATGGGTTTTTCTTTTTGGTTGGGTTGCGGGTGCTGATGAGGTACTTGGGCTGATGTGGACCGTCTCAGCTTTGTCCGTTCTGCTCTGCAACCTTTTCTCTCTTGCTGACAAAATGGGTGTGTCACCTTTTTCCTCAGCATCCTTTTTCTCGTGCTTCCTCCTTTGTTCTTTCTTCTGCGCTGTGGTCGGGGTCTTCTGGCCTGTTTCTTTCTTTTCCGCGGCCACTGC
Organism: Pinus tabuliformis; assembly: GCA_031772625.1. Classification (NCBI taxonomy): domain Eukaryota; kingdom Viridiplantae; phylum Streptophyta; class Pinopsida; order Pinales; family Pinaceae; genus Pinus; species Pinus tabuliformis. The sequence continues at coordinate 32,711,381 of CM062816.1, forward strand.
TTCTTTTTCCTCACTGTTGGAGGAACCACTTTCTTCAGTCAGCATCCTTATGTCTCCATCTCTTGTCAAATTTCTGAATGATTCCCATGAGAGGGGAACCTTATATGAATGAAGCGCATCCTCCACAAGAAGTTTGATCAACCCATGGTGGGCTACCTGATCCGGTATGCCTTCTTTTAACTTTGTGGCACACTCAATTAGAGACTGTAGCAGGAAATAAGGGATGCTCAGTTTCTTTTCTATAGGAAGATCAATCCGGTGCCTCAATTCAGTGAGCAACTGAAAGTGATACGCGTACACGATGCTAAAACGGCCTTCACAGGTTATATACTTCATGATTTGCAGGCTAACTTCATTCCATGGTGGCAGCAAGCTGGTTCTTCGCACCCCATTTTTGTCCTCCGAGAATTCCTCCTCAGGTGGAAAGAATTCTTTCTTGGCCTGCTGGCTCAACTTCCTTTCTTCCTTATCCCATGGCAAACCCATTGGAAGTTCAGTAATTTGACTGATATATTGCGGGGTGAGCTTGAGGCTTAGGCCCCTGAAGTTCACTGTGGCCAGTGTCTTGGATTTCGGCCTCAGAGCCTACAAAAATTCTTCTGCCACTTCATCGTCATAACCCTGCAATTTGTCACAAAAAGATATCCATTGAACCCGTGTGAAGAGCTCCACCACCTCCTGGTTTTCCCTTAACTTGGTTGAATCAGTGGGTTCTCGTCTAATAAACCCACCCGGCATGATAAAACAGTTTCCTTAACCAGAGGTGGTGATTGTGGAAGAAATTTGGTCTACTGAGACAGAGCGTAGGATTACGCTTCTGTCATGCACATAATCCACAAAACTTATCCCTGAGGAACTTAACACAGTTTAATTACCCTGACATCCTGTAGAATGACAGTATAGGCACAGTAGACAACAATTTCACCACTTTTCTATGACTAGACTGTGGACGACGATTCTTCCACCTTTAAAAACCAGTTGCATGAAGAGTTTAGGGTTACCTTTTTAATATTCCACCTTTTTACGTGAGGCACCCGCCTTCCTATAGAAACTGCGTTCCTGTAGAAACAACGTTCCTGTAGGAGTAGCGCGCGATTTTCGTGAAAGACTGCAGTTGGTCTGCGCTCTGGGTGTGCTTCACAAGCATTCTGATAGCCAAAGGCTCGGCGTATCGAACTGCAGAAAGATCAGGATAGCCACTCGAGTTCAAAACGGTGGTTGATAAATGCATGAGGGAAATCTAGCCGATTAGATTTTGAATCGGCGGAATCCGTGGCGCGGGGGTGAGCTGTCCCCGCCGGACCGTTGGGCGATGTCATCCCATCATTTGCCTGTGAGTTCCCTTGCTGCCGCATCAATTCCCGCAGATCTGCCGCCGCCTCTTCTGTTAAACTCATTTTTTCCCGACGGGATTGCTCTCACGTGCGTGCTGCCCATTCTTTTTGTCATGGCCGCCACCCAAACATCCAACTAGACCATTAACTGGCCGACGTGGCCGGCCAAATGGCCATACGGCCACTCAACCCATTCACCTTTACACTTTGCAATCAATTCAAAGTAAAATTCATGCAATCTGATGGAAGGAAGGGTCGAGACACTTACCTGCGCGGTTGCACACGATGTTTCGGTTTTTTGGACGCTAATGAGTGGATTTACCTGCTGTTGGCGAACTTACACAGGCCCGGAGGTCCATGTTTACAGGTTGCCGCCGATGGATTGGATGCTTTGGTTGCATGCGCCCGCGTTTCATTGCATATGGCCGGCGCTGTGAATGGTATCCACTCTAGCGGGCTTAACTGTTACAGGACTCCCGCGGGATGTCTTGTAACAGTTCTTCCTCCTTGGGTGCATGCTGCACGACGAAGGATCTGGCCTCACGATCACGCTCCTGGAGCTTCTGGATGACTGGGATGAATATGGTGTGAGATCTCCAGCGTTTTTTCATTTAAAATTTGCTTTTTCTTGAGAACTCATCGATCTGCTTTGCTGGTGCAGGTAACTTCGTTGCATGTCGACAAGGATGGCAGGACGAGGTGACAACAATGTGCAAGGGAGATAACAATAGCTTGCATGCGTCCAAACCGATCCTTAATCGTTAGATCTTCTCATAACATGGATTCTGGACCGTCCTAGGCTTCTACAGGAAGTTTCCTGTAGAAATACAGAGCTTCCTGTAGAAAGGTTGCGTTTCCTGTAGAGAGTCTGCACCTTCCTGTAGAAAATCTGCATCTTCCTGTAGAAAATCTGCGTCTTCCTGTAGAAAATCTGCGTCTTCCTGTAGAAGACTCAAGCTGTAATAAAATTGCACATACCTTGGAGAAAATGAGTATTCTTGGAGGAGGTGCTGGTGAGGTCTCCTGACAGCATGATAAGGATCCTGAGCTCTGAGTTGAGAGGCTTCCTCTCCTCCATAGAACACCTGCAACCTGCATGCAATTTTACATAATGAATCTGTTGACCTTGTTTTTTTCTTTTGTTTTTTTCTTCTTTTTTTTCTCTTTTTTGAAAGGTAACGGGGGCGCCTCATTGAGGTTTTCACCCTTGCCATCTGCCTTAAGCGCCTCAAAGAGGTTTTCACTCAAGGATCTTTTTCCAATCTCTTTTTTTTTTTTTTTGAAAGACAATAGGGGCGCCTCAATGAGGTTTTCACCCCTACCACCTGCCTTGGGCGCCTCAGAAAGGTTTTCACCCAAGGATCTTTATTATTTATTTATTTATTTATTATTATTATTATTATTATTTTTTTTAGATTCTTCAGGGTATGCCCAAAGCAGAGGAAAAACCCTTCTCTATGACCAACACTGCCTTCTCCATAGTTTTGATGAACTCTTGTCTTGAGAGAGGCTTCCTGTAGATCTTCAATCGATGCCCATTGACAAGCATGGGGATGGCTTCCTCATCAATGGTCCGAATAAGAACAGATCCATTGTCATGACATTTTTCCACTGAATATGGCCCTAGCCATCTGGTTCTCAGCTTCCCCTTGAAATCTTTGTATCTGGAGTCATACAACAAAGCCCAATCTCCCGGCTGAAATTGCTTGTCATGGAGATGTTGGTCATGCCACACCTTTCTCTGAAGTTGAACCACTTCTGAGTGAAGGAGGGCCTGCATTCGGTGCTCATCCAATCCATTCAGCTGCAATAACCTTTCTTGTTGTGCATGGCTGAGATCTAGGTCCAGCTGAGCTGCCATCCTCAACGTGTTGTATTCAAATTCAATGGACAGCAAAGCTTTCTTCCCATAGACCAGCTCATAAGGTGTGAAGCCGGTGGTGGTTTTCCAAGTGGTGTTGTAAGCCCATGTGGCTTCAACCAGGCGATCTACCCAGTCCTTTCTGCTACTGCTCACCACCTTAGTCAAGATCCCTTCTAGTGCTCTATTGGTGACTTCCACCTGCCCATTTGCTTGAGGGTGATAGGGGGTGGAAGTCCTATGCTTGATCTTGTGATGAGCTAGTAGATCTTCAACCAGGTTGGAGGTGAACTGGCTCCCTTGATCGGTGACCAGCTCTCTTGGATAGCCAAACTTATAGAAGATGTTTTCTCTTAGGAACTCGGCCACCTTTTCTTTTGTTGCTGCTTTGATTGCTTTGGTCTCTGCCCACTTTGTCAGGTAGTCAGTGCACACAATGATGTAAGACCTTTGCCTCGAAGGAGGGTTGATTGGGCCCACAAAGTCCATACCCCACTTCTCAAATGGCTCAAGAGTCACCTGAGGTTGGAGAGGCATCTCATCCCTTTGGGTCGGTTTCCCTATTCTTTGGCATTGGTCACACTGGCTGACATATCTTCTGACATCTTGATGAAGTGTGGGCCAATAGTAGCCTGCGTGCAGGATTTTGAAGGCAGTTCTCTTTGCTGCAAAATGTCCTCCACAAGGCCCATCATGACAGGTGAGGAGGATATCAAAGACTTCCTCCTCCCTTACACAACGCCTTAAGATCTGATCGGGGCCAAGCTTGAACAGATTGCCCCTGATCCAAGTAAATGAGGCACTTTTTCTGATGATTCTGCTCTTCTCTCTTGAAGATAGGTGCGGAGGGAACTGTGCTGACACAAGGTAGTTTGCTATATCAGCAAACCATGGAGAGAGTACTGAAATAGCAAACAGATGTTCATCGGGCATCTGGTCATCCACTATTCCATCCTCATTTGCAGACAAATCCAATCTAGATAAAAAGTCAGCAACAACATTTTCTCTACCTGGTTTGTCAACAATGGTCAAATCAAACTACTGCAATAAGAGTAACCATCTAATAATACGAGCATTCACATCTGGTTTATTCATTAAATATCTAATTGCAGCATGGTCTGTATGTACAAAGGTTTGATAGCCAGTGATATAATGTCGGAACTTGTTCAGTGCATGGACCACAGCCAAGAATTCTTTCTCGGTTATAGTGTAATTCAGCTTAGCTTTGGACAAGTTTTTGCTAACAAAGTAAATGGCATATGGAAGTTTTTGCTCAACTTGTCCTAAAGCTGCACCTATGGCTTTGTTCGAGGCATCAGTGTGGATGTGGAAAGGTAGGGCCCAGTTTGGACCTCTCAGGATTGGGGCTGACACCAACTTGTCCTTCAATTCATTCAAAGCCCTCTGACAATCGTCAGTCCATTTAAACTCCACATCTTTTGCCAACAGGCCAAAAAATGGCGAGGCTAGCTTGCTGAAGTCTTTAATGAATCTCCGGTAATATCCTACTAATCCCAAGAAACTCCGAACATCGCTTACCTTTTGAGGAGGTGGAACCTTCTTGATGAGAGCAATTTTGTTAGGATCCACCTGTAACCCTTGGCAAGAAATGGTATGGCCTAGCACGATCCCTTCAGTCATTAGGAATTCACATTTTTCAGGACTAAGGGACAAGTTCATCTCAATGCATTTGGTTAGGAATTTTCCCAGACTGGACAATGCTTCCTGGAAGTTGGCCCCATAAGGAGTAAAGTCATCCATATAGATTTCCATTGCATCATGGACCAGCTCCGAGAAGATGCTTAAGACATCTCTCTGGAAGGTAGCAGGAGCATTGCATAGCCCAAAGGGAAGGACTCGGTAGGCAAAGGTGCCCCAAGGACAAGTGAAGGTGGTCTTATCTTGGTCTTCCGGGCTGATTTGGATTTGGTTGTACCCGCTAAACCCATCCAGGAAAGAGAAGAACTTCTTTCCTGCCAGTCCATCCAACACTTGATCTATGAAAGGTAGAGGGAAATGGTCTTTCTTGGTAGCTTTGTTCAGTTCTTGGTAGTCCACACAGATTCTCCATTTCCCATTTTTCTTGGGAACCAACACCAGAGGGGACACCCATTCACTATCTGAGATGGGGTAGATGAATCCGGCATCCAACAGTTTTTGCAATTCTTCCTTGACAATGTCCTTAAGGGCTGGATTCATTCTCCTCTGGGGTTGCCTAACCGGCTTACAATCCTCTTTGATGTATATGTGATGGGTACAGACCGAAGGATGGACTCCTTTCATCTCCTTATAGCTCCAAGCAAAAGCATCTAGGTGACTGGCCAACAGGCTACACAGCTCCTTTTCCTGGGAAGGAGATAGGGAGGAGCTGATCTTTAACGTTCTCTCAGGGCCGAACTCCATAGTCTTGACTCTGGGAGTGATAGGGTTGGTTGTACAAAGATCCACTAAGGTGCTAGCTTGGGCATCCTCCACTAATTTCTCTAAGGATAGTGCACTGGAAGGTGGATTCTGGATCAAGGTCTCGATCAAGTCATCCTCGGTTGGGGGGTCTCTTCTAGTGGTATCTAGGGTGCACAGAGGTGCTGAGTACACCTCATCTTCCTCTCCTTCCTCCAACCAGAGTGGTAAGTCATGCTCTAAGGAGGGTTGGACAGAAGGGTATAGGACTAGCTGTTTGGACATAGGACCATTTTTGATGGTCATATTTCCTGCACGGCAACTTATGTAAGCATCTGCAGTGGCTAACCAAGGCCTTCCCAAAATGAGAGGATATCCAGTAAGCTTTGCCTTGGGTTGCAGAACCAAGAAATCTGCAGGGTATTCCCAAGAGTCGATAGAGACCAAGACATCCTCCACAATCCCTTCGGGAGTCACAATGGAGCGATCTGCTAACTGCAGTATTGTCGAGGTCTTCCTCAAGGAACCCTGAAGATTGAGTTTGAGCATGGTATCCCTAGTCATCACATTAATGGCAGCCCCCAGATCAATCAAGGTGTGTGGTATGATGGTGCCATTGATGTGGACATCTACTACAGGACTTCCAGGATCTAGGTACTTTGGGCAGATGACTTGTCCTAACATAAGGTTAGACAGTTGTCCTCTGACATTGATGGTTGAAGCATCTTTCTTCCGCCTGCCTGGGTGTTTGAAACACTTTTCCTTAACCAGTTTGTTGTATATTGGCACATCCTTGATGGCTTGGAGAAGTGGTATTTTCACACACAACTGCTTGAGCTCTCCCAGAAGCTCATCCTCCTCTGGGTTGGGTTGTGTGGTGGCTGTTAGTCTCTCAGGAAAGGGTGGAATAGCCTTTGGTTCACTTTCCTGTTTATCTTCCTCATCCTCTGGGGGAGGAGGTTGGCGATCTGGTAGAGTCTTTCCAGATCGAAGATTGATCTCCTGGATCTCCACAGCATAGGTAGGGCATGAGGTTTCCCCAGTGTATACCTGCTGGGCCTGTCTATTGTTGGGGTTTGGGTTCGGTTGAGCAGGCATTTGAGGTTGCCTTGGAGGAGCAGGAGGTAATGGCTGAGGTTGAACTGGTGGTGGAGGCAAAATGGCAGGAGGAGTATTGTACTGGGGCCTCCACCCCGACTGAGGTGCATTCCACTGAGGCTGTGGCTGGGAATGTGAATGATATGAATGAGAAGTAGGTTGAGTAGGGTACTGAGGTGGATAAGACCATGGAGGAGGCATGGACCAGGAAGGATGAGCAGGGGGACCCCAGGAAGGCATAGGAGTCGATTGGTTGGGGCTGTAATAAGCTTGAGGTGCCCCTTGCATTCCCTGCTGATAAGGTCTAGATCCTTGTGGCCTCCTTTGGTTGATGAAATAGAGAGGTTCAGTGGGGGCTTCTATCCCTTGGTACATGGCTTTAAACCCAGGTAAGGTTGGACACTGATTTGTGGGATGGTCCTCCTCACAAACGAAACATACATCAACTGAATGCAATGGGCATTCGTTCTTAGGGTGTCTCCTTGTGCACCTAGGGCAGAAGACAGCCAAGGCTTTCTCAGCTTCTTCTTTCTTCTGTTGGATCCTGAATGTGTCCAGCTGCATGGAAATGGTCTGTCTCACCTCACTCTTAAGATCTTCTAATTGACTTGCAAGCTCATGTTTGGAGAAAGGGACACTAGTTGAGAGGAGGTTTCCTCTACCTCGTTTCCGTGCTGCCCTGGAGTGGTTTCTAAACACAGTCTTGATGTCCTCATAAGGCAGTTGGTAAATGTCCCCCCCAGCTAACATGTGAAGGGTATCTAAGAGGTCTTCAGGGACTCCTCGGAGAAGGACCAACTTGAGGGATTCAGGGTCAAGTGTGCACCTGGCCCGCTTATAGCTAAGTTGGAACCTCTCCTCATAATCCTCTAAGGACTCATCATTTCCCATGGTCATCCGAAAGATTTCTCCCTTGGTTTCCTTGGACCTACAGTAATCCCGGTACTTGGTATTGAAAGCTTGCTGCATCTGAGCCCAAGTAGTGATACTATTCCCAGGTAAGCCCATGAACCAGCATAATGCTGCATCCTTAAGAGTTGAAGGGAAGAGTTTCAGCTTTTGCTCATCTTCAGTATAGTCATAGGTTCTACAAAGGACAACAAACTCAAACAGGAAGGTATCAGGATCTTCAGTAGTCAGTCCATGGAAGTGAAGTAAAGCAGAGGGGCTAATGTTCTTCATTTTCATCTCTCCATTGGTCTCTCAGATGGGGAAGGCACCTTCTATTCTCTCATCTTCTCTTCTATTGTCAGCCATAGCTTCAGATGGGATGGTCTCTAATTCTTCTTCTGCTATAGGATCTTTGTATATCTCAGGAGGTTCACCTATAGGTTCTTCTGGATCACTGTCACCGAAGAAGAGAGAAGGGTGACTCAGTGATGTGGTGGGGGTGTTGGGTAAGAATTTGCCTGTTTTATCTCGATTCCTACGAGGCATGAAATGGAAAGAATTTTTTTTATTGCTTTTGTTTTTCTGTGGTACCTGCAAAACTGAAATAGATTGATCTACAACTAACTATAAAGATGCAGAATTAAACTGAAAGCAGGAAAGAACTAATCTACTTTGCTCAAATGAAATTGCAGGAATGGAAATGCTAATCTACGCTTGTAGAAATGAAATGCTAATCTATGAAAGCAGGAAATGCTAGTCTATGAAAGCAGGAAATGCTAATCTATGAAAGCAGGAAACACTAATCTATGAAAGCAGGAAATGCTAATCTATGAAAGCAGGAAATGTCTATGCTACTTTTGCAGAATGGAAATGAAATAAACTACTTAGCAGAAGGCAAGAGTAAGAAAATAGAAGAAAAGCAACAATTTCTAATACTCTGACGCTTCCCCGGAAACGGCGCCAAAAAGATGGTGGGCTCCAGTATTGTAGCAATAATGCTACAAATCCTGGGGCTTCCTATCTCTAACTTTATCAACCCGGTAGTTCGTACAAACTTGGAAGCGACGGTGCTGTATGCACAAGTACTAGCTCTTGTCACAGCTGTCACTTGGTCAGCTGGCACAAGTCCACTAGGGCTCAAGCCAACTTCTATATGCTCTCCGAAGAAGCTTTCTAAATGATGGACGAAGGCTATCTCAAAGGAAATTAATCTACTTTGCAAAAATGAACTGAAAGCCAACCAAAACATGGAAACCCTAGTAAACCCTAATCTGACTAGCTTAATCTCTATGATGCAATGGTGGGAGTGCAAGTGTCTAAGAATGATGCCATTACTGCTAGTGATATGAAATGCATGAACTTAAACTACTTCCATTGAAAAGAACATTGTTTTTGTATTTTTGCTTAAGTGGTTGGAGTGATTATGATTTTGTTTCTTATTAGGGTTTGGCTGTGCAGAGGTGGTGCGAAGGGAGAGAAAGCTTGGGAAAGGTCAGGAGGGCTAGGAGAGGTCCCAGGGGATCCCTAGCATCAGTCCATAGAAGTCCACAACATTCAGGTGCTCGGCAACCGAGTTTGCAGGCTTCTACAGGATGTCTGCAGGGGATCCTACAGGAAACTCAGGAATTCTACAGGAAGTCTGCTAACTTCTACAGGATGTTCTACCGTGGGAGTTTTGGGTGATGGTGAAGTGATGGAGCGGTATGGGTGGATAGGTAAGATGGAGATGGAGTTTGTGATGGCTCAGGGGCAGAGAAATAAGATGGAGAAAGAGTGCACGAAGTTGGTTGGTGGATAGAAGGATGGAAGCAACGAAAGGTCAAGAAAATGGAGCTATGTGGGCAATGGAAGAGTTGGAAGGTAAACGAGCTGAACAGAGGTCAAGTAGGTGGCTTTAGGTGTGGTTAAGAAGAAGAAGAAGGAAACGGAATGATACTGAGCAGTGTAAATAAAACAAATTTCTTATGTCTTGCTCCAAAAACGAGAATCCATTAACCTGTGCTACCTGTGCTATTAAACCAATGAACATCAATGTAAATCGTGAAGAGAAGTCGTGCATGGAGTTGGAATGAAGAAGTATGGCTCTAGATCAGAGTGCATGGATGGATCTATAATTAAAATGATTGTGTTGCAGCTTGCATAAAAGTAAAAAAGACTGCGTTTTTTGGTGGTTGGTACAGACTGCACCCCAATCTCTAAACAGAGATGGCAGTGAAGGCACTATCAACCTTTTCTTGGAGCTCCAATGAATTACAATCCTCCTATTCTAATCTAAGCAACTGAAAGCGATTTAACCATAAGCTAATCCTACTCAATCTCATTAAAGAAATCAAATTAGCAGACTGTGTTCTTGAAATGCATGTCAAAACAAAGAAACAAAGTGCTGAAAAGAAAGGCAAATAACACTACAAAGAAGAGGAGGTCTATTGCTCTCAGGTTGGGCCCTAACCTGAGAGCTATAGCTCCCTTAAAAGCTCAGAATTAGATCCAAATCTGCTTGCCTTTATTCATAATCAAGAGTCTAATGTCATGCCAAAACTGGCTTACAAAAACAAACACCGAGCTGTAGCTCGTGCTCAGAAATTACAATATTAGTTCAAAAGTTCAAAAAGCTCCTATCAAAGGCTACGGCCTTCATATTTATACACAATGAAGATCAAGCTGGCTTCCTCCAGTCGTGGAGCTTGGCTGTCCAACTGAAAGTCAAACTGCTGATCCTGTAGAATCCGTTGGCTGCCTTTAAGCTCGGTGGGGAGAGCTGTTGGAGCTCGGAGTTAAGGTGAAAATCACGAGGAAGGTCATCAAGACTGTGGAAAACCTCCCTATGAACCCGCAATGTCACCTTTGCTATCTCCTTGTCTCCATTTGCGTGGTCTTTTGCTCTCTTTAATGCCAAAAACCTGAAATCATCATGTATTAGCCACATAGATATAATGCTTGCCCTTCTTCCTACAAATAACACGAATATACTAAGAAATGAATGCATAAGTGATAAAAGATGAATGGTTGAGCAAGGTAAGTAGGCCAAATGAGCCCAATTTTTTACCAAAAATTGGGGCTCATCAATCCTGTACTCAGCTTTGTGGGCTTACCGGACATCGGTAAGGAATGCAACTGGCTTTACACCTTTCCAACTGGTATATGGCCTGGAAGCAGTCTTACCAATCCAGTGCGAAATCTCGTCTCTCAAACTCGCAATTAATCTCCTCCCCAGAACTTCAGAAGAAGAAGCTCGTTTCTTGGAATTAATCCAATTGGATGAAACCCGGCGCAGTTCAACAAAAATGTCAAACCCCGTGTCTTCTCAGAAGGTGACTTGGTCTTGCTTTACGACCAAGAATCCGATAAATTGGGAGCAGGTAAATTTAAGTCTTTATGGATGGGCCCCTATATTGTTAAACGAGTGTTAGAAAAAGGAGCCTATGAGTTAATGGATTATGATGGAATTCCACTGGCACAACCTCGTAATGGGTTGTACCTCAAGCGTTACTATGCGTAATGGTAACCTGTATGCTTTTGTTATGTTTTTGTTTTCGCTAAAGTGTTTATTTTGGTCAAGTAATCCACTTTTTGCATTTGTTGCAGATGTCAAACCTATTGGATTCATGTGTTGGATATGCCGACGGAGCGAGTTGTAGTTCGCAGAACCTATCTTCCGCAGCCTGGGCTATTTTTGATCCAAGCGGCGAGTTAGTAAGTTTCAGAGTGGTATGTATTGGTCGATCAACAAATAACATCGCTGAATATAGCGCGTTGATAGAACTTCTCTCTGATGCCATCACACATGGTATACGCCGACTAACTGTCAGGCTAGACTCACAACTCGTAATACTACAACTCACTGGTATCTATTATGTCCGAAATCCAGCTATTTATCGCATGTTCCTAAAGGTTAAGATTTTGGAAAGACAATTTGATTTTATTCAATATCAACATATTTCCAGAAACTTAAACACATTAACTGACTCATTGGCAAATTATGTGTTAGATAGACATTTGCAACATTTATAAAAAGAAACATACCATCAATATTTGCATTTGGATCATGTAACTTAACCAAAATAAAACTCCGAAAATCAAAAATATATATAACTTTTTATGGTTTACACATAATGTTCTGTAACCAAGACAAAATTGGTCAAGTGACCAAAAACTCAAAATGCTAGGGGGCACCCTAGTCTAATGATGCTCGTGATAGCAAGTCACAGCATGTGTGATCATGCGTAAGAGACGAGTCCATCGTCTTGGCACACCAGTGGTATGCCGCTGTAACCTCAAAGGTAGCTCGTCAGTCCTCACATCTGGAATACCAAGAGTGAGGCCTTCAACCTGCTCCTGTAATGCTGTGAGAGTCTCGGCCACATCAAGGTCACGAAGGATAGCCCTTCCGACAGCCTCTCTTGCTGGGGCGGTGGCTGGAACTCTCAGGCGAACTACTGGACGAACAGGACCAACATCTGCATGTACACATGAGTTTGATTAAATTCTTGATAGAATAAAGCACAAGAACATTATAAATGAAAAACGATAAACAGGAATATGGTCAAAGATTTTACCAATGGCGCCCCACTGTTCGCCATCCGGCAGTACTAAATCTGGATCACCCAGAAGTCCATGCCAGCATATGGATACTCGGAATAAACCATCTCCTGACGATCAAACCACCTGAAGAAGGTATCAGAAAATGAAATCTGAGACTGACCAACATGCCTAGACATATGGTCAACCCATCTCTGCATACGTGGTTCAGTAGGTGAAGGTAAATCGAGTGCAATATACTGCGGCTGCATCAGTGGTATCTTCTCCAAGGCAAAGGCGGTCAAAATAGAGCCATACCCAAAGTTCTTCAACCTCCCGCTCTTTATCTTGGTCAACTGTTTTTTCATCACAAGAAGTACTGCGTCACACCAATTGAAAACCTTCGGTTGGAGGCATTCCAAGGCATACTGCATATAAGATCGGTTGGCTACATGAAGAGCCGCACCACCGGCCATCCTACCAAAAGTAAATAGAATGGTCCTGAGGGACCTGTCAGTGACATCACGGATGATGATCTTGCCGTCTTTACTCGGCTGAGATCCCTCTCTGCAGTACCGGCAAACATAATCTCTCACAGAGTCACCTCCTCGGGCCGAACTTGATAAAGAGATGGAGGCACCCCGCCTCGATAAGCCAGTTAAGAAATAGATGTCTACTACAATCAAGGGGATAGATTTTCCCCTGATCTAGAAAACGTGGTTGGTAGGATCCCAAGCATCGAGCAAATACTGCAGTAAGTTGATCTGTTGTCTCATGCTAGAGATGTGGAAGAACTTCAACAAGCCACAGTTCCGCAGTGCATTTACTGTAACCGGATCATGTAGGGCAAGCATGTCCTCTTCTTCGTGCTCACGTTCTCGCCATGTAATGGTCATCTTACTCCAAAGATCTCTGAAAAACAAACAAGAGAAGAGTTAGATCCTGATTTTGGTAAGAAACAGGCAAAATTTCCATCAAAAATTGTGCATAGAATTCCTTTTCTGCGCCCAACGCACCTACAGTAGTGTTCTGGGTGTGTTGCATGTCAGATAGCCTTTAGACAGGCCAACATTCAATGTGCCTTTCGATACACAGAGGGTGCGTTGAAGGCAGAACGAGTTTTTCAAACCCCAGGGGCTCAGAAAAACTAGGAATCAAACTCAAAATGCAAAATGGAAACCATGAAATGGAAGAGCTCAGATTTAGCTTCTACTTGGTCCAGAAGGCACCGAGAATCGTCCACAGAATCTCCCAAAATCAGCTGATGAAAATCAAAGGGGGAAGCACCTCCAAAGCTCCAACAAACCAAAATTCAAATGAAATGGTAAAATGAGAGGTAAAAACACTTTTTCATTACTTTTTACGTAGTTCAAAGTAAAATATTAGTGTTCTAACTCGTTTTCAAGCATACATTGTTCATTTCTGACTAGTTTGATGAAGCATTTGAAAATACAGTACAATCTTTGAAAGAACAAAGCTATTTATGGTAAAATAAAAAAAGGGACCATTCAATCGAGCAGTTTTAGCACATAGTTCAAGCTCGTTAAAAAATAAACATAAGCCATGAGCAAATGTTTCCCCCCACGTTTAAGCTCATTAAAAAATGGACTATTCCCCGGTAAATAACCATCGTGAATGTAGTACTTCAGCCATTAAAGCCTTGGTCGTGTTTGCACCGTCACCTCCACTTTTTCATTGGTCGATCATTCACCTCCATTTGATTGTTTACCCATTTTGAGGAACAGCCGCGAAGAGTGATTTCACTAGCCATCCTTGTGACACTTCCGTGATTGGAAAATTCCAAACCTTACCTGGAATCAGCTGCTACCCATTTTATCACTCGTTCCTCAAAAGACGAGTCTCCTTTAAGCTCTTTTCAACTGACTCGTAAAATATGAAAAGATTGCCGAGCCATTGGCCTCTCCAGCTCGTTAAAGGGACAGGAAGTGCTATCCCTCCTCTAGATTTTAATCTTTTTGGACTTGAGGGATTATTACACAAAAATATCGTTAAAAGTATCGAAAATTCATCCCTTCTGTATTGTTTTATACTTTTTCGGACTTAAGGGATTAGATGACGAAAAAGGAATTTTGGAGTTACCTTTAAGTTCCTTTTCAGACTCTCTAAAATTGAAAAGGACCGAGTTATCTTTGTCGTTAAACTCGTTAAAAAGATTAATAGCGACAAACTTGTCTATAGACGAGAACGAGTTTCACTATGGCTAGGCTCGTTAAAACATAGCGATGGGTTTGCCCAAAGGGCAAATTATAGAACAAGCATATGTTATCCTCCTCAAGCTTGACAAAAATAAAGAGGTACTAGTAAGCAATGACTGGGGAAAATCGGGAAGAAAACTTGAAGAAACTTTGTTGGTAGCAAGTCGCTCTTGAACATGACACTTCCACTCCGTGTCCGAGTCGGGTTGGGTTGTTTCATTCACCGGTCACATCACCATGGTCATGCCATACCATCCACATTTGGGGTTAATGCTACCAATCCATCACATCAGTGTCACCGATATGTTCAAGAGAAGTCATTCAGTGAATTCACCTGTGTCACACCCACTACCATACATTATACTCCATTCTTTCATGACCGACACCCTGAACCTTATATCACCAGATCGTTTTCACCTCCATTAAAATCATTTGCTCTGTTCCATGTCATTGATGTGGGATTCATTAAGGCCCTCCTGTGACAGATCACTTCTTGTCGACATCAGCTCATTATCCAAGAAGTTGATCTAGGAACACCCCATTCAGTACTTTGAAGCTTGCATGCCTCAATGGCAAGTTTCTCACTTCCGGCGACAGGTTTACATCAATGTCCTTCGACCGAAATATTTTGCGTGGTGTTCGATGCCAAGTCCTTTATTCACACCACGTGAATTGTATTGTAGTACCTTGAGGGTCATTATCATTATCGGTGATTCCTCTCGCACTTGTTAACAGTTTACATCATTGACTGGTAATCAAGCCATGTCTTTCCATGTTCGACTTCAGAACATTTCTCACATGGTTCGACTTGTACTTCGAGCAAAGATCGGACGAGATTGAAGACCCCGGATCTAGTTTCATTCATCCTGGCTGCGATATATATTCAGGGAAATAAAGACATTAAATGTACATCATTGCTGCACAGATAATCATCCACTCAAAAGGATGATGGCTCTATCAGAATCATCAGTCTACACTCAGACAATTGTCTGTCCTATGTACATGAAAATGAATTTATAAAGCTGAGCACGGGAATTCCCACCTTAACCAGATCATGAAAATATTATGAAGATAATGTATTGTATTGTATCTTATTACAGGTCTCCTCCCAGCATTGAAAGAACTTCGGATCCTCATAATAAAGCATTTCACCCGACATCAAAAGATTAACGGCCTCATACTTTAGGGGGCAATTGTTATAGACATTTTTGGGCCCTACAACCCCAAGCATGAAATGTCCATAAACCAAGGGCTCCTAAGTCCCTAAAGGTGTTGTTCTAACCCCTAAAGGAACAAGGTCAACAGATTACAGCTTCTCCCAGAAGTCCTCCATGAGAAATTGCTCAGAATTGGTCAAAACAGGATCATTGCAGCTGCTCCACTGGCTAAGTGCGTTACATCTCACCCAAATACACTATGAGGGTGTGTTGCATTTCAAAATTCCCTTCTGTGGGGTGCGATGGGAGAGAAATGACAAATGGTAGTGTCATTCTGCGAGGTGGAGAGGCAATGGAAGCTTCCAGAATCTTCTCCTGTGACACTTGCCTCACTGAATTCGACCAAGGATGAGTAAGAGGCCATCAGTCTCCAAGTGGAAGTAAGAACTATCATAGAGAAGACACTAATCAAATCACAAGCTAACTCATCCCCCTTACAGATATCTATATATGGATCCCTCATCCCAGAGATCCAGAGGCTGGAATTTTGCATATTGTAAGGAATTGCTGTTGGTTTCTTGAGACAAACATCAGATTGTTGGGTGATCTAAGCTTTGTTTGAGGTGAAGAGGGGCTTCTTTGCTGGGAGGTTGATGCTAGGTCAGAACAACTGGTTGTAACTCCTCTCGACTCTTTTCTTGTTTATCAATAAAAGCTATTTGAGTTTTCCTCCATGCTTTTGTGTCATTGATGCTTGTTACATTTGTATGGTCAATTTACATCTGATCCTAGATTGCTTATGATTATAGATCCATGTCTTTGTATATTGCTATGCTTCTGTGATCTTACAGGTACTTTGTGAAGCTGGGTGTGCAAGGGAGCAGGTAGCTGAGGACTATCAAAGAAGAGAGGGATCAAATCAAGAGATTAGCACAAGACAAAGGTTGGTCTTTCCATTCCTCTCTATCTATAATTCATAAAGGAAAAACAAAAGTAGCTTTTCTCTGTTTGTTTCTAAGGCAGATGTCACACCTTAGTGGGATAGAGAAGTTCTATATAGACACTTTTCCCTGTAACACTGGAGCAGAGAAAGAACTTTGACTCGGTTGAATTATACCAGCCTCTAGCATTTCTGCAACCATACGTTCAATTTCACTTTTTTGGGCATAAGGATATCTGTACGGCCTAATGTTTGGAGGAACACTTCCTGGAATCAGATGAATAGCATGATCATGATCATGAATAGGTGGGAGACCTTTGGGAGTCTCAAATACCTTGGAATGATTGTCCAAGACTTTTTGGAGATCTGGAGAAATAGATTGTCCAATGTGGAAACATCTAGCGAACATAATTGTGCAATTACACCTCTTTGTTCATTTTTTAGAAGCTTTGTCATACTGTTAGAGCTGATTATCTTTCCCGGTTTCCCTGCAATACCCCTTAATTCCACTTCCTTTCCTTCCACAAAAAAATTCATGAAAAGTTCTTGAAAATTAAAAGCTATTGTACCCAAGGATTGTAGCCATTGGACTCCTAGTACAACATCAGCACCTCCCATTGGAATGGAAAGCATTGGGCTAGTCAATACATATTCTCCCATGGATAGCTTGATATTATGGCACTTTCCAGAGCAATTTATTGTTTCTCCATTTGCAACCATCACTTGACACTCTGGTGCTGGATATAAGAAGCAATTCAATTCTTTTGCTACCTTACAATGAACAAAATTGTGGGTATTTCCTGAATCAATCAACACTATTACCTTTTTCTTCTTGATTTGTCCTTCTATCTTGATGGTTTGAGGAGTGGTAATTCCTGCCAATGCATTACAAGATATGGCCCGATTCATTTCTTCTTTATCTAAGCTTTGTTCCTGGAGTATATCCTCTTCTTTTGACCTTTCTTGCTCCTTTTCTTCTTCCTCTTCACAATCTATGTAGAATAATTTATTCTCAGCACACTTATGACCTTTAGTGTATTTTCTATCACAACTGTAACAAAGCCCTTTTGTTCTTTTTTCTTCCAATTTTTGTGGTGTCAACCTTATAGGTTGTGGAAGATTAGGGGAAACAACCCTTCCATTTTTATAGTTGTGAGTGGTATGCTTCCTGGTTGCCATAATTTTGCTTTCCATTTTTTTTGCTAACCTGAATGCCTTCTCTAATGAATCAGGTTCCCAAAGGCGAACATCATGTTGGATATTATCCTTTAAAGTCCCTATGAACACATCAATCCTATGCTCCTCTGGAATATCTTTTACCCTTATGTTTAATTTTTGGAACTCCTCAATGTGCTCCATTATT
This sequence comes from Pinus tabuliformis, assembly GCA_031772625.1. NCBI lineage: Eukaryota > Viridiplantae > Streptophyta > Pinopsida > Pinales > Pinaceae > Pinus > Pinus tabuliformis. The sequence continues at coordinate 32,729,159 of CM062816.1, forward strand.
GAACCCTTTTGTTTGAGACTTATCAATTGGCTAAAAAAGGTGTTTCTTTTTGTATCCTCATAATGTGCTATCAATTATTCCATAAAAAATTCCCAAGTGGTTTCCTTTACTACCTTTTCACCATTGGTGAGTATTTCTTGTAGAAAATTTTTCAAATCTGTCTTCAAATCTGCCATGCCTGTCTTCAAATTTGTGTTCAAATCTATCTTCAAGTTGTTCATGTTAGCTTCCATGCCATTTATCTTAGCTTCTGTTAGCTTTTGTGACAGTGACATTTTTTACACTTATTCTTGTAATTTTGATATATCATGTAGCATTTCTTCCTCTTCTTCATGAGTCATGCTAGAGCTTTCAGGTTTCTTACTAGGTGTTTGCATTTCCTTTCCTCGGGGCATCAGTTACCAATAGTAATGCTCTACTATGCCCTTTGAATTCCTTCAAAATAAATTTTCAAACCAAGCTAAGCAAAAATTTAAGAAAATCTACACACCTTTTTTCACTTTATAGGAGCTCGATATTGCCTCTGATGTATCTCTGTAATTTCCAATCATTTAGTTCTGAATTTGTGATTTGCATTAGCCCTCTATGTCCTCTTTCCAATGCCACAAGTCTGACCCAAATTGGATTCTCCAAGGAAGAGTTATGCGAAATTTCCCACAGTGACTTGATTATAGACTAGTTCAGTAGAGCGAACTTGTACGACGTGCCACGAGTCATTGTTTCGACCTTTGGATCTAAAGAATGCATACAAGAAACTACATTCTGTCCTCTTTCTGTACCTTCTTACGAAATTTCAATCTGATCCCTAGAGAGAAAGTTATGACGATTTTCCCCAGGTCACCTGTTTGGAATTTAATTCAGGAGTCTACAAAAAGACCAACTTCCTCAGATCATATCTTCGCAAATATAGCGCGAAAAGCTCTAAAATTCAGACCTGAGGTTCAGTGCAATTTCTTCTCAAATGGGGCTTTTTTGCAACTTTTGAAACGTCACAGAAAAAAGTTATAGCAAAAATGCCACGATTCCCTATTTGGAGCAGCGAAACCCTAGAATCCAAAGCTCTAATACCAAATGTTATGAAACCAGCTCAAGAAAAGATAGAAAAGATAGATCAACGCCTTAGAATTTAGCCTCTTCGAGGGTGAAACCTCCTTTACATTACATAAATGAAAAATTCTTCGATGATTCAAATGACAAAACCTCCTTTCTATATATAGGAGTCCAAGGAGTCACAATATAACCCAGCCGACGTAACAATAATAATATAAAGCCAAAAAAATAAAAATAGAGGGATTCTATGGGGCACAGTAATAACAATATGGGGATAATAGGGGCACAACAATATTAATAAGGGATGCAACTACAATAGTAATGGGGTAATTACTAGTAGTATAGGGACCCAACAGGCTAGCATTTGATTGATTGATTGTATAAGTGAGAAGAAGTGATCTCTGTCCCTACCTGTGTAAAGCTCTGTAGATATTCAATATACTTGGTACATATGTGATTCAAAAGTTTATGTTTGCAGTAGTTTTGAAGGTATACGAAGGTTTAATTCACAGAAATAGTGTATACACGTAGGTTGGGTTCAGATAAGTAGCGTATACACTCTAATGCATGATTTTTGAGGTTACAACTGGTTCTGAATGATGCAGGGTTCTGGGTTCAGCACAGTGTTCTGGTGTGAGTGATATGATTGTTTAGATCAACTGAATATTGGTTGATGCAGTTTAAGTTTAAAAGCTTTGATGGGTCCAGTGTGAAAAGTTGATGAAACGTGGCCTTCTGATTGTGGTGCTGCTATCCAGGATTATCCAGTATAAAGATTCATTTTAGAAACAGCTGTGACGAGCGCGGAAAACACAAAAAAATTATTTTTACACCATTGTAGCATACAAAAATGGATCAAACAATGTCTAATAAGAGAATGTTTGTACGTGCATGGTGAAAAATGGCATTTTCGTGGCAAGAACACACACATGACGTAGATGACGAGAGAGGGGCAACTGATCCTCAATGATTGCAGGTCCTCCAGAACTGTGGACTACTCAAATTTCTTCCTCACGCCACTATTAAGAGCACAATTAGACCTCCTAGAATTCTTAATTCGATCATGAACCCAACAGATGGTAAATTCATGATCTGAGGGTAGGAGGTTGAGTTTGACTCCTTTGAAGCCTCAAAAATCGGGTCGACAACAAGGGGGATGCCCGCCCGGTCCGGACCTTGGTTGGCAGCTCCTTATCCGTTTGGTATAGCGGGTCCGACTGGGGATAATGGGACCAGTTTCCCAATCTAAGGGTGTGTGTGTGTGCAGAGTTGGATGATGCTGATCTAAGAGTTCTAATCTAAGCTACTTTAATCTAATTCTATGCTATTGTAATCTAATAAAAACAACACATCTAATATATGCTAACCCGGGATGTATTTCTTCTATTATGCGATCTAAATAGATTTCAAATAATAACTGGTAATAAAGATCATTCAGCTATCATAAGAATGGAAATCAATTAAGATGAACCACTTTGCATAAAAAGTTAGGCAAAACAGTCGTGAACAGCATATCGCATAATAAGTTATTCATATATCAAACATAAATAAATGGCTCCACCATACAAAAGTGCCAAATGGTAACTCAAACATTCATCCAATAACATATAAACAACTAAAAAATTGTATATCACTTTAATAATATAAGCAGAAATGGTCAAGAGATAAAAGTACCATTTATGACTGGTCCTACTCGTAAGCTTCAAGCAACAATGATTTATCTCTCCTTGTTCTAATATCTACCAAGAGTACAGAAGTGCAACATCAGTAGCAGATATCAAATGCAAACATCAATAAACCTTGATCCATTCATTCATCAAAACCTCCTCTGAGGGTTCAAAAGTGCATGTTCTGAGGACAAGCTTTTGACAAATTTCTGGACCCTTCTCTAAATGCATGAGAAGGGTTTAAATACTGCTAACTAAATAACTTAATTACATAAATTTCGGATACGGTTTAAATGACCGCCCTTTATCTAAGCAAACTTGTTTCTAAAAATTGAATCTAATTCCTAACTATTTCTGCATTTGCTCCTTAATGTTGCGAGCATTCAACATTCACCTGGGAAGAGTTGGTTGGTTGTTTTCTGCTTTTGCTTGAGCTACATAAATAGAAATGTCAAGCGCTGGCACCACTTTTTAGTAAACTAGAAGATGTTTTTGGGAATTATCCTCTGGCTGGGTGAATTTACTGCGTATATACTTGGTAACAACCCAAATTTCTCTCAAATTGCTTCTGCTTTTGCTACCTCGATTTCCAGACTCGTGGATGACTAAGCAAGTTAGGGACTTTGCTTTCTGAACAATTTTCTTAGTGATGCGCGATTAGCACTAGGCGCTAATCGCGCATCGAAAACTGCCTCCGTTCTTTGATCCGGGCCTTTCTGGTGCGTTTTCTGCCTTTAGCGCTTTTTTCTTTACCGGGCATAAGCTTCAGAATTTTGTAAACATGCTGCTTTTGTGAGCTTTTGACCTTGAGTGTCGAATCGCCTATTGATATCAGCATCTATTCAGTAATACTCTGAAATCCGCGTCTTTGTTGCATGCGGTATCCGTTTATGAGGACATCTCTTCTCTGTTCTCCGAGCATTGACGCTTTCCTTTTTTCCTTAGATGTTTCCTGCACATTGCTTCATGTTGTTTCCTGTTTTTCATTCCTGCAGTTCACGCAAAGGAAAAGAGTAATGATAATAAATTTTGACACAAAAGCTCTAAGCTCTATGAATGTATAAAATCATGACACCCATAGTGAACTGACTCTTCGAAAAACACAAAACTGTCCTTCATGAATACTTTGGCGTACATTCATTAATTTCTTTTAAGGTGCACGCCCAATTTTTTGGTTTAGGGACAGCTTTTCTTGAATGCTGAGCCGAGGAAAATTTGCGATGGGTGATTTCTGCGACTCGCATCGCAGCATCGCGGATCGCATTATCAAGATGTGTCATCACAGAGTTTCCTGATCAGTTTAGCGCAGAATCGCGTTATCGCATTTATTGCAAGATCGCAGATCGCATGTATCGCAAGATTGCAGATCGCATGTATCGCAAGATCGTAGATCGCGTGTATCGCAAGATCGCAGATCGCAGAACACAGATCGTTGCAATTTGTTAAGTTATTGTGTGTTTTTTATGCGATGTTGCGACATGTGATGTCACATATCGGCCATCGGAGATTTCTTAAGATCTTCATTTATGGGCGCTTCTTAATGTATGCGATGCGATGAATTTTTAAGGAGTATAATACAAAAAAAATTATAATTTTTTTTTGAATTTTTTTACTAAGGGTCCCCACTTGTTTAGTGTTATTGCTAATACTAAAGAAGGAGGGGGTTTGTTGGTGGCCACAACAATGGCGATTCACTTGGAAGAACCAGTTATCTCTGCTTTTCTATTGAATTTTTTAAACTTCCAAAACGGAAAATTTTTCATAAATCTAAACTTTGCTATGGACAGATAGAGTACATTATGCCTTATTCTATCAATGATATTTTGTTTCAACCTCTTTCTATTCTCATTGTTTGCTTCCTCAGTCTTGTCCTTGTATTTATATCAGCCATTACTTGGTCTTGTAAAGATAAAATAAAGTCTTCTCTGTGTGCTAGCTTTAAAATATGCTTGTCTGTCATAGGTAGAGCCTCTGCTGCCAGCAGGCGTCTATAGCCTCGACAGGGTTACCTGTTACCCAGCAATGATCCTTTATCGTGCTTAAGGTTATCTACAACCTTCAAATAAAAAATCCACATTGACACTTTTTCCTTTTTTATTCTTAAAGAACAATGTCTTGGTTTGGTAGCCAAATTATGACACAGTCATTCACTTGATTTACACTTTTGCTGAACAAGTTCGCTCGTGATGAGACCCCTTGTCTTTTGATTTCAACAATCTTGAGTCATTGCCCTGTTTTGATGGACAGTGTTTTGCAAAGTCAGCAAAGTTATAATATTTGTGATCATGATAAGCTGGCTCGTGATGAGACCTCTTATTCTTTGAGATATAGTGTTTCTTGGATTGTCCCTCTGAATGCTGCGATTTTCTTTAACAGGGAGGAAATCATTGTTTTCCTTAAGAAAGCTTTGGACGACAATAATAGAGTTTGAAAACAGCAGTTTTACAAAGAATCTTTATTTCGTTATTGATACCTTTCATTGTGCTAATATAAAACAATTTCTTTGCTAAAGGTTGCTTTCATCAAATTTTTTGAAGTTGAAACTAGTATCATATCTAGGCTAAAGTTTTTAACTGTATCTGTCAATAATAAAGATCAGATTTTCAAAAAAATTCTATTCATACAAGCGAAAAGCTCAAAATCTAAAGGGAATTGGTGTCCTTTCGTGAATACCGATAGTAACCATTTACAATTGGTTTTATTGTAAAAAAGAAAAGAAAAATAAAGCTATTCTACAAAATAGAAGAATAATCTTCTATGGAAAATATATTTTAAGGATTTTTCCATTAACAGGCAAAGAATCCCTTCCACCTGCTAAATCTTGTAAGACAAATGTTGATGGACCTATGACTTCAACAATCTGAAAAGGACCAAGCCACATCTTTTGAAATTTTGTATGTTTGCCCTTTTCTTCATGAGCCTTATCCCATTTTAAAACTAAATCTCCCATCTGAAAAAATTTTCTGGTCATTATGTTTGAATCAAAAGAGGATTTTATTAGCGCTTGATGATGAGCATGGGTTTTCTTAGCTTGTTCTTGTTGTTCTTCTAATTTAATTATTTCCATTTGTCTTAGTTGTATGGAGGAAGTAGGTACTTCATCAATGTATTGTATTAATGACAAAGAGGGAATGACTAAGTGAGTTGGAAGAACCACTTCTTTCCCATAAACTAAATTAAAGGGGGAAGCGCCGATCGAAGCTTTTTTCATTATTCTATCTGCCCATAAAGCATTTACCAAAGCTTTATGCCAATTCTTTTGGTTCTGATCAACTGTTCTTTTAATAATCATGATTAGGTTTTTATATGTTGACTCAGCTAACCCATTACCTTGCGGATAGTAATTGGCTGAATATTTTAGTTTGAACCCTCTTTAAAGTGCAAACTCAGTCATTGCATTTCCAGAAAAGTATGATGCATTATCAAACATTAAAGCCGTTGGCAATCCAAACCTAGTGATTATAAATTGATCTATGAATTCGATAATATTTTCAGAATTAGTCATCTTGAGAGGAACTGCTTCTACCCATTTAGTAAAATAATCTATTTCCGTGAGGATGTATCTATGCTACTTAGAAGAGTGAGGAACGATCTCACCTATTATGTCCAAGCCCCACTGACTGAATGGTTGCTCGATCTTTACCGGTTGTAGTGGCAGGGACGACTTCTTTTGTCTTCCAGCAGTAGTTTGGCAGACTTGACATTTCCTCACGTAACTGTGTGAATCTTTGAACAGCTTAGGCCAGTAATATCCTACATGTAAAATTTTATGTGCAGTAGCATCTCCAGCATAGTGTCTGCCTGCTGGTCCATCGTGGAGTTCCTGCAAAACTTTTTCAGCTTCAGTTTTTTCAAGACATCTAAGAAAAACAGAATCATAATTCTTTCTAAAAAGAATATCATTTATGAGCTGATATTGTTTAGCTTTCAATCTCAGAGCTCTTTTCTTAGTGTGATCCAGTGTGTGATGGAGCATACTTGTTCTTAAGATAATAAATGATATCAGCATACAATGATTCTGCATCCTTTATGCCTACCTCATACATTTGTATCTCTTCGGATGAAATTTCAGAGATTTGCGATGCTCCAGCCAACATTTTGCAGAAGCCTTGACCTCTTATAATGTTTGTTGGTTTGATCTCAAGGTTGTATTCCTGTAAAGCAGTGATCCAATTTGCTCTTTTCTCGCCCATATCCTTCTGTACTAAAAGATTTCTTACCGCTGGAAACGGTACTATGATCTTAGTATGGGTTTTAAGTAAGAAAGGTCTGAAATATTTGACCGCTTTGAAAACAACATAGGCCTGTTTTTCCACGTCTGAATAATTGAGTTCAGCACTGCTTTTTCTTGATTTGCTTGAGTTAGAATCACAACATATGATTTCTCTAAGGCAAATGTGTATAAAACAAAAGATTCTGAAAAATTCGGGGTTGCTAAAGATGGAGCATTAATAATAGCTTGTTTGATCAGGTTGAATGCTTCACGTTCATCTTGACCCCATTTGAAATTTGAATTCCTTTTAATCATGGTTTGCAAAGGAGACACAATTCGTGAAAAATCTGGGACAAATCTCTTTACAAAATTGATTTGACCTAGGAAAGATTGCATGGTTTTTTTATTATGAGGTAGAGATATTTTAGAGATTTCTTTGACTCTGTCAGGATCAATGTGAATACCGGATTTTGACACCATGAATCCTAGAAGCTTTCCTTCACTTAATGCAAAAAAAGATTTCTTTGGGTTAAGTGAAATCCCATACCTTAAACATCGTTGAAAGATTTGTTTTAAATCTTTGAGATGGTCGCTTCGTTTCTTGGAGTACACTGTTATATCATCCAAATAAATTACTACAGATTTATTGACTAAACCCTTAAATGCGATGTCCATGGCTCTTTGAAATGTAGCGTCGGCATTAGTTAAACCAAATGGCATCTTCCGATATGCATATGTGCCCCATTTAGTTCTGAATGTGGTTTTCAACTGATCATCGGGATGCACCAGCACTTGATTATATCCTAAAAATCCATCCAAGAAAGACATCAGTTCTGAGCCTGCTACTGCCTGTAATATCTGTTCCATAGGTGGAAGAGGAAAATTGTCTTTTGACAGGCTTTGTTAAGATTTTGAAAATTGATACAGATTCTAATATCTCCGTTTTTCTTTCTAACGGGTACCATATTGGAGACCCATTTGGAATGTCTGATGGGGAAAATTATTCTGGCTTTTAATAACTTATTTAGCTCAGTTTTTATCTGATTTTCTAAATTGGGGTGGATCTTTCTCAGTTTCTGTTGGACAAGTTTTTCGTTGTCAATCATAGGAATAGTATGCTGAATGATAGAAGTGTCGTACGTCTTTAGCTCATCGTAATTCCAAGCAAAAACATTTTTATATTGTCTCAAAAGACGAATATATGCTAGTTTTTCTTTAGGGACTAGGCCGATGCCTAGATTAACGTTTTGTGGTTTATCATCGGTTCCTAGGTTTACTAATTCGTAGTTCAGAGTTGGACTGTAGAGCTTTTAATTGGTAGACCATTTAAACCGATTTTTCAAATCGTATAAGTCTTCTAACTTAACCACTGATTTAGGTATAGCATTATCAGTGCTATTTTGTTGTATCTGTCGATCGTGATGGTCTTCGTCAATTATCTGATTGGAGTAGGATCCTTCAGAAGTGAGGAAGTTTACAATATCAGGATCGTCATTGAATACTCTCCAATTTGTAATGTTGTCAGGGATGGATGGTCTAAAGATTAATTCTATTGAGAATCTATCTGGACTAAAATCTTCGGAGGGAATAAGCCTAGAGGCTACGTTAGCCAAAAGGTCTGCGCTTGCGTTTTGGAGTCTCGGGATTGAAGAGATATTAAATGCTGTGAAATGCTCAGCCAGATCTTGTACTAAAGATTGATAGTGTTTTAAATGACCTGATAGGCAATGTATAGTGTACGTACCTATTTGACGATAATCTCAGAGTCTCCGAAGACTTGAAGATACTTGACGTTTAACCCGATTGCTTTGTATAGGCCTTGCACCAAGGCCTCATATTCTGCTGTATTGTTTGTGCAATTGAATTCAAGTCTGCACGTAAGCATGGTCTTGTTTCCTTCTGGACTAATCAGAACGCATCCTGCTCCTGCTCCTTCGTTAGATTTAGAACCATCGAAATATAATTTCCAAAAAAAAGATGTATTTATAGGTTTATCTACAAAATTAACACACTTTGAACTATCAGTTTGGGAAAAAATTTCAACTTAGGACAAAACTGAATTTTCTAAGTAAGGTGATGTGTGAGCATTGAAATTACCGAGAAAAGAATCTACCGAGTAATTGCGTATAATACTGCTTCGTTTTCTCCCTCTAATTCTCTTACTATGTACTTCTGGTGTAACTCTCGTTCAACCTTTATTTGATTAGGTTTACCGTTGTAGGGTAACCATATGTGCGACCAGTCAGTTGCAAAGTATCCATGGAGTTTCTCGGACCAATCCCTGCTAAGAATTAAGCCACAGAATTCTGGGATATCAGCCACTAGAATGTCAATAACCTGACATACCTTCGGGTTAGATGACAATCTTATGGTTACTTGATTAATTTCACCAATCACTTTGACTTGAGATCGATCAAGCTGAACTATGCACACTGCGGATTTTTGTGGTTGGACATTTAACTTAGCACGTATTGATTTGGGTAAAATATTTGATGAAGCACCAGAATCTACCAAACAATTGTGCACATTTTTATTGAAAATTTCGTAAGTGAGAAGAAACGGGGGAGTGTGAGATCTTGATCTTCCTCCAATCAAGGCAATATCATTTGGATCAATCTTATTGATTGTGTTAGTTGGAGGTCTTCCCATGTTGTGGGAAGCTTGAGAGAGTACAGCGGTAGGCAAAGGTACAATAGGCGGCATGTAATTCTTTCATCATTATCTTCTGTTGATGCTTCAATTTTCTCAATTCATAAAGGGTAATATTAGCCCTAGTCTTTTTCATGTCATCAATAATATTGTACTCCATTTCATCCGACACTATCAGTGTTTTTGATGGAGTTGTTTGATCTGCTTGGACTGGGCTAGATTGAGTCGCTTTAGTGGTTGTTTTCTTTGTTTCGATTTTATCTTTTGTTGTAGGGCTTGCGCTCTTTTGTTTAGGGGTAGTTTGGGGAGGATCAAGCTGATTTCTGCTTCCTGTGCTAACCGGAAATACTTCTTGATATTCTTCTTGTGGGAGGATGAAATCCCACATTCCTTGTAATTCCACAACTTCTTCGTCATCGGTCTGCCCTTCAGTGGCACTTTCTTCTTCTTCCTCTTCCTCAGTTTCAGCATTGGAGATGGCATTGGGTGGTTTTGCATCCGTTGAAGGACCTCTTTTAAAAGCTCTGTAGGGCTTTCTTGAAGAAGTTTCTGCTACTTGTTTTTTTATGTCAACCATCTCATTAGACATGGTCTTTAATACTTTCTGCAATCCTTCTGTTAGCGCTTGAAATTTCACCTCAGGCTGAGAAAGGTAAACCTCAAGGCAACATCAAACCACTTAGCCTCGTAGCTAGCCCTACGGGGCAGGAGAGGGCTCTCTCCGGTCTATCTCGATAAAGATCTTCAATGGTCGAGATAACCAATAGGGTAACACTAATTTTAGGCTAGTAAACTGATCAAAAGGGGTTGATTTGGGATTTTTAGAGTTTTTGGTGGCAAATTGAGGGGATGGCAATTTTGGGTGCGGGGATTGGACACAGTTTCTGCAGGGGGTTCTTTGGGGCGAGATAGGATACAGTATTGATGCCTTAGATTGAGGTGAATGGATGGGAAAGGCAGGTGAGGAGCTAAGAAGAGCAAACAATAACTTTGAATTCTCCTTAAACAGTAGAAAACATTGAAATTAAACAAACTTAAAAGCAGAGCATGACTGTCATGAATTCTACTTTAACACTTCATTTGTTTAATGTGCAAAAGGAAAAGAAAGGAAATGATTCACATAACACACTTACAAGTACATAGAGAAACACACCATCAGTACATGTAACCACAAGAATCCAAAAAAGGACTGCAAAACCCTGGTCTTCCTTAGCCAAAAATTGCAGAGATACAGTCAATAATACAATGATAGCTTATCCCTCAAGAGTCCAACCATGAAAATGAGCAAGAAAGTACATAATATAGATCATCTAACCTCTTTCCCTGCCTCCATGGGTCGAGCTCACTATCCTAGGAGCTGTTTCAACCACTTCTAAACTAAGCACTGAAAACTAGGCAGTCAAAACAACTTACCTCTATAAGCTAGGAAACCAATTCATTCATTTAATTTTCACCTTTTTCATGAATGAATCTTCTAGAAGAGGTACATAAGTGTAAAAGTGTCATAAAAGTACATTAATTACATCAAAGAGCATAATAATCCACCCCAAAAAGTCAAACAGGGTCAAACTGCGTTTTTCTGAGCTGTACAGTGAAATTTGGAGAAATTTGCCTGACGGGTCGCGCGCCTCTGCCTGACGGGTCGCGCGCCTTTGGGACCACTTTTGGGGCACTTATAGGTGTCCAAATTGTGCAAGAGTAGGCTTGTTGGAAAGGTATGTGAGTCTGCTTTACCGGGCATAAGCTTCAGAATTTTGTAAACATGCTGCTTTTGTGAGCTTTTGACCTTGAGTGTCGAATCGCCTATTGATATCAGCATCTATTCAGTAATACTCTGAAATCCGCGTCTTTGTTGCATGCGGTATCCGTTTATGAGGACATCTCTTCTCTGTTCTCCGAGCATTGACGCTTTCCTTTTTTCCTTAGATGTTTTCTGCACATTGCTTCATGTTGTTTCCTGTTTTTCATTCCTGCAGTTCACGCAGAGGAAAAGAGTAATGATAATAAATTTTGACACAAAAGCTCTAAGCTCTATGAATGTATAAAATCATGACACCCATAGTGAACTGACTCTTCGAAAAAAAACACAAAACTGTCCTTCATGAATACTTTGGCGTACATTCATTAATTTCTTTTAAGGTGCACGCCCAATTTTTTGGTTTAGGGACAGCTTTTCTTGAATGCTGAGCCGAGGAAAATTTGCGATGGGAGATTTCTGCGACTCGCATCGCATCATCGCGGATCGCATTATCAAGATGTGTCATCACAGAGTTTCCTGATCAGTTTAGCGCAGAATCGCGTTATCGCATTTATTGCAAGATCGCAGATCGCATGTATCGCAAGATTGCAGATCGCATGTATCGCAAGATCGTAGATCGCGTGTATCGCAAGATCGCAGATCGCAGAACACAGATCGTTGCAATTTGTTAAGTTATTGTGTGTTTTTTATGCGATGTTGCGACATGTGATGTCACATATCGGCCATCGGAGATTTCTTAAGATCTTCATTTATGGGCGCTTCTTAATGTATGCGATGCGATGAATTTTTAAGGAGTATAATACAAAAAAAAATTATAATTTTTTTTTGAATTTTTTTACTAAGGGTCCCCACTTGTTTAGTGTTATTGCTAATACTAAAGAAGGAGGGGGTTTGTTGGTGGCCACAACAATGGCGATTCACTTGGAAGAACCAGTTATCTCTGCTTTTCTATTGAATTTTTTAAACTTCCAAAACGGAAAATTTTTCATAAATCTAAACTTTGCTATGGACAGATAGAGTACATTATGCCTTATTCTATCAATGATATTTTGTTTCAACCTCTTTCTATTCTCATTGTTTGCTTCCTCAGTCTTGTCCTTGTATTTATATCAGCCATTACTTGGTCTTGTAAAGATAAAATAAAGTCTTCTCTGTGTGCTAGCTTTAAAATATGCTTGTCTGTCATAGGTAGAGCCTCTGCTGCCAGCAGGCGTTTATAGCCTCGACAGGGTTACCTGTTACCCAGCAATGATCCTTTATCGTGCTTAAGGTTATCTACAACCTTCAAATAAAAAATCCACATTGACACTTTTTCCTTTTTTATTCTTAAAGAACAATGTCTTGGTTTGGTAGCCAAATTATGACACAGTCATTCACTTGATTTACACTTTTGCTGAACAAGTTCGCTCGTGATGAGACCCCTTGTCTTTTGATTTCAACAATCTTGAGTCATTGCCCTGTTTTGATGGACAGTGTTTGGCAAAGTCAGCAAAGTTATAATATTTGTGATCATGATAAGCTGGCTCGTGATGAGACCTCTTATTCTTTGAGATATAGTGTTTCTTGGATTGTCCCTCTGAATGCTGCGATTTTCTTTAACAGGGAGGAAATCATTGTTTTCCTTAAGAAAGCTTTGGACGACAATAATAGAGTTTGAAAACAGCAGTTTTACAAAGAATCTTTATTTCGTTATTGATACCTTTCATTGTGCTAATATAAAACAATTTCTTTGCTAAAGGTTGCTTTCATCAAATTTTTTGAAGTTGAAACTAGTATCATATCTAGGCTAAAGTTTTTAACTGTATCTGTCAATAATAAAGATCAGATTTTCAAAAAATTTCTATTCATACAAGCGAAAAGCTCAAAATCTAAAGGGAATTGGTGTCCTTTCGTGAATACCGGTAGTAACCATTTACAACTGGTTTTATTGTAAAAAAGAAAAGAAAAATAAAGCTATTCTACAAAATAGAAGAATAATCTTCTATGGAAAATATATTTTAAGGATTTTTCCATTAACAGGCAAAGAATCCCTTCTACCTGCTAAATCTTGTAAGACAAATGTTGATGGACCTATGACTTCAACAATCTGAAAAGGACCAAGCCACATCTTTTGAAATTTTGTATGTTTGCCCTTTTCTTCATGAGCCTTATCCCATTTTAAAACTAAATCTCCCATCTGAAAAAATTTTCTGGTCATTATGTTTGAATCAAAAGAGGATTTTATTAGCGCTTGATGATGAGCATGGGTTTTCTTAGCTTGTTCTTGTTGTTCTTCTAATTTAATTATTTCCATTTGTCTTAGTTGTATGGAGGAAGTAGGTACTTCATCAATGTATTGTATTAATGACAAAGAGGGAATGACTAAGTGAGTTGGAAGAACCACTTCTTTCCCATAAACTAAATTAAAGGGGGAAGCGCCGATCGAAGCTTTTTTCATTATTCTATCTGCCCATAAAGCATTTACCAAAGCTTTATGCCAATTCTTTTGGTTCTGATCAACTGTTCTTTTAATAATCATGATTAGGTTTTTATATGTTGACTCAGCTAACCCATTACCTTGCGGATAGTAATTGGCTGAATATTTTAGTTTGAACCCTCTTTTAAGTGCAAACTCAGTCATTTCATTTCCAGAAAAGTATGATGCATTATCAAACATTAAAGCCGTTGGCAATCCAAACCTAGTGATTATAAATTGATCTATGAATTCGATAATATTTTCAGAATTAGTCATCTTGAGAGGAACTGCTTCTACCCATTTAGTAAAATAATCTGTTTCCGTGAGGATGTATCTATGCTACTTAGAAGAGTGAGGAACGATCTCACCTATTATGTCCAAGCCCCACTGACTGAATGGTTGCTCGATCTTTACCGGTTGTAGTGGCAGGGACGACTTCTTTTGTCTTCCAGCAGTAGTTTGGCAGACTTGACATTTCCTCACGTAACTGTGTGAATCTTTGAACAGCTTAGGCCAGTAATATCCTACATGTAAAATTTTATGTGCAGTAGCATCTCCAGCATAGTGTCTGCCTGCTGGTCCATCGTGGAGTTCCTGCAAAACTTTTTCAGCTTCAGTTTTTTCAAGACATCTAAGAAAAACAGAATCATAATTCTTTCTAAAAAGAATATCATTTATGAGCTGATATTGTTTAGCTTTCAATCTCAGAGCTCTTTTCTTAGTGTGATCCAGGTGTGATGGAGCATACTTGTTCTTAAGATAATAAATGATATCAGCATACAATGATTCTGCATCGTTTATGCCTACCTCATACATTTGTATCTCTTCGGATGAAATTTCATAGATTTGCGATGCTCCAGCCAACATTTTGCAGAAGCCTTGACCTCTTATAATGTTTGCTGGTTTGATCTCAAGGTTGTATTCCTGTAAAGCAGTGATCCAATTTTCTCTTTTCTCGCCCATATCCTTCTGTACTAAAAGATTTCTTACCGCTGGAAACGGTACTATGATCTTAGTATGGGTTTTAAGTAAGAAAGGTCTGAAATATTTGACCGCTTTGAAAACAACATAGGCCTGTTTTTCCACGTCTGAATAATTGAGTTCAGCACTGCTTTTTTCTTGATTTGCTTGAGTTAGAATCACAACATATGATTTCTCTAAGGCAAATGTGTATAAAACAAAAGATTCTGAAAATTCGGGGTTGCTAAAGATGGAGCATTAATAATAGCTTGTTTGATCAGGTTGAATGCTTCACGTTCATCTTGACCCCATTTGAAATTTGAATTCCTTTTAATCATGGTTTGCAAAGGAGACACAATTCGTGAAAAATCTGGGACAAATCTCTTTACAAAATTGATTTGACCTAGGAAAGATTGCATGGTTTTTTTATTATGAGGTAGAGATATTTTAGAGATTTCTTTGACTCTGTCAGGATCAATGTGAATACCGGATTTTGACACCATGAATCCTAGAAGCTTTCCTTCACTTAATGCAAAAAAAGATTTCTTTGGGTTAAGTGAAATCCCATACCTTAAACATCGTTGAAAGATTTGTTTTAAATCTTTGAGATGGTCGCTTCGTTTCTTGGAGTACACTGTTATATCATCCAAATAAATTACTACAGATTTATTGACTAAACCCTTAAATGCGATGTCCATGGCTCTTTGAAATGTAGCGTCGGCATTAGTTAAACCAAATGGCATCTTCCGATATGCATATGTGCCCCATTTAGTTCTGAATGTGGTTTTCAACTGATCATCGGGATGCACCAGCACTTGATTATATCCTAAAAATCCGTCCAAGAAAGACATCAGTTCTGAGCCTGCTACTGCCTGTAATATCTGTTCCATAGGTGGAAGAGGAAAATTGTCTTTTGACAGGCTTTGTTAAGATTTTGAAAATTGATACAGATTCTAATATCTCCGTTTTTCTTTCTAACGGGTACCATATTGGAGACCCATTTGGAATGTCTGATGGGGAAAATTATTCTGGCTTTTAATAACTTATTTAGCTCAGTTTTTATCTGATTTTCTAAATTGGGGTGGATCTTTCTCAGTTTCTGTTGGACAAGTTTTTCGTTGTCAATCATAGGAATAGTATGCTGAATGATAGAAGTGTCGTACGTCTTTAGCTCATCGTAATTCCAGGCAAAAACATTTTTATATTGTCTCAAAAGACGAATATATGCTAGTTTTTCTTTAGGGACTAGGCCGATGCCTAGATTAACGTTTTGTGGTTTATCATCGGTTCCTAGGTTTACTAATTCGTAGTTCAGAGTTGGACTGTAGAGCTTTTAATTGGTAGACCATTTAAACCGATTTTTCAAATCGTATAAGTCTTCTAACTTAACCACTGATTTAGGTATAGCATTATCAGTGCTATTTTGTTGTATCTGTTGATCATGATGGTCTTCGTCAATTATCTGATTGGAGTAGGATCCTTCAGAAGTGAGGAAGTTTACAATATCAGGATCGTCATTGAATACTCTCCAATTTGTAATGTTGTCAGGGATGGATGGTCTAAAGATTAATTCTATTGAGAATCTATCTGGACTAAAATCTTCGGAGGGAATAAGCCTAGAGGCTACGTTAGCCAAAAGGTCTGCGCTTGCGTTTTGGAGTCTCGGGATTGAAGAGATATTAAATGCTGTGAAATGCTCAGCCAGATCTTGTACTAAAGATTGATAGTGTTTTAAATGACCTGATAGGCAATGTATAGTGTACGTACCTATTTGACGATAATCTCAGAGTCTCCGAAGACTTGAAGATACTTGACGTTTAACCCGATTGCTTTGTATAGGCCTTGCACCAAGGCCTCATATTCTGCTGTATTGTTTGTGCAATTGAATTCAAGTCTGCACGTAAGCATGGTCTTGTTTCCTTCTGGACTAATCAGAACGCATCCTGCTCCTGCTCCTTCGTTAGATTTAGAACCATCGAAATATAATTTCCAAAAAAAAGATGTATTTATAGGTTTATCTACAAAATTAACACACTTTGAACTATCAGTTTGGGAAAAAATTTCAACTTAGGACAAAACTGAATTTTCTAAGTAAGGTGATGTGTGAGCATTGAAATTACCGAGAAAGAATCTACCGAGTAATTGCCTATAATACTGCTTCGTTTTCTCCCTCTAATTCTCTTACTATGTACTTCTGGTGTAACTCTCGTTCAACCTTTATTTGATTAGGTTTACCGTTGTAGGGTAACCATATGTGCGACTAGTCAGTTGCAAAGTATCCATGGAGTTTCTCGGACCAATCCCTGCTAAGAATTAAGCCACAGAATTCTGGGATATCAGCCACTAGAATGTCAATAACCTGACATACCTTCGGGTTAGATGACAATCTTATGGTTACTTGATTAATTTCACCAATCACTTTGACTTGAGATCGATCAAGCTGAACTATGCACACTGCGGATTTTTGTGGTTGGACATTTAACTTAGCACGTATTGATTTGGGTAAAATATTTGATGAAGCACCAGAATCTACCAAACAATTGTGCACATTTTTATTGAAAATTTCGTAAGTGAGAAGAAACGGGGAGTGTGAGATCTTGATCTTCCTCCAATCAAGGCGATATCATTTGGATCAATCTTATTGATTGTGTTAGTTGGAGGTCTTCCCATGTTGTGGGAAGCTTGAGAGAGTACAGCGGTAGGCAAAGGTACAATAGGCGGCATGTAATTCTTTCATCATTATCTTTTGTTGATGCTTCAATTTGCTCAATTCATAAAGGGTAATATTAGCCCTAGTCTTTTTCATGTCATCAATAATATTGTACTCCATTTCATCCGACACTATCAGTGTTTTTGATGGAGTTGTTTGATCTGCTTGGACTGGGCTAGATTGAGTCGCTTTAGTGGTTGTTTTCTTTGTTTCGATTTTATCTTTTGTTGTAGGGCTTGCGCTCTTTTGTTTAGGGGTAGTTTGGGGAGGATCAAGCTGATTTCTGCTTCCTGTGCTAACCGGAAATACTTCTTGATATTCTTCTTGTGGGAGGATGAAATCCCACATTCCTTGTAATTCCAAAACTTCTTCGTCATCGGTCTGCCCTTCAGTGGCACTTTCTTCTTCTTCCTCTTCCTCAGTTTCAGCATTGGAGATGGCATTGGGTGGTTTTGCATCCGTTGAAGGACCTCTTTTAAAAGCTCTGTAGGGCTTTCTTGAAGAAGTTTCTGCTACTTGTTTTTTTATGTCAACCATCTCATTAGACATGGTCTTTAATACTTTCTGCAATCCTTCTGTTAGCGCTTGAAATTTCACCTCAGGCTGAGAAAGGTAAACCTCAAGGCAACATCAAACCACTTAGCCTCGTAGCTAGCCCTACGGGGCAGGAGAGGGCTCTCTCCGGTCTATCTCGATAAAGATCTTCAATGGTCGAGATAACCAATAGGGTAACACTGATTTTAGGCTAGTAAACTGATCAAAAGGGGTTGATTTGGGATTTTTAGAGTTTTTGGTGGCAAATTGAGGGGATGGCAATTTTGGGTGCGGGGATTAGACACAGTTTCTGCAGGGGGTTCTTTGGGGCGAGATAGGATACAGTATTGATGCCTTAGATTGAGGTGAATGGATGGGAAAGACAGGTGAGGAGCTAAGAAGAGCAAACAATAACTTTGAATTCTCCTTAAACAGTAGAAAACATTGAAATTAAACAAACTTAAAAGCAGAGCATGACTGTCATGAATTCTACTTTAACACTTCATTTGTTTAATGTGCAAAAGGAAAAGAAAGGAAATGATTCACATAACACACTTACAAGTACATAGAGAAACACACCATCAGTACATGTAACCACAAGAATCCAAAAAAGGACTGCAAAACCCTGGTCTTCCTTAGCCAAAAATTGCAGAGATACAGTCAATAATACAATGATAGCTTATCCCTCAAGAGTCCAACCATGAAAATGAGCAAGAAAGTACATAATA
This sequence comes from Pinus tabuliformis, assembly GCA_031772625.1. Lineage (NCBI taxonomy): Eukaryota > Viridiplantae > Streptophyta > Pinopsida > Pinales > Pinaceae > Pinus > Pinus tabuliformis. The sequence goes on from CM062816.1 coordinate 32,747,884, forward strand.
TAGATCATCTAACCTCTTTCCCTGCCTCCATGGGTCGAGCTCACTATCCTAGGAGCTGTTTCAACCACTTCTAAACTAAGCACTGAAAACTAGGCAGTTAAAACAACTTACCTCTATAAGCTAGGAAACCAATTCATTCATTTAATTTTCACCTTTTTCATGAATGAATCTTCTAGAAGAGGTACATAAGTGTAAAAGTGTCATAAAAGTACATTAATTACATCAAAGAGCATAATAATCCACCCCAAAAAGTCAAACAGGGTCAAACTGCGTTTTCTGAGCTGTACAGTGAAATTTGGAGAAATTTGCCTGACGGGTCGCGCGCCTCTGCCTGACGGGTCGCGCGCCTTTGGGACCACTTTTGGGGCACTTATAGGTGTCCAAATTGTGCAAGAGTAGGCTTGTTGGAAAGGTATGTGAGTCTGCTTTCCAACCCAACTGGAATTTTTGAATTTGGTGGTCATTTGCCCCTCCAAAATTGCAATCTCCCAAGACTGCTTTCTGTGTCTCAAAAATGTGGCAGAAAGTCATTTTTTGCTTGTTTTTTGACTTTCTGGAGGCCCAAAACTTCATAAAATCTCAATTCCATTGATGAGCATATGTAACTTCTCATGACAAATCTGGAAATGCTGAGTTTTTGCAAAATGGAGTTGCCAAAATGAAGGGTCGCACGGGGGTGAGACCCGTTAATGGAGAAAACCTGTAAATTGCCTGAAAAAACCAAAATTTACCCAAAATGCTCAAAATTTCATGGGATTTGTGCTGTGGCTGAGCTATTTAGTGCCATGTTCCTTTTGATGTGATGCATTCTCAGCCAGAGGTGGAGTGTTGCTTTCCACTCGAGGTGAAGTGTTGTTTTCTACTCGAGGTGAACCACTCTAAATACACCTGTTGACCTCTTCAGATGCCCTATGCAATGGAAACATGTGTTCATATGGAGCTGACACATTTGGGTATGGTCCACCTTGTTGATAGTCATTAGAAATCCCCCGAGTTGCATTGCCCTTCACCAGCCTTGTGTGTAATGTTTGAAAATTTTGTGGCTGCAAGTAAGCATCCTCTACAACCATCTTAGACCGAGAGTCTTCACGTTTTATATCATCCTGTGATATCCTGGTGTATAAAGAAGGATTCTGGGGCCCAATCACAGCATCCACTTGAGCTGCCATTGGTTCTCTAATTCTGTTATCATTAGATGCAGCACCACCTAGAACTTCACCATCCCTACACGACTTCATGAGACGATAAGCAACACCAACACGATCAAAACTTCCAGATAGTGGTGTTATAAGGAATTCATACCATCTAAAATGACACACAGCAACTTTGTCTCTTTTGAGGAGATAACCAAGAAATGTCTCAAATTCTAATGATTGTTGTCGATTCTGGCCAGCTGCATGAAAATAAACCCGAGGCAACTTTGATAGTGGAAGCATTGCCGCTGGAGTCATCTCCTTAACATGCAAGGCTACAGGTATCTTCACTAGAGAATTGGAGCATGAAACTTGGCTGATTGGCTTTCCATATTTGTACAACATAATAAAGGTATTTGACTCATCTTCTTCGGGGACCTTATTCAAATTCATCAACACCATTCTCATCCTCGATTAAGCAAACCTTGCAAAATTTGGCAATTTGTGGCTCCTTGGCAAATTTGCAGGCAGTTTGATATTGAGGGCGCTGACGGGTTGTGCGCCTCACCCAATGGGTCGCGCGCCACTGACGGGTCGCACCTGTGTAAATTTTGCACTGGAAAAGGCAGCCTGATGGGTCGCGCGCCTCTGACGGGTCGCGCGCTAGGCTCAACGGGTCGCACTTTTGCAGGAGGTTTTTGGAGGCCTTTCCGGTGTCAGAATTGGGTGCAGGATAGCTTGTTGGAAAGGTATTTGAGTCTAATTTCCAACCCAACTAGAATTTTTCAATTTGGAGTTGATTTGACCTGTCAAAAATCAAATCTCCCAAGACTAGTCAAAAAGTGCCAAATGAGGCTGCCTCAAGGAAGAGTGCTGTTGCAGTCAACTTTTGAATGCCTTCCTCAACCCCAAATTTAGCTCATGATAGCTCATTGGAAATATATTTGTGTCTAGTTATCATTTTACCCATCAAGAAAATCATTTGACCAACCAAGCTAGGAGAAAACTTGATTTTCCTAAGGTCACTTCAGAGGTGTCTTTGATTCTCCCGAGGCAACGGAATTCTTGACATTTCTCTCAAACCATGACACCTGTACAAAAAGTGAAAGAGGTTTTTCTTCTTTGGCATGTTTTGGACAAAAACCTCTCTCAGTTTCCAAACTTCATCTTTTATTTCTCTAAAACAGCTTTTGAGTGAAACTTATCCCGATGTGTGAAACAGGGAATTTTGTCGAAATGAAGCGAAATGAAGGGGATAAGGGGCTTCTAAATTCTTGGGGAAATTTTTGGGAGTAGGGAGGGATGTTAGGAAGTAGGGGAAAGTGGAATACCAGAGATTGATTGAGGGGAAGGGGTCCAAAAGGGCAAAACACAGGCCCAACCTAGAAAATTGCCAAGTTGTAGCAAGAAACTAGGGTTTGTGCAAAAATGAGGATTTTGGGGAATCTGAGTGTTGGGAAGTGCTTGATAAGGTACATTAAGGATAGGGGAAGGTGTATGAACATCAGGAAACAAGTTTTGCCAATGATTTGACCGTCCAAGAGAAATTGCCTTCAAAACCCTAGGAGAGGGAAATGAACCTTGCCTAGGCACAACTGAAGCATGAACAAGGTGTAAAATGACTCATTAGACACTGACATGATAATGACAACCCTATGAATGATGATAGACTCAGCTAAATGATGACATAGACTGACATTTGGACAACTTTGGAAGGAGTAAAAGCAAACCCTAGACCTAATTGCTAGTGACCAAATTTTGCTTGAAGACTCACTGAAATGACAAAATTTGACCTTGACACTTCAAAATCACTTTGTAAGAGCACGTTTGATCACTAGAGGAAGGTTGGAAAGACTGACACTAACACCTTCCAAATCGAAAGGGTCTTTTGTTTGTTTCTTCTTGGAGTCTTCCTTGAAGGTGACTTTTTTAGACTTGCGTTCCTCTATCGCGGATCTCTTTTCCAGGGCTATTATGCCTTTCTCTACTGCTATTGCCTCTGTCATGTTTTCAACTAAGGTTGTTTTATTTGCTCTATCCACGAAGATTGCTATGTTTGATGGTAAAGCAGTAATATACCATTCACATCGTACTTCTTCGCTGGGTTGGGAAGCAGTGGGAATTTTGTTGAGAATTTTATTGAACCGTAAATCAAAATCTTTGATAGGTTCTTTAGCTTGGGCCTTAAGATTGGATAGGTCATTGATTAATGTTGTTGTTGATCTGTCATCACCAAACTTGATAAGGAATTGATTCTGGAAGATATCCCAACTTGTTATAGACCCGGAGGGTAATGAAAAATACCATTACCCGGCTGTCCCTTACAGTGTATAGGGAAAAAGCCGAACAACAGCATCTTCGTTAGTAACTCCATTGAGATTGATAGAAAGCATGAAATTGTTTATGTGTTCTTCTGCTAGCATGCCTGCTTCTGGATTGAATTTGGGCAGCCATTTCTCAGGATGGGCCGGTATTTGACTCAAGGGCGCGGGCATTAAAACTGCCCCAGGGTTGTTCCATGGAGACTGGGCCATCGTTGAGCTGCTAGTATAAAAAATTGCAGAAGATGATCTCTGTGGCTGGGAAGATGAGGATACTATGATCGTAGAGGATTGAAGAGGGGTTGTGGGAGTTCCGGTAGACGGATGGATGATGGTTTGGAATGGAGGTGTGGGTGGTTGACTTCGCGGTGAGGTAGTTGAAATGGGCGATGTAGACGAAAGAGTCTCACTGTCAGACTCTTGTGGTGATTTCCTCACTCTTTTCCTGGTGGGAAGAGGCAACTCAGTTGGTTGGATGCCAAATTTTTCACTCTTTAACCCAGTTAGGGGATGAGCAGGATTGTACTGCGAAGTCACACTACTTTAAGATTTATCAGACCTCTGAGGAGAAATGGAAAATCCCTGAAGTTTGTGAATCAGAGATTCAACTCCAGGAGGTTTAATGGTAGATTGGTCTGAAATATCAGGGTGTGTAGTAGCGATTGATACTCGAGCGACTTCTGACTCTGGATTTAAATATACTGGAGAAGTCGGGGGAGATAATGAGGGTGATTTACTCTCAGAGTGGTATTTAGATTTTGATTTAGGTGCCATTCATAGTTCAGGCCCTCCTTCTAGCGCCAAATATGTTGAAGCCCCGAAAATCGGGTCGACAACAAGGGGGATACCCGCCCGGTCCGGACCTTGGTTGGCAACTCCTTATCCGTTTGGTATAGCGGGTCCGACTGGGGATAATGGGACCAGTTTCCCAATCTAAGGGTGTGTGTGTGTGCAGAGTTGGATGATGCTGATCTAAGAGTTCTAATCTAAGCTACTTTAATCTAATTCTATGCTATTGTAATCTAATAAAAACAGCACATCTAATCTATGCTAACCCGGGATGTATTTCTTCTATTATGCGATCTAAATAGATTTCAAATAATAACTGGTAATAAAGATCATTCAACTATCATAAGAATGGAAATCAATTAAGATGAACCACTTTGCATAAAAAGTTAGGCAAAACAGTTGTGAACAACATATCGCATAATAAGTTATTCATATATCAAACATAAATAAATGGCTCCACCGTACAAAAGTGCCAAATGGTAACTCAAACATTCATGCAATAACATATAAACAACTAAAAAACTGTATATCACTTTAAGAATATAAGCAGAAATGGTCAAGAGATAAAAGTACCATTTATGACTGGTCCTACTCATAAGCTTCAAGCAACAATGATTTATCTCTCCTTGTTCTAATGTCTACCAAGAGTACAGAAGTGCAACATCAGTAGCAGATATCAAATGCAAACATCAATAAACCTTGATCCATTCATTCATCAAAACCTCCTCTGAGGGTGCAAAAGTGCATTTTCTGAGGACAAGCTTTTGAAAAATTTCTGGACCCTTCTCTAAATGCATGAGAAGGGTTTAAATACTGCTAACTAAATAACTTAATTACATAAATTTCGGATATGGTTTAAATGACCGCCCTTTATCTAAGCAAACTTATTTCTAAAAATTGAATCTAATTCCTAACTATTTCTGCATTTGCTCCTTAATGTTGCGAGCATTCAACATTCACCTGGGAAGAGTCGGCTGGTTGTTTTTTGCTTTTGCTTGAGCTATGCAAATAGAAATGTCAAGCGCTGGCACCACTTTTTAGTAAACTAGAAGATGTTTTTGGGAATTATCCTTTGGCTGGGTGAATTTACTGCGTATATACTTGGTAACAACCCAAATTTCTCTCAAATTGCTTCTGCTTTTGCTATCTCGGTTTCCGGACTCGTGGATGACTAAGCAAGTTAGGGACTTTGCTTTCTGAACAATTTTCTTAGCGATGCGCGATTAGCGCTAGGCGCTAATCGCGCATCGAAAACTACCTCCGTTCTTTGATCCGAGCCTTTCTGGTGCGTTTTCCGCCTTTAGCGCTTTTTTCTTTACCGGGCATAAGCTTCAGCATTTTGTAAACATGCTGCTTTTGTGAGCTTTTGACCTTGAGTGTCGAATCACCTATTGGTATCAGCATCTATTCAGTAATACTATGAAATCCGTGTCTCTGTTGCATGCGGTATCCGTTTATGAGGACATCTCTTCTATGTTCTCCGAGCATTGACGCTTTCTTTTTTTCCTTAGATGTTTCCTGCACATTGCTTCATGTTGTTTCCTATTTTTCATTCCTGCAGTTCACGCAAAGGAAAAGAGTAATGATAATAAATTTTGACATGAAAGCTCTAAGCTCTACAAATGTATAAAATCATGACACCCATAGTGAATTGACTCTTCGAAAAAAAACACAAAACTATCCTTCATGAATACTTTGGTGTACATTCATTAATTTCTTTTAAGGCGCGCGCCCAATTTTTTGGTTTAGGGACAGCTTTTCTTGAATGCTGAGCCAAGGAAAATTTTTGATGGGTGATTTCTGCGACTCGCATCGCAGCATCGCGGATTGCATTATCAAGATGTGTCATCGCAAAGTTTCCTGATCAGTTTAGCGCAGAATCGCGTTATCACATTTATCGCAAGATCGCAGATCGCATGTATCGCAAGATTGCAGATCGCATGTATCGCAAGATCGCAGATCGTGTGTATCGCAAGATCGCAGATCGCAGATCGTTGCAATTTGTTAAGTTATTGTGTGTTGTTTATGCGATGTTGTGATATGCGATGTCGCATATCGGCCATCGGAGATTTCTTAAGATCTTCATTTATGGGCGCTTCTTAATGTATGCGATGCGATGAATTTTTAAGGAATATAATACAAAAAAAATTTATAATTTTTTTTTGAATTTTTTCACTAAGGGTCCCCACTTGTTTAGTGTTATTGCTAATACTAAAGAAGGAGGGGGGTTGTTGGTGGCCACAACAACTCCACAGATATATATTTTCTTACTGGTTTATGACAACGAGGGGAGAGACCCTGCATGGGCGGTGTGCAGATCATCGGAGAGTCCTTAGACATGTTGATTGCACGAGCGTGCCCAGGGGCACGAAAGTCATCTACCAGCGGTAAGTTACAGATTCCAACAATGAACGATCTGTCATTGCGTGTATTGTTGTTCACGATCATGAGAGCAGCTGGTTCTCAGGCTCAACATGAGGCAACTAAAACACAATTGCGGTTGGCTTTAGATTGCCTCAATCCTACTATGTTTGATTGGGTGGAGGTAGTGTCTCTGAATATGAAGAGGTAGCTGACTAAATGCCAGAGAGGCGAGATGAAGCAGTTCGGGTATGGGTCAATTCTTATATCACTCATGCTAGAGCAGGTACCCATACTTTAGTTACAAGACATGCGAGTAGGGTGGCCTGGACCATGAGAGACCTGAATCACTCAATGGGCCCATGTGATGTCGCAAGGAGGTGGCAGCCAGCCAGTATCATGGGGTCCTGACTTCATGGAGTGGCTACATCGTCAGCAGGTGGTGGTTGAGGATTGGCCTTATGTAGGGACAGATTTCAGGGGAGACCCGAACATGCTGCTTCTACCTGGAGAGCAGTGGGATGAGAGAGGTAACATACTTGGGTTGACCGCCACACTTTTATATTTTAGTTTTTATTTTTTTTGGATTTTAAATGTATATGCCCTAATAATTATGTTCAATTTTGCAGATGTCGGACCTGAGAGACCGGTGGGTCTCGCTCCTATGGCTCGGAGGGAGAACAAAGAGCTTGCCCTGCCACCTCTAGGTGGAGATGCGGAGGAGGAGATAGCCCGGAACTTGGAGGGCTTGACCGAGGGGATCCTTGACTATAGAGGGTTCGAGGAGATCTCGAGACAGTACCAACAACATACCGCGAGTGTGTCGAATAGGACTCATAGACTGCTCGAACGAGTAGTTCGGGCAGTGGTCTGCTATAGAGAGCAGCACCCACAGTAGTCACCTAGGTTTCCTTTTCTGGAGTTTTGAGAGACATGTGTCTCAGATTGTAACTTGAACATATACATTATTTTTTGGACATATACATTATTTTTTGAGCACCTCGGTGCGCAACACATGATATACAGCTACCTATGTTTTATTATTGCGTCTGAATACTTGCATATAATGTTTTTTATAAATTGCGTAAATGTTTGTCTAATACATGATTTGCCAATGCATTAGTTAACATATTTAGCCTTCTAGGAATGTGTTGATATGTGATAAAATCAAAATTTCTTTCTAGTAAGTGAACACGTAAATACAATCTTAAAATTTGAGGGTTTCTGACAGAATAACACCTGTTAAGTTGAAGAACAACAAGTTGAGAGTCCAGATTCACAATCAATGCATGAATATTGAGGTCAACAGCCTCAGCCAATAATTCAATGACGGTGCTATATTCAGTGACATTGTTTGTGGTACACCCTAGACAAACACCTTGAAGGTCTACTAACTCACCATGAGGATCATAGATCACCCATGCCACAGAGGAAAGATTCCAGGTACTGCGATAGGAATCATCAATGAAACCGATATAAGGTCAACAGACATCTGCACAAGAAGTAAAAAAGACATAATAAGTGGCAATAACGCCTACACACCAAGCCAAACATGCACACATTGAAAAACACATTTATGTACACAACAGATGCACGAAAAACTCATGCATAATATTTTTTAAGATAAAGCCCATTCCGGGGCTTATCTAAATCTCCCTCAATGAAAGAACGAGGATTAACAGTCTGGTCGAAGTGAGTTTTCACTCTCTTCTTCTGTGCTTCGATGACTAAAGAAGCAAGTCAATGGGTCTCGTCTAGCCACTCTAGATAAAGAAGACGTTCTTCTATAGGAGTAGTGTTTGGGAGTAATTCGACAGCTAACTTGAGAGAAGGTATTTTGCATTCAATCGGAAGGGTAGCCTCCAGACCATAAACGTGTTGAAACAGTGTGAATCTGGTTGCATCCTTCACTGAGATGTAGTAGGCCCATAAGGCAGAAAACAACATCAAGTGCCAATTAGACTTGTGCATTCCAATGGTATGCTGAAGCATCATAACCAACACCTTGTTGACTGCTTCGACTTGACCATTGGCCTAAGGGCAATAAGGCGTCGAACTATTGTGACGCAAGCCTAACTTGGCCATTAACTCAGTCATCATATGACCATGGAAATGAGAACCGTGATCAGTGACAATAGCCTGAGGGACTCCGAATCGAGTAATCACATGATTGAATAGGAATTGCGTTGTTGTCTTACCGTCATTGGATAATGTAGGCATCGCTTCGGCCCATTTTGTAAAATAATTGACGGCAATGATAATATACCCATGCCCCCCGGCCAAGCGAGGGTTACAGGTCATGAAATCTATGCCCCATTTAGCAAAAGGGCCAATGGTAATGACAGGATGCAAAGGGGATGGTGGCGCACGCATCTTCCATTGGTAAATTTGGCACGCGTGGCAGGAACGGACAGCGAGAATGCAATCCTTAAAAATAGAGGGCCAAAAGTAACCAGCGCGGAGGATTTTTTGGGCAGTGGCATAACCAGACATATGACCACCACAGGTGCCAGAGTGGCAGTCATTAAAGACTCGTTCATCTTCCTTGAATGTTAAACAATGACGGAGAACTGAATCAACACCGATACGGTACAAGGTGTCTCCAACAATACGATAAGGCTGAGAATGGTGACAAATACGTCGTCGAGCATCCTTAGACAAATCGGGACGAAAGGAAGATGTTTGGAGGTAGACAATAATTTTACCGTACCAGGGATTGAGGGTACTGATCAAGAAAAGGGTATCATCTCGAATGCGATCCTCTATCCAAGAGGGTGTGGTAGCAGATGGTAATGAGCAAATCAACTCAGTGAAGATGAGGGACTTCTTAGACTAGGTGGTAGTAAACTCCAAATTGAACTCTTGAAGGATAACGATTGATTTTGAGTACTTGTCCCCCAGTAATTGACGTGACAAGATGTACGTCATCAGGTTGCAATCGAAAATCACACGAAACGTTGGACAGCCTGTACGGCTGCCAAGGTGAGCTTCTTGACATAAGCATATCGAGTCTTAGTGTCAAGGAGGTTGTAGCTAAGATAATAGATAACGTGCTCAGAACCATTATCATCGTCTTGAACCAAAACCATGCCAATACTGCTGTCAGCAGCAACAATATAAAGGGTGTAGTCACGATGGTAGTCGGGTGGACATAATAAGGGAGCAGAAATAAGAAGTGTCTTGAGTTGCTCGAATGACTTTTGGGCAGTGTCATCCCAAACAAAGGGAGTGTCACACTTAAGGAGACATGTATAACCTTTAGCAATCTCAATGTAGTTAGGGATAAAATGACGTAGGAAATTGGCTTTTCCCTGCAAACTTTGCAACTAATGCAAAAAAGCAGGAGGAGGGAGATTCAGTATAGCCTCAACTTTGAGGGGGTTGAGATGAATGCCCTCTTTAGAGATGACAAACCCAAGAAGTCTGTCGGATTCGACATAGAAGACACACTTATGTGGATGAAGACAAATACGATAATGTCGATAGCGAAGAAAAATGCGACGATTTTCTGTAATGAACTAGAACATCGCGACGTCATCGCAGGGGTACATCTGTTCTCTGTGAAGGTCGGATTTTAGGGCTCATCGCAAGTCCTAAATATCTTTCTTGCGACGATAGCTATGAATACATTGTTTCCCCGCGACATCATCTCTGAGTCCCAGTGTTTGACTCACAACGATCCAGATATGGTGAATTAGTTCAAACAGAATGTTTCTGGGTTCTTCTGGAACTGGTTGGGAAGGTGTGGACACATTTGTTTGAGGTATGACACAGAGAAGATGTCGCTCAGGGACTGACTTTATCCAAGATTAGGGGATATGGGGCCAGTGGAAAATTACTGTGTAACAGTAGGCTTAACAAGAAGGTCATGGGGTTGGAATTTGTCATGACCCTAGTGGCATGCATGAGGATGTAATGGCGAATCTTTTGGACAGAGAAAATAATAGCCAAAGCCAACTTCTCTTCATGAGAGTAGTTTACGGGGGGACCTACAAGGTTCTTACTAACGTAATAGATAAAATGTTTGTTGTAATCTACATACTCCTGAATGACGACCCCTGCTACCAAATAGATGGAAGTTGAGATATACAGGATGAAGTACCTTTCGAAGTTAGGTGGACTAGTCATGGTAGCGGAGGTGAGAGCATGTTTCAAGGCATCAAAGGCCTGCTGATCATAATCATCCCAAATAAAGGGAATGTTAGACCTAAGGAACCTAAGAAACCCATGCACGGTGGTGGCATAGTCAGTGTTGGGCGCGGGATCCCCCAAGGCAAGTTTTGGGGCTTAAAGCCCAAATTTTGACTAAATCTGATGTAAAGACTCTGTATTTTCTGGGCGCAGAGCACGAATATTGTAAATGAGTCATAGGGTTGTCCACCCTCATTTTTTTAATGTAATGTCAGCTTTAGAAATCTACCCTAGAGCGATGCTCTAAGTTGTAAATCACCGAATGAATAATGATGGAATAGAAGCATAGATAAGCTCTAAGTGTAGAGTCAAGTATTTGGGTTGTAGAGTAGGAGAAGGCTTCGTAGCTGAGTGCACAGAGGCCTAGTAGTCCACAACTAAGTGCACGGACCCTTGCAGCTAAGTGCGCAGGGTGAGTCGAGTTTGTAACCGATTGGAGAAGTAATAAAGAAGAAGTTATGCATCAATTTTATGTATCTATTTCTTGTTTTTATGTATTGAGTATATTGGGTATGAATTGCATTTTTACTTTTTACATGCACAAACTTATATGATTATGTTGATTAAGAGAATATAAGATAAAATATCTGTTTACGTGAAGTTAACTAACAATTATAAGAAGATATGTAATATCTGCAGTGTAACTTAGGGAAATACCGCAGAATGTTGCCTTAGCAACACGAAAGCACCTCAGTCCCTGGTAGGGGCCGCGCGAAGGAAATTATAACTGATCATGGGTTAGGATAGTGCGTGAAGTGACCTACGTGAATCTATTCACAATTGGACTAAATCGACCCCTTAGATGTCTCAAGGGTGCGGAAACTTGGTTCCAGCATCCCCACATATTGCTACAGGTGAGACCTCAGTCCGCGCTCCATGGGCTGTTACCGAAAGGGCCAGTAGTGTAGGGATTTTTTTGGCTAATGAAATCTGAATCTGGGTTAGGCCCCATCAAGCCAACAAATGGTTCCGTTGTCGGGATCATAATCTGCATAGAGATGTCTAATGTCGCATCAATGGAATGCAACTAAGAAGGAAATTGAAGGGTGGTTGGACAGGAGAATTCACGAATTCGTGGCATAGGAGAATAGGAATACATGACTATCAAAGGAAGAGTGGTTAGACTGCTACCTATACACAGAGATCCATGAAATCTTCTTCGCATCCTTCCCTACTGATTTGTACGAGTGGATCGCGAAGCTAGTAGATAGCCAAGGAAGGTGGACGCTTGATGGTCATATTGTGTGGACCTAGAGTTGGTGCACAAATTAAAAGCATTAGAGGATAAGATCACGTACGTTGTTGATCACTGACTCGATCGGATTATAGGAGGATTCATTACTGAGTTCACGGTAGATACTTCAGTCAGCTTTAGCAAGGTAGAGTGACGCTTTCTCAAAGGACCGCGAGGTAACTACGTAAAGTCTCTGAATACTTGGATTAAAATTCTAATGTGAAAAAAATGGATTATGTAGTTACATTGATATTTGGGGCTACGTAGAGTGGAAAAACCTACATAAATGAAGGGAGTAAGGGACCAGAGAATAGCCCCTAGATTTGCGAGGGGATGAGGAAGATCTCGCGAAGGTCTCTCTGTGAAGTGCAATCCATTGGATAAGGCAGAGAATTCCACGCATACCACCCCCACACACACCACCACCAACTTCACCACCATCACCTCCATCTTCGCCCGTACCACCTTTCCCACCACCACGATTCAATATGGAAGCCACGATAAAGTTTCCAGTATTCAAGGGATTGGGAAATGAAGACCCGGGCAAATTTTGGTTCATGGTAAAAGCTGTATGGGAAGTGCAGGGAGTTACAGATGACAATATAAAGAAAGCAACATTGGTTAGCACCCGATAGGATCGCGCACTGACCTGGTACATTAAGCGCTCAAGTGATAATCTGAATGTTGGAATTGTGGATATCCAAACTGTGCTAAATAAGGAATTTAGCAGGTTGAAGTCAGAGGCGCAGTCGATCATTGGGTTCAAAGAGATCACAATTCTATCAGGCGAGACTCCTTAGGAGCTGGATCAGAGGCTAAAGTGTACAATTCACAAAGCTAATATAACTTTGACAAATGGACAACACGTGAATGGTTTGTAGCATCGTTATCACCGCATTTGAGGAACACGTTGTCGTAGCAGAGGTTAGCGACTTGGGCAGAGGCCTTAGAGAGCGTGATGAGGCTTCATGAGACCCCAATTTAGGATCCTAACTTGGGAGTTCAGCAGATCCACTTGCATTTGAAAAACTTATCCCTTGAGATGCAGAGTCTGAAACAGAACAGGACAACTCGACTAGAAGTGCGCAAAGAGGTATGGTGTGTTAAATGTAAGGGTTAGGGTCATGACAAATACCACTACCCCGTGTTCGAAAATTACCTCACGGGAGGAGGATCGATGCCATTAAGGCTGAAAGTGCAAGCAGGACTGAGCACGGTGCCTGCTTTGTGGTGCACGATTTGTCAAATAGGAGGAAAGCATGTTATAGACAACTGCCATTTGTTGTAGAAGTACACGCAGAATTCACAACAGTTGTTTTGTAATTTCTGTAGATCGGTGGGACATGACAGGCACACTTGTAGAAACTATGAGTTGATGATGGATAGAACTCCCACCTACAGGGTTTAGGTCAAAACGCGGCCCCTAGACCAGGGTGCAGGGATGGTGCAAACCAGATTTCAGGGGCGCAGACGAGGCCGAGGTGGAGGAGGACCTAGAAGAGGTCGCAGACAACTGATACGATACAATTGTGGAGGGCTAGGACATTATGCCCGCGATTGTACGAATCCAATGCATCCATCATGTCTATATTGTACCTTGTTTGATCATGAGATGAAAGATTGTCCTACACTGATAGCTAGGATATGCGACAAGGGAGTGCTACCACCTCCCCCAAATCAGAACCTGTAGATGATGAGGTCTGAGCCATGCGAGGAAGATCCAAATGTGAACGTTGTGCTCTGAAGTGGAATTACGACGGGAGATGACAAAGGCAAACAACTCGAAGATAGTACTTGGGTTCGGAAAGCTCTGGTGAAAGAAGCAGAGTTTGATTTGGAGCATGCTCGAGAAACCTTTATGGAAGCTAAGAAGAGCTTCGCTGATGCCTCCACTTCAGGAAGCAAAGATAGACGGAGTTGGAAATGGACCCATCTATGCTCATGATGTTCCTGGAAACATGCATGAAGCTATTGCATGATAGTAAGGCTGTCAAAGGATTGCAAGAACTCATTAACAGGTGCGCTGGGACTGCGCCAGGAGAACTACGCGTAGTTCGAAAGATTGGAAAGCATAAGACAAGAATGGGGAGAGAAATGAGGTTAACCGTGCAAATCGGAGAATATGAGATGGACCAAGTAATTCTGGGTTTAGGATCGAATGCGAATGTTCTGCTAAAGCAAACATGGGAGCGCATGGGGTTGCCAATGCTACAGTGGTCTCCTATTCAACTGCGAATGGTGAACCAACAGAAGATAATACCCTTGGGACAATTGCAGGGAATCACAGTGGATATTGAGGGAGCGAGCGCGCTAGTAGACTTTGAGGTGATAGAGATTGTTGATGACAGAAATCCATACCCCATACTCTTAGGAATCTATTGGGCCACTGACATGAATGGGGTGATCAATCTGAAGAAGTGCAAGATGATTTTTGAGAAGAAGTCTCTGTGCGTAGTGATACCCTTGGACCCTTCTAAGGGATCGCGCTATACAAAACCAGTGTGTGACTATGAAAGTGACGATGATTTGGACTATATCTACAAGATAACCGCGCGAGAGAAAGACTGGGTAAATCCCACCGTGGATGGACGAATTTCATGGGAGCGCAAAATCTCCTGTACTTCAAATTCAGATGAGGAGATAGAACGATGGTAGAAATGGTTACACAAAGTAACCACGCTTAATTGTAATATGATGACAAGATCACTGCGTTGCATATTGACGGAAGTGAGAGATCTACCTACTTATGATGGGTTAAGTGAGGTAGATACTTTCTTGGATAAGTTTGAAAGGGAGGTGCCAGAAAAGCAACATTTCCAGGCCTTGAACTCGGTACTGCGTGCTATGCCCACGAGGTGGTGGGGTACGCGCAAAGGAAGCTTTGAATACTGGTGCGCATGTAGAAGAATTATGCACATATATTTTGGGAAGCCTAGAATGCGATTGACAGATAAATACAATCGTTGGGATGGTCCGCGCGTGCATCTGTCCAGGTGGGTATACGAATATGGAAAACAACCTATGCAGATGCACAAGAACTTCATGTTGGGAGATACGCTCAATAAGCATGTGTTGGGGGGGAAATGCGAGAACGGTTCCTCAAGTTGGAACGAGAGAGTGTGGAGAGAATGAGCACGCAGAAGGTTATCCACATGGAAGCATTTAACGAGGTGTGAGAATCACTAAACAAGGTATGTAAGGCGCAACGAAGTGATTGGGACCTACATGTACCAGCAACACTATGGGCTTATAGGGCGATGTGCAAGAAACTGATGGGAAATACACCTTCTAGGCTGGTTTATGGAGCGAACACTGGAATATTGATGAAGTATATCATGCCTAGTCCACACATACTAGTGCCCATGGATATGATGGATCGCGGAGCCTTGGAAGAAGGGATCGCGCAGTTGGAAGAGATCAAAGAAGAAGGCTTGGGACCGGATGAAGAGATCCACTAGAGTGATCTTAGGCTCTAAGAACTCATGAATGAGAGAGTTCGGTTAAGGGAGAAAAGTGCCATGGCGATAGATGAAGTCAAGAAGCTTGAGGATGGAATAAAGAAGGACTTTCTTGATAAAAAGACCGTGGTGATAGAAAAAAATGAGCTCGATTACGTTGACGAACTTGGGGATTACCACCAAGAGTTGATCAATTTGATGCCTTGGATTGGACCATATGTTATTAAGGAGACCTCAGATGGGGGCGCGACATGGTTGGTGAAGTCAAAAGGCAAACTCACTCTAGGAAAAGTAAACGGTAGTCGGTTGAAGCCATATACAGGTGGCGCGACAACCTGACTAGCTGTGGGAAGCACAATCTTAGCACTCCAGGTAGTTGAAAGGAGGCGCGCGGGACTATAAAATACTATGCCCGGGAGCTGCGTGATGTCAGGGCTACGCACATGAGTGAAGTGTCACAGGGTCCATGACTGCGCAAGGGTAGCTGCACTGCCATGTGGGTTGGCTGGAAAGTGACAGTTATAGTCACTATTCACGATGTGATGCTTGGATTACAACCAAATGGAGTGGGTGGAAGGCATTTAAGGCGAGCTTTATGGGCTAGATTTGGGAAAATCTACCGCCAAGGGAGCATTAATGGAACGAATTTGGTGGGAACGATCGAATTCAAATTCAAAAGGCACTATAAATTGCAAAGGGCTGCCTAGCAAACAACACTTGGCCATTTGAGAATTAAGTTGTCATGCGTCGAGATATTTCTGAACCCAGACCTGTTTGTCCTATTGAATTTGAAGGTGTTGTTTTAGCACCTACCTGAGCAGCTGAGATATTTGTGGAACAGTAAGATGGCAACATCTGAAGAAACCAGGGATATAAAAGAGATGATCGCTGAAGAGGCTGCGTAGGCCATGATAGTAGGGGATGCCCCTGAGAGTGCCGAGATAGTCGCGGAAATCCCTAAATCATTATGCACGCCGAGACCCAAGAAAGATAAGCAGCCCATGGTTCCGATGCGCGTGTCCCCTCGAAACCTGCTGAGAAATAAACTAACCATGGAAGAAAAGGGGAAAGCGGTTAATTTGGAAACCGATGACGAGGAGGAAGACCTTGACGAAATCCTGGTTGAAGAAGAGGAGGACGAAGAAATGGAAGAAGAAACCGAGGGCAAGGAACTTCTAACCAGGCTGCCCGTGTATGTTCCTCTACGGAAGGGGAAGGAAAAGGTGCCCAAGGACCTAGATGAGAGCAAGAGCTCTCTGTAGACTCTGCTGCTACCCAATGATATTGTGCTTGATGGAGCGCACTTGGGATGGGTGTCAGGTCTAAAGTTTGAAGATTGGGATCTTTCGGACCACAAGAAATTCCCACACTTGGCAGCCACGCAGCTCACGAGGCCGAAGTAAAACACCGCAGCAAGAGTCATAGAGTTGGAGTCGCACAAGTGGTTGCGCGGAGTAGAGAAAGCAGGGTTGTTAAACCTGCTCTGGGTGCCGCATTACCATCACGCCCCAATAACTATCTTCGTCATTAGGAAACTGCTTTGCTTGGTGCATGATGGGTGTTTATGGCTGGAGGAGCCCATCCCTATCATGGACCACCTCATTCATAGAATTACCCGACTCCCTTGCAAAGGGGAGAACCCAGCGGATATTTCAGAGGTTAAAAGCAACAATTTGAACATCACGGAAGCCATGAAGAAAAAATTCAAGCTGGAGAAGAAGAAACGGGGGTACGCGATATCCAATATCAACAACGCTGCGGTCTGAGTTGTGACGCAGATACTAGCTGGGAAGGTTATGCAGAAGTGTCATGCGGTTGAGGTGCCCATGCCAGAGCTTGCACTTGCCGTGCAGTGCACAGAAGGGGTCCAGTTTAACTGGTTAGAGTACTTGTGCAAGGAGTTCCTGGAGAATTGCCATAAGGCACAGGAACAAGGGAAGACTCTCCATTATGCATGGCTTCTGTTGTCCATAGTGCTAGTGGCCTTGGAATTTCCTGAGTATAGCTAGTTCCCCACAATTGTGCAGGATCTTCTAGAGGCAGCGAAGTACGCCTCACTGTGGGAAACCAAATACGTGCAGAGGATCCGAGACAGTAAGATATTCTAGGTGTTCATGGAGATGAACATTAGAATGGGGATTAACCGCAAGACGCGGTTATTACCCACTATCTATAATAGTCTACAAAGCTTCATAGAGTTCAAGGAGGACTTCCATCATGTCTGTATTAGGGCGCACAAGGACCCTGCAAAGAAGTGGAACGAGCTCCCATAGTTGGCCACGGACGATGTCATATTCACCGTACTTGAGTTGTGGCCACCAGGGTGGCACGCTCCAACCATCTTTGCATTGGAAATGGAGAAGTCTGCTGCACAAAGAAAGAAGGAGGAGGCAAAACTGCGGATGGCACAGATGGTGGAGAAGAGAAGAAAAGAGATAGCAACAACAAAGGTGTAGGAGGCGAGGGATGCTGCGAAGGCAGCAGCAAAACAATAGAAAGCAACAGTTGAACAACAACAGGCAACAGAGAAGGAATGCGAGGGCCATAAGTCACCTTCACTTGAGGAAGAGCCCCAGATAGAGGAAGGTGGTGCGGGCCCACAGACAGCATCTACATAGTTGAAGAACCAATGCACGAGAGAGAAGGTGGGGCTGCAAAAGAAGTCAAAAGCCTTGAAGACTTCTTTTGACCTGATCACCCTCACAGAGGGGGATCTGCATGACATAGGGGAGATGGTGTGTAACGTCACCGCAGAGGCCCTTCAGTAGTTCATGGAGGAAATTTAGATGGTATTGGGGGCCCTCCAGGCACAAATACAGGAGTTTCAAGTGCACACTCCTCAGGTTGGAAGTCTGTCGACCAGCCTCACAGTAGGAACGGCCGCGACTGAGGAAATGCTGCGCACTCGCATGACCAACACCATAGTGCTGCCAGAGGGGGCACTGGTTACAGAAAATGAGGTCGACAGGCCTACGGTTAGTGCATTGAAGGGAGTCGGGATCAACATGGTTGCGCTCCCTCGGGAGATACTCTATGTCCAGCAGGATGGAGTGACTGCAAAACTACGGGCTAGGGAAGGCCGCGTGCATAGTTGTTGAGTGAGTAGCGAATTAACATGGAACAACTAAGCCTGAAGTGCGACAAGGTCATAACATAGAATAGGCAGCTAGTGCAGGTGGTTGAAGAATCCTGCCAGATGGTCCCTAAGTTGGCCATCCCAATAGAAGCATCGGCAGAGGAGCGCATCTGGAGGCTAGCAACAGGGGTGCGCGAGGTGCGAGAAGAAATGGCTAAGGTTCATATGGAGCTGAACCTTTAGATAGCTGAGCTGTAGTTAAAGGCGCAGCCTTCAACTCCACCAGAGGTGAGGGAACAACGTGCCAATGCCATCACAATGGGAACAGAGGAGATCAACAGTGCAGTGAAGGACTGCACCAAACTTTTGGAATAGTCATTTGAGGTCCTCACCACTCTGCAGGAGGACCCGAACATACAATGCTTAGAAACAGAGGCGCGTGAGATGTAACAAAAATATGATGATATAAAAGGGACTGTGTAAACGGTGGCCCTTACACAGAGGCTCACGAGGATGTAACAGGAAAAAGTGCTTAAGGAGCAGGTAGACGCAGCACGACATAAGGAAATAGTTTTGAAGGTGCGCGTCTAACCATGGATCGATGAGGCCTTCGTCATTACAGCCTCGATCGAAGCCAAGCTCGCGCAAATGAAAGGAATGCAGGAGCATACACAAGGTTGCAGTTCGGGTACTCTGGTTTCTGTACAATGCGTGCAGGAGGTACAAAAGGTAGCTTCTCAGTGTGCTACCGATCTTGTAGAAGTTCGGGCAGAGTTGGGAGGTCTCCATGTGAAGATCTCCGCATCGACAGAGTGACTCGAGGGCAAGTCACGGTGTTTGTGTTGGGGACCTGATGGGCACGGGATCCTCCGAAGCAAGTTTTGGGGCTTAAAGTCCAAATTTTGACTAAATCCGATGTAAAGACTCCGCATTTTGTGGGTGCGGAGCGCAAAGATTGTAAATGAGTCATATGGTTTTCTGCCCTCATTTTTTTAATGTAATGTCGACTTTATAGATCTACCCATGGTTTGCAGACCATAGGATTGTATAAATAGAGTGAGGCTCTAAGTTGTAAATCACTGAATGGATAATGATGGAATAGAAGAATAATAGAAGTCCTAAGTGTAGAGTCGAGTCTTTGGGTCGTAGAGTAGGAGAAGGCTCGTAGCTAAGCACACAGAGGCCTAGTAGTCCGCAGCTAAGTGTGCGGACCCCTGTAGCTGAGTGCGCAGGATGAGTCGAGTCTATAACCGATTGGAGAAGTAATAAAGAAGAAGTTTTGCATAAATTTTGTGTATCTATTTCCTGTTTTTATGCATTGAGTATATTGGGTATGAATTGCATTTTTACTGTTTACATGCGTGAACTTATATGATTATGTTTATTAAGAGAATATAAGATAAGATATCTATTTACATGAAGTTAACTAACAGTTATAAGAAGATAACTAAGATCCTCGGTGTAACTTAGGGAAAGAGCGCCGAACGCTGCCTTAGCAGCACGAAAGCACCTCAGTCCTTAGTAGGGGCTACACGAAGTCAATTATAACTGATCGCGAAGGGATCGTGGGTCAGGACAGTGCGCGAAGTGACCTGCATGAAGCTATTCACAGTTGGACTAAATCGACCCCTCAGACATCTCAAGGGTGCAGAAACTTGGTTCCAACATCCACCCATACTACTTCAGGTGAGACCTCAGTCCATGCTTCGCGGTCTGTTGCTGAAGGGGCCAGTAGTGTAGGGATTTGTTTGGCTAATTAACTCCAAACTTGGGTCAGGCCCCCTCAAGCCAATAGTCAGGGACGAACCTATGAAGGAAGTTGGCTTTACCTTGAAGCCTTTGTAACTGGTGCAAGGTATGGGGAGGTAGTAGTTCAATAATGGCTTGAATTTTGAGAGGATAAAGTGTAATATTGTCCTTGGACACAATGAAGCCCAATAGACAGTCAATGGGAACCCAAAAGACACATTTTAACGGGTTAAGGCAGATATTATACTTGCGACATCAGAGGAAGATTGTACGCAAATCATGAATGTGTTGTGCGCTACACCAAGAACGAGTAGTGAGTTCATCAAGGTAAGTAAGGATAATATGAGCCAAGTCAACGAAACAATAATACATGTCCTGCTAGAAAGTGGCTCCTGTGTTCTTTAGGATGAAATACATGACCCTATAAGCAAAGGTTTCACATAGACTGATGAATGTGGTTTTAAGCTGATCGACTGGTCGAATATTGATTTGATTGTATCTGGAGAATCTATCCATAAAGGATAGAACCGCATGCCCCTCATACTCGTCAATGATCTTATCAATGAAGGGTGTGCGAAAATTGTCTTTGGGATAAGCTTTGTTTAGGTTTTGAAATTTGGTGCAGACACAATGATTCCTTGTTTCTTAAGAATGGGAAATGGGTTTGACATGTTAGAGCCTAGATCAAGCTCAGGCTGAAGGGAGGCAATCTTAGGATAACCACAAACCAAGATTAACCTGGTAGCTAGCCCTACGAGGTCAGGATAGGGCTCTCTCCTTGTCAATCTCAGTTGAGATGACTAAATTAAATATGGATTTTAGGCTAGGTATAGTATCTCTATGGTATTTTGGTTGATTTTGAAGGTTTTTTTGCTGGATCAAATGGAGTAGGCAGCTTTAGGTCTGGGAAATCAAGTCAGAAATGCAGGGTGTTCTGTGGAGTGAGGTAGGTAGGCGTTTTAGCACTTGGAAGTGAGTGAGATGGTAGGTCTAAGACTGGTGAGGAGCTGAGAAGGGCATGCAAGGATCATGAGTCCTCTTTAGACAGCTGAAAACATCAAAAACTAAATGTATTCCCAAGGCAGAGCACTGTTACCAATGTATTCTACCTATCTATCTTGATTTCATTTAGTTAAGAAGAATGAAATAGATTTTGGCACATATAACACATGAGAAAAACTAATGACAGAAGGAGAAACAATGAAAAAACACATTACCACAAGAATCCCACAAAAATAGTTGCAAATCATGGTTTATTTCCTTCCCAAACTGTTGTAGAGATGTACAATGTACCTCAAAACATCACAAGAGTCTAACCTTTGCTAATTACTGAAAAAATACATAATATAGACATCAAACCACCTATGCTAGCCATCAGGGGTCGAATCCATGAGAAGAGGGGTGGTTTCAACCATTTCTAAACTAGGAACAGGAATACAGGCAGTGGAACAACTTTCCTCTATAACCATGGAAACTGATTCATTTACCCCTCAACCACCTCAAAATGATGAATCTACCCTCTAAGGTCATTTTGCAATTACATTTACATAGCATAACATCATTTACAATCATAAATTCATCCATGATGAGAGAAAAATTCAATTTGTGAAATAACTAGGCGAAAACTGGATTTTTGAGCAAAACTGGCAAAATTTATCCTATGCACAGTGCTACTATCCTATGCGCAACGCTACTATCCTATGCGCAGTGCCGCTTCAGACCAAGTTTTGGAGGCCTTTCCCTTGACCAAATTGAGCTCAAGATTTGCAAAGTTCTGCCTGTCGATTTATGGTCATTATTGGGATTGAAATCCCTGCGACATAGTATATATTAAACCAAATTGAAAAAGAAACTATGGTGAAACCAGATATAATAACAATCCAAATGTTGCCAACCATATTAACTTTAGACCTTATGGTATTAGATTAAATGTGAACCAAATAATTACAAGAAGTGTTTCCAATAACATAACAACGTTATAATTAGAAATCCTTTTTGGGCCATTATTGGGATTGAAATCCATAAGGCATAGTATATTACAAACCAGAAATTGGAAAAGAAACTATATGGTGGAAGAGAATAACTTGAATGGAAGAGAGAACCAAAATGTATTGATAAGTATGGTTATGTTTATTGAAAGAAAAATTTATAAAAAAAATCCTATGAACAAATTAAAAGTGCCCTTGTGCATGTTTTAGAATTGAGGTTTTAAATGAGCCAACTAAAATATGGGTAAATATAACCTAGGAAGTCTGGTTTCATAATATCAAATGAAAGATTTATAATATCCGAAGTATATGTCCAAATTTAATAATGTGGAGTAAATTTTTTTAAATTTAATAATGTGGAGTAAATTTGTTTCGGTGAAAAAGTGTATGGGTAAATATAACATAAAAAGTCTGGTTTTATAATACCAAATAAAAGACTTATAATATTCCAAGTATATGTCCAAATTTAATAATATGGAGTATTTTCCTTTTTTTTTGGGTGAAAATATGTATGTTAAGGTATGACTCTATGCACATATTATATAGATATTATCGGGGAATATCTCAAAAGATGTTATTTTTACACTGGCAAAATGATGCCAAGTACTTTTTCAAATTTACTTTTTCATGTTTCATTTTTGTCTTTAATCTGTTAAATTAATAATTTAAAGAAATTTAGAATAATTTTCATGAAATCTTTTAATAAATCTTTATTTTTTGAACTAGTATTTTTGTTATATATATATATATATATATATATAAACTCAATTTATAATATCTTTTTTCATACTTTACCGAGAGTAATTTTTCATTACTCACAAATCCTCCTATAGTTAATCTAATAAATATCACCATCTCTTATCCAATTTAGTACATTAGTCTAATTATCTGAAATCACTCTCAAAAGAATAATTATTAGAGTGTCATGATTTAACCTATTTTGTTTTTAAAGGAAACGATTTTTTATAATCCTTAATTTTTATTCTTCAAATTTTCATCCTCCAAAGTCTTTCTTAAATATTTATTACCTTACAAAGTGTTAATTTTTTTAATGTGATTGGGAACAATTCAATTTTTGGCATTTGAGTAATAATCATAATTTCTTTTGTAGAGAACATCCAAGTCAAGAGGGATGTCCCTAGATCTTCACTACAAAGACCATAGGCCATTCAATATAGGCAATGAGTAATCCTTTGAGTAGTAGGACTCCGTTGAGAGTCTTAACTTTTCTTATCCAATGGGTTTTGTAGTAGGATTTTCTATTTTCATTTTTATAAGTTTTGTAAGAGGAACTAGGCTCCATGGCTTTTGTTGTGCAATAGGTAGATACATTTAAAAACATGTAACAATATTATTAATTATGAAAATTCACTTTCACTTTATAACGTGCCTCTTAGTATGTGAATAAGGTTTGTTACAATATTCTAATTTACCACATGCCCAAAAAATCAAACCTAACTCATTTCATATGACACTTGTTCATATAGACTTATTTTAATTAATAAATTTAAGGCTTTGTTTCAATACCATAGTATACCACATATCCAAAAAACCATATAACTCATTTCATATGACACTTGTTCATATGGACTTTTCTTAATTAATAAATTTAAAGCTTTGTTTCAATACCATAGTATACCACATGTCCAAAAAAATCATATAACTCATTTCATATGACAATTTTAATATTATTTTAAAAATAATCTCTACTGTACAAAATAAAATATATCAAATTTTTAAAAATACTATTTTAAAATAAACATAATTATTATAAAATAGAAATACCAAAATTTTGTCGGATAAGAAATTGATAATCTCAAACATAATAGATACTGAATAACATGATCCATCAACGTTGAATTACACAATCTAAAACATCTTTATAAATATGCCACATACCAACAAAACCAACCAAATAACAGTCCCATATATGCCCGATACAGATATAATTAACCAGATAACAATAACATCTTAAACATGCTAGATAACATAACAGATACCAACCAGATAACATAACAGTTACAAATATACCCCATTTATTGTCTTCACGAACCACTGGATAAGAGTAAGTAAATGCACCCCATTTAGTTAGGTTAATAATTTTTATCTGGACAGAGGATCTTGCGGCGATCGGTGAGATGCAGAGTGCAGCCAGGATATGGAGCAAGACAACAATTCGTGCATGCACCTTGTAGAAGGTGTTCGTCTCCTGTCTCCGGGCAAGTCACGTACGACACTTGTTCGCAATAATAAGGACATACTATCATTCATACCAACAACGAATGCAGTCAGACATTGCCCAGTAAGGGATTCTAATCTATTTATTCAATTCAATTCAATTCACCAAAGTGTATAAGCAAAAGGAGACGCTCACTTTTATCATCAGGTTGCTGTGCATTGACACATATTGTTAGAAGCATAACACCTGTTCATACAGCGTCACCAACCACGTCAGGATCAGAGGAACGCTAATGTTGCTGGCCTCATCTATATTTATATTTTATCACTAGAGAAATTGAATACAAACTGGTTATAAGAACCTTGGACAGACATACCTACTGAAAGCCACAGAATTTGCATAGCAACATTAATGTTTCGTGTAAACGCCATGATGCGATGATCCCTGTTACCTCTCCTACTCTCTAAAGCTTAAGCTTCAGATCGTAGATTGATACATAGAGATATAGCCCGAACATATATATTTATACGTACTCTGAATGCCCAGTATATTCTATATTCCAATCTTTATTGCAATGTGAAGTATATCGTATATTCAAACCCAAAAACTATGAATCATGGATATGGATGTCACCACCGGTTATCACGTTCGGAAACAGATGGGTGTTTTAATTACACCCAAAGTGTACCTATGATGGGTTTAGCTAAACCGATTCAACCAATAGTAGAGGCTTCATTTCGTCTTCGATCCAATAATTTTTTAACACATGGAAAAACACAATAATTATAAAGTTGGGTGAATATTCAAAAAAATGGTAAAAACACAAAAGTTAAAAAGTTTTAACAATATCTAATCTTTTTCCAAAACTATGTAATGACATCTATGATTTTAGAAATTACATCCAAAAAGATCCACTGTAAATTATGGAAATAACATCATTTGTAATACCTAACTATACTCAACAAAACCAATAAATCCAGAACATCAAAACAAAAAGGAAATTTTACTCTATATATGCTTTTTCCACAGAGTGATGCTTTAATAAAAGTTTACAGTATGACCCTTAATTTTTTATATCCAAACAAAGGCAATTAAAAGCTTAATATTTTTTTATATTTAAAATATAAATTACACAAAATTGAGATGAAAATATTCTAACAAAATATTGTATTCCAATGCACCAATTAAAATTAAGAAGTTACAAGTTTTTAAATGATAAACGGAATATATATATATATATATATATATATATAAAAGAAATAAAAGGAAAAATAAATATCACTATTCTCGATTTTTGGTATCCAAACAAAGTTAATTAAGAGTTTAAATTTTTTTTAATATTTAAAATATAAGTTATATGAAATTCTGATGAAGACACTCTAACAAAATATTGTATTCCAACAAGTCAATTAACAATAACAACTTACAAGTCTTCCTATGATGGGTTTCTCTCAACAAATTCAACCACTAGTAGAGGAGTAACCTCTGTCCAACATTTTTTGAACACTTGGAAAAACACTTTTTTGAACACTTGGAAAAACACAACAATTAGAAAGTTCGGTGAAAACCAAAAAATTATAAAGTTTGATAAAACTAAAAAAATAGAAAGTTTTAGCAATGTGCAATCTTTTTCTAAAACTATGTAATGACATTGATGATTTTGGAAATTACATCAAAAAAGATTCATTGGAGATTTTGGAAATTATATGATGAGTAATATCTAAGAGTACTAAAGAAAATTAAAAAAAAAACATAACATCCAAAAGGAAATTTTACTCTACACATGTTTTTTTCCATAGAGTGATGATTTAATAAAGCTTTATTGTATGTCTTGATTTTTGATATCCAAACAAACTCAATTAAAATTTTAATATTTAAAAAATAAGTTACAAAAAATTGACATGAAGACATTGTAACAAAATATTGTATTCCAATGAACCAATTAACATTAAGAAGTTACAAGCCTTTAAATGATATATGGAAAAAATTATATATACATTAAGTAATAAAAGGAAAAATAAAGGCTCTTACTCTTGATTTTTCATATCCAAACAAACCCAGCTAAGAGTTTAATATATTTTTTAATATTTAAAATATAAGTTACATGAAATTGAGATAAAGACACTGTAACAAAATATTGTATTCCAATGAACTAATTAACAATAAGAAGTTAGAAGCCTTTAGTCCACTCTAAAATAATATTTAATTTCTTGTTATTGAATATTTTAGTAATTTATTATAATTGAGTAAATTAAATATGTGATGTTTAAGTTTTCATTAATAAATATATTACAAAATTAAGAAAAATAATTGAATTTTTGAAATATTAAATAGTTTAAGAGAATTAATTGAAGTTTTGAAATATGTCATGTTTAAATTATTATTATTAAATATGTTATAAATTAATTTAAGAAAATTAATAGAAGTTATGAAATATTTGATGTTTAAGTTTTTATCATTAAATATATTATTTTATATTCATTTTTCATATATCTGATGATGATGGTGGTGGTGGTTAACGTCCATTGAGACCAAACTTTGGTCTATTGGACCTAAAGAAACGAATTATTTAGTTTGATTTAAGATTTTATTCCTATGCTCAAAAAGCTTGGAGAGAAGCCTCCCAAGCTCACTGTAATTTTGACATCGTAAAAGGACCAAACTTTGGTCTATCAGACCTAAAGAAACGAATTATTCAGTTTGATTTAAGATTTTATTCCTATGCTCAAAAATCCTGGAGAGAAGCCTCCCGAGCTCACTGTAATCGTAAAAGGCTAGGAAGGTCAGTGTTGCAACAAATATTTTGAAACAGAGATCTAATGTGGTTGTATGCCGGGCACTCTAAGAGGAAGTGACTTTTATCCTCATTCTCGCGGAGATAGGAAAACCTTTCCATCCATGGTGTTTTAGGAACTACCCAATGGCCCGATTCACTATCGAGCTCACCAGAGTTCCTTCTAATCTTGGCTATATTAATTTTCTTCTTTGAGCTAGTTAAAACAGAGAGATACTTTTGATCTTCTAGGGTAGGGTTGATGACCTCCTTATCATATCTTAATTTTCTTTTAGATGCTAAATCTTTCTCACACCACATTTTTTTCTTTGAACTTAGAAGTAACAATATTTTTAATGTTACTCAACATTCTCGTCGATCTCCCATTGGTTTAACGAGGCTCTGGTGTCTTTATACCAACCTTATATATATATATATATATATAATTTATTAATTTAAATCTCAACTAATTATATCGAAGTTCTTTTTATGATGGGTTTCGCTGAGCAAATTGAACTAATAGTAAAGGCTTAATTTCATCATCTTCTATCCAATATTTTTTGAACAGGTAAAAAAACACAACAATTAAAAAATTTGGTGAAAACACAAAAATTAAAAAAATTTAGCAGTGTGCAATCCTTTTCCAAAACTATGTAAAGGCATTGGTGCTTTGGGAAATTACAACATCAATGACACCTAAGAATACTAAAGAAAATCAAGAAACCCATTTTTTTCTTTTGTTTCTCTCATCTTCGAGGCACTTTTGGACTTTCTAGTCCCACAGATGTATTGTAGGATTTTTATCGTGCCGTAAAACTTTTGATCCCATCGATTGAATTTTTGTTTTGGTATCAAAAAGTTTGATTTATGTTAATATTTATTGGTTTTTTAATATTTTCATTTTTGAAATTTTATTATTATTATTATTATAAGAAGAAATGTTATGATGATGATGATGATGATGGTTAACGTCCGCTGAGACCAAATAATGGTCTATCGGACCTAAAGAAACAAATTATCTATTTTGATTTAAGATTTTATTCCTATGCTCAAAAAGCTTGGAGAGAAGCCTCCCGAGCTCACTATAATTTTGACATTGTAAAAGGCTAGGAAGGTCAGTATTGTAACAAAGATTGTGAAACTGAGATCTAATGTGGTTATATGCGGGGCACTCTAAGAGGAAGTGGTTTTCATCCTCGATGTTCCTATTCTCACATATATGGCAGATCCTTTCTGTCCATGGCATTTTAGGAACTACCCAACGACCTGTTTCACTATGGAGCTCATGAGAATTCGTTCTAATCTTTGCTATATTAATTTTCTTCTTTGAGCTAGTTAAAATAGAGAGATACTTTTGATCTTCTAGGGTGGGGTTGATGACCTTCTTATAATAACTTAATTTTCTTTTAGCCGCTAAATCTTTCTCACACCACATTTTTTCTTTGAACTTAGAAGTAACAATATCTTTAATGTTATTTATGTTTTGCAATGCATCATTTTCGTTGATCTCCCAATAGTTTAACCAGGCCCTTGTGTCTTTATGCCACCCTCGATTGAGCCTTAGGTGGTTTTGGCTAGAATTTAAAGCTAGCTTAGGAAGTCTATGATCGTCTATGTTACTGATTTTGTGCTTGTTGGTGAGCTCCAGTATTGTAGCAATAATGCTACAACTCCTGGGGCTTCCTGTCTCTTAATTTTATCAACCTGGTAGTTCGTACAAACTTGGAAGCGACGGTGCTGTATGCACAAGTACTAGCTCTTGTCGCAGCTGTCACTTGGTCAGCTGGCACAAGTCCGCTAGGGCTCAAGCCAACTTCTATAGGCTCTCAGAAGAAGCTTGCTAATTGATGGACGAAAGCTATTCTCAAAGGAAAGCTACTTTAATTGACAAAACTGAACTGAAAGCAAATCAAAGCATGTAAACCTAGGAAACCCTAATTTGACTAGTCTAACCTCTACAATGCAAAGAATGTGAATGAAACTTCTACCAATGCTGCCATTACCTCTAATAAGTGAAAATGCATGGATCTAAGCTACTTGCATCATAAAAGACATGTTTTTGTATTTTTTCTTTAAGTGGATGGAATGATTGTGATTTTGTGCTAATTAGGGTTTGGTTGTGCAGATGGGATGGAGAAGGAAGGAAAGCGTGGGACAGGTTGGGGAGGCTAGGAGAGGTCCCTAGGGATCCTTAGCATCCATCCACAGAGGTTCCTCACATTCAGAAGCTCAGCAACCGAGTGAGTGGCCTCCTACAGGATGTCTGCAGGGGATCCTACAGGAAACTCAGAGGTTTCTACAGGATGTCTACGAATTGCTACAGGATGACCTACCGTGAGTGTTTGAAGTGATGGAGGAGTGATGGAATGGTAGGGGGAGATGTGTAAGGTAGGAATAAGGCTGGTGATGGCTCAGAAGTGGAGGAATAGGATGGGAAATGAGTGTAGGGAGTAGGTTGGAAGATAAAGGGCTATGTCAACGAAAGGGCTAGGAAATGAAGCTACGTGAGGAGTGGAAGACTTTGGGAGATAATAGAGCGGAGCAGGGGTCAAAGATGTAGTTGCATGCGTGATCAAGATGGAGGAGAAGGTAATGGAACGAGAGAGAGCAGTGTAAATGAAACAAATGCTTATGACTGTCACCAAACCGAAAATGCATTAACCTAGACTACCTGTGCTATGAATTTAATGAACAGCAATCCAAAACGTGAAGAGAAATGTGTATGAAGCGGTGATGAAGGTGTGTGGTGCAGGTGTGAATGACATGGAAGCATCTAACATAACCGTGACTGTGTTGCAGCAATCATCAAGTAAAGAAATGCGTATTTTTGGTGGTTAGTTATGGACTGCACCCCAATCCCAAATGAGATGGCAGTGAGCCGTAACAACCTTTTTGCTGGAGCTCCAATAGATTGTACCTATCCTCTTCTAACCTAAGCACTGGAAACAAATTCACCATAAGCAAATCCTATCTAAACTCATGAACAAAAGACTAAATTAACAACCTGTAATTCAAATTGCATGTGCAAGTAAAAACTCAAAGTGCTGAAACGAAATGCAAACAACACTACAGCAGAGGGGATCTATGGCTCTCAGGTTGGGCCCTAACCTGAGAGCTATAGTCTCCTTAAGAAAACTCAGAACTAGATCAAAATCTTCCTTCTTTATTCATAATCTGATGTTATGCCAAACTTGGCTTACAAAAAGAACTACACCGAGCTGTGCTCAAAAATTACAATAGTAATGCGAAAGTTTCAACAACCTAACAAAGGCTACGGCCTCTATACTTATGCAAAAACGATCATCCAACAGGTGTCCTTGATTTTAGGAGCTCGGCTGTCCAACTGAAGTTTAAACTGCTGATCCTGTAGGACAGTCATAATTGCTGTTCCTGTAGAACAGTTATAACTGCTGTTCCTGTAGAACAGCTGGCTGCTTCTAAGCTCGGTGGGGAGATGGATTGGAGCTCGGAGCTATGGTGGGAATCACGAGGAGGGTCCCAAGACTGTGGACATCCTCTCCTAAAAACCAACAGTGCCACCTCATTGTCTCCTTGTCTCCTTTTCACATGGTCTTTTCTCCCTTTTAATGCAAAAACCTGAAATCATCATGCATTAGTCACGTAGATAATATGTCTACCCTTCTTCCTACAAACAACACGAACAAACTAAGAAATGCATGCATAAGCAATAAAATATGAATGGTTTGAGCAAGTAGAATAGGCCAAAATGAGCCCAAATTGTACCAAAATTGGGGCTCATCATCACCCCCCAGCTGAACCATTTGCTCATCCTTGAGCAACCTTGCTCCTGCTCCTTGTCCTTGGCCGAGGACTCGGGACCGGAACAGGCTCCTTCTTTTCCGCTTTTGATGGCCCTGCCTTCTCTGCCCCTGGTGGTGACGAGGGTGGAACTTCTTCCCTCTTTCCTGTTTCTTTTAGCCGGGCTTCGGAAGGCAATTGGCCTATCTTTCGTGTCCAGGAGGTGACCTTCGGGCTTCCTTTCTCGGGGGTGGCCGGTGTCTTAGAGGGAGTTTTCTCACTGGGTGAAGTAGGAACACTCCCTAAAGTGGTTTGGCTGCTGGGAGGAGGCTGCAACTTATCTGTCTTCATTCTCTGACTTCTCCTGGTCTCGGAAGGTAGAGGGATCTCCCTCTCTCTCTTTTCTTTTGGTTTTGCAGGTGTGCTGAGGGCGGACAGCGCAGCTGCCGCCTCCTTCTCGAGAGGATCAGCCTTCTCTCCCTTGCTTTTTACTTTCCCGGTGCTCCTTGTGGAAGGCCCTTCCCTTTCTATTTTCGGGCTTCCTGTAGAAGACCCCTCTTTATCCACTTTCGGCCCTCCTGTAGAAGACCCTTTCTTTACGAGCTGGGGGCTTCCTGTAGAAGACCCCTTCTTTGTTTTTGGGCTTCCTGTAGAAGCCTTCGTCTGCTTTCCTGTAGGCGTAGTTCTTGGGCTTCCTGTAGAAGCCTGCTTTTGCGTTCCTGCAGATGCAACTGTCACCACCTTTTCTTGCTTGGCTGCATGGATTTTGCTTTTGGCTTTGACTGCAGGAGCTGACGAGGTGCTTGGGCTGACAGGGACTACCTCAGTTTTGACTGCCCTAGTTTTCAACCTCTTTTCCCTTGCTGACAGGATGGGGGTGTCCTCTTTTGCTCTGTCATCCTTTCCCTCCTCCTTCTCCTTTCGTTCTTTCTTCTGTGTTGGAGTCGGGATCTTTTGGCTTTTCCCTTTCTTATTCTTGGCTACTGGCTCTTCTTCCTCACCGCTAGAGGGCCCCGTTTCTTCAAGCAACATTTTTATGTCCCCTTCTCTTGTTAAATTCCTAAATGATTCCCATGCGAGGGGGACCTTATATGAGTGGAGAGCATCCTCCACAAGAAGCTTGATTAACCCATGGTGGGCTACCTGATTCGGAATGCCGTCCTTGAGCTTTGTAGCGCACTCCATCAAGGACTGTAGTAAAAAGTAAGGAATGCTCAATCTCTGTTCTGCAATGTATTCAGCATAGTCATAGTGCACAGCAGGAGGCTTCCAAGGAGAAAATATGGACAGCATGGCCATAATGGTGTTATCCACATCCTCAACTCCCTTGTAGCCCAGGACATAGCTAATCAAATCTACAAGCATTTTTCCCAAGTCATTGAGATATGGATTTCCAATAGGAGGCGTTCTCACAGCTTCAGAGCTTGGCTTAATAAATAACTGATTAATTTTGATGATTTGGGCACTGGACAGGCTTCCCCCTTCTTTAATAAGTCCAACATGGAGAGAGGAGTCAATGGTCTTGCAAAGTGAAAGTGCAACATCTCATTTATGGCCTCAGGGGTGATGTGGAATAAGACTGAGCCTGTGGGACTAAGAACAGCTCTCTGACATGGATCATAGCATTCACAGCATCTATGGATCAAGTCTGGAAGGGATTTGACTTGAGGAAGGTTAAAAATGGGCAAATTGGAAACCCAAATTCCCAAGATATCAGCTCCACTGAGGTGTTGGGCTTTTAACTCATTCAGAAGATGGATGTTAAATTTGGAATTCATTGGAAATGAGTCTATCATCTGATAATCCTTATCCCCCAAGGCCTTCCATTCTAACTCTCTCTGTGGGGCATTGAGAGGTGCTATATTTAATGCTATTGGTGTTTCCATGGCTAATAAGGCCTCTGTTTTGTATGTGAACCGGTGTTCCTAAACAGAGCAACACAGAGGGGTATTTCTGGAACAGAGAGGTGAATTTCAAAGGAACAGAGGGTAACTGGTAGTGGCAGCAACTGAAAAACTGCACAGAGGACTGATAGAGCGAATGCCGGGACTAGTAAACTCTCTCCAAGGTGAATTAGTGGAGCTCGGGTCTTTAAGTTCACGAATGCGTGAACTAACTGTGAATTTAGGTAAATTTGGCTAAATGCAGGTTCTGCAGAGGAATTTCGTCCCAACCACTAGAAATAGGCCTCGTTCCTGGGATTTGCTGATAGGTAGAGTGCTTTCTCGCTCTTTTTAAGCTATGTTTGGAGAATTATGGACAAAACCAGGCACGAAGGGAATGATTCGGATAAATACCTTGTGAATTGCCGGTAATGTTTACAAATGCAGGTAGACTGGACGTGCGCACAATCTTTGTAGCGATTTCTGTAGGTTGGCGACGGGTTGGTCGTAAAATACATGCAGAGCAGAGCAATAGTCTTTTTGGCGAAAGTGACAAAAACACGGTTTTTTGGCGAAAATATGGACTTTTTGGGATATTGGCGCTTTTTTGGATGACGTCAGCATGATGTCATCAGGTGGGGTCAGGGTCGGGTGACGTCAGCATGACATCATCGAGTGACGTGGCAGCCTGTGAGTGGTCCACGGGGATTGCATAGGTGGCGGACATGTCGGAGCATTGGCGGGCGGGGGTGCTGACAGGGCGGCGATGTGGCATGACGTGTGCAAGACGTGGCGGTGACGAGGACGTGACGTGAGCGCGACCGGTCAACGGAAACCGGAAGTGGTAAGTGGTAAGTTCTCGGACCGCTCTGGATACGGAAGTAGTATTGTCAGAGGGCGGCCCGAGAGAATATGGGGGTGACGCGTGGCAGAGGCCTGACGTCACCCTCTGACAGTTTCTCGGGCGATAACGACAGTACATCGGGACCGACCCGATATGGATATGGGCCGTCGGATGGGAAGGCCCAGATCCGATGGTCGACGGGTCATCAACTTGTCAGGGCGATACGGCAGCGGGCGGGAGAATAAAATAATGTTTTTTGTGAAATGCGCGCCCGGCGGAAACTTTAGAAAAGTGGGTTTTCAAGCTGTGTTACGGGCAAAATGTATTATGCGCGGGTTTATTAACAAAGCTGGATTAAGGTTATTAATCCAAGTGGATCTTGGATTAATCCCAGGATTAATGTTTGAGCGCTCTTTGGGTCGCGTTCTAATGTTTTAGCACTTAAATCATTAAAAACCAAACTTAGAGCTATAATGCTCAGGGAAGGGGATACATAGGTATTTTGGGGTTTTTTGCATAATTTACATAGTAATGGGGGAATAGGGGGTATAGGGATTTACATAGTAAGAAGTTAGGGGTTAATATGAGTGGAAGAGGTGGATGAGGAGTGGAAACACTAAGTTTTATATGGAATCAACTTAGTTTAGGGAGTAGATCAAAATGAAAAGAATTTTACACAAGAAATGTGGCTTTTAAAGAAACAAGAACCACCATAAGACCTTAACTTTCTTTCATGAACATAACTGGTAATGGGATGTTAGCAATGAATGTGAGGGGGGGAAACAGGGAGTTAGACATGCTCCTTTGTATTGCTACAAGATGATGGACAAGAGGAAATTCTCTACCCACTGATGTTTCTTTTATGTTAGACCAGCAAAATTCAATTGAAAGGAATGACATTTCTGCAACCTCCTCTACCTACCCATTAACTTGCCTAGCATTTTTTGTTTCTTCTTGGAGGGTGCACTTAGACTTGCAGACCCTCATGTGCCTTTTCTTTTCTTTTGGATTTTTCTTTTGATTTTCTATCTAGAACTGCCCTTATTGCTTCCAAGGTCCTAGATTAAGCAGTTGGGAACCTTAATTCTCTACCTAACTACTGGTCTGCCAAGATTGAATAGTTTGGACAGACTTCTTTCTCTATTCTACAACAAGAAATTGAAACATGGCATGATCCAGATTTAGCTGTTGGATCACCCTATCCGGAATTGAGTCAACATCAAGCTATGTACACATATTACATACTCTTGAAAATATGGGATCTTTGCATCACCAAAGCAGAGCATATTTGGAACTTTCTTTGCCAATCATGAAATATGAAACCTATTGGTATAGGTATCTAACAGTGGCTCCACATGGGGATGGTTTTTCCATTTGAAAGACCAAGAACAGCAGGTCAGAATGCCTTGGCCCTTGACTTCTTTCACCAAAACTTGGAGTTTTCCTCCTTGAAATCTCAAAATTGTGCTCTGTCATATTTGTGGAACTTGCTGAACTGAAAGCCCTTTCCTGATTCTGCAAAACCTTTCAAACTGAGCTATTCACATGCTGAAAGAAAACATTATATACAACAGATTATGTACAGGGGAACAGCCATGCTATGTTCATGGAAAGTAGTCAAAATAGTGCTTCAACATCCTGCCATTCACAGGACCTTCATCCAAGTCAGTTTCATCTAGATTTTTTAGGAAGTAAGTGTTGTTTCCTTGCACTGCTTGGATGACAAATGGTCCTCTCCAAAGGGAATCAAATTTTCCATGTTTTCCTTTATCTTCCCTTCTTGAATCCCACTTAAGGACTTTGTCACCCATGTTGAAATCTTCAGCCTTAGTTCTTCTATCAAAAGCTTTCTTTAACTTTTCTTGTAAAACTTGAACTCTGCTATAAACTTGGTCTCTAGTTTGCTGCAAACATATTATTTGATTGATCCTTCTTTGCATGTCATTGGGCTCAGCTTGAATTTCTTGAAGTAGTTTCATAACAGGAACCCCTAGTGATGAAGGAAAATTGGATTCTAATCCATAGACTAACTCATATGGGCTGACCCCTATGGATCTCTTGGTTGTTAGTCTATCTGCCCATAAGGCATTCACAAGCTTCTTATGCCAATTCTTCTTATTTTCTTCCAACACCTTCTTTATTATGATTACAAGGCTTTTATCTGATGATTCAGCTAGGCCATTACCTTGGGGATAGTATGCAGTAGAGTGGCCCAAGGTAATATGAAATTTATGGCAGAAGTTCACCATCTTCTTGGATCTAAAGGCAGCAGCATTGTCTGTTATGATCTTATCAAGACAACCAAATCTAGACAATATGTTATTTTCCAAAAATTGAATGATTGTTGAATCATTTTCCTATCTACATGGGATGGCCTCAATCCATTTGGTGAAGTAGTCTGTGGCTGTGAGGATCCATCTATGTTGGCCTGAAGATGAGGGATGAATTTCCCCAATGAAATCCAAGCCCCATTGTTGAAAAGGTCTCTCTGTTGCAATAGGCCTCAAAGGAAGTGGCAGTAACTTTCTCTTTCCCTCAAACACTTGGAATTTATGACATGAAGTGGTAAATTTTTTGACATCAGAGAAAACAGTGGGCCAATAGTAACCAACCCTCAGTATTTTATCCACAGTGGACTTCCAATACAGGTGTCCACCACAGTCACCTGCATGGAATTCTTTCATGACATTGTTAGTCTCATTCTCAATTAAGCAGTTTAACAATATACCCTCATGGTTTTTACAAAGCAAATTGCCATCCATGACATAAAATCTTGAAGCTTTCATTTTTAGGAACCTACATTTAGTTCTGGACAATCCTGGGGGAGCACACAGGTTTTGCAATATATAACAGATCTCAGAATACCACAGAGATTGTTCAAAGGCTACATTGATCTTTGGAGTCGCCAGCTCCGGTTCATTGTCCAGTTGGTTGATGTCCAAGGCTTGGAAATTTGTTTCAGACATTAATTTGGCCAAACCTTGCCCTTTTATCAGTTTTGTGGGTTTTATTTCAATGTCAAATTCTAAAATGTTGGCAATCCATTTTCCTCTTCTGCCCTCTAAGTTCTCTTGAGTAAGTATGTCTTTCACAATGGGACTTGGCACATAAGCTATGGCATGGGAGTATAGGATATAAATCCTAAAGTCTTTGATGGATTTGACCAAAGCATATGCTTGCTTTTCCATGATCTGATATTTCAGGGGTGCATCTCTGAGAGCTCTACTAAAGAAAGTAATAGGTCTCTCATTTCCTTGATCATCTTTCTGTAATAAGACAACAACAATAGTATGCTGGGAGGCAAAAGAGAAAATGATAAACTCTTTGTCAAATTGTGGATTTGTTAAGACTGGAGTTTGGGTAAGGGCCAATTTTATTCCTTCAAAAGCTTGATTTGCTTCTACTGTCCATTTTACTTTTGAATCCTTTTTAAGCATGTTATTGAGTAATCTGCTCAATTCTGCCAAATTTGGGATAAATCTCCTTAGGAAGTTGATCTTCCCCAAGAATGCTTGTAATTCTTTGATGTTTCTTGGGTGGGGCATTTGCAAGATGGCCTGTATTCTGTCTGGGTCAATCCTAATGCCATCCTTTGAAATAATATGACCCAATAACTTGCCTTCTTCCAAACCAAACAGGGATTTCTTGGGATTTAAAGAAATTCCATATTTCCTACAAGTTATGAATATTTGCCTTAGATGTTTTAAATGTTCTTGGTCAGATTTTGAGAAAGGTGTGAGGTCATCTAAATAGATGACAAGGAAATCATGAATTTCTTTAGCAAACGCAATATCCATTGCTCTTTGAAGGGTAGCTCCTACATTTTTTAACCCAAAAGGCATTTTGACATATTTAAAGGTTCCCCATGGGGTTGTGAATGTTGTTTTGTCCTAATCATCAGGGTGAACTAAGATCTGGTTGAAACCTAAGAATCCATCAAGTAAAGAAATTCTTGAGGCCCCCACTACTCTTTGCAAGATGTGATCCATCTTGGGTAAGGGGTAATTATCTTTTAGGGATACTTGATTTAAGTTCCTTAGATCAACACAAAGCCTTATTTCACCAATTTTCTTTCTTGTAGGGACCAAATTTGAAATCCAATCAGAAAACCTGATTGGTGCTATGATGCCAGCTTTAAACATCTTTTGTACCTCTTTTTCAATTGAAGGGAGAAGCATAGGATTGATTCTCCTCAATTTCTGTTTAAAGGGTTTTTGATTGGGTTTGAGAGGGATTGTGTGTTGGATCACAGAGGTGTCATAGGATTTTAAATCCTCATAACTCCATGCAAAGACATCTTGGAATTCTTTAAAGAGATCAATGTATTTAGGCTTCTGATCGGGTGGTAAAGATGCAGACAATTTAATTATCTTGGGTTTTTCAATAGTTCCAATGTTGCACTCTTTAATGGCAGCATTAAGGGGCTGCAATTTCGGTTTTCTAGGGACATCATTTGAGTCAAAAATGTCCTCTAATGGAGCTAGGCCTGTTGGAAGAAAATTGTCTTTCAATTGTATAACTTCATCTTCAGCATCAGCTATTTCCTCAGAATGTAATTGTTCAAGTTCTTGTATTTTCTCCTGGTCAAAGTTTGTTGGACGAAGCATTTGATTTGCTGTTTTGAGTGAGATATTTGTTTGGTGCTGTTCACCTAGTATTTGTGAATCACTTGCAGCCTCAGTATCAATGTTTAGTCCTGAAAATTCTTGCTGCAAAGTCAAGAAATTGTTTATTTGTGTATCATCCTCAAACACTTGCCAATCCTTGACATTGTTTGGGACAGAAGGTCTGTGTTTTATCTCAGCTGTAAAGCAATGCTGGGGTTCAAAAGGTAGTTTGCAAGTGCTTGCAAATGTAGCCAAACTATGAGCATGAAGATTATGGGTTCTAGGAATTTTGGTAATTTGAAATTCAGTGAAAGTTTTAAGCATTTCAGTAGCAGCAGACCTATAAGATCTCAGTCTTTTGTCATTAGTGACAAAATTTCCCTTTACTTGTTGGATAATTAGGTCTGAGTCTCCTAGGATTGAAACTTTTATGGCTTGTAAGGATTTTACTAGCTTGAGGCCTAGTAAGAGGGCTTCATATTCTGCCATATTGTTGGTGCACCTGAAGTTTAACCTGTAGGCTCGGCCCTCTGCATGACTGTTTTGTTTGTTATGTATCCAAACCCCCGCTCCTGCCCCTAATTTGTTGACTGATCCATCAAACTCAAGGAACCATAAGATCTCCTGTTTTAAGGGATTTTCAACATTCTTTCTATAATTTGGGATTATAAGTTGGAGTTCTTGTTTTTCATCTGGTTTATCTTTTAGGAGAGACTCATCAATTGGTTTCTCAATTTGGATCTCTTGGGGACTTGGTTGCTTACTCTCATGCATGTTTTGTTCAAGTGTGACTGATTTATTATCACTCTCAGGGCTTGTATCACCATTGAACAGAATAAAGGAATCCATATCTGAATGGACTGCATAAATGGGGAAATTCTGAGGCTTTTCTTCATTGCTCACCATGTATTTCATAAGTGACTCTCTATATAGCCTATTGGGTTGACCAAAGACTGAGATGGTGGCATATGACATGTCTAATTGCAGGGAACCTTGGAGTTTAGCCCCCCATGATCTTGATAACAACATTCCATATTTGGGTGGGATATCAGCAAATACAACATCCATTAAGATTGTTTTGTTTGGATACTGGACCAGGGATACACATAGATCTTTTATCAAACCTAAACACTTAACTTGGCTGGAGTCAAATGAAAATAGGTCCTTATAGGGTCTTGTAATGTCTAAGTTGAGTCTCTCCATCACTGATTTAGGCATAAGGTTATGAGATGCACCTGAATCAAACATTGCATTGTGTAATATTTTATCATGAACATGCAAGCTGACATAAAAAGGTAAGATCCCTGTAACTGCTGTCTTTCCATCAACCTCTGGACCGAAAAGTAGTTCTGGGGTATCATCCAACACATTGACATCATCTTTATTATGGGTAAGTTGTAGGGACTTTTTAATTTGTTGTTTGTAAATGTCATGCTTGGCTAGCTCTGAAAGGGGAATGGCTATCTTCAATTTTCCAATTTCAGCTTCTAAGTCAAAAGGTTTTTCAGATTGGACCTTGGTGTTGTGGTTGACAACCCTTTCTTTGTTGTTCAAGTTTTCTTCTTGGTTTTCACTCTGATCTTGAGGCTTGTCCTTTTTACTCATCTTCTGCGAAGTAATGCTTGGATTAGGTTGTAAGGGTGATGTGGCCATTGATTGTTGTTTTGGGGAAGATGCTTCAGTTATTTCTTCCACTGTTACTTCATTTGTAATTGAATCAGTTTTGTCAATTGGCTCTGTGACCATGGTTTTCTTAGGCAGAGGAGTGTCCTTTGTTTTCTCAGGCTGTGTCACATTTATGGTTCTGCTCCTTAGCTTGTATTGTTTATGAACTTCATAAACAGCTGTGTCATAGCCTTGTTTAAAGTCAAATGACTCACCTGACTTGGTTTGAAACTGTTTAATATCATCATCCTTATGATCTTCTTGACTTAGGAAAACTTGTTGATCATCATTCAGGCCCATTAGGTTAATGTGGGTGTCATCTATTTGTTCATTAGAAGTGGATGCTTCTGTATAATTTTCTTGGAACGGAGGTCTAATTTCTGGTTCAGAATTGGCTTTACCAATATTTGGATTTTGGTTTCTTCTGAAATTAGGATTCCTAATAGGATTATTCTGTGGTGCTTCCCATGATGACTTCCTCTCAACTGATTCTACTCTGTCACCTAATCTCTGCATACCAGTGATTATTGCATCCAGTTTTTGATCCCAGCCTGAAGGCTCTTCTTTGAAGGTGGTCTTTCTCTCAGTTCTTGTCCTATTTCTCTTGGCTATCAGATTGGCTTCCACACTCACTGCTATATCTTGCATTTCAGCTAAAGTTCAGGGAGCCCTTTCCCTTAATTGATATGCCATATTTGAATCAAACCCATCAGGGAAGGTATATAAAGCTAGATCCGGTGGGGGTCTAAGATTTTGGGGAATAACATTGTAGACATTGTTAAACCGGGCACAGTAGTCCAGGACAGTTTCTTGGGGACCTCTTTTGATAGTGTTGTATTCAGATAATATATGGAGTGGGTCCTTCTTCTTCTCCCATCTGTTGATAAATGTTTGATAGAGGGCTTCAGGGTCAGCTATGGAATTTGGTGTAAGTGACCTAAACCATGTTCTTACATCCCCCGTTAAGCTTTGCACAAAAATCTTCATCCTAACCCCATCATCATCTATTTCGTAGTTTTCAAAGTAGTCCTGCATTTTCTTAGTATGTTGAAGGGCTGGGTATGAGCCAGTACCATCAAAGTATGAGATCTTGCTTTGGTACTCTTGAGGCAGAGGAGCTGGATTGGCCGGTAACTGCAGTGGGGCATATCTATTAGCCATGTTTGGTGGGACAACATGGATAACAGGGATGAATGGGACAAGTGGAGGAAATGGGATGAAAGGGGTGTGTGTATTTGATGGAGTGGTTGAAAGGATACCTTGTGAAGTGGATGAAGAACTAGGAGATTGTGGGCCAGTTGTATGAGGATGTAGAGAAGCTTTAGCAGGGGTTGGAATGTCAGTTTGGAAACCTGCTTCTGAACTTGAATCTGATAAAGTGCTTTCTGATTTGTGTCTCTTGAGGATTCTTGCAATCAAGTTTGGATTTTGAAACTCAGGTGCTGGATCAGGATCTGGGTTTGATCTTGTATAACGAGTTTTCTTCTTGGGAGCTAGCTTCTATAACTTTCTTTGTGAGAATTTCTGAGGAGGTAGTGATCTTTGATACGGACTGGTCAATTATAGCACAGCTATATGAGAATTAATACTGAATAAAGATTGACTGAGGCAGCTTTTATATACTCCTGCAAATGCAAAGCAGAGGCAGTTTCTAAGGCTGTCTGGCTGTCACTCAGGCTTTATCTACAGCATTAAGAACCAGATAGGAGGTTGCAAAGTTCATCCAGGTCCCCAGCGGAGTCGCCATTTATGTTAACACCCAGGTTGTTCCCTTTGACTCCCAAGGGAATACGGCCAGGGTAACCACTAACCAAGTTTTGGATTATAGGTCCTAGCCTACCTATAATCAGAGAGGGCTCTCTCTTTAAGTTTTAGCTCTGTTTTGTGAAGATTTTAGGCTAGTTGTGAGTTTCAGTTTTTGTTCAAGGTTTTGGTTGAATGATGTCTTTCAGTACCTAGGGTGGAAATCTTCAGATAGTATTAGTTCATTGGGCAATGGAGTCTGTGGCTACAGGTTGTTTGAAATATTGAGTGGGGATGATGAAACTGCAGGGCCATTTAACTATTTCATGAAACAAACTTGAAATTGTGATGGTGAAGCATGTTTAACCAGTGAAAAGCAATTAAGAATTTTCCACTAAGCTGGGGTGTGAGAAAGAGATCTATTGCACAGGAGCAGATTTGAATTCCTGAAAAATAGCCCAGGTGAAAGATATAGTTTGAAGATGCAGCAATTAAGAATTACACCTTTATAACTATAACTGAAGAAAACATTTATAACAGCGTAGATTGAGTTCAGGGTATTCTATGAATAAATCCTAGAACTATTCTTTTTCTCTGCCATTAACTGTGAAACATAGCATATGATTGGGTTATGAAGAAATAATAAAAACACATAACGAAGAGTTTAAAGGAAACTTATTGAGCCATGAAATACGCAGGAATCCTGTAGCATTCAGCAAACACACTACAATGCCTCAGACAACACAGAACTTTGGAAATTCCATCAGCCTTTGTATTAATCCTCTGAAAATTTACAGCATAAGATCTCTAGAAGAGAAAATCAACAACCCCTGCAAGCTTATGCGAGGGGGAATATATACAATCGGTTACACAAAATATCTGAACCGCTGAGTCACTTGAGAAGTAAATATGTTTACCAACTTTACAGAATAGCAGATAAGGAAGTTATTGCTGCTCTTAATACAAAATGAATGCTCTTTAATGTTGTCAGAAGTCTTTTTGACCTTTGGAGGCCACTGAGTCGGTTGAGCGTTCTGTATTAATGCTGAATGATGTGTCTTTATGGCTTTGTCATGCTGTAGCTTTCTCGGCCCTGTCATTTGCAGCTGTCAGTATTGCTTTGGTGGCCGAATCTTTCTGCTGAGTTGGCTCAGTCCACTCTTCTTCATACATACTGAATGCATCAAATTTTCCTGTATATGATAACTTATGTTTTTTAATGAAAAAACTTGATGAGAGGCTCTAGTTCACAGGATCAACTGTATCATTTTGGTCCACCATTCCTGTGTGGGCAATTGATGTCTCAAAATTGCATCTAAGGTCTCATCTGCCTCTGTATATTTGTAGAAGTTTGGAGGCACTTCAAACAAATGTTTGATCTCATTCATAATGAAAAATAAGTTCTCTACTCTGTTATAGAGACTTTGCCCAGATGTTGGCCCTGTTTCTTCTGAGGTACTTGGTCTTACAGTGATCTAATTGGTAGCAAATGTATTGACCCTTTTAGCATAGTTCTCATGTGAAAGTAGTTTCCCTGCGCTGTTCAGTAAGCCAGGAAGACCTCTGCTTTGTAATGCTGCAAACTTGTCCATGAATTTGTTTACTTCTGTCTGCATGTCCTGGCTTCTTCTTTCCAGTGTTTGTACCAGGCTTCTCAATGTGAGGACCCTTTTTATCAGCAGGATAGTTTCAGTTCTGTTAGGGATTCCTATTGCTGCCAGCTGAGGACCTATACGGTTATTGAGCACGTTAATCATTCTATTGGCTATCTCAGGCATATTACCTAGAGATGCCCTTGCTCTTTGGACTTCCCTGTGTGCTTTGCCTATGAGCTCCATTTGCTCATGAATGGTCTCAATATACTGCCACTGATCTGTGATTGATTGGCCAATGTTGGCCCATAAAACTGTCTTGAGCTCAGCCACCACTTTGTCAAGGGTGAGCTCTTTCTCCAGCTCCTTTATCTTCTCTTTGAGAGCCTTCACTTCTCTTCCCTTTTCAGCTATGCTTTGCTTTGACTTGTCATATTTTTCATTGAGCTTAGCCAAATTCTCCCTGGCTTCATTTAACTCTGCCATTTGGGCTTCTAAGGCCTGAATTTCATTCTTCAGCTTCTGCATATCAAGGCTTGGAGCCTGCTCTGTTGTTGTTGCTGGTGCTGATGTAGATGGCGCTGTTTGAGCTGTCTACTCTGTAGGAGGAGCAGTAGTTTGAGGAGATTCCTCAAGGTTAATTATTTGTGGAGGGGGCTGTGATGTTTGGCCTCCTTCCTTCTGTTGTAGGGCTGCCTGCAGCGCAGCCTCTGACTCTCCCAATTTCTCCTGTGTCTGGATCAGCTGTTTGTATAATGATACCAGCATAGTTGCTACATCTTGGTCATGCCTTAGCTGGGAAATCTCTTCTGTCTGAGGATGAAGAGTTGCTGGGACTTTGATCATTTTTCTTAACGCTGCCATGTCTGCATCTCTTAATTTCAACAGTGCTTGTATAGCCTTGGTGTCCTTGGGATCATGCCCAAGCTCTATGATGATATCCTCCAATGCTTTGATTCGGTTGTCCTTTGCCTGGGAGGATGCTTTCTCCAACTCAAGTTGGGCAGCTGTGTTGTTTAGGCTATTTTCCAGCCTATAATTTACCAATGTTTTGTCTGCAAGGGTGGCATATACCATCTCACCCGTTTGCTTGTGCAATTCAATTTGATCCATGGGGTGGATGTCTTTTGCAAGGACCTCAAGGTTGGTCCTTATGTAGTCTGCAGCTGACTGTGGCTGCAGCATGGTTGGCATGAAATGACTCATTACCATTTTGCCCTCATGTACATCATATGCAGACATCAACCTTTGTTGGTTTGTAGGAGCC
Organism: Pinus tabuliformis; assembly: GCA_031772625.1. Lineage (NCBI taxonomy): Eukaryota > Viridiplantae > Streptophyta > Pinopsida > Pinales > Pinaceae > Pinus > Pinus tabuliformis. The sequence goes on from CM062816.1 coordinate 32,792,496, forward strand.
ATTTTCAACAAGTGATTGTAGAGTTGTATCTTGAGTGGCTCATTCCTCTTTTTGATATCAATAAATTGTTGTTTGATGCCTGCTTCAGCTCCCCTTTGGTGGCTTGAGGAGCTGACTTCTCCTCCAACTGTCCTTTCTTGTTCCTGCTGAAAGGAACTTGCAGATGCTTCCATGCTTGGTGGGCCCATGCCCAAAGATTTCCCAATAGGCATTTCTTCTTCTGAAAGGGGATTTAGCCTCTGTCTTTTCTCCCCTGGAGTTGTGGATGTGGTGAGGGGAGTCTCCTGCTCTCTATCCCTCTTCCGATTTCTGTCTTCATTTTGTGGGGTTTGGAGGACCGAGGCCTCCACTGTCATTTCCTGCCTAGGAGGCACAGTGTCTTGTGCCTGCTGCCCAGTGGATATTGGGGCTTCAGCTGTTTGTTCTTGCTGCACTGGCTGCTCCTGTTTTTGTTGTTCTTTTTGCTGCTGTACTTCTTCATGAGGTGGTTGTTCTGGCTCCATCTGTTTCTCTTTGCCTTTGCTGGAAGCCTGATAAGTAGCTTTGGCTGCTTGCTGATGTGCTGTAGAAGATGAGGCAGCTGCTCCAAGTTGCCTTTGATATGAGGAGGAAACCTGTCCACAAGTTTCTAAGTCAGCCTCCTTTTCAATATTCTTTGCATTTCTTTGTATCATTTTCTCTCTAGTAACTGCCTCTTCTAGGGTGCCCTCTTTCCAACTCAATAAGTTGGCATACTTCTCAATGTGAGGCAATCTGACATGAGGATAGCCACCCAATTTATGTTTTACCCTCCTGAGAGAAATGAAATGATTAGGGTCATAAGGTACCCAGCGAAAACTGGTTTCCAATCGGAGGGCCTCTAGCATGCCATCTGCTTCCTTCCATCCCTCCTCCCTTATGTTGTAAAGAAAAGGGCCTAGCTGGTTCCTGACTTTTAATTGCACTTTCTTGTTTTTACTATGGAAATGGATGTGGTCTGCATTTCCAAACTGCCTGAAATACTCCAAGGCAAATAGTCTCATAGGGACATATCTTGGCAGCCTATAAGGGTCCAACTCACAGCCATATATTCTGATTACTGTATGGTGTTGGTAAAAGTACCAATCACCAATGCTGTAGGCCTTAGAGAGATGAAGAATTCTTTGCATTTCATCAGTCAATCTTGGAGGAGGAACACCATATAACAAGGTCAAAGCTGGATGAATGAAAAGGTCTATGAATTCACAGTATGTGTATGGTGAATGGGAGGTGCAATGAAAAACTGAGGTCCAGAATACTACAGACCTTGGATTTCCCTGGGCATCAAGTTTCTTGAGAGGAATAGGGAAACTGTCTGGTTGATAAAATAGGAACAGATGATATATGTATGAGGTGTATCTAAACACCTTTTCCCTTTCTAGATTCATCAGTTGCTCATGAATCTTGTTTGCAATGTATTCAGCATAGTCATAGTGCACAGCAGGAGGCTTCCCAGGAGAAAATATGGACAGCATGGCCATAATGGTGTTATCCACATCCTCAACTCCCTTGTAGCCCAGGACATAGCTAATCAAATCTACAAGCATTTTTCCCAAGTCATTGAGATATGGATTTCCAATAGGAGGCGTTCTCACAGCTTCAGAGCTTGGCTTAATAAATAACTGATTAATTTTGATGATTTGGGCACTGGACAGGTTGCCCCCCTTCTTTAATAAGTCCAACATGGAGAGAGGAGTCAATGGTCTTGCAGAGTGAAAGTGCAGCATCTCATTTATGGCCTCAGGGGTGATGTGGAATAAGACTGAGCCTGTGGGACTAAGAACAGCTCTCTGACATGGATCATAGCATTCACAGCATCTATGGATCAAGTCTGGAAGGGATTTGACTTGAGGAAGGTTAAAAATGGGCAAATTGGAGTCCCAAATTCCCAAGATATCAGCTCCACTGAGGTGTTGGGCTTTTAACTCATTCAGCAGATGGATGTTAAATTTGGAATTCATTGGAAATGAGTCTATCATCTGATAATCCTTATCCCCCAGGGCCTTCCATTCTAACTCTCTCTGTGGGGCATTGAGAGGTGCTATATTTAATGCTATTGGTGTTTCCATGGCTAATAAGGCCTCTGATTTGTATGTGAACCGGTGTTACTGAACAGAGCAACACAGAGGGGTATTTCTGGAACAGAGAGGTGAATTGCAAAGGAACAGAGGGTAACTGGTAGTGGCAGCAACTGAAAAACTGCACAGAGGACTGATAGAGCGAATGTCGGGACTGGTAAACTCTCTCCAAGGTGAATTAGTGGAGCTCGGGTCTTTAAGTTCACGAATGCGCGAACTAACTGTGAATTTAGGTAAATTTGGCTAAATGCAGGTTCTGTAGAGGAATTTCGTCCCAACCACTGAAAATAGGCCTGGTTACTGGGATTTGCTGATAGGTAGAGTGCTTTCTCACTCTTTTTAAGCTATGTTTGGAGAATTATGGACAAAACCAGGCACGAAGGGAATGATTCGGATAAATACCTTGTGAATTGCCGGTAATGATTACAAATGCAGGTAGACTGGACGCGCGCACGGTCTTTGTAGCGATTTCTGCAGGTTGGTGACGGATTGGTCGTAAAATACATGCAGAGCAGAGCAATAGTATTTTTGGCGAAAGTGACAAAAACACGGTTTTTTGGCGAAAATATGGACTTTTTGGGATATTGGCGCTTTTTTGGCTGACGTCAGCATGACGTCATCAGGTGGGGTCAAGGTCGGATGACGTCAGCATGACGTCATCGAGTGACGTGGCGGCCTGTGAGTGGTCCACGGGGATTGCATAGGTGGCGGACATGTCGGAGCATTGGCGGGCGGGGGTGCTGACAGGGCGGCGATGTGGCATGACGTGTGCAAGACGTGGCGGTGACGAGGACGTGATGTGAGCGCGACCGGTCAGCGGAAACCGGAAGTGGTAAGTGGTAAGTTCTCGGACCGCTCTGGATACGGAAGCAGTATTGTCAGAGGGCGGCCCGAGAGAATATGGGGGTGACGCGTGGCAGAGGCCTGACGTCACCCTCTGACAGTTTCTCGGGCAATAACGGCAGTACATCGGGACCGACCCAATATGGATATGGGTCGTCGGATGGGAAGGCCCAGATCCGACGGACGACGGGTCATCAACTTGTCAGGGCGATACGACAGCGAGCGGGAGAATAAAATAATGTTTTTTGTGAAATGCACACCCAGCGGAAACTTTAGAAAAGTGGGTTTTCAAGCTCTGTTACGGGCAAAATGTATTATGCGCGGGTTTATTAACAAAGCCGGATTAAGGTTATTAATCTAAGCAGATCTTGGATTAATCCCAGGATTAATGTTTGAGCGCTCTTTGGGTCGCGTTCTAATGTTTTAGCACTTAAATCATTAAAAACCAAACTTAGAGCTATAATGCTCGAGGAAGGGGATACATAGGTATTTTGGGTTTTTTTGCATAATTTACATAGTAATCGGGGAATGGGGGGTATAGGGATTTACATAGTAAGAAGTTAGCGGTTAATATGAGTGGAAGAGGTGGATGAGGAGTGGAAACACTAAGTTTTATATGGAATCAACTTAGTTTAGGGAGTAGATCAAAATGAAAAGAATTTTACACAAGAAATGTGGCTTTTAAAGAAACAAGAACCACCATAAGACCTTAACTTTCTTTCATGAACATAACTGGTAATGGGATGTTAGCAATGAATGTGAGGGGGGGAAACAGGGAGTTAGACATGCTCCTTTGTATTGCTGCAAGATGATGGAGAAGAGGAACTTCTCTATCCACTGATGTTTCCTTTATGTTAGACCAGCAAAATTCAATTGAAAGGAATGACATTTCTGCAACCTCCTCTACCTACCCATTAACTTGCCTAGCATTTTTTGTTTCTTCTTGGAGGGTGCACTTAGACTTGCAGACCCTCATGTGCCTTTTCTTTTCTTTTGGATTTTTCTTTTGATTTTCTATCTAGAACTGCCCTTATTGCTTCCAAGGTCCTAGATTAAGCAGTTGGGAACCTTAATTCTCTACCTAACTACTGGTATGCCAAGATTGAACAGTTTGGACAGACTTCTTTCTCTATTCTACAACAAGAAATTGAAACATGGCATGATCCAGATTTAGCTGTTGGATCACCCTATCCGGAATTGAGTCAGCATCAAGCTATGTACACATATTACATACTCTTGAAAATATGGGATCTTTGCATCACCAAAGCAGAGCATATTTGGAACTTTCTTTGCCAATCATGAAATATGAAACCTATTGGTATAGGTATCTAACAGGTTCTAAAGTTTGAAGATTGGGATCTTGCGGACCACAAGAAATTCCCACACTTGGTAACCAGGAGTCATAGAGTTGGAGTCGCACAAGTGGTTGCGTGGAGTAGAGAAAGCAGGGTTGTTAAACCTGCTCTGGGTGCCGCATTACCATCACGCCCCAATAACTATCTTCGTCATCAGGAAACTGCTTTGCTTGGTGCATGATGGGTGTTTGTGGCTGGAGGAGCCCATCCCTATCATGGACCACCTCATTCATATAATTACCCGACTCCCTTGCAAAGGGGAGAAACTAGTGGATATTTCAGAGGTTAAAAGCAACAATTTGAATATCACGGAGGCCATGAAGAAAAAATTCAAGCTGGAGAAGAAGAAATGGGGGTACGTGATATCCAATATCAACAACGCTGCAGTCTAAGTTGCGACGCAGATACTAGCTAGGAAGGTTATGTGGAAGTGTCGTGCGGTTGAGGTGCCCATGCCAGAGGTTGCACTTGCCATGCAGTGCACAGAAGGGGTCCAGTTTAACTGGTTAGAGTACTTGTGCAAGGAGTTCCTGGAGAATTGCCATAAGGCACAGGAATAGGGGAAGACTCTCCACTATACATGGCTTCTGTTGTCCATAGTGCTAGTGGCCTTGGAATTACCTGAGTATAGCTAGTTTCCCACAATTGTGCAGGATCTTCCAGAGGCAGTGAAGTACGCCTCGCTGTGGGAAACCAAATACGTGCAGAGGATCTGAGACAGTAAGATATTCTGGGTGTTCATGGAGATGAACATCAGAATGGGGATTAACCGCAAGCCGCGGTTATTACCCACTATCTATAATAGTCTACAAAGCTTCATAAAGTTCAAGGAGGACTTCCATCATGTCTGTATTAGGGCGCGCAAGGACCCTGCGAAGAAGTGGAACGAGCTCCCATACTTGGCCACGGACGATGTCATATTCACCGTACTTGAGTTGTGGCCACCAGGGTGGCGCGCTCCAGCCATCTTCGCATTGGAAATGGAGAAGTCTGCTGCACAAAGAAAGGAGGAGGAGTAAAAACTACAGATGGCACAGATGGTAGAGAAGAGAAGAAAAGAGACAGCAACAACAAAGGCGTAGGAGGCGCGGGATGTTGCGAAGGTAGTAGCAAAACAATAGAAAGCAACAGCTGAACAACAACAGGCAACAGGGAAGGAGTGTGAGGGCCATAAGTCTCCTTCGCTTGAGGAAGAGCCCCAGATAGAGGAAGGTGGTGCGGGCCCACAGACGGCATTTACATAGTTGAAGAACCAACGCACGAGAGAGAAGGTGGGGATGCAGAAGAAGTCAAAAGCCTTGAAGACTTCTTTTGACCCGATCACCCTCATAGAGGGGGATCTGCATGACATAGGGGAGATGGTGTGTAACGTCACCGCAGAGGCCCTTCAGTAGTTCATGGAGGAAATTTAGATGGTATTGGGGGCCCTCCAGGCACAAATACAGGAGTTGCAGGTGCACACTCCTTAGGTTGGAAGTCTGTCAACCATCCTCACAGTATGAACGGCCGCGACTGAGGAAATGCTACGCACTCGCATGACCAACACCATAGTGCTTCCAGAGGGGGCACTGGTTATAGAAAATGAGGCTGACAGGCCTATGGTTAGTGCATTGAAGGGAGTCAGGATCAACATGGTTGCTCTCCCTCGGGAGATACTCTATGTCCAGTAGGATGGAGTGACTGCAGAACTATGGGCTAGGGAGGGTCGCGCGCTATAGGTGTTGAGTGAGTAGCGAATTAACATGGAACAACTAAGCTTGCAGTGCGACAAGGTCATAACACAGAATAGGCAGCTAGTGCAGGTGGTTGAAGAATCTTACCAGATGGTCCCTGAGTTGGCCATCCCAATAGAGGCATCGGCAGAGGAGCACATCTGGAGGCTAGCAACAGGGGTGCGCGAGGTGCGAGAAGAAATGGCTAAGGTTCAGATGGAGCTGAACCTTTAGATAGCTGAGCTGTAGTTAAAGGCGCAGCCTTCAAGTCCACCAGAGGTGAGGGAACAGCGCGCCAGTGCCATCACAATGGGAACAGAGGAGATCAACAGTGCAGTGAAGGACTGCACCAAACTTTTGGAATAGTCATTTGAGGTCCTCACCACTCTGCAGGAGGACCCGAACATACAACGCTTAGAAACAGAGGCGCGTGAGATGCAACAAAAATATGATGTTATAAAAGGGACTGCGTAAACGGTGGCCCTTACGCAGAGGCTCACGAGGATGCAACAAGAAAAAGTGCTTAAGGAGTAGGTAGACGCGGCACGACATAAGGAAACGGTTTTGAAGGTGCACGTCTAACCATGGATCGATGAGGCCTTCGTCATTACAACCTCGATCGAAGCCAAGCTCGTGCAAATGAAAGGAATGTAGGAGCATACGCAAGGATGCAGTTCAGGTACTGTGGTTTCTGTACAATGCGTGCAGGAGGTACAACAGGTAGTTGCTCAGTGTGCTACCGATCTTGTAGAAGTTCGGGCAGAGTTGGGAGGTCTCCATGTGAAGATCTCCGCATCGATAGAGTGACTCGAGGGAGAGTCACGGTGTTTGTGTTGGGGACCTATTGGGCGCAGGATCCGCCGAAGCAAGTTTTGGGGCTTAAAGTCCAAATTTTGACTAAATCCGATGTAAAGACTCCACATTTTGTGGGCGCGGAGCACGAAGATTGTAAATGAGTCATAGGGTTTTCCGCCCTCATTTTTTTAATGTAATGTCAACTTTAGAGATCTACCCATGGTCTGTAGACCATAGGATTGTATAAATAGAGTAAGGCTCTAAGTTGTAAATCACCGAATGGATAATGATGGAATAGAAGAATAATAGAAGTCCTAAGTGTAGAGTCGAGTCTTTGGGTCGTAGAGTAGGAGAAGGCTCGTAGCTAAGTGCACAGAGGTCTAGTAGTCCGCAACTAAGTGCGCTGACCCCTGCAGCTGAGTGCGCAGGGTGAGTCGAGTCTGTAACCGATTGGAGAAGTAATAAAGAAGAAGTTTTGCATCAATTCTGTGTATCTATTTCCTGTTTTTATGCATTGAGTATATTGGGTATGAATTGCATTTTTACTGTTTACATGCGTGAACTTATATGATTATGTTTTATTAAGAGAATATAAGATAAGATATCTATTTACATGAAGTTAACTAACAGTTATAAGAAGATAACTAATATCTGCGGTGTAACTTAGGGAAAGAGCGCCGAACGCTGCCTTAGCAGCACGAAAGCACCTCAGTCCCTAGTAGGGGCTACACGAAGTCAATTATAACTGATCGCGAAGGGATCTTGGGTCAGGACAGTGCGCGAAGTGACCTGCATGAAGCTATTCATAGTTGGACTAAATCGACCCCTCAGACATCTCAAGGGTGCAGAAACTTGGTTCCAGCATCCCCCCATACTACTTCAGGTGAGACCTCAGTCCATGCTTCGCGGGCTGTTGCTGAAAGGGCCAGTAGTGTAGGGATTTGTTTGGCTAATTAACTCCAAACTTGGGTCAGGCCCCCTCAAGCCAATAGTCAGGGACGAACCTATGAAGGAAGTTGGCTTCACCTTGAAGCCTTTGTAACTGGTGCAAGGTATGGGGAGGTGGTAGTTCAATAATGGCTTGAATTTTGAGAGGATAAAGTGTAATATTGTCCTTGGACACAATGAAGCCCAATAGACAGTCGATGGGAACACAAAAGACACATTTTAACAGGTTAAGGCGGATATTATACTTGCGACATCAGAGGAAGATTGTACGCAAATCATGAATGTGTTGTGCCCTACACCAAGAACGAGTAGTGAGATCGTCAAGGTAAGTAAGGATAATATGAGCCAAGTCAACGAAACAATAATACATGTCCCGCTAGAAAGTGGCTCCTGCGTTCTTTAGGATGAAATACATGACCCTATAAGCAAAGGTTTCGCATAGACTGATGAATGTGGTTTTAAGCTGATCGACTGGTCAAATATTGATTTGATTGTATCTGGAGAATCCATCCATAAAGGATAGAACCGCATGCCCCTCATACTCGTCAATGATCTTATCAATGAAGGGTGTGCGAAAATTGTCTTTGGGATAAGCTTTATTTAGGTTGTGAAATTTGGTGCAGACATAGATGATTCCTTGTTTCTTAAGAATGGGAAATGGGTTAGACATGTTAGAGCCTAGATCAACCTCAGGCTGAAGGGAGGCAATCTTAGGATAACCACAAACCAAACTTAACCTAGTAGCTAGCCCTACGAGGTCAGGATAGGGCTCTCTCCTTGTCAATCTCAGTTGAGATGACTAAATTAAATATGGATTTTAGGCTTGGTATAGTATCTCTAGGGTTTTTTGGTTGATTTTGAAGGTTTTTTTGCTGGATCAAATGGAGTAGGCAGCTTTGGGTCTGGGAAATCAAGTGAGAATTGCAGGGTGTTCTGTGGAGTGAGGTAGGTAGGTGTTTTGGCACTTGGAATTGAGTGAGATGGTAGGTCTAAGACTGGTGAGGAGCTGAGAAGGGCATGCAAGGATCATGAGTCCTCTTCAGATAGCTGAAAACATCAAAAACTAAATGTATTCCCAAGGCAGAGCACTGTTACCAATGTATTCTACCTATCTATCTTGATTTCATTTAGTTAAGAAGAATGAAATAGATTTTGGCACATATAACACATGAGAAAAACTAATGACAGAAGGAGAAACAATGAAAAAACACATTACCACAAGAATCCCACAAAAATAGTTGCAAATCCTGGTTTATTTCCTTGCCAAACTGTTGTAGAGATGTACAATGTACCTCAAAACATCACAAGAGTCTAACCTTTGCTAATGACTGAAAAAATACATAATATAGACATCAAACCACCTATGTTAGCCATCAGGGGTCGAATCCATGAGAAGAAGGGTGGTTTCAACCATTTCTAAAGTAGGAACAGGAATACAGGCAGTGGAACAACTTGCCTCATTAACCATGGAAACTGATTCATTTACCCCTCAACCACCTCAAAATGATGAATCTACCCTCTAAGGTCATTTTGCAATTACATTTACATAGCATAGCATCATTTACAATCATAAATTCATCCATGATGAGAGAAAAAGTCAATTTGTGAAATAACTAGGCGAAAACTGGATTTTTGAGCAAAACTGGCAAAATTTATCCTATGCGCAGCGCCACTATCCTATGCGTAGTGCCGCTTCAGACCAAGTTTTGGAGGCCTTCCCCTTGACCAAATTGAGCTCAAGATAGCTCGTTGCAAAGTTCTGCCTGTCGATTTATGGTCATTATCGGGATTGAAATCCCTGCGACACAATATATATTAAACCAAACTGAAAAAGAAACTATGGTGAAACCAGATATAATAACAATCCAAATGTTGCCAACCATATTAACTTTAGACCTTATGGTATTAGATTAAATGTGAACCAAATAATTACAAGTGAAGTGTTTCCAATAACATAACAGCGTTATAATTAGAAATCCTTTTCGGGCCATTATTGGGATTGAAATCCATAAGGCATAGTATATTACAAACCAGAAATTGGAAAAGAAACTATATGGTGGAAGAGAATAACTTGAATAGAAGAGAGAACCAAAATGTATTGATAAGTATGGTTATGTTTATTGGAAGAAAAATTTATAAAAAAAATTCTATGAATAAATAGTTTGATGAACAAATTAAAAGTGCCCTTGTGCATGTTTTAGAATTGAGGTATTAAATGAGCCAACTAAAATATGGGTAAATATAACATAGGAAGTCTGGTTTCATAATATCAAATGAAAGATTTATAATATCCCAAGTATATGTACAAATTTAATAATGTGGAGTAAATTTTTTTAAATTTAATAATGTGGAGTAAATTTGTTTTTGGTGAAAAAGTGTATGGATAAATATAACATAAAAAGTCTGGTTTTATAATACCAAATAAAAGACTTATAATATTCCAAGTATATGTCAAATTTAATAATATGGAGTATTTTTCTATTTTTTTTGGGTGAAAATATGTATGTTAAGGTATGACTCTATGCACATATTATATAGATATTATCGGGGAATATCTCAAAAGATGTTATTTTTACACTAGGGAAAATGATGCCAAGTACTTTTTCAAATTTACTTTTCCATATTTCATTTTTGTCTTTAATCTGTTAAATTGATAATTTAAAGAAATTTAGAATAATTTTCATGAAATCTTTTAATAAATCTTTATTTTTTGAACTAGTCTTTTTGTTATATATATATAAACCCAATTTATAATATCTTTTTCCATACTTTACCCAGAGTAATTTTTCATTACTCACAAATCCTCATCCAATTTAGTACATTAGTCTAATTATCTGAAATCACTCTCAAGAGAATAATTATTAGAGTGTCATGATTTAACCTATTTTATTTTTAAACGGATTTTTTATAATCCTTAATTTTTATCCTTCAAATTTTCATCCTCCAAAGTCTTTTTTTAAATATTAATTACCTTACAAAGTGTTAATTTTTTTAATGTGATTGGGAACAATTCAATTTTTTGCATTTGAGTAATAATCATAATTTCTTTTGTAGAGAACATCCAAGTCGAGAGGGATGTCCCTAGATCTTCACTACAAAGACCATAGGCCATTGAATATAGGCAAAGACCATAGGCCATTGAATATAGGCAATGAGTAATCCTTTGAGTAGTAGACAAAGACCATAGGCCATTGAATATAGGCAATGAGTAATCCTTTGAGTAGTAGGAGTGCGTTGAGAGTCTTAACTTTTCTTATCCAATGGGTTTTGTAGTAGGATTTTCTATAAGTTTTGTAAGAGGAACTAGGCTCCATGGCTTTTGTTGTGCAATACGTAGATACATTTAAAAACATGTAACAATATTATTAATTATGAAAATTCACTTTCACTTTATAATGGGCCTCTTAGTATGTGAATAGGATTTGTTACAATATTCTAATTTACCACATGCCCAAAAAACCAAACCAAACTCATTTCATATGACACTTGTTCATATGGACTTTTTTTAATTAATAAATTTAATCCTTTGTTTCAATACCATAGTATACCACATGTCCAAAACAACCCATATAACTCATTTCATATGAATATTTTTTAATTAATAAATTTAATTAAAGGAATAAAAAAAGATACTATTTTAAAAATAATCTCTACTGTACAAAATAAAATATATTAAATTTTTAAAAATACTATTTTAAAATAAACATAATTATTATAAAATGGAAATACCAAAATTTAGTTTGGATAAGAAATTGATAATCTAACATAATAGATACTGAATAACATGATCCATCAACATTGAATTACACAATCTAAAACATCTTTATAAACATGCCAGATACCAACAAAACCAACCAAATAACAGTCCCATATATGCCCGATACAGGTATAATTAACCAGATAACAATAACATCTTAAACATGCTAGATACCAACCAGATAACATAACAGTTACCCCATTTATTGTCTTCACGAACCACTGGATAACAGTAAGTAAATGCACCCCATTTATTGTCTTCACGAACCACTGGATAACAGTAAGTAAATGCACCCCATTTAGTTAGGTTAATAATTTTTATTTGGACAGAGGATCTTGCGGCGATCGGTGAGATGCAGAGTGCAGCCAGGATATGGAGCAAGACAACAATTCGTGCATGCACCTTGCAGAAGGTGTTCGTCTCCTGTCTCCGGGCAAGTCACGTACGACACTTGTTCGCAATAATAAGGACATACTATTATTCATACCAACAACGAATGCAGTCAGACATTGCCCAGTAAGGGATTCTAATCTATTTATTCAATTCAATTCAATTCACCAAAGTGTATAAGCAAAAGGAGACGCTCACTTTTATCATCAGGTTGCTGTGCATTGAGACATGTTGTTAGAAGCATAACACCTGTTCATACAGCGTCACCAACCACGTCAGGATCAGAGGAACGCTAATGTTGCTGGCCTCATCTATATTTATATTTTATCACTAGAGAAATTGAATACAAACTGGTCATAAGAACCTTGGACAGACATACCTACTGAAAGCCACAGAATTTGCATAGCAACATTAATGTTTCGTGTAAACGCCATGATGCGATGATCCCTGTTACCTCTCCTACTCTCTAAGCTTAAGCTTCAGATCCTAGATTGATACATAGAGATATAGCCCGCACATATATTTATACGTACTCTGAATGCCCAGTATATTCTATATTCCAATCTTTATTCCAATGTGAAGTATATCGTATATTCAAACCCAAAAACCATGAATCATGGATATGGATGTCACCACCGGTTATCACGTTAGGAAACAGATGGGTGTTTTAATTACACCCAAAGTGTACTTATGATGGGTTTAGCTAAACCGATTCAACCAATAGTAGAGGCTTCATTTCGTCTTCAATCCAATAATTTTTTAACACATGGAAAAACACAATAATTATAAAGTCGGGTGAATATTCAGAAAAAAATAATGGGTGAAAACACAAAAGTTAAAAAGTTTTAACAATATCTGATCTTTTTCCAAAACTATATAATGACATCTATGATTTTAGAAATTACATCCAAAAAAAATTGGTGAAAACACAAAAGTTAAAAAGTTTTAACAATATCTAATCTTTTTCCAAAACTATGTAATGACATCTATGATTTTAGAAATTACATCCAAAAAGATTCATTGTAAATTATGGAAATAACATCATTTGTAATACCTAACTATACTCAACAAAACCAACCAATAAATCCAGAACAAAAAGGAAATTTTACTCTACATATGCTTTTTCCATAGAGTGATGCTTTAATAAAAGTTCACAATATGACCCTTAATTTTTTATATCCAAACAAAGGCAATTAAAAGCTTAATAATTTTTTATATTTAAAATATAAATTACATAAAATTGAGATAAAAATATTCTAACGAAATATTGCATTCGAATGAACCAATTAACATTAAGAAGTTATAAGTTTTTAAATGATAAACGGAATATATATATAAAATAAAAGGAAAAATAAGTATCACTACTCTTGATTTTTGGTATTCAAACAAAGTCAATTAAGAATTTAATATTTTTTTAATATTTAAAATATAAGTTATATGAAATTCGCCACTCTAACAAAATATTGTATTCCAACAAGTCAATTAACAATAACAACTTACAAGTCTTCCTATGATGGGTTTCTCTCAACAAATTCAACCAATAGTAGAGGCTTACTCCTCTGTCTAACATTTTTTGAACACTTGGAAAAACACAACAATTAGAAAGTTTGGTTAAAACCAAAAAATTATAAAGTTTGGATAAAACTAAAAAATTAGAAAGTTTTAGCAATGTACAATCTTTTTCTAAAACTATGTAATGACATTGATGATTTTGGAAATTACATCAAAAAATATTCATTGGAGATTTTGGAAATTATATGATGAGTAATATCTAAGAGTACTAAAGAAGAAAAAAAAAAAACATAACATCCAAAAGGAAATTTTACTCTACACATGTTTTTTTTCCATAGAGTGATGATTTAATAAAGCTTTATTGTATGTCTTGATTTTTGATATCCAAACAAACTCAATTAAAATTTTAATATTTTTTAATATTTAAAAAATAAGTTACAAAAAATTGACATGAAGACATTGTAACAAAATATTGTATTCCAATGAACCAATTAACATTAAGAAGTTACAAGTCTTTAAATGCTAAATGGAAAAAATTATATATACATTAAGTAATAAAAAGAAAAATAAAGTTTCTCACTCTTGATTTTTCATATCCAAACAAACCCAGCTAAGAGTTTAATATATTTTTTAATATTTAAAATATAAGTTACATGAAATTGAGATGAAAACACGGTAACAAAATATTGTATTCCAATAAACTAATTAACAATAAGAAGTTACATCCCTTTAATCCACTCTAAAATAATATTTAATTTCTTGTTATTAAATATTTTAGTAATTTATTATAATTGACTAAATTAAATATGTGATGTTTAAGTTTCCATTAATAAATATATTACAAATTAATTTAAGAAAAATAATTGAATTTTTGAAATATTAAATAGTTTAAGAGTATTAATTGAAGTTTTGAAATATGTGATGTTTAAATTTTTATTATTAAATATGTTATAAATTAATTTAAGAAAATTAATAGAAGTTATGAAAATTTGATGTTGAAGTTTTTATCATTAAATATATTATTTTATATTCATTTTTCATATATCTAATGATGATGGTGGTGGTGGTTAACATCCATTGAGACCAAACTTTAGTCTGAATTATTTAGTTTGATTTAAGATTTTATTCCTATGCTCAAAAAGCTTGGAGACAAGCCTCCGGAGCTCACTGTAATTTTGACATCGTAAAAGGACCAAACTTTGGTCTATCAGACCTAAAGAAACGAATTATTTAGTTTGATTTAAGATTTTATTCCTATGCTCAAAAAGTTTGAAGAGAAGCCTCTCGAGTTCACTGTAATCGTAAAAGGCTAGGAAGGTCAGTGTTGCAACAAAGATTTTGAAACAAAGATCTAATGTGGTTGTATGCCGAGCACTCTAAGAGGAAATGACTTTTATCTTCATTCTCGCAGAGATAGGAGAACCTTTCCATCCATGGTGTTTTAGGAACTGCCCAATGACCCGATTCACTATCGAGCTCATGAGAGTTCGTTCTAATCTTGGCTATATTAATTTTCTTCTTTGAGCTAGTTAAAACGGAGAGATACTTTTGATCTTCTAGGGTGGGGTTGATGACCTCCTTATGATATCTTAATTTTCTTTTAGATGCTAAATCTTTCTCACACCACATTTTTTCTTTGAACTTAGAAGTAACAATATTTTTAATGTTATTCAACATTCTGGTCGATCTCCCAATGGTTTAATGAGGCCCTGGTGTCTTTATACCAACCTCATATATATATATAATTATAATTTATTAATTTAAATCTCAACTAATTATATCGAAATTCTTTTTATGATGGGTTTCGCTGAGCAAATTAAACTAATAATAGAAACTTAATTTCATCATCTTCTATCCAATAATTTTTGAACAAGTAAAAAAACACAACAATTAAAATTTTTGATGAAAACACAAAAATTAAAAAAATTTAGCAGTGTGCAATCCTTTTCCAAAACTATTTAAAGGCATTGATGCTTTGGGAAATTAAAGGCATTGATGCTTTGGGAAATTACAACATCAGTGACACCTAAGAATACTAAAGAAAATGAAGAAACCCATTTTTTCCTTTTGTTTCTCTCAGCTCCGAGGCACTTTCGGACTTTCCAGTCCCACAGAATGTATTGTAGGATTTTTATTGTGCCGTAAAACTTTTGATCCCATCGATTGAATTTTTGTTTTGGTATCAAAAAGTTTGATTTATGTTAGTATTTATTGGTTTTTTAATATTTTCATTTTTGAAATTTTATTATTATTATTATAAGAAGAAGAAATGTTATATATATGTTATAAAATAAATAAATTATCAAAAAATTTTAAAGATTAAAATATTTTTTTAATTTATATATTTTCGTTTCTTTTGAATATTTAAATTTTATATTTTTTTTTTTTGAGAAATTACCCTTTATTATAATTATTTATAAATATATAAATTTTTATATTTGAAATGAGTATAGTATAAAAAAAATAATATAAAAAAAATAAAAATAAAATATATTATTAAAACAAAAATGAAAAGTATTATTTAAAAAAGAAAAGTCTTCCCAAAGCTAACCTAACCTGTATTGGGCTTTCCCTGGTTGTTAAGTTTAATATTAACAATATTTGGTTAGTGCATGCGAGCTTGTAATTTTTTTTAAAGTTAATAGGTTTTAAGCTTTAGGGTTTCATTGTTTTTATTTTTTATTTTTTATTTTTATGGCCTATCTCTTTGAATTTTGTGTGATTTGATAAAGAACTTGAAACAAATATAATTTTAGATGTATTTAGTGAAATTATTTGTGAAACTCATCCAATAACTTTTTCTAGTCACTGAATTTGAATTTAATCAGTTTGCGGTTAGCTTAGGTTATGTTGCAATGCTTTCATAAATAGCATTAAGTAAATGTGAAATGTTAAATACATTCAATAATGATAAGCAAATGATTTTAGAGATGCAAGAAGGTTAATATTTAATATTCCATTCTTTTATATAAAAAAGATGGGTAAAAAATGTCAATATCTTAAACTAATTAGCATAAAGTACATTCAAAAAATTCAAAATTCAAAACAAAAAATATTTAAAATTTGAATTTAATAGGTTCATTTTTTTCTTTAGTTTTTTGTTTTGTATTATTATTATCAATCTATATATATAAATTGTGTAGTCTAATTTATAGACAATAAATATTTTTAAAAACATGAGTTTAAGTTGTTTAATATATAGAATTCAAGTGCACCACGGATTCTTCAGGGTGTTTAATTCATTTATTCATTCAACAATGCATTTTAAATGACAAAAAATCACATTCTTTCTTGAAAATGTTTTTCCAAATTTCCATAAAAAAAATCTATTTCATTTATAAGTTAGACTAGGCCTATATAAATTGATTAATAAAATTTCAAAAATAGATATCTACTTTACTATTACTTATACGAAAATAAAGAAAATAAATATTATTTTATTATTTAAATTTTGATAAAATCACACTCCTTTAAACACATGTACACTTCATTCACATACCAACATAATTATGTAATTCAGTCATTTAATCAAATAAGACTATTTGTATATTATAGTTAATTTATTTTATTAATAATTCTAATTTTGAATTTTTATTCAAAGTCGTGAGATCCATGATGATGATGATGGTTAACGTCCGCTAAGACCAAATAATGATCTATCGGACCTAAAAAGACAAATTATTTATTTTGATTTAAGATTTTATTCCTATGCTCAAAAAGTTTGGAGAGAAGCCTCCCGAGTTCACTATAATTTTGGCATTGTAAAAGGCTAGGAAGGTCAGTATTGTAACAAAGGTTGTGAAATTGAGATCTAATGTGGTTGTATGCAGGGCACTCTAAGAGGAAGTGGTTTTCATCCTCGATGCTCCCATTCTCACAAATATGGCAGATCCTTTCCATCCATGGCGTTTTAGGAACTACCCAACGGCCAGTTTCGCTATGGAGCTCATGAGAATTCGTTCTAATCTTTGCTATATTAATTTTCTTTTTTGAGCTAGTTAGAATAGAGAGATACTTTTGATCTTCAAGGGTGGGGTTGATGACCTTCTTATAATAACTTAATTTTCTTTTAGACGCTAAATCTTTCTCACACCACAATTTTTCTTTGAACTTAGAAGTAACAATATCTTTAATGTTATTTATGTTTTGCAAAGCATCATTCTCATTGATCTCCCAATAGTTTAACCAGGCCCTTGTGTCCTTATGCCATCCTCGGTTAAGCCTTACGTGATTTTGGCTGGAATTTAAAGCTAGCTTAGGAAGTCTATGATTGTCTATGTTATTGAGCTTGTGCTTGTACATCAGAAACCTGAGCATAGCTAGGCTCTCAATAGAAGAAAGACCTGCTTCTATAAGGAGAATAGGATAGGGTGTATTACTTTTAATTTTCAGGTTATAAGTTATAAAACGCTTCTGGATTTGCTCAATCTTCCTCCATGATTCTCTGGAGATGCTGCAGCCCCAAACTTCACAGCCATATAAGATAACAAGAGTGACTAAAGTTTCAAAGAGGAACTTCTTTTTATCCCACATTATGAGGTTTGCTGTTTTACAATTGTTTTCAAGACCAAAATAAGCTTTCCATCCCCCATTGATCCTTTTCTCAATGCTATGGTTCCAGTTGAGCTTGTGATGGATATCAATTCCTAGGTACTTGTAAGAATACACTTCCTCCAAGTTATTATTGTCATACGTAAAATTAGCGCAAGTGTCCTTCTTAGATTTGATAATCATAACTTTAGTTTTGTCTGTATTAACAGTCATACCCATGGTAGAGCAGAAATCCTTAAGAAGATTGAGCTGCTTATCAAGATCAGAAGGGCACCTTGCCAGAAGAACAATATCGTCAGCATAGAGAAGAAGGATAATGACTATCCCAGCTAATATTGTGCCACCACATCCTGCTTCTTCTAAATAACCTTCGAGCTTATCGATGTAAATGCCAAATAGGGTAGGGGAGAGGGGGCAACCTTGTTTAACTCCGATGTTACACTTGATATCTTTTGACCACCCCTCCTTGTTCTTTAGCTTGGAAATTACATTCTCGTATAGCCTTATAGCAGCAGCTCTTAACTCAAGAGGAACCTTTAGCTCTTCTAACCTATTCCAAAGGTTGTATCTAGGAACCGTATCGAAAGCCTTTCTAAAGTCTACAAAGCAGCAGAATAAATTGGATTTATCATTACGACATTCCTCCGCAATGATCCTTAGCATAACAAGGTGGTCTGTTGTTGAGTGATGCCTTCTGAAACCTGCTTGGCCCTTAGCCCGCTTACCTTCACTTTCAAGCCATATGCTTAACTTTTTTTCCAGAATACTACCATATAATTTGGCTAAGAGAGGGCTGATCATAATTGTTCGATAATTAGAGGGGTTATTTGTATCTCCACTTTTAAAAATAGGGATAATGAGGCTCTCAGTCCAAGGTTTAGGGAACCCTTGCTTAACAGCTTGATTGAAAAGCTTGTGGATGTGGGGGATGAGGACAGGGCCTCCAATTTTTAAGATTTCTGCCTGGTAACCTTCAATGTCCTTAGCTTTCCCATTCGCGAGGCGATTAACCCCAAACTTAATGTCTTCTAAAGAGAAGACTTCTTTCGTTGTGAGCAGGGTTTCCAAATTATCCGTGACATTAGGAGATTCATAAAGCTTTTTAAGATAAGAATTCCAATCATGAAGAGCAATTTTATTATTATCCTTAGTCTTCCTAGTTAGAATCTGCCTCCAAAATTTTTTAGGAGCTACCTTAGAGAGGTGTAAGAGATTCTCCTGTCTTTGACGAATGTACTGCCTCTTTTTCCTTTTAATTAGGGCTTTGTATATTCTTATCTTGTCCATTTTAAGAGAATCATCAACAGCTTCCTTAATAGCTCTCCTCGCATTTTTACAATCTTTGTCATACCAAGGATTGGTTTTGCTATTTCTTTTATTATTAGAGACTTCAATTGAGAACTTTTTAATAAAATATGAGAGGGTTGTAGTAAAATTATGATATAGGTCTTCTATGTTATCTATACTAGATAAAGGAGGCAAATTAGTTTTTAATTCATTTAGGAAGAGGTCCTTTTTATTTTTATCAAATATTAAGTTCTTTTGGTTGTAAGTATTAGTTTCTATGGGAACTCTATGCATGACAAAATTGAGGGTTATAAGTAAAGGCCTATGATCGGAGTCAGGCTCGTGGTCGTTTAAGATGTCAAAGTTTATCATTTCGTTGTATAAAGGAAGATCGGAAATAACGTAGTCTACCACGCTGCTACCAAGTCCATGGATGCAGGTCATCTTGCTGGAATTGGGCCACTTTTTTAGACCGTTGCAAATTATGAGATCCTGAGCACTACAGAGCTTGACAAGCTCTGACCCAAACAAATTTTCCCCGAGGTCTTCAGAGCTCCTTTTGTACCTACTAGCCAGGGTAGGGTCTTCGTCTAACCAAAGAGGATTAGGGTTGGAATGATTGCTTAAAATAATAGCTTGGTTGCTTGAAGTTCGGGCATTGAAGTCACCTATTAAAAGGATATTACCATCATTCTTTAGGCTAGAAATATCGTTCTCTAGACTATTGTAAGGGTTAGTTTTATCTAGATTCTTCTTCTTATAGAAGTTAGAATTAATGGGGGGGAAATAACATATTGCTATGTAGGACTTTTTATTATTAATGTCTCTGATCTCTATCCAACTAAATTGGTTGTAAGGGTCGTTTTTATAAAGCCTAACATAGGGGGAGATGTTCTTCTTAATGTAACAAGTTATTCCCCCAATGCCTCTACGGGAGGATCGCTTGTTCCATGTAGACCATAGCGTAAAGCCATCTATGTTAGGGACCTTAGATTCCTCGTGCTCCCAAGTTTCAACAAGCAAAATAATATCAACATCATTTGAAATCCAACTTAGCTTGGGGCCTTTGTTCCATGGGAAGCCCCGAAAGTTCCAGGAAAGGATCCGGAGCATGTTTGATTGCTATTGATTACTATCTTTTTGGTTTTTGTCCCGAATAAAGGCTTTTCTATTTCTGATTATTGCCCATTTTTCTTCCTTTCTAGCTTCTTTTACCTTTTGTACCTCCTTTCTTAATTCTGCTTGATCTTCTGGAATGAGATCTTCATTTATGAATATTCCCGTTCCTTTTAGACTTGAGGTTTTACTAAGTATGTTGCGCTTATGATCAGTAGAGCTCACCTTTATGCGGATTAATCTTCCTTTATTTTCGGTTAATTTCCCCAACCTTATTGCTTCTGTGAGACACACTGTTTCAATTTGTAATCTATTATGTAAATCTGTCTGGACTAAGGCTAAAGTATCCTCATCTTCTTCCTCTTTTAAACCAAAGATTATAAGGTTAAGGTCCTTTTGTTACGTTCGTGGTCTAATTCTATTAATTTTTTCATTTCGTCTTTAATTGGTTTAATATCTACTTTATCATACTTAGCAATTATGACCACCAAGCCACTATCATCGTATTTTGAGTTTCATATATCTTATTTAAGTCGTCAATTAAAATTAAAACTTATGGTACCAAAATTAATCATTTGGTCATACATGCTAGATGAGATACGACTGGTGTTTGTTGAACTATGAGGCAAATAAGGTTTCTCTCCATTCATACTAGGGTTTTGGATTATAAATAATTTTTTCTTCTCTTCGACACAAAATTTATAGCCCAAAATGTCCTTGAATAAGACACTTCAAATATTTTATGTTCTTTAACTTATGTACTCACGGAGAGCCAATTTCAACCTAGATGATAGGGGTCAAACCAACTATGGCTTGAGTTTCTCTCACTCCCTATAGATTTGAGACCTTTGATGGATTTATTTTCTCATAAGTTCATCTTTAAATGTATTTTTTTTTTAATTTTAATTATTCACACATTTTATATAGGTAGATTTTGAATTAAAAAGGTAATTTGACATTGCATTTTCTTTTTATATAGAGGAAATTCAACCAACACTGCACCAATTAAAGCTACCACCTATAAAAAATAAGAAAAAAAATCGGGGAGGGGACAAATTGTAAAATCCAAGACTGTAGAGTTTCACTCTACGGCTCGTATTTTGCACTAAATTACTGAATTCACAATTCTAATGTGAGGGATCCCACAAATCAAGAAATTTGAAAATAAGCTAAGTCACCCCACACTCTTTAAACTTCAATTCAGTACAAGGATTAATAAATCGCACACACTTAGGAATGATTCTGAATGAAATCTGATTTAGGATCATTGCTCCACCTTTCCTTTTCTTAAGAAAAGGATCTTCCATGTAAATATCTGATACAATTTTCTTATGTATCCCTTGAGTCACATTTATACCCAATGTTATTTTTTTCCTTGGTTGCTCATTGATGTTTCCTTTTATTGGGATCATTCTTCTCCTTGTTAATGGAGAGCTTCTAGAGAAACCAATTATCAATGTTTAGAGAGGTTGTTGTTAGCAACCTACTCTTATTATGTTTTGGAAGATATTCCTTTTTATTGTATAAATATACTTGCCTAGAGACCTCGCTGACATGAAGGTTGGAAAAGAAAGAGTGAAATACTTTTTTTATATCCTTAATAGCTTCACTACCTGATATACCGTTGTTCGAATTCTTGGTTTAAGTTAGCTTCAGTGATTTATTTCTTTTCATTACAAAGCTCTGCACCCAAGATAATTTCTAGTGAAGTGAGGCAGTCGATGAGCTCCTTACCACTCGCAAAAGAGTCGTAAGTGTTTAAGAATGTAACTAGGTTCGATCTTCATAAATTGTACCTAAAGTCAAAAGGTAATGTATATTTCTTAGAAGAAAGCAAAAGTAATTTTATTATTAATTTAATTGACTTGTTAAAGCATGGGATTCATGCTTGGATCAAATGTATACATCAAGCCTCCATTGTAGGCTTCAGATTATTGTCAAATTAAATTTGTGAAGACACCTCCATCCATCAAAATCTCCTTGTTGTTGAAAGGATCCTCATGAAGTCAGCCTCCCTAAAATAATCTCATGTTGGACTGATACAACGACACACCTCTTCATATATTCATGCCAACTCATTTTAAGATGAAAAAAACTATATATATATATATATATATATATATATATATATATATATATATATATATATATATATATATATATATATATATATATATATATATATATATAACGATGAGGACCTCGCATAACCAACACAAAAAATTCGCATAAGAATTGCAGAGACAAGTTTCGGTATCGTTGCAGAATAGAAGTTCAGTTTCCGGAGAAGTATTAGTGATCTCAGGAATGAATTTTTTGTGATCATAGTGGAAAATTTCATTGTTACCACAGTTTCAGGCTATTACAGTGATCACAGTTGCAGTGTTATCATAGTTATAGTGCTATCATATTTCAGTGAAAACATAGTGATGAAGTCTCACCAGAGTGCCACAATATTGGTGAAATCTAAGTGAATGATTTCATTACCAGTGCAAACACAGTGATGTATTCTTGATGAAAACATAATGATAAGGATTCGGTGCAAGCACATTTATTAGGTTGACTTTATGGATGGAGGTGGCCTTGAGTCTAAGTTGTAAGGGTCATGGTCGTCTCATTTTGAATATGCTGAAGAAGAATTTTGTCTGGGATTTCCCCTAGATTGGGGGTTTTCCGTGGGAGCATGCCTACATTTTGTGTACTCTTCTATTTGTTGCTTGGAACTAGTCTTGATGATAAGAAAAGATAATTAGAAAGAACAAATAATAATTAAAAACATCACAAGCTAATGTCAAAATAAGAGAAATCATTTAACTACCTCACTTTGGATTTATCAACATGGTATCAAAGCTATGGTCATGATCAAAGGCAGTTTAAAGAAGGGTAGATCTAGGTTAATTAAACTAATGAAAAAGTCAAATCATCTCAAAGAGAAAGGTTTGATGATCTCACAGTCTAGAGTAAATGTAACTTCGCTCCACAGGACAGTGATATAATCCAAAGAAATAAGTGAACTTAAGACCAAATTTTCAATAAGGTATTCATAAAAGTTGCAGTAATGAACTCGAGACATCTAGTATCACAAGTACAAGGTAAGAACAAGCCTCAGCAAGATAGTTTGAATCAATTTCAGTGAAAATTACAAGGATACAAGCTTAATCATTGAGTATGTAAAATCTCAGAAGAAAATAAGGATTAGACGATGATGTAATCTACAGTGAGATAGATCAATCACCTCATAAATTGGGTTCATATTTTTTCAAATAAGTCACATTCACAATCATTTGGGCTCATTGATATGTTGAAGCTGTGAATATATTAAAACAATGATATGAATATATAGTGAAAGTCTTTAGGATCTCAGTATACCACAATGAGTTCTTTAGATCAAGTTTAGTAATGAATTCTCAAGAAGAACATTCGGTTTTCACAATGATACATTAGTAAATTGTGATCAATCTCAGAGAATGAGTTCACTGAAGCTATAGTATATTAGAGAGGTAACTATTCTGGAAAACGCAACGAAGAGGATGGTTGATCTAGGTAACAAAGTTTCGGTACACTTTTGAAGGAGGGAAACAGTTTAATCACAAGTAGAGAAAGGAGGACTTGATGAAACAAAAGCATTCATTTGGAGACTATCTGAAGTTTGTTTTATGAAAGAAGAAAATACAAATCTTGTGCGAGCTCAAGTACAATGTACCAGATCTAGGAATTCAAGTAACTATTGTCAAGATGCACATGCAATTCTAATAATACATCAAAGCAGAGGTATGAAATAACAAGGTACATAAGCTTTTAGATTTCCAATTGATCCTTAGCTAGTCTAGGATAAAAGATTTTACTCTGCAAAAGAACATTTTAGAACCTTAATCCTAATCCTCTAGGATTTACAAGCAATCTAGATGTCAAGTAAACATTCCTACTGATGATTGAAATATTGAACAACTTATCATAGGATTCCATCCTCCTTGATTATGTAGAATATCTAACTTGAGAAATTAAATCACATTCTTGGTATCACATGTTTTTCTTGTAAGTATATACTACATGTATAAATATCATGGCTTAGTACAAAGAAGACACTTCAAGGAATCCTTCCAAGGTATGTGAATGAACATTTCTAGGCATGACTTAAACTATACACCTTATAAAATTCTCTTAAATCTATGTTCATCCTATTTTTGAAATTTGCATTACATTAGTAACATTGTTATGTCTCGCTATCTTGAATCATAAATATTCTTGTTTAGGGTGATTCATCATTTGATAAATCTACCCTCCTCATATTCTTAATTGATTTTATAGCACCTTGGAAAGGTTCATTGGAAAACCCTAACCTAAGGGTATGATAATGTAAATGTTTGAAATCCTAAAACTTCTTAGGGTTATTTGGAAATGCTATTTGAAGTTTTTGTTCATGATGTCATGTTTGGGGTTTTGGTATGATCATGAAAACCCTAACTTATTAGGGTTGAAATAATTTTATTTGAAATCGTGAACCTTTAAAGTTTTAGTAAAGTAGGGTTTGATATGATATGAATTGAAACCCTAGATCCTTAGTGTTATGCAATTTTTATGACTATGTGTTGACACCTAATCCGAAACGGATGGGTGAACTGGACAGTCATCTAGAAGATGAACTAATCCGTTTTATTTATGTATATAAATATGAGTTAGCTAATGAATAATATTATCAATTTTCTCTCCCGCTCATTCTGGAGTTACCCTGGCCTGACATGGTATCAGAGCTCAGGTCCCAGTCCCTAAAATAGTTGTAACTCCTCTGCTCTCTGGCACACTAGCGCTGCATCTGCCTGAGCGTTTGCCTGACATAACGCTCTCTGCTCTCTGGCGCACCAGCACTGCCTCTGTCTCTGAGAACGTTGAAGATTCTTCTGTTGAGGAGATTTGACACCGATTTGCAGCACGTTTCAGGTACATTCCGCTGGTATCATCGAAATTCCGCTTGGAATTGTTTTTAAAACGCTATATGCGCATACCAAACGACTTTTCTCTGAACCTATCCACACATTCATTGGTCGTTTCTGCTGAGTTTCATTGTAGCTAACCGCAGGCTTCTCAATAGGAATTGCAGTCGTTGTTTCTCCTCACTTTCATAGCAAGCCAGCACTCAAGTCAATCGTGGTATCGCGCCCCACTTACACAGCCTCTTCCAGTTTCCAATTTCTTCGTTCATTGTTTTTCTTGCCGCCTAGACTGGTGTAACGAATTCTGACGCTGTTGCATTGTTTGTTATTTTTCTTGATTGTCAAGAAAGTTTGCATTTGCTGGCTGTCTGATAGATAGGGAGTGTCGCAAGGTATTTCATTAGCTTGCCTTAAAACGGCTTGTTCTTTTTTGGCTTCGACTGTCTACCTTTGAAGCTTTGTCCCCGGTGTAATACCTACGGAGCTGGGGAAACGAGCAATCTATTGTAATCTAATGGGTAATATTCCAGATTCTGTTGGCAATCTGTCGTAGAACGAGGCTCATTCCTGTCTGCTGCTATTTGGAAAGAGTATTTTTTTAGTCTAAGGTAAACTTCGCTCAGAAAAAGGGGGATCCGGTCATTGATGACTGTCGTATGGTACAGATTGCATCTCATTGTGCATAATCAACTCACGGACCATGGCCTGGTGATTCAATATTGCTAATACCATCTGTACACGTTCCACAGAATCGCAAGACTAAGCTATGTGAAAACTATGCTAAGGGTACATGCACTTTTGGGGATAGATGCAACTTTGCACATGGTGCGAATGAGCTGCGGGAGCAGCCTGCCGGGTCCTAATCCACTCAGAAACTCACGTGTGCAGAAAGCTTAATTGAATACTTTATTATGTTTTGTTTTAGAGGCATAGTCACCATTAAAGTATGTAGACTTGTTAAAAGAGAAGTGCAGTGTATTTGCGCAGTTTGTTTATGCAATATTTGCGCAGTTTGTTTATGCATATAACCATAAGATTTTAACCTGATTCATCTCAAAAAAAAAAAAGTTTGAGAATGACAAGAAAGATGATTTTAATGGCGGTATAATGTTGTGCTGATGATATGTATTTATGATGCCTTCTGTCACACATTAGAGGGATTTGTAGAAAATATAGTGCATAAGGCTGTAAGGAAGTTCTCTTTTTTCAAGCAGAAGTATTTTTTTACAGAATGCATTCAATCATTTCTATGGTAGGAATAGTTCTCACTGGCAAGGAGAACTATTTTGAATGGTCTCGGATGGTAAAACACACCCTCATCTACAATGAGCTGTGGAAAGGAGTGTGTGTCGGAGAAGAAGACAAAGACCCTGTGCAGCCTACATCAGATAAAGAACTTGTCATTTGGGAAAAAAAGAACAGCAAAGCCTATGCATTGATCACAGCATCTGTAAATGAAGAAGTAAGTCATCATATTTCATCCCATTCCACTGCCTTTGAAGCGTTACAAAAGCTGAAAGAACTCTATGATTCACATTCTGCACTTGAAGTTGTTCAGCTCATGATTAAACTCTTCACTCTTGAACTGAAAAATAATGATCCCCTTGCTCTTGCATCTGAAATAAAGTCTATAATGCATGATATTAAATCCACTAGGGTTGAGCTGGATATCTCTCTTATTTCCTTTCTCAAAGCACTCTATCCTACCTACTCCAATTATCTTGAGTCTTTACAAGCAAATGGAAATCTTAAAGACATAACCTTTGAGTCTCTTGTGAAAAAGTTTGCTGAAAGAGAGAAAGCCTTTGGAAAGAAAACAGTCCCTGAATCTTCCGAAGAGACTGTTTGCCTTGCTCATAAAGAAAAGCATCCTGCTCAAGATTCTACAAGAGGAAGAGGTGGACGAAGAGGAAGAGGAAGATACTTCAGAGGCAGGGGGGGCAGACATTCTCAAGAAGAAAAGGCAGATCTGCATTGCATTCGCTGCAAACGAAATGGATCACATGATGCTTCTACATGCAAGCTACCATGGGACAAGATTGAGCAGAGAAGAAATCAGCAGAAAGGTAAAACTGATGACACAGACAAAGGTAAAGCACCTGAATCCGCTCACTATATTGAGGCACAATGTAACATTGGAGTAAATGAAGATTTGTTTAATGCTTCACTTGCTTCTTCGAAAAATGACTGGTTGCTTGATTCAGGAGCAACCTGTCATATGACTGATAGGAAAGGTTTTTTTGAAGATTTCACTGATAATGTTGATGCAGCAGTATACTTTGCAGATCAGTCAAAAATCAAGCCATCAGGGCTTGGCACAATCAGGCTTAAACTGCCTGGTCTTCCAGACTTTCTTCTGATCATGTTCTATATCTCCCACAGCTCAAGAGAAACTTGTTGTCCCTGGTCCACATCCGCCAGCAAGGTCACTCCATTCATATGTTTGATGGAAAGCTTGAGGTAAGAAAGGCATCTAACCATTCACTTGTCATGAGGGGTATAGAAGAAGAAAGACTTCTTAAACTGCAAGGAACCTCTGCTCATGCACAACACTTTTCATATATTTCTCATCATGAAGAAGGTGCACTTCCATCAAGTTTATTATGGCATGCTAGATTTGGACATTTAAACTATGATAGTCTCCGCTTGTTGAAGAAAAATGGTGTTGCTGGTTTGCCTACAATTCCTAGAAAACATAAATAATGTGATGCTTGCATTCTAGGAAAGCATAGCAAACAGTCTTTTCATGATTCACATTCAAGAGCACATAGGAAGCTTGAACTTATTCATTCAGATTTATGTGGTCCAATGCCTGTTCCTTCTGCAAATGGAAATAAATATATCATGACATTTATTGATGATTACACCAGAATGTGTTGGGTTTACTTATTGAAGAACAAATCTGATGCTTTTCAAACATTCAAGAATTTTCATAAGTGGATTGAAAATGATGCACAATCTCATATTGAGTCTATTCGCATTGATAATGGAAAAGAATATACATCAAATGAATTGGAACACTATCTTCGCCAACATGGGATTAAACATCAAACAACTGTGCCTTATAATCCTCAACAGAATGGTGTAGCTGAAAGAATGAACAGAACAATTTTGAATATGGTACGATCCATGCTTTTCTTCAAAAATGTAAAGACAATGTTTTGGGCTGATGCTGTTCTATGTGCTGCATATATAAAGAATAGATGTCCATCTAGTGCTATAAGAAACAAGACTCCTTATGAATTGTGGTATGGACATGTTCCTTCGGTAAAACATCTCAGGATTTTTGGTTCCACCTGTTATGCTTTAATACCAAAGGTACATAGAAACAAACTTGGTGCTAGAAGTCGTAAGTGTATCTTCCTGGGGTATTCAAACACATCTAAAGCATACCGCCTCTATGATGAAGTAAATAAAAAGTTTGTTTTATCTAGAGATGTCATTTTTCTTGAATCATCCAAATCTGACAGTGTTGTTGAGCGGCAACTTGATCGCTTGGATAAATTCACAAAACCGAAATCATTTCAAGAGTTTGATAATCAGATTCCACATCTTGAAGGGGGGATTCCTATACTAGATCAACATGTGGAATCTTCTTCTGAAGAACAATCTCCCCTGCATGACACTCCAACAACGGATGATGCTTTAAGTGATGTAATTGATAGAATTGGGAGACTTAATCTTGATTCAGTCCCAACTCAATCAACAGAACAGCCTGGACCATCTCAGAAAGGTCCCCCAAAGTGGCTAATAAAGACACTTGAAAGTGTTCATCCTGATGAAATTGGAAAAACAAGAACCAAAAATACAAACCGACAAGATGGAGGTGATGTAGATAACTCTAATTCACCTGTTGATATGGATGTTACTTATGATCGTGAATTGAACTTGTCTACAGATTTTGAACCAACTTCCTTCAAAGAAGCTGCTTCTCATGATGAATGGAAAGAAGCGATGCAGAAGGAGTATGATGCCCTCATAAAGAATGGCACTTGGAAGCTGGTTGATCCTCCATTTGGAACCAAACCAATTGGCTGCAAGTGGGTCTACAAGAACAAGTACAAAGCTGATGGCTCACTTGACAAGCACAAAGCTAGGCTTGTGGCAAAAGGTTTTGCACAAAAGGAAGGGGTCGATTATGAGGAGACTTTTTCTCCCACAGCAAAATGGGCCACCATCCGGACACTCTTTGCACTAGCTGCTCAGAACGGTTGGAAAGTCCATCAAATGGATGTAAAAACTGCATTCTTGAATGGAGATCTAAAAGAGAATTTTTTTATGTCCCAGCCTGAAGGATTTGTTGTGAAAGGACATGAACACAAAGTATGCAAACTTGTGAAGTCCTTGTATGGCCTCAAACAAGCACCACGAGCCTGGTATGAAAAACTAACTGAGCATCTTCTGAAACTCAACTTCAAACATTTTGATCTTGATGATGCAACTTTATTTGTCAAGAAAGTTGGCAAAACAGTTGTATATCTTGTGGTATATGTAGATGATCTTTTAATGACAGGGAACAATGAAAGTTATATTGCATCCATAAAGAAAGAATTAGGAAAATTTTTTGAAATGACTGATTTGGGCTATGTTCATTACTATCTTGGCATTGAAGTAACCCAACATCCAAAGTCCATATTTCTTTCTCAAAAGAAATACATTGGAGATTTGTTAAACAGATTTGGCATGACAGAGTGCAATCCCCTTTGTACTCCAATGGAACAAAACTTGAAGCTCACATCTATTGAAGGAAAGGAATTTGAGGATGCAACAAAGTATAGACAGCTTGTAGGAAGTCTCATCTACCTCACTACTACCAGACCAGACATTTCATTTGCTGTTGGAATCCTCTCCAGGTTTATGCAAAAGCCTTGTGAGGGACATTGGTCTGCTGCAAAAAGAGTTCTAAGGTACTTGAAGGGAACTCAAGACCTTGGAATCAAGTATACACAGGTGGACGACTTCAACTTGATTGGATACTCTGATTTAGACTTCGATGGAGACAAAGAAACTGGGGTATCTACTTCAGGATATGATATGAGTCTTGGATCAGGAGCTGTCTCCTGGAGATCACGCAAACAATCAATACCAGCAGATTCCACAACAGAAGCAGAATATGTGGCAGCAGCTGAAGCAACGAAAGAAATTGTGTGGCTCAGGAAAATTCTTGAAGATTTGCAGGTAAAACAAATACAATCAACTCCACTCATGATTGATAACACATCTGCAATAAAGTTGGCCAAAAACCCAAAATTCCATGATCGTACTAAGCACATCAATACTAAATATCATCTGATCCGACATCATGTTGAGGCCAAAACAATCCATCTCCGTCATTGTTCCACAAACGAGCAAATTGCAGACATCTTCACCAAAGCGCTTGGAAGAGAAAAGCTTGAAAGATTCAGAACGATGCTTGGACTCACCAACATCCCTTCAGATTAAGGGAGGGAATGTTGACACCTAATCCGAAACGGATGGGTGAACTGGACAGTCATCTAGAAGATGAATTGATCTGTTTTATTTATGTATATAAATATGAGTTAGCTAATGAATAATATTATCAGTTTTCTCTCCCACTCATTCTGGAGTTACCCTGGCCTGACACTATGGATAGAAATATATCCCCTATGTCTCGTGGCTAACCTAAAACAATAGAATGACAAAGGACCCAATGTTTTCCTTAAATTAAGTAGATGAGGTGAGAAACCTACTTGGAATCAATCGTATGTTTCACTCCTTTGTGTTGAATGCTCCAATCCTCACTCTAGCTGCCAAAATTAGAGCCTGCACAATCAGACAACACAAGGCAAGAAACTATGAGATTTATGTAGCATCATTTATCTGTTTTATTCAACAAATCAACATGGTACTAAAATATATGAAATAACGACATCACATATAGGAAAAAAATATAACTCTTTGTATTGATATAGATGGAGTGAGTTAAAACCAAAAATAGGCGATGATCTTGTATAAGAGCTCCTCCAAGTTGTTTACTTGTCCTTCCTTTGTCACAAATTGTACCTCCAATCACCCAAAATGTGTAAGAACCTTAATCTCCTCGCAAAAAAATAAGTTTATAATCACTCTCCAAAACCCAATGGCTTGCACATGGAAGGCTGTAAATATATATAGGAGTAAGGTAAGTTGGGAGTTCTTATTCTTTTACTAATATTGGGATTGAGATCCATTCTTGATGGGTGGATGAGCTCTAAGGATAAGGTATGGAAACTCCAAGTTAGGATACGAAAGGATTCAATAGTTTAATCTAATGTAAATGGTTACAAAAAATATTGGAAGCTTCTGGAAATGGAGGCTTCAGGATTCTCTATCTTTTTCCAAACTTTTTAGAACTAACATAGGTGAAAATAGGGAAACCTGTAGGTGATCAATGCAAGCCACAGTGGAGAAACCTATAGGTGAACGTTGTCCAGAAATAAGCCAGGGTGTGTTGGTCATAATACTGGCTCAGATGATATAGTTTAGGGAAAAACTATCGGAAATGAGAGATTCATACATAGGGATTTGTGTAATGTTGATGTAAAGGGGGAATAGGATGTGAATGATCCCATTAGGAGGCTAATTGATGAGATGAGACAAAATATCCTATAACTGAGTGCCCCCTAAAGTGCAAAGTCAGAGATGATGACTGATGAGTGAAATACTTTACCTTGTGACAAGTCGAGATCAAGAACAACCAATCATCTTCATCTTTTGTTACAATACATTTACATCTCGAAATTTTTTTCATTGAGGGAGGAATACCCATACTTAGCACATAAGCTAACATTACATGTATAATGATAAAAAATATGTCCACTCATGACTGATGGTGGACCCATGAATGTATGACTAATAGTATGATCATAGCCATCATACATATTCATCTCTATATAATCATGAAATTGCAGCCCGAATGGTGGAAACTAGAACCAAGGTCTTTTATCTCATTCACACGACCAATCAATTTACGAATCTAACCATGTGAATCAATGAGATAAATTAAAACATGGTAGACACCATCTGATTACCGGTGGATGATGTAATCTATTAACAGATGCAAGAGAAACCACTGATGGTGTTAATAGCTCACAAGGTACTCAAATATAATCCGTATGGTGTGAATAAATGAGTTGATGTCGGAAACCACATAGAATATTTTGGTGGAAGTCAATTGATGTAAACCTGTCACTGAGAGTAAGGAAACTTTCCATTAATGTATGCAAGCACTAAGATACTGATGGGTGTTTTTAAGTGAACTTCGTGGATAATATTCTGACGTCGACAAGAAGTGACCCACAGAGGAAGGCCTTGATGTAGCCCCCATCAATGACAAAAAACATGTATTATGATTGATAAAGAATAATTAGAATGATGTTGATATGAAACTAGATCAGGAAACGAAAACATGGAATGAAGGCTTAAGAGTATGTTAATGGATATCAATTGAATTACTTCTCTTGAACACAACGACGACACTAAAATGGAGTTGGAAACATTGACCCAAAACCAAAATCAAGGTACTCTGAAGGTATGATGAACTGAAAAACAAGCAGATTACCAAACCCAACAACAACAAATATGAATTGGAATAGTTTCATGTTCAAGAGTGACTCACTACCATTAACAAATGGAGTACCCTATTTTCCCAATTTCCCCAACCATATTGGTTAGTACCTCTTTATTTTTTAACAAACATGAGGAGATTGATCTATAAGACCATCCTTCAAATGAATCCCTTAGAGTATATTTAACACAGCCTAAGAAGGAGTGGTTTAGTCCCATCATGACCGATGATTCCATCGTTATTTGATGTTTTAGAAGTCCAACGAAGGTAAAAATCAACTTATTTTTCATGTTTAGAGAGTTTGAAAAAGAGGCAAAAAATAAAACTCCATATGTCCCTTTTAGTAGGTAGTACCTTAGGTCTGAAACAATAGAAAACAATGCCCAAGGAACCTCTTAGCCATTTTTTACTAAGGTATTCTTTTTTCATAGTTAGTCTATCTTAATCCGAAAAAGGGTTAAACTTATACTAATTAGACGTCTTTTCATGTAGTTTTACGAGTTCGCAAAGACAAGTGCTCGAAATTTTTTTCATGTTTAGGGAGTTTGAAAAGATTTTAAAGTCGTCCAAGGGGTTCCTTTTTCATATATTTTAAGAGTGTTAAAAATATATCAAAGTGTACTCTTCGATCAAAATCACCTATGTAAAGCACAACAAAATCCATTAACAACTGTCAACCTGGTCAAAACGACATAGCAAGGATTAAAGATACATGTTTCATAGTAAAAATAAATTTAATCACTAGGTTAAAAAATTAAATATTAATAGAATAATGAAAAATATGACCACTTATACTCAAAATTACTATTTATTTTTACCATTTCACATTTACCTCTAACAGTGAGAGTTTTGAGTACTTGCTCTCAATCTTCTGCAACTTATTGCAGCCAATCTGGTGCACTATTTTGAGCACCTCCGCTTCCAGGTAGGACCTAAAACCTTTCTCTTTCTTCTAGTGGTTTCATTTTTTGATTTCATCAAACTTTTTGTGTTTTTCAGGGCCCTTGGGTTACAAAATCTCACCCTAGGACCAATGTAGGCCATCGGCAATCAACTTTTCACCAAACTTCTTTGGATGGATGCGTAGAAAAATTATCATGATCAGCAACTATCCTGATGCAAGCATGGATTTTCAAAATAACCCTGACATGTGCTTCCTAAGGGTGAGAAATAGCATGCTTCAGGTAAGAAATTTCATCCGTTTAATTTTTTAAAGTTTTATATTTTTTTGTGTTTTTTGATGTTTCTAAGACTAAAATGTTTCTTGCATGTGTGGCACCATTTCGACCTATTAGTGCTTCATATCTCCTTCATGCAAAGGAATGACAATAGGAGGTAGTAGTAGAACTAGTAGGGATCACTGCAGTGGGACAAGATATGTTGCGAGATCCAGATGTAACAGAGGTCCTATCAGAGGTAGAGTACAACATGGAAGGGTTGACACATGGAATTGATGATACCATGGTCAACCAACTTCCACTATGACTTTAACAATACACCATCATAGTACTTATTCATATCATTAGAATACTACATAAGATGGCTTGTTCAATATCATTCTATCATGAGCACCAATCATTTGTATACTTAGATCATTGCATGTAGTGTTTTTATGTGGGTAATGCATGTCATATGTGTCTCGAGCTGAATTAGTAAAGTATTCAACAAAGACAATAATATAACCATTCCCCCTAGCTGAGTGAGGGTTATATGTCATGAAGTCGATACCCTATTTTGTAAAGGGACCAATAACAATAACAGGATGCAATGAAGTGGGAAGAGCATGGGACTTACGATAGGTGGTAGAATAACTAGATAAATGTTTGCTTCATTCCCCCAAGTGTGAGGCACCTTCGTAAGATCGTATCAATACCACAATGATAAAGGGTGTCATCAATAATAACGTAATTTCGGGCTTGGTAACAAATACGTCACTGGTTCGAGTGAGAGGGATACGAATATGACAGTATCCCTCTGTAAGGCCATCTACTCATTGTTGATTCTCTATTCACTGATCACATGGAGGGCGCGGTGCTCACAAGCCCTCAGCTCTATGTTTACTCCATCCTGCAAGGAGTGGAGTGCTTCACATGGGAGTGCCACGAGGTTAAGTCCTACTCCCTTCAAGGCGTTGATAGTGGGCCTATCAGCCTCATTTTCTGTTGTCAATGCTCCATCCGGTAGCACTAGCACACTGGAAGCCTTCATGTGTAGCATATTGGCAGCCTTTGATGTGCCGATAGCCAAGCTGGTAGACACTGTACCAACTTGTGACTTGCGGTTCTGCAACTCCTACAATCCCGTTTGGATGGCCCCTAGGATAATCTGCTATTGCTTTTCAAATTGCTGCAGGGCCTTCGCAATGACATCTCTGACTATGTCACCAATTTTTTATAAATATCCCTCCGTTAATGTGATAGGGTCCAATGAGGTCTTGATCACTTTCAATTTATTTCTGGACCCTCCCTTTTCTGGCTCTCTCAAGCGCTTAATGCGGTCGGACATCTCTTGAGGGTCCGTGTCATGCTGCTCTGTGTCCTCTTCTTTAGTTTCAAGTGAAGGCGACCACGCGCCTTTGTCAAAGCCCCACTTTGTGCCCCCTGTCTATTTTCCTGCCTCCTTCCCTGTCTGTTTTGCCTTGGCCTTCTCAGTAGCCTCCTTCTTCTTCTGTTAAAATTGGCAACCAAGGCAAAACTTCATGTGGGTCATCTTATTCATGGCTAATAATATTTTTATTAGATTCCTCTCGTCGAGAGGTGTAGGATTGATATAAATATCATCCAATTCCGATAAGTATTCATGGAGATATGAATTTATTTTGATTATGGAATTATTATCAAGTCGACCTACAACTCATGTAGGCTCAGAAGCCCAACAGTCGCATCTATTCACCCACCAACGTTGTGTATAAATATAAGAGGATTTTTCCTCATTTAGACTCACTCATCTCATCACATCTCTCTCTCTACTGTGCAGATATGAGTATCTTCTCTACTGCACTGAAATGGGTCTCTCTCTCTCACACATGTGAAGCCGGAAGCTGTTGAATTTGAAGCTGCAACTGCAGAAGTAAATATTGACTTGCGTGGCCTAGAAGATCTCCTCTTTGGAACTGCGCTATAGGTTCATCTGAACCTCCTTTGAAAGCCACAACTTTTGGTGGTGGAATGAAGTCAATCCGACGAACGGTTTGCAAGATATCGACTGCCCTAGTTTGAAGCCGGAAACTGCTGAAACTGAAGCTGCAACTGCAGAAGTAAAGATTGACTTGCGTGGCCTAGAAGATCTCCTCATCTAAACTGCACTGTAGGTTCATTTGAACCTCCTTTGAAAGCCGCAACTTTTGGTGGTTGAATGAAGTCAATCCGACGAACGGTTTGCAAGATATCAACTACCCTAGTTTGAAGCCGGAAACTGCTGAAACTGAAGCTGCAACTGCAGAAGTAAAGATTGACTTGCGTGGCCTAGAAGATATCCTCATCTGAACTACATTGTAGGTTCATCTGAACCTCCTTTGAAAGCCGTAGCTTTTGGTGGTGGAATGAAGTCAATCCGACGAACGGTTTGCAAGATATCGACTGCCCTATTTTGAAGCCGGAAACTGCTGAAACTGAAGCTGCAACTGCAGAAGTAAAGATTGACTTGCGTGGCCTAGAAGATCTCCTCATCTGAACTGCGTTGTAGGTTCATCTGAACCTCCTTTGGAAGCCGAAACTTTTGGTGGTGGAATGAAGTCAATCCGACTGTCGATTTGTGAGATATGGTATGCCCTAGTTTGATAATGAAGCCGCTAATGCTAATGCTACTGATCTAGGGTTTGCTACTACTGATATGAATCAGATTTATTGTACTATTTCTCTCTGATGAATTATTGAAGATAAAAGAAGATTTGATCAAAGGGTTTCCCCACACATTGTGGGGTTTGTCCCTGGCTAGCTGCCACATCTTGTGTCTCTTGTCTTGGCTTGTTTTCTGTCGATCGTTTAATGTTTTATCTGCACTTTACTTTATGTACATGTGATTGATAATCAGTGGAATATAATAAGAAAAATAAGTAAACTGTTATAAGCATAGAACATACCATAACTTAACATGGTATCAGAGCTGAGGTGAAGACAAAGCCCGAGCAAGAGCAAGAGCAATCATCGAAGAGAATATTGGCAAGGCTATCCTAAAAGAACTATGGGGTCCTCAACACTCTTTCCTGTTGAAGACAAGCTTCATGAGAAAGCTGACTATCACGGATGGAAGATGCCTATCGATTTAACCCTTGAGAATCAAGGAGTGTTGGATCATGTGAGAGGCAATATTGTTGAGCCTCCATCAAATGCATCCGCTGCTGCCTGGAACAAATGAAAAAATGGAGAAGTCACAACAATATAAGATCATCCGGGACTCTATCGACAAGCACTTGGTGGCCTACATCTCTGGACTGGACACCTCCAAGGAAATCTACAATAGACTGGTGAGTTTATTTAAAGTTAATGATGCAAATCAAGTTTTGTTTCTTAGAAATAAGCTGAGGGAAATCAAGAAGGGTAAAGATGAAAGTATGCAAGCATACTTCTTAAGAATCACCGAGATCAAGAACGATCTCCTATCTATTGGGGAAACTATTACTGAAAGAGAAATGGCACTCACAACTCTTGGAGGATTGCCATTTGAATGGTATGTGTTCAGGACTACTCTTATGAACTATAATGTAATTCCTGGTTTCGAGGAATTAATGGCTAGATGCATTCAAGAAGAAACAAGGGAAGAAGTGTAAGAAATGCCCATGCCTAAAGGTCCTCCTGCTGCCTTTTCTTTTCATGCAAAGAAAAGAAATAATTCCGGGACTAAATCAAAAGGAAAGGTTGGACCTAAGGCTAGAAGAAAATGACGATGTTACATTTGCGATAAAGCAAGTCACTATGCAAGGGAGTGCCCTGATAGAAAGGACTCACTCTAGGACGATGATCAAAATCCCTCTGATGGCAATCAAAGGAATGACAAATTCAACAGCAAAGGTAAGAGGAGAGCTGGGAATCAAGGAAGAGGACAAGCATTCAAGAAGGCCAGAAATTCCAGGATGTATTAAATGCACCTGACCTCAAAAAGAACCTAGTGTCCATCTCGGGAACGGAAGACAAAGGCTACAAGGTAACCTTCAGCGATGGCAAGGTATGTATATGGAAAAATAATGTTAAAGATGCCTTTACTCTTGGGTTTAGTGTTGATTCATTATATCAGGTCGATGGAAGTCTGCTAGGTGTCATGTCTTATGACACATCTCTTCAGTCCGAACTTTGGCATTAGAGGTTTTCCCCCCTTCATTATAAAGCTATACTCGTTGTAAGACAAATGGTGATAGGGATGCCCGAGTTTTGAATAGAGAATGAAGGTGTATGTCCAGGATGTGCTGAAGGAAAGCTCAAAAGGGTACCATTCCCCTCAAGCCAAAGCAAGACCTCTGATATATTACAATTGGTTCACTCAGGCATACCTGAGGTTGGCATTAAGAGGGAGACTACTACACCACATACTCCTGAGAAGAATGGTGTGGTGGGAAGGAAGAACCGCACGATGATGGAAGCTGTCTGGGCCATGCTACATGATCAAAGACTTCCAAAGTTTCTATGGGCTGAAACTACAATCACCGCCGTATATGTACAAAATCGATGCCCTCATCAAGCATTGGGTTCCTAAACTCCTGAAGAAATGTTCACCACCGGTCAAAGGGAAGTCATGATTAGTCATGATGTCACCTTTGACAAAGATATGGCTCTCAGCAAGGTGGACAATATGCTGACTTTGAGTAGCTCTCAAGAAGCCGACACCAGGGAACCGAAAGAAAAGGATGATGAATCAATGCCTGATGTAGAAGAACCCATGGATCCGATTGATCCTCATCCACATGAGCCTTCCTCTTCTAGGAAGAGGCCTTCATGGCTTAGGGGGATACTTGATGATGCTAAAGGACATGCTACCCCCTGAGGAACCTTCCGTCAAAGTAAGAAACCTAATAGGTATCAGGGATACCTGACCATCATGAGCACGATCATACAAAATGAGCCTTCATCATTCTCAGATGTCATCAAGCATTAACTATGGAAGGGTGCTATGACCATAGAATATGAGTTTATTATGGAGAATGATGTCTGGGAAGTAGTTCCCAGACCCCAGGGCAAGACAGTTATTACTTCCAAATGGCTTTACAAGATAAAGCATGCAGCAAATGGAAGTATGGAAAAGTATAAGGTTCATTTTGTTGCTCGTGGTTTATCCCAAAAGGGAGGTATAGACTATGATATTTGCACCTGTTTCTAGATATACAACCATCCGCTTGATCATAGCCCTTGTGGCTTCACAAGGATGGAACCTACATCAGATGGATGTTAAGATCGCGTTCTTGCATGGTTCTATCAAAGAAGAGGTCTATGTGGAGCAACCTGAAGGATTTGAGACTTATGATTGAAAATCTCATGTATGCAGGTTGAAGAAGGCTCTCTATGGGCTGAAGCAAGCACCCCGAGCATGGTATGAGAGGATCGATAGCTACTTGATGAAGCTGGGATTCACTAGGAGTGAAGCCGATCCTAACCTTTACTTTAAGGTTGAAGATGACAAGCCTCTCATACTGGTATTGTATGTGGATGACCTCTTTCTAACAGGTGCAGACCCTCTCATTCACAAATGTAAGAGGGAGCTGGCCTCTGAATTTGAAATGAAAGACCAAGGACTGATGCACTACTTCCTAGGACTTGAAGTATGGCAGAAGCCAAGGGAAATTTTCCTATCTCAATGGAAATATGTGGTAAAGATATCGGAAAGATTTGGTATGATGGATTGCAAGCCTGTGACTACCTCGAGGATCTTAACTTTTAGAAGTTATATGGTAGTGATGTCAGACCAGATTTGGGAAATGCCTCTGAGTTTCATAAACTCATTCGCATTGATGTTCTTGGTGAACCTCTGTCCGAACATATTTTTTGCAGTTAGCATTGTGAGCTCATATTTGGTTGAGCCTCACTGGATTGATGCCAGGAATCTTCTGAGATGTCTTCAGGACACAATCTCTCATGGATTAAGATACACTGCCGGAGATGTGAGACTACTTGGATATACTGATGTTGATTGGGCAGGCAGCGTGGTGGACCGTAAGAGCACTTCCAGGTATTGTTTCACCTTGGGATCTGCTTCGATATCCTGGATGAGCAGGAAGCAGAAGTCGGTGGCTTTGAGCACCGCCGAAGCAGGATATATTGTTGCTAGCATAACCTCGTGTGAGGCAGTCTGGTTGCGAAAGCTCTTCAGTGAGCTGTTTGGATTTACATTGGATACCACTGTGATTCTCTGTAACAACCAGAGGTGGGATTCGATTATTGAGGAATCTCGTATTCGTCAATTGCTCCAGTAGATAGACATCATCTGGGATATGGTAAGTCGATGAGCAAGGAAGCTCCATCACATTAAGATGATGTACAGGTTGATACACCTTGTCAAAGCCCCGAGGAAAGATCTAATCTGTGATTTTCCCAAACGACTTGGAGTCGGCAAGAAACCCTTGTACAAGGGTCCTGCATGTTGCATACATTGAGCTCTGGGAGCTCTAGGGGCTTGCGGTTCCTACTGGAGCAACATATGACCACAGGGTGACTCACCCTCCCCTAGTGGTGCACACTGGAACAAGATGATTCACTCTCTTGTGGGACAAGATGATTCGCTCTCTTGGGGAACAGGATGATTCGCTCTCCTGTGTAGCAGGATGATTAGTTCTCCTGTGAGGCCTGGATTGATGTGTTCTCCATGGATTGAGGAATCTTGTATTCATCGATTTCTCCAGCAGATAGACATCATCTTGGATATGGTAAGTTGATGAGCAAGGAGGCTCCATCGCATTAAGATGATGTACAGGTTGATACACCTTGTCAAAGCCCCGAGGAAAGATCTAATCTGTGATTTTCCAAAACGACTTGGAGTTGGTAAGAAACCCTTGTACAAGGGTCCTGCATGTTGCATACATTGAGCTCTAGGAGCTCTGAGGGCTTGCGGTTATTACTGGAGCAACATACGACCACAGGGTGACTCACCCTCCCCTGGTGGTGCACACTGGAACAAGATGATTCGCTCTCTTGTGGGACAAGATGATTCGCTCTCTTGTGGAACAGGATGATTCGCTCTCCTATGTAGCAGGATGATTAGTTCTCCTGTGAGGCCTGGATTGATGTGTTCTCCATGGCGATTGTAGTAGGATTGATGTGTTCTCCTGTGAGGCCTAGATTGATGTGTTCTCCATGGCGGCCTAGATTGATGTGTTCTCCATGGAAATTGTAGCAGGATTGATGTGTTCTCTTGTGAGGCCTGGATTGATGTGTTCTCCATGGCGATTGTAGCATGATTGATGTGTTCTCCTGTGAGGACAGGATTGATTAGTTCTCCTGTCAAGGCATCCTACCCATGCAGTCTGGGACTCATGGGAAGTACCTCTCATCTGATCAATGAGCAGGGAAATGAAGTTAGGGACCATAGTAGTACCGATGGACGCATCGTTGTAACTACCGTACTCCCTACGCTAGGATGACCTCCATTGATCTGGGATCAATGATACTGGTCTGGGACCAGTGGTAGGAGTTGTACCATACTATGATGCTGACTTCGGGTCGGTTGAGACTGGTCTGGGAACAGTGGTACATACTCTGAGACTGACTTTGAGTCAGTGGAGGATGATATTGGTCTGGGACCATTGGAGTTGTACTCACTATGACGCTGACTTTGGGTTGGTTGAGACTGGTCTGGGACCAGTGGTACATACTCTGAGACTGACTTTGAGTCAGTATGATACATCCTCGATCATTTCTTCTTCTTCATAATTCGGACAAAAGCAGAGTAGAACAGAACAATGCAAGAGCATAGCAGAACAGAAAAAAATAGTACAGATCAGTGCAGGGCAGAACAAGACAAAAGCAGAGTAGAACAGAACAATGCAAGAGTAGAGCAGGGCAAGGGTCAAGCTGTACAAGGCAGTGCATTTGATGGATGAATAGTAACGACCGATAGACAGATTGCAGATGAAGTTCTCCATGGTTGAGAGGGAGTGTTAAAATTGGCAACCAGGGCAAAACTTCATGTGGCTCATCTTATTCATGGCTAAAAATATTTTTATTAGATTCCTCTCATCGAGAGGTGTAGGATTGATATAAATATCATCCAATTCCGATAAGTATTCATGCAAATATGAATTTATTTTGATTATGGAATTATTATCAAGCCGACCTACAACTCATGTAGGTTCAGAAGCCCAACAGTCGCATCTATTCACCCACCAACATTGTGTATAAATATAAGAGGACTTTTCCTCATTTAAACTCACTCATCTCATCACATCTCTCTCTCTCTACTGCGCAGATATGAGTCTCTTCTCTACTGCGCTGAAATGGGTCTCTCTCTCTCTCTCACACATGTGAAGCCGGAAGCTGTTGAATTTGAAGCTGCAACTGCAGAAGTAAAGATTGAGTTGCGTGGCCTAGAAGATCTCCTCTTTTGAACTACGTTGTAGGTTCATCTAAACCTCCTTTGAAAGCTGCAACTTTTGGTGGTGGAATGAAGTCAATCCGACGAAAGGTTTGCAAGATATCGACTGCCCTAGTTTGAAGCCGGAAACTGCTAAAACTGAAGCTGCAACTGCAGAAGTAAAGATTGACTTGCGTGGCCTAGAAGATCTCCTCATCTGAACTGCGCTGTAGGTTCATCTGAACCTCCTTGGAAAGCCGCAACTTTTGGTGGTGGAATGAAGTCAATCCGGCGAACGGTTTGCAAGATATCGACTGCCCTAGTTTGAAGCCGGAAACTGCTGAAACTGAAGCTGCAACTGCAGAAGTAAAGATTGACTTGAGTGGCCTAGAAGATATCCTCATCTGAACTATGTTGTAGGTTCATCTGAACCTCCTTTGAAAGCTGCAACTTTTGGTGGTGGAATGAAGTCAATCCGACGAACGGTTTGCAAGATATTGACTGCCCTAGTTTGAAGTCGGAAACTGCTGAAACTGAAGCTGCAACTGCAGAAGTAAAGATTGACTTACGTGGCCTAGAAGACCTCCTCATCTGAACTGCGCTGTAGGTTCATCTGAACCTCCTCTGGAAGCCGAAACTTTTGGTGGTGGAATGAAGTCAATCCGACTGTCGGTTTGTGAGATATGGTCTTCCCTAGTTTGATAATGAAGCCGCTAATGCTGATGCTACTGATCTAGGGTTTGCTACTGCTGATATGAATCAGATTTATTGTACTATTTCTCTCTGCTGAATTATTGAAGATAAAAGAAGATTTGACCAAAGGGTTTCCAAACACATTGTGGGGTTTGTCCCTGGCTAGCCGCCACATCTTGTGTCTCTTGTCTTGGCTTGTTTTCTATCGATCGTTTAATGTTTTATCTGCACTTTACTTTATGTACATGTGATTGCTAATTGGTGGAATATAATAAGAAAAAGAAGTAAATTGTTATAAGCATAGAACATACCATAACTTAACATCTTCTTTTCAACTAGTTGCGCCATCTTCAGCTTGGCCTCATCCTTCTTCTTTTGTGCATTAGACTTGCTTCCATGCACCACCAAGTCCGTGGTGGTGCGCCACTCTACCAGACATTTATCCAACACTGCATCAATGGCATCATCTGTGGCAAGGTACAGTAAGTCGTACCATTTCTACACAGGGTCCTTCCGTGCCCTGATTGATATCTGATGGAAATCAACTTTGAATTCCGCATAGCTCTACAAGTTAGCATATACTGTGGGCGACAATCATGGCTTGCGATTGATATCCATCCTGATGTTCATTTACATCAATATCCAGAATATCTTGTTGTCCTAAACGTGCTTCGCATCCTTGGTTGCCCACAATGAAGCGTACTTCACTGTTTTAGGAAGGTCTAGCGCGACCAAGGGGAATTGGCTCTCTTCTAGTAGCTCCCACGCTACGAGCACAATCGATAGCAAGAGCCACACATAGTGGAATGTCTTGCTTTGCTCCTATGCTTTGTGACAGTTTTCCAGGAACTTGCTGTGAAGGTAGTCAAACCAGTTAAACTGGACTCCTTTTGTGCACTACTATGCGAGAACGACGATAGGTGTTGGCACCTCATCAGCGTGGCACTTCTGCATCACCTTCCCTACAAGGATCTGCGATGCCACCTTCATAGTGGGGTCACATATTCTGGAGATTGTGCACTCGTGTGACTTCTCCACCAATTTGAACTT
Organism: Pinus tabuliformis; assembly: GCA_031772625.1. Classification (NCBI taxonomy): domain Eukaryota; kingdom Viridiplantae; phylum Streptophyta; class Pinopsida; order Pinales; family Pinaceae; genus Pinus; species Pinus tabuliformis. The sequence goes on from CM062816.1 coordinate 32,836,591, forward strand.
CTCTTTCATTAATTCTACGAGTGCCAGCTCGCCACCCTTTCCACCAAAGACCATAGCTAAATTTTTTCCTATATACGACAGGCGTGTTATGCGGTGAATCAACATATCGGTGATGGGTATTGGCTCCTCCAGCCACAGACACCCATCATGCACCAAGCACAGCAACTGCTTGATGACTAAAACTGTCATGGGTGTGCGGTTATAGTGTGGCATCCAAAGCAGGTTGAGTAATTATGCCTTCTCTGCTCTTCTAAGCCACTTTTGTGGCTCCAGTGTAGTCATCCCTATCTTTGTGTCTATGATGCGGTGCATCAACTGGTTGGTCGCCAAGTGCGGGACTTCTCATGATCCACCAAGTCCAAGTCTTTGAGCTTCAAAATCGGCACCCGTGCCAAATGCGGACCATCAAAAGTGATCTCATCTAGTAGCAATGGGGTTTGCAAGGGAGTCTTACTTTCATCAATGTCCTTTGGGACCTTGGAATTAGGCTTGCGAGGAGGGACATACTCGGCAACTGCGTAATAGGGTCTGTACCCTGGGATTCAACCTCCTCTATTTCCACTCCCACATCCTCATCATCCATGGGGATTTCTTCGATATCCTCCTCTTTTGCATCTAGGTTTATAGCCTTTCCTTTCTCCTGGGTAGTGGGCTTTGTTGGGTTTCGTCTCAGCGATGCACGCACCAGGATGGCAGGCTACTTGCCCTTCTTATCTTTCATGGTCTCCTTGGTTGGGGTTGGCTTTGGTCTCAGCATTCTCGGGGATTTAGGGACCTCCACCAGTACTTCGGCTACTTCTGGGGCAGCTTCTTCAACTTGTTTCTCCATCTCTTTTGCTAACTCTTCTACTACTTGTTGTGTATTGATAAATTCTGGGGGTGATGACATAACACTCTATCAGTACTCACGACGTCTCAGGAAAGTTTGCAAATGCAAGAGTCTGTTTGAGAGCTTCGAAAAAATATGAGTCCATCGGTTTCTGAGAGCTCAATAGCTGAATACTTAAAATGCCAAGTGTTTCTTGCTGGACAACCACTTGTAATTTATAGGGAAATTTGAATTCAAATCCGACCGTTCCCCCCGAAATCAGTTCATTAATGCTGAATTGGCGACAGATTTTCAAGGATCTAAGCCATAAATTTTTTCTTAAATGTCGGCCGCCAGCTCCATTTGGCCTCACTTCTATCGTCTTCTCATGAAAAGTGACTTTAACGATCACTTTCTAACTGACCTACGTGATTTCACCCTGGGTAGTGTAGATCCCTCCTCGTTGTCGCAGACCCATTGACACATCCTTGCTTCGCACCATCTTCCAATCGTGTAGCTCCCCAAATTGGGTAGTGTAGTTTATAGATTAGCACCTCCTTTTAGCTTCCTAGAGTGCTAAGACTGTGCTACTTTCATTTAGTCACATGGCTATACTGCCAGTGTATGGCTTCAAGGGACTGCCATTCACCTTTCCTGGGAAGGGTTTTCCATTTAACTTGATCAGTTGTACTGCCCCTCTGTCGATAGTCTCCTTAATAACATAAGGCCCTAACCAGTGCATCCTAAATTTTCCAAGGAATTTATCAAACTTACTATCATACAACAAAACCGGATCATTTATCTTAAATGTGTGCAGCTTGATGTGTCCATCATGCCATGCCTTTTCACGCTACTTTTGGACCTACTGGTGAAATCTAGCCAAAAATATTTCGTCTTCCAGCTCATCCAGCTATGAAAACCTCTCTTCCATGATCCATCATACCTATGAGCGTTGTTATGTGTAGACTAGGCACAATGTATTCCATGGGCATTACAACTTCCACACCATAGACAAGCCTAAAAGGGGTTTGTCCCGTCAACTTCTTGCATGTCATTCGATAAGCCCACAATACTGCAGGTATGCATAGGTCCCAATCACTTCGTTGAGCATTACAAACCTTGGTCAGCGCATTTTCAAGCACTTTGTTGAATGCCTCCACTGTCCATTTAGCTTGTGGGTGATAAGGTGTGCTCTTCTGGTGATATACCTGAAATTTCTCTGTGATTGCGCTAATCATCTCATTCAAGAAGTGCGTACCACAATCACTCATCAAGATTCATGGACATCCAAATTGTATCAATACATGCTCAAATAGGAACTTTGTGGTTGTCGCACCTGTGCAATCCTTCACCAGCTATGCTTCTACCCAACGAGTCAAATAATCCATTGCAGTGATAATGTACCTTGCTCATGTCTTCCCTTGTGGCTAGATGGGTCCTACAAAATCTATTGCCCACTTCTCGAAGGGTTGTAATGTCATTTGTGGACTCAAAGGCATTACATCCCTTCAGGATGGCCTGCCCGTTCTTTGACATACATCACATGCCTTGCAATATGCTTTGAATCCTGATGAAGGATTGGCCACCACAACCTAGCATGTAGAATCTTCTACGTGGTTGCTCTCCCTGCATAATGTCGTCCTGTGGCACTCCCATGAGCATCCGTGAGGATGCTGCATCATTCGAACTCAGGTACATACCGTCACAATATTTCATCAGTCCCCATCTTATATAGATGCCCAGCAATGATAGAGAAATCTATTGTGTGCACCACTAATTCCTTCTTTTGCTGGACAGAGTATCCTTCCAGTGCAGTTCCTATTATTAGGAAGTGTATTATATCCTCAAAATGACCATCTGCGACACGCACTACAAATAGTTGCACATCAGGTAATCCTTCTTCCAAGTTAGTAGGTTCCTCCGCTGTTTCGATGCGCGATAGATGGTCTGGTCCCGTGTTTAATCGTTCAGGCTTCATAGAAACTTCAAAATCATACTCTTGGAACAATAAGAGCCATCTGTAGATTCGCCACCCCAACACAAGCTTATTGAACATGTACTTCAACGTGGAATGATCCATATACATCTTAAAATGGCCTCATAGCAAATAGTGCTAGTACTTCTAGAGTACATACACCATAGCTAGCCCCTCGCTTTCAGTGGTAGAATAGTTCTTCTCTACTTTGGATAATCTGCAGCTTGTGAATGCGATAGGATGGTCCAAGCCTTCTCCACCATCATATGTTAGTACTACCCCTAGTGCTATACATGATGCATCAACATGTACATGAAACTCTTTCTTCTAGTCCAGGAAGACTAGAATTGGCACGATTATATCAAGGTTTTCAATCGGTGGTCCTTGAACCTTGCGGTGGCCTTCTATTTCCATAATGTTAACCTTCCACAGATCCTTTTCCTCTGCTTCAGTAGTTATATTATAACATTTTAGCACGTGACACCGCTGAGTATCCCATTTAGGCTGAATCGGATCTAAGGGATCCTACGGTATCCTAAAGATGGTTGCTTTCACCTCTTGTAGCGCTTCATCAATACTGTCAAACCCATCCTCAAAACTGAATGTCATCATGAATCTTTTGTGCAAGATATCCCATTCGCCTATCACATGGCGGAGCTCTATTTCTATATACCAATTCATTGGGATAACATCCAGGGTATGACAGAACAGGTGCACCCACTCAGGTTGGGGATTTTCTCCATAAGCTTGTATCCATTTGGCTAGATGTGCACGCGGATCATTCTTCCCATCGTACTTGTCTATCGGTCACATCTTAGGCTTCCCAAATCATGTTCTCATCATCATCCTACATTTGCACCAATCATCAAAGACTCCCTTATGTGTACCCCACCATCTTGTGGGCGTATCATGCTGTGCCCAGTCCAAGGCCTGGAAGCAATTATTTTCTAGTACCTCCCTTTCAAATGCATCCAAAAAGATATCTACCTCATTTAGACCATCATAAATAGGAAGATTTCTTACCTCTGACAACACACAGCACAGCGACCAGGTCATCATGTTGCAACTTAGCGTAGTTACCTCATGTAACCGATTCTACCAACATTCTATTTCTTCGTCAGAGTCTGAAGTGTAGGAACTCTCGTGATCCCACGTAATCCATCCATCCATGGTGGGATTCACCCAATCTTGGTCTCACGCTGTTATCTTATAGATACATCCCAGGTCGTCATCACTCTCATAATCACGAACATGTTCAGTATAGTGTGATCCTATAGCAGGATCAAGGGGTATTATTACGTGCAGCAATTTATTCTCAAAGATAATCTTTCACTTCTTCATATTATTTACCCCATTCATATCAGTAGCCCAGTCAATTCCTAGGAGCCTAGGGTAGGGATTGTTGTCATCCACTAGCTCTATTACTTCAAAATCAGCCAATGCGCTCACTCCCTCAATATCCACGGTCACCCCCTGCAACCGCCCCATGGGGATGATTTTCTACTGATTCGCCATCCTTAGCTGAATTGGAGACCATTGCAATGCAGGTCTCCCCATTTTCTCCCAATTCTACTTTGGTAGGACGTTTGCATCTAACCCCATGTCCACAATGACCTGATCCATTTCATACTCTCCTATTTGTGCGGTCAGTCTCATCTCCCATCTTGTCCTTGTTTTATGTTTACCAATATTTCGCACTATGCATGGATCACCTAGTGTGGTTCCAGAACATCTATTGATGAGTTCTTGTAACCCATTCACAGCCTTACTATTGTGTAGTAAATTCATATAGGTTTCCAAGAAAGTTGTGAGCATAGAGGGGTCCATCTCTAGCTCAGGTTTATCCTTGCTTCCTAAGGTGGAGGCCTTAGTGAAGCTCTTCTTAGCTTCCATGAAGGTTTCATGAGCGTTCTCCAAATCGAACTCAGGCTCTTTCATCGGGGCTTTGCGAACCCATGTACTTTCTTCTAGTTGTTTTCCCTTGTCATCTCCCATCGCGATTCCACTTTTGAGTACTATATTTATGTTTTCATCTTCCTCGTGTGGCTCAGATCTCATCATCTCTAGGTTCTGAGTCGACAGAGGTGGTAGCACCCCTTTGTCACGTATCCTAGCTATCAGCGTAGGACAATATTCCATTTCATGATTAAACAGCATGCAATACTTGCACGACAGACGCGTTGGATTAGTGAAATCACGGGCATAGTGTCCTGGTCCTCCACAATTGTAGCAAATCAACTGTCCTCGACCTCTACCAGGTCCTCCTCCACCTAAACCTCATCCACACCCCTGAAATCTTGTCCGTGCCATCCTTACATTTTGGTCAAGGGGCCGCATTTCGGCCTAAACCCTGTAGGCGGGAGTTCTATCCATCATTAATTCATAGCTCCTGCAAGTACGCTCATCATGTCCTACTGACCTACAAAAGTTGTAGAACAACTGTTGCGGTGCATGTACATACTTCTATAGAAAGTGACAGTTATCTGTTTTCCGACTACCTGACAGATAGTGCACCGTATTGCAGGCCCTGTGCTATGTCCTGCTTGAGCTTTTGCCCTTAATGGCATCGGTCCTCCTCCTACAAGGTGATTTTCAAAGACAGGGAAATGGTCTTGTTCATGACCTTGACTCTTGCATTTCATGCACCATACTTCCTCGCGTACCTCTAGTTCAACCATCCTGTCCTTCTTCAGACTTTGCATCTCAAGGCATAGATTCTTCAGCTGCACATGGATCTACTGAACTCCTAGATTAGGATATTGCATCAGAGTTTCATGTAGTCTCATGACAATCTCCAAGGCCTCTGCCTGAGTAGTTATCTTCTATTGCGACAGCACACTCCTTAAGTGTGGTAGTAACAAAGTGACAAACCACTCGCGATGTTGTCCATCTATCAAATTCATGTTGGATTCACGGATTGTACACTTCAGCCTCTGATCTAGTTCCCAAGGCGTCTCGCCTACTTGCATCGTGATCTCTTTGAATCCCACAATTGACTGCCCCTCAGATTTAGCTATACTAAATTCCCTATTTAGTGCTTCCTGGATGTCTGCTACTCTAGCATTCGGGTTATCGATAGAGAACTTAATATACCAAGTTAGCACGCAATCTTACAGAGCACTAACCAGTGTCGACATCTTTATATGATCATCTGTAACACATTGAGCTTCCCATACAGCCCTCACAACAAACCAGAATTGGTCCGGGTCCTCATTTCCCAAGCCTTTGAACAAAGGAAACTTCACTATATTTTCCATACTGAACCACAATGGAGGTGGAGGTGGTACGGGTGAAGTTGGAGGTGATGGTGGTGAAGTCAGAGGTGGTGTGGGTGGAGGTGGTATTCGCAGGAATCCTTGTCTTATTAACTGAATAGCACTTCGCAGAGAAACCTTCGCTATCCCTTCTTTGTCTCTTCGCGGAGGTGAAATCAAGGGGCTATACTCTGGACCCTTTTTTCCTTCGTTCCTATAAGTTTTTCCGCTTCGCATAGTCCCGAACATCAAGGTAGTTGCATAACCCATTTTTCGTACAACAACTTTTTAATCCAAGTTGTTAGAGTCGGTCTGGTCATCCCTCCGTCAGAGATCAAAACTTTTTGTGCATTTCATTTTTAGGTGTCTCACTTGATTCACTCTGTTGCATTCCATTAGGGGCATGCCATAATCTGACGGAAGGGATTTGTCATTCATACCCCTCATGCTTTGCACTGCTGGCTCAGGTCTGTTCATCAAAATTTTCATGTCTTTTGATTAGCAAGATTGATTTTCAGTCACTAGGTCTAGGGTTTCACAAAATGTGTCTTCACAATTTCCAATAAAGTCAGCAGGCCAGAGAGAGGTTCTTACAAATTTGTCATTCAAATATTTTCATCATCATATGGATGGTTTGTGACTGTTCTTCAAAAACTCTGTTTTGAAGAAAAGTCAAACATTTTGTCTTTTTGTAATGATTTTCAAAGTTTTTAGTTTTTCAAATCTTCAGGCATAGCCCTGGTCTCCTTTGCCAAACTCCATGTCAGCTGTCCTTGCAAAAATTGCCAAAAAAAAAAATCGTCATTTTAGTGTAAAATCAAAAAGGAAGTGTGAAAAACAGAGTTGCATTAAAGTGTGAAAAAGTGCCAATGTCAAACATTATAAAAATGGGTTTTGGAGAATCAAAAATCAAAACCATGTCTCATGTCTTTATAAAGATTTCTCCATGAGGGTCAAGGTCATTTTGAATGCCAAGAGTAAAGAGGTAACAGTTCAAAGCAATTACTTGAGTTCGTGAGCGATTTGGGTGAAGTTGGAGGAAATTTGGTCGTGCGGTGCACAGAGCAGGTGGTGCGGCGCACTGGAGAAGCGGGGAGCACTGGGAGAAAATTTCTAGTGCAAATCTGAACAGGCGCGGCTCATTGGGATAGCGCGGTGCGTTGGGTATGCGGCGCGGCGCACACACCTGAAAGCCCGAATTTGCTCCAAATTTCTTCAAATTGCCCTTTATTTGCGTGGATTTGCCAGGTAGGGTCAACATATTGATGTTTCATCCATTTTTGTGATAAGGAATGGTGGTTTATGAATGTAAATGATTGAAACAAAAATCTAAACCCTACTTCAAACGTGCCTCAAAGGAAAATTGTTGTGGGTGTCAAGATCAGTGTTTTGCTACCAAAGTTGTCACTTCTCCTTCCTATTATTCACTTGTATTTATCATTCCATAATTTCCTAACCCCCTAAGCTCATCAATCCCTTCTCCTAAATGCTCTGTCCCAAGTTCCCCAACCTCACACCCCAAACCCTATACAACAATCCCAAACCCTAAACCCTATTCTCATACATAAATCCCTCAATCCCTCTCCCATATTTCCTTATCAAATTTCTCCCAATAATTCCCATTCCTCACTATTATTTCCCCTTCTTGACAGTCCCTGTTGCATTTGTTTTTTCCCTTTGGTGGCAGACTTTGCACACAAAAGAGCAGTCTAAACAGTTTTCATATACTAGCATCTTTTTCTCCAAGGCAGTTTGATAAAACAACAGTCATGGCATCTGAGCATTCATCGGACTATGAAGTGGAAACCCAAAGTGACTCACCCTTGGAAGAATAGGCACCCCGGAGGCCTCATAAAAGTGGTAGACATGTAAGAGAAGAACCAATCACCCTTACAGAATTGCAGGCCTGCCCTCTTGCCATGTTTTGTTTTCAGCATCAATCATGCTATGAGTTTTGTCAAAAGGTGGCTAGTGTTCAATTTCATCATGAACTAGCTCGTCTTTTTGTGCTGCACTTACATGGAGATCAAGCTATCTTATCCGGTGTCACCTTCACGCTTACACTAGAATCTGTCTCATTAGCAACCGGCATACCGAACATTGGAGAACCATGGCACAAGAAGAAGAAGATTGACCGGCAGCATTATGAGCCATACATTAAAACTGGTTTCTTGAGGCAACTCAAGAGAGTCTTCCCATTCCGATATCTGAAAGATGAATATGCTCCACTAATGAAGTTGATCATGAAATATTTCAGCTGTGAGGGATGGTTCTCTCGTCTCTATGCTTATCACATCAGATTCCTCATGCATTTCACCAGGGTGCAGATGATGAACATTCTGTATTTCTTTTGCCGGAACAGAGAGAGGATGACCACACTTGTGCAGCACAAAACACCTCAGCAGCAACTTAACAATGTCTATCATTTTGCTCTTATTAAGATTTTGGTGGTTCATCAGCTTGAATTATAAGGCATCACCTGGGATGATTTCATCTCTCGTGATTTCTTCATAGCTTCACAGGGATTATAATAGGTTAAGCATGAAGTTGAACCTTCTCATTAGTATGAGCGCCATGAGACCGCTAGTGTGCTGATATTCATCACATATCAGAGAGGCACCAAACATTTGTCTGCAGCGGCAAAGCGAGTGTTATCTCCACCCAGAGTGGAAGGGGCCTCGTTTTCTCCATCAGCATCACCAATACAGGACAAAGGCAAGAGGCCAATGCAGGATGAGGGGCCTTCAGGTGAGCCTTTAGGTGAAAGAGAGACCGACTTCATTCTCATTCATGATAATAATACAGATACGTGCCCACAAAGTGCCAAACTTAGGGAGATCATCCAGGAGTAGCAAACAGAGATCCAAGCCTTATCTCTTAACTTGGAGAGAAATAAGTGGACCATGAGGTATTTGGAGCAGAGGAACAAACAGCTTGAAGATCAGTAAGCAATCATGGAGTTACAGAACATCCGCGAGAATCGCCAAGCTGCACAAAGGAGAAGAATTGAGCTCACGTCATTGGAGCAAGAGATTAATGAGGATCGGGAGTCTAATCTCGAGAGAGTTAACATGCAATTAGATAGGCTATTAGACAAGGCTGATAAGGACCATGCATTTCTGAGCCACATGGCTTTCCAGTACATGGCATGGAACAAGGTCTGCAAGGCACGAATCAGGCATTTAAAGGCAAAACTAAAGAAGGCAATAAGGAAGCAAAAGAGGCAAAGGGAGCTTGATCATCTTCAGATATTGGCGAAAGCCTCTTTAGCCCAGAATGAAACTTAATGAAGAATCTCCAACCCAAATTTCAAGAAATTTGGGGCATTTTTGGCACTTTGACAAATTTTAGCACAAAAAACAGGGTTTTTCTCCCTATGTGCCGCGCCACTTGGCACGCGCTTATGATAGGAAGCTCCAAATGGAAAAAAAAATATATATTTTTGGTTTTTTCATGAAAAATCATGACTACTGGTGCATGGCCAAGAAGTTTGGGGAAGTTTTGAGTCCTCAGGAGGTCAAAAACACTCAAAAAATGACCTCTCTGCCCCTATTTTGACACACAGGAAGCAGTCTTGGCAGATTGAAGTTTTGAAGGGGAAAATGGGCACCAAATTTAGAAATTCCACTTGGTTTGGAAAGTAGATATGCAAGGCTTTCCAACAAGCACACTTGGGCTCAATTTGGACTTCAGGAAGTGCCTCAAACTCAGCCTCAAAGTGGCGCTATGCACAGAGAATTGGCGCGGCGCACAGAGGATTTTTTCTCAATTTTTCACCTTCCATCTCAGAAATTCGGCCAGTTTGACTAGTTTTTCTTTGTGATGTAATTTTTTATCTATCTTGATGAAATTGGATAAAAATTATGTAATTTTGGCACTTATTTACTTGTTCTAGAGGATTCATTCACTAAAAAGTGAAAATTTAATGAATGAATCAGTTTCCTACCTTATAGAGGCAAGTTGTTTTGATTGCCTAGATTTCAGTGCTTTGTTTAGAATTGGTTGAAACAGCTCCTAGAATGATGAGCTCGACCCCTAGAGGCAAGGGAATGGGTTGGGCTAGTCTATATCATGTAATTCCTAAGTCATTTTCAAGTTTGGACACTTGGGATTGCTTTGGCATATCATTGTACATTCTATCTCTGCATTTTTGGCTAAGGAAAGACCAGGGTTTTGCAGCACTGTTTGGGATCCATGTGGCTTTATGTTTTGATGGTGTTCTTCTCTAAGTAATTGTAAGTTAATTAGTGTTAGGTGTATCATTTTCCTCTCTTTTCTACTAAATTTGAACAAATGAGTGATTAAGGTGGAATCCATTAACTATTATGCTCTGCCTTTGAATTTGTTTAAATTTCCATGTTTTCATCTGTTTAAGGAGAATTCTTGAGACTCTCTTTCTCTCCTTAGATCCTCACTAGTCTGATCTATCCATTCACTCGATTTAAAGCATCAAAATGATTGCCTTCCTTGCCCCAATCAGAACTCTACAAAAACTGTGCCTCATCCCCGAGCCCAAATTGCCTTTCCCTGTTTTCAACACAAAACCCCCAAAAACTCAAATCAAACCCTTGTACTTCATACCTAGCCTAAAATTAGCTTTTATTTCAGTCATCTCGAGCCCCATCGCTTGTCTTTTGCCGAGATCGACCTGGAGAGAGCCCTCTCCTGTCCTCGTAGGGCTAGCTACGAGGCTGAGCGTGGTTTGATGTGGACCTAGAACCTTGTCTTTTCAGCCTGAGGAAAATCTAGGCTCTAACATAGTGGCGACCATACTGGGGACGAAAATGGTTTGCTTGTTGATTTCATTTGTTTTATAAGTATAGACGGAGCTTGAAGTTATGCCAGGTAGCCTTCGAAACGCTTTTGCTTTGCATTAGCGGAAGTAGATAAATGTTGCATCAATCAATCTCCGATCTAGCTTGTAAACGTGACATCTAACTTGTCTTGCCCCAGTACATCTATCAAGTGCATATCTGATGGTTGATGGTGGACAAAGATCAGACATAAGAAGGCTGAAATCATTCACCTGGCGACTTCATTCACTGAAAAATCTAGAAATCAATGCTTCATGGTGACTCCACTGTTGGAAGATTAGTATCTTTAAGGTTTTCAAGATGGATCGGGTTGCAAGAAGATAAGCTCCCATGAGCCGAGATCATATCCCAGGTTTTCGAAATAAAATGCCCAAGGTAGATTGGTCAAAGAATTTGCCTATGTTCAGAAATGTGGAAGGTAATGACGCTGCTCTTCATTTGGTGAAATTTCACATTCATGTGCATAAATTAAAGATCAATTTTCCTGAAGACTGTTTGATGAAAATGTTTATGGCTACTCTGGAAGACAAAGCCCAATCTTGGTATGAAAGTTTGCCACCTGCTTCTATTTATTGTTTAAAAGATTTTCATGAAATATTCTTTGAAAGATATAAAGAATCATATCCATCCTTGGCTTTAGTTCGGGACTGTTGTAGCCATCTTCATAGTTTTATTGAAAATCTTGAGAAATTTTATGAAGATGATGAGATCATGGAAGACCTATACGAAAATCCATTCCAGTGGCATAAAGAGAGTGATACTTATCAAGATGATCAGGAAAATGTACAGCAGGATCAAGATCTTAGTACGACGGAAGATGAAGGAATTTTGCATTTTGATAGCCAACAGGAATTACATGAAATAGATCGGCAGTATGAGGAAAATTTGTACACTCCTTCACTTGAAATTAATGAAGACAATAACTATTTGAGCAAGAGAAAACAAAAAGTATTATCTCCTCTGTCTGAAGCCGAGATAAATCAACTCTTGGACCATCATATTCCAGCTCAAGTTAACACAGATCTGCAGTGTGCACATGGTCAAGAAGGTGATGGTGGAACTTCTTCCTCTTCTGAAAAGGATGACAGTCCTGTCAACAGCTTTATAGGTCAGCAGGTTGCAGATGTCCATATGGCTTAAAGTGATGAAAGAAAAAGTGTCGTTTCAGATCTGTCCATAGAAGAAGACATCATGCAGGGAAGTCCAGTTCTAATTGATAATGTCAAGACAGTCATTTCAGATATAAATTCAGATTGTGATGACCAAGAAAACCTTGTACTAAATCCCATGAACGAGAACCCTGCTGCTGAAAGCATATGGAATAAAGAAGATAGAGCTATGCATCTAACTTTTTTCATGTCATCAGAGCAAAACCTTCATAAAGAGGTAATCCAGTCAGCTCATGAATAGCAAGATGAGAATTTTGTTCAAGTGAAAAAGTTCCTCTGGGTGAATTTATGGTAGATGATAGAAATGTCAATGTTGGGTTTCAAGAATCATCTGAAGTTTCTTTTCTCATGATTGATGAATGTGATGAATGTAATGGGAATCTGGTTGTCATATCATATGAAGATGATCAAAATAATATTCAGACTACAGTAGATCAGAACATTCGGGATTCCCTTTCTTCTTCCTATGTTTCATGTTTTGAAATGTTCTTTAAAGAGGAAATCTGCTCAACCACTTGTTCAGAAATTTTTAAGGACCAGGACCATACTTTTTCTGAAGTACATTATGAAGGAAGATCACAATCAAAAGAGAAAGACACCATGTTTCTTCAGCAGGAGGTAAATCTTCATGTTTTTCAAGATCCTCTGGCAAATTTGTTGCAATCAACAGTGAAGGTGATTATTGCAGCATTCAATGATGAAGGAGATCATGGTCAATTATGTTTTTGGATGCCCAATTACAAGTCTCTATTGTTAACCAGAAGATCTGATCAGGAGAATCAATCAAGAAGGCATCTGCTTGATTGTTTACATTGGCATTTTGATATAGTTTGATGGTATATTGTCTTGTAAGAAACACAGGTGGTCATGTAACACCACTAGCTTTAAGTTTTAAGTTCAGTTCTTAGTCATTTTGAGTTAATTTGTCAAAGTCAAGTTTTTTCAGTCATTTCAGCAGTCATTTCAGTTAAGGTTGAGTCGGTTCGAGTCAAGTTTCAGTCAATAAATGAGACAAAGTCTTGTGTTGTTTGTCAAAACAATGGACTCCATAGGCCAATGGACGAAGGCACTGTCTAGCTCTTCCAGAGATCTACCATTCTTGGCACCTCTAAGGAGCTACCATCCCCATTGGAGCCAATGTTAGATTCGGTCTGGTCATCCCTCCATCAGAGATGAAAACTCTTTTTGCATTTCATTTTTAGGTGTCTCACTCGATTCACTCAGTTACATTCTGCTAGGGGCATGCCATAATCTGATGGAAGGGCTTTGTCATTCATCCCCCTCATGCTTTGCACTGCTAGCTCAGGTCTGTTCATCAAAATTTTCATGTCTTTTGATCAGTAAGAGTTATTTTCAGTCACTAGGTCTAGGGTTTCACAAAATGTGTCTTCACAATGTCCAATAAAGTTAGCAGGCCAGAGGGAGGTTCTTACAAAGTTGTCATTCAAATATTTTCATCATCATATGGATGGTTTGTGATTGTTCTTCAAAAACTCTGTTTTGAAGAACATTCAAACATTTTGTCTTTTTGTAATAATTTTCAAAGTTTTTAGTTTTTCAAATCTTCAGGCATAGCCCTGGTCTCCTTTGCCAAATTCCATGTCAGCTGTCCCTGCAAAAATTGCCAAAAAAAAAAAATTCATCATTTCAGTGTAAAATCAAAAAGGAAGTGTGCAAAACAGAGTTGCATTAAAGTGTGAAAAAGTGCCAATGTCAAACATTATAAAAATGGGTTTTGGAGAATCAAAAATCAAAACCATGTCTCATGTCTTTATAGAGATTTCTCCCTGAGGGTCAAGGTAATTTTGAATGCCAAGAGTAAAGAGGTAACAATTCAAAGTAATTGCTTGAGTTCGTGAGCGATTTGGGTGACGTTGGAGGATATTTGGCAGCGCGACGCACATAGCAGGTGGCGCAGCGCATTGGAGAAGCGTGGCGCACTGGGAGAAAATTTCCAGTGCAAATCTGAACGAGTGCGGCACACTGGCAGAGCGCGGTGAGTTGGGTATGCAGCGCGGCGCACACACCTGAAAGCCCAAATTTGCTCCAAATTTCTTCAAATTTCCCTTTATTTGTGTGGATTTGCCAGGTAGAGTCAACATATTGATGTTTCATCCATTTTTTTGATAAGGAATGGTGGTTTATGAAAGTAAATGATTGAAACAAAAATCTAAACCCTACTTCAAACGTGCCTCAAAGGAAAATTGTTGTGGGTGTCAAAATCAGTGTTTTGCTACCAAAGTCGTCACTTCTCCTTCCTATTATTCCCTTGTATTTATCATTCCATAATTTCCTAACCCCCTAAGCTCATCAATCCCTTCTCCTAAATGCTCTGTCCCAAGTTCCCCAACCTCACACCCCAAACCCTATACTCCCAAACCCTAAACCTTATTCCCATACATAAATCCCTCAATACCTCTCTCATATTTCCCTATCAAATTTCTCCCAATAATTCCCATTCCTCACTATTATTTCCCCTTCCTGACAGTCCCTATTGCATTTGTTTTTTCCCTTTGGTGGCAGACTTTGCTAGCAAACTTTGCACACAAAAGAACAGTCTAAACAGTTTTCATATACTAGCATCTTTTTCACCAAGGCAGTTTGATAAAACAACAGTCATGGCATCTGAGCATTCATTGGACTATGAAGTGGAAACCCAAAGTGACTCACCCTTGGAAGAACAGGCACCCCAGAGGCCTCATAAAAGTGGCAGACATGTAAGAGAAGAACCAATCACCCTTACAGAATTGCAGGCCTGCCCTCTTTCCATGTTTTGTTTTCAACATCAATCATGCTATGAGTTTTGTCAAAAGGTGGCTAGTGTTCAGTTTCATCATGAACTAGCTCGTCTTTTTGTGTTGCACTTACATGGAGATCAAGCTATCTTAGCCGGTGTCACCTTCATGCTTACACCAGAATCTATCTCATTAGCAACCGGCATACCGAACATTGGAGAACCATGGCACAAGAAGAAGAATATTGACCGGTAGCATTATGAGCCATACATTAAAACCGGTTTCTTGAGGCAGCTCAAGAGAGTCTTCCCATTTCGATATCTGAAAGATGAATATGCTCCACTAATGAAGTTGATCATGAAATATTTTAGCTGTGAGGGATGGTTCTCTCGTCTCTATGCTTATCACATCAGATTGCTCATGCATTTTACCAGGGTACAGATGATGAACATTCCGTATTTCTTTTGCTGGAACATAGAGAGGATGACCACACTTGTGCAGCACAAAACACCTCAGCAGCAACTTAACAGTGTCTATCATTTTGCTCTTATTAAGATTTTGGTGGTTCATCAGCTTGAATTACAGGGCATCACCTGGGATGATTTCATCTCTCATGATTTCTTCAAAGCTTCACAGGGATTATCAGAGGTTAAGCATGAAGGTGAACCTTCTCATCAGTATGAGCACCATGAGACCACTAGTGTGCCGGTATTCATCACATATCAGAGAGGCACCAGACATTTGTTTGCAGTGGCAAAGCAAGTGTTATGTCCACCCGGGGTGGAAGGGGCCTCGTTTTCTCCATCAGCATCAACAGTACAGGACAAAGGCAAGAGGCCAATGTAGGATGAGGGGCCTTCAGGTGAGCCTTCAGGTGAAAGAGAGACTGACTTCATTCTCATTCATGATGATGATACAAATACGGGCCCACAAAGTGCCAAACTTAGGGAGATCATCCAGGAGCAGCAAACAGAGATCCAAGCCTTATCTCTTGACTTGGAGAGAGATAAGTGGACCATGAGATATTTGGAGCAGAGGAACAAATAGCTTGAATATCAGCAAGCAATCATGGAGTTACAGAACATCCGCGAGAATCGCCAGGCTGCACAAAGGAGAAGAATTGAGCTCACGTCATTGGAGCAAGAGATTAATGAGGATCGGGAGTCTAATATCGAGAGAGTTAACATGCACTTATAGAGGCTATTAGAAAAGGCTGATAAGGACCATGCATTGCTGAGACACATTGCTTTCCACTACATGGCACGGAACAAGGTCTGCAAGGCATGAAGCAAGCATTTAAAGGCAAAACTAAAGAAGGCAATAAGGAAGAAAAAGAGGCAAAGGGAGCTTGATCGTCTTTAGATATTGGCCAAAGCCTCTTTAGCCCAGCATGAAACTTAATGAAGAAGCTCCAGCCCAAATTTCAAGAAATTTGGGGCATTTTTGTCACTTTGACAAATTTTGGCACAAAAAACAGGGTTTTTCTCCATGTGCGCCGCGCCACGTGGCACGTGCTTATGATAGGAAGCTCCAAATGGAAAAAACTTTATATTTTTGGATTTTTCATGAAAAATCATGACTGTTGGTGCATTTCCAAGAAGTTTGGGAAAGTTTTGAGTCCTCAGGAGGTCAAAAACACTCAAAAAATGACCTCTCTGCCCCTATTTTGACACACAGGAAGTAGTCTTGCAGATTGAAGTTTTGAAGGGGAAAATGGGCACCAAATTTAGAAATTCCACTTGGGTTGGAAAGTAGATAGGCAGGGATTTCCAAAAAGCACACTTGGGCTCAGTTTGGACTTTATGAAGTGCCTCAAACTTAGCCTCAAAGTGGTGTGACGCATAGAGAAATTTTCGCGGCGCACACAGGATTTTTGCTCAATTTTTCACCTTCCAGCTCAGAAATTTGGCCAATTTGACTAGTTTTGCTTTGTGATGTAATTTTTGATCTATCTTGATGAAATTGGATAAACATGATGTAATTTTGGCACTTATTTACTTGTTTTAGAGGATTCATTCACTAAAAAGTGAAAATTTAATGAATGAATCAGTTTCCTACCTTATAGAGGCAAGTTGTTTTGATTGCCTAGATTTTAGTGCTTTACTTAGAATTGGTTGAAATAGCTCCTAGAATGATGAGCTCGACCCCTAGAGGCAAGGGAATGGGTTGGGATAGTCTATATCATGTTGGAAACTTGGGATTTCTTTGGCATATCATTGTACATTCTATCTCTGCATTTTTGGCTAAGGAAAGACCAGGGGTTTGCAGCACTGTTTGGGATCCATGTGGATTTATGTTTTGATGGTGTTCTTATCTAAGTAATTGTATGTTCATTAGTGTTATGTGTATCATTTTCCTCTCTTTTCTACTGAATTTGAACAAATGAGTGATTAAGGTGGAATCCATTAACTATTATGCTCTGCCTTTGAATTTGTTTAAATTTCCATGTTTTCATCTGTTTAAGGAGAATTCTTGAGACTCTCTTGCTCTCCTTAGCTCCTCACCAGTCTGATCTATCCATTCAATCGATTTAAAGCATAAAAATGATTTCCTTCCTTGCCCCAATCAGAACTCTACATAAACTGTGCCTCATCCCCGAGCCCAAATTGCCTTTCCCTGTTTTCAACACAAAACCACCAAAAACTCAAATCAAACCCTTGTACTTCATACCTAGCCTAAAATTAGCTTTTATTTCAATCATCTCGAGCCCCATCGCTTGTCTTTTTCCGAGATCGACCCGAAGAGCGCCCTCTCCTGTCCTCATAGGGCTAGCTACGAGGCTGAGCGTGGTTTGATGTGGACCTAGAACCTTGTCTTTTCAGCCTGACGTAAATCTAGGCTCTAACACAAGTATTCAAAGATTTTACGTACTTACCTCATGGTCCTTTGAAAAAGCGTCACTCCACCTCGCTATAGCTAACTAGGGTGTCGACCACAAATTCAGTCACAAATCCTCCTATGACGCAATCGAGCCAATGATCAACAACGCAGGGGATCTTACCTCCGGTGCCTCCAACCTTCGCACTAGCTCTGGGATCCACACAATGGGACCATCAACTTTGCTCCTTCCTTTGTTATTTTCTAACTTCTTGATCCACTCATATAGCTCAATAGGGAAAGAGCAGAAAAATATCTCATGGATCTTTGTATACAAGTACCGGTCCAATCACTATTCCTTTGTCAGTCACGGGTTTCTGTTCTCCTGTGCTGCGAATTCATGGATCTTTCTATCCAACTAGTCTCCAATCTCCTTCTTAGTTGGATTCCAGTGATACAACATCACACATCTCTTATGTAGATTCTGGTCTCGGCAACAGAACCATTTGTTGGCTTGAGGGGGCCTGACCTAGGTTCAGTGTTTATTTAGCCAAAAAAATCCCCACACTATTGGCCCTTTCAGCATCATCCCGTGGAGTGCGGACCGAAGTCTCACCCGAATTAGTATGGGGGAATGCTGGAACCAAGTTTCTACACCCTGAGATGGTTGTGATATCAATTGATCTCTTCTATCCCTGCCTTCGCACAGGTGATCTCGCTCTAGGGCTTGTAAGAAAAACCCTTTATTCCAACTTTCAGTACCTTCACAAAAGTATACGATCGACCTTTGTGTTGCCCTAACCTGTGGCTTAGGTACTTTTGCACTACTATGGCGGTATGTCGTGCAGATTCCTCAAATATCCTAAGTGATTTTCTTATCTTGTCAAATACTTAAAGTTATCACCACGTAAGTAGATATTCGTGATTGTGTTGAATTATTCAATGTAATTGCATTCATTCGCATATCATATAAGCATAATAAAGGAAATTCATACACAAGATATCCAAACCCATCAATAGAACAAATACATCGAAATTGCAAAATAACTCCTTTTATTAATATCTTCCAAGTGTTACAGACTATGTTCACCCTATGCACACAGCTGCAGGGGTTCGCGCACTCAGCTCCAGACTTTTACCCTAGGCCTCTGCACACTCAGCTGCAGAGCTTGTACCTACAATACAACCCAAGACTTAGACTTCTTTCTCTAAAGCTATGACTCTCTTACTTCTTACATTCTTCTAACTACTTAGAGCTTAACTCTTTTTATACAATCCCATGGTCTGCGGACCATGGGTAGATTTCTTACAACCAACTTTACTTTACAAAACTAAGGGTGGACTACCATTTGTGACACATAATACCTTTGTTCTCTGCAACCACAAAAAGCAGAGTCTTGACAATAATATTACAAAAACTTGTCTTAAACATGGGCTTTTAGCCCAAAAACTACCCTTGGGGGATCCGGATCCCAACAATAGGATCCTAATAATATCTAAAAACTAATTACAAAAGTAGTACAAAAATTTAGGAATTTTCAAACTGCTAGAACTGTTGGCCCTATTTTTGAGGATGACTGTTGATGACTGAGAGTCCAAATTTGTTGTGCTATTGGCCTTGTTGTCGAAGATAAAAAAATTACTCAAGTAATTCACACAACTTGTCCCATCTGTCCTCACTTGGGATGGAAAATTTAACTAATTTTCTATAGGTCTCATCCACATATGTGTACCTCTAGAAAGTTGGTTTGGTGATGAAAAAATGTCTAAGCTCATGACTGAGGAACAAGTCGAAATCTAAGGCCTCTAGGAATGCTTTCCCTGTTATATGCCCTTTTATACCTGCAAACCTTGACTTTTCTTGGTAAATAGTGCATAGTTTCTCTTGGTACTCTGTCAAGCTCATGAGTTTAATTCCCATACCAATCAATCCTAGTAGACCTTTCCTGTTCAGTACTTGCATCTTCTTATGAAATCTTCGTATATTATTTTCTAGATTCTGGCATTTATTGTCCAGCTGTAGCATAAGGTTTCTTTTGGTGTACATCCTCTTCACTTCTAGAATAGTCTTTGTCCTATCTTGAATTCCCAGTTTTTCTAATTCTTCTCTATTTTTGGAGTTCAAGATTTTGATAATTATTGTTGCTTCCCCAGGATTATGTCCTAAGTCTATTTTGATTTGCCTTATTACCTCTATGGACCTCTGTATTAATTCTTGTTTCACGAAAATAATTTGTATGGAAGGCCATATTTCTGTGATGGCTTCACTTATTTCTATCCATATGTTTTCTCTAGCTTGGGCCATATTTTGAGTCATAAATGATTCACTCTATAACTGTTCAATTTTTAGATTATGATGATGGGTTTTCTACAACTCTGCCACATAAGAATTATCAATTCTTAATTTTTGTTCTAACAGTGTCTTGAGATGAGCTTTTAACTTAGCAATTTCTAGTTCCTAGATGGAGAGAACGTCCATGGATTGAACAAGTTCACTTGCAAAATCCAATGTATGTGCTGGTGCTGAAGTTGATGTATATGCTCCTGGGGTTGTGCTCACTGAAATTGGGATTGTTGTAAGTGGAACTATGGCCAACTGTGCTTCTTGCTCTTTTTCTTTGATAATTTTCTCCAATTATACTTCCATGTCCCGGATCTGGCTGTTTTGTTCAATCACTAATTAGAATATATCCTCTTTCTACTTTTCCATCTCTCTGACTTCCTTAGCATGTGGATCTTCTGTGGTAGGAAATTTTAGTTGCTTCCTCAATGTTGCTATATCAGCATCATTTCTTTTCACAAGCTCTTTTGTTGCCTTTACATCTTTGGGATTATATTAGAGTTTGATCACCAAGTCTTACAGTGACTTGACCCTGGTATCCTTGGCTAAGGAAGGTATCCTCTCCAAATTTAGTTGTGACTTTGTGTTGTTTAATGATACCTCAATCTAGAAGATGACGTGGCAACATTAGTTACTGTAGAATACATCATTTCACTAGTTTGTTTTTGCATGTCCATTTGATCTATTGGATGAATTTGTTGTGTATCAAAAGTAAACACAAATTCTTTATAATTTGTTGGTGTATTTAGGGCTGGAACTTTAGCTTCAAGGAATGCAATTTGCATTTTTCCCTTTTCTGTTTCAAATGTTGAAAGGAGATTGTGTTGTGATGTAGCTGTCTTATTCCAAAATTGTGTGTAGGTTGTGGATTTTAACATCTCATTCCTTTGTTTGATTGCCTTGTATTTGGAAAAAAATATTAGGCTCAGGATTTTCTTGAGCTAGTCAATCGTTTGTGGTGTTTCTATAGGATCCTGTGAAGAAAAGGAATATGGACAGCCTATACAAATGTATTCCTATCTTGTACCTACTAAAATGTCTTCTAATGTTGTTGAAACATGTTTACCTGTCATGACTATAGTAGTCTATCTTTCTTCATCCTCCATAGAAACTAGTGGTGGATTATTTTTAGGCTTCTATGTATAGATTAGGAATTGCTTGGCTTCAATTTATGTCTCTGGAGAAGAATCTTCTTCTCTGGGCCTTTTATGATGCTTCTCATGAGGGACTGGTTTCTGTGAGGTGGTTGTAGATAAAATCCACTCCTTCGCTTCCTGGAAGGTGTTCTCCTCCACTAATCTTTGTTCATGTGTTGCTCGATCTTTAACCCAAGAGTATGTGTGTAGGGATTAGTCTTTTGCTCCACCCTTGGCTTTGAAATTAGACCAAAAGGGTCATAAGACCATGTAAATCGTAACTTGAAATTCAATTTCTTCAACAACAAATCAACTTCTTTACTAGCTGTTTTGGTATTGCACACAAAAGGTCCAACCTATGATGTTATTTTAAATTGTGCCTTCTTCTTAGCTGCCACAAAATGTAAGTCATCCATATGTATCATTTTTTTTATGTACTCTAATGAGAACAGTCTCATGGGAACAAATTTTTTTCAGTCTATGGGGTGGCAATTCACACCCATAGATTCTAATCTCAGTGTAGCTCTGGTATAAATACCACTCACCTATCTTCACCTAGTCACTTAGATGAAAAAAGTTTAAATATTGGCTCCTATTCTAGTCTCCAAATCAATATGTAGCAGACAAATAACCATGTAGAGGAACTGATCAAAATAGTATGTGAAAGTAAACTCTCTGGAGTTTTTCCTAGATAGGTTGAATGTATGACTAATTGAGCATTACCATACTTATCCATATTCTGCAAAGTAAAAGGAAACCTTTCATTTTGATGATAAATAAACATGTAAACTAAAACAAAAGAGTATTTGAAAGCTCCCTCTGTAGGAAACTTCATGAATTGATCATGCATTGCATCTGCAATAAATTCACTATAATTAAAAAATAACAGGTTTCTCACCAGTGGTCAAAATTGACAAGAAGCCAACAATGGCCTCATCAACCTACTAATCAGAGTGATAACTAAGTAGGTACGAGATGATTCCGATCATTTTCTTGGTTAACTCGAGGAACATAGAAGAGAATATGGAGGGTTTGTTTTAGGTAATTGGGCATCTCCGGGAAGAAAGATTTCAAATATTTTAGCTCTCTGCGGGAAGGTTAAATTCTCGTAGAACTCTGTGAGAGAGTCTACTGACAGTGGCTTGGAAGACTCTAGAATTATTACTTGGATAATTTGAGATATGGCTTTGATTGTGATGGGGATAAAAATTTCACCATTATGGCTCACAATTGCTTTTTGGGAGGGTAAATAGCTCACTTAACACTAGGATACTCGCTCAGTTAAATGATGGGTTTGTGGGAACATGAATTGGGGGAGGGTAGACTCCCATAGATTCAATTCATCGCTATGGTCTAATAATTTTTGCTTCAACCAACTGTGAATTTCTAACAAGTTGAATTCATAGTTTGTCTCAACAATTTTATATTGTAGATCAATGAAGGGTAGATGATCCAAGTCAATGGGAGGAGGTAACATGGGATTTTACTCTGGTTTCTTTCCCTTGTCCTTAGGGGTTCTACTTTTAGGAGGCACTATCAATTTTTAAAAGAAAACACAAAGGGACGATGACACTAGGATTTCTTGGAATAGGAAACTAACTACAAAATTCCAAAGTGGGGTCTCTTATAGTGATTGGATTACTGTCACCACACAATTTTCTGGTTATTACGACAATGTGGAGGATTGAAAACTTGAAGAGGTCGTGCAAAACAATGAAAGGAAGGAATTTTGTTGCTAAACGGTGCTTAATAAGGTAATTTTGAAGCTACCATTTTGTTTTTACAATTACCAGGAGCATGTCCATTATAACGAGAACGAGAGAGATTTAATTTGTGTAACTGTTTGCCGATGTAACGATTCGCTGACGTGGGCAAGGGAGTGCTAGATGGAAGGTTTTAATTGGGAGTGGTAGAATATATTTGGAAATTTTTTACAGATGGAAGATTGTGGGAGTGGGATCCATGGCGATGAGTTGGTAGACAATGAGTGGAGGGAAGGTCAGTTGAGGTGGTGAGTGATTGTTGGTGCAGGAGTAGGTGGTCAATGTCGGATGACTTTTCGGGGGGATGGGGGGGAGTGGTATGATGAGTGAAAAGGAAAAGGGGGGTGCGAAGCATGGTGAGAATGACACATAGTGGAGCCTTTCGGGACCGCCCACCCCCCCACCACCCCCCTCCCCCCCGTCGGTAAGGTGGGATGGAGCTCAAGGGGTCCCGAAAGAACTCCTGCGCCATTGATTTGGGTGGGGGAGATCTCAACTGTTGATTCTTGAATAGTTGATAATCACATGCTGACAAAACTTATTTGTCGCATTCCAACTTTATTAAAACCTTTGAAACATTTATGAATAATATATGTTATTACAAATAATCAATCACATTTAACCACATGATTGATTTATTTCAAATAAAATTAACCCCCCCATGGGTAAAGCAGGATGGAGCTCAAGGGGTCCTGAAAGAACTCCTGTGCCATTGATTTGGGTGGGGGAGATCTCAAATGTTGATTCTTGAATAGTTGATAATCACGTGCTGACAAAACTTATTTTTCGCATTCCAACTTTATTAAAACCTTTGAAACATTTATGAATAATATATGCTATTAAAAATAATTAATCACATTTAACCACATGATTGATTTATTTCGAATTAAATTAACTAAGCTAAACCAAATTAATCAAATCTAGGGCGTATTTGATTATGAAATCCCCTTTTAATCATAAGGTTTTTGATTATTTTTTCTTTGTCAGTTAACCATGATTAAATGATGTGATTAACTTGACTAATTTATCTCAATTGTGATTAAACTATGTGATTGATTTATTCCCTCACCTAATAATATTTATTTTCAGCCTAAACATGTTTAAATAGTTTGATTAGACTAACTATTTCTAACTCTCCTATTTACAATGTGGCATTTAAACAAGTTGCACACTTTATTTACAAAAATTCCTGAAATATGCTTTCATGCAATTTTGATTTTTATTGGTGGCATTTAGACTTGCTCACCTAGGGAGACATTTTCATATATTTTTCTCTTTTTGCTTTTGCTTTTCTTTTCTTTCATTTCTTTCTTTATTCTATTTTTTCTCTCCCCTACAATTTATTTATTTATTTTCATTTTCTATATTTTTGTTTTTGGAAATAAATGTCAAACATGAAACATTATTTACATTTTTAAAATATAAATCATCACGTAAAAACGACTCATCCTATGAAATATAGGACGCTAGCATTGGCTCCAATGGGGATGGCATCCTCTTGATGAGGTTTCAAGAACACCATATATCAGTAGCCTTGATTCCTTGGACCTATTTCAAAAATCTTCCAACTGAACTGTTATACATGTTTATTATTCATACCTATGTGTTGTAGCAGCTACAACCACCCTCCAAAATTTTTCCTTGCATGAAAATTTCGGAGCCTACCTTGGATCCTGCGATCGATCATACTTGGTCACTTGTTGGAAAGGTGATGATCTCAAGCTTCCCCTCCTTGATCTTAAGAGTTGTTCCTGTTCTCATCTTTTTGCAGCATGTGTCATATTTGGGCATAAGGGTTGTTAGTTGTCATGTAAAGGGCATGTTTTGTTTTAAGGGAAATCATGTGTGCATGATTTGTAACCATCACATAGACATGTTTCACACTCAATTCATGTATTCTTGTCACGAAGGTTGCTACATCAAGAAGAGTATGTTTATACATTCTAGATGGTCTATGTTGTCTCACTAAGTGTTCCTGTGCGGTCATAGTCAAGTCTTATCAATGTTTACATATGTTTCATTGATCTAACACTTAGCTAATTTCCCAAGCATCTTAGCATCATCTAGCCTCCCGAAACTGTGCACTTTGCTTCTGCAACCATCAAGCTTCCTCCCTTGCATGTTGAAGCCCCGTAGTGCACAAAGACCCCAAAAAACAATGCTCTCCAAAAATTCGTAGAGCAGTCAGGCAACCAACATTTCTCTCCAGAAATGCATAGAGAAATTAGGTAGCTAGCATTCACACATTTCGCAGAGTTGTCCTCCCAGGACCCCAATCCCGCAGCAGTGTCTTGTGCCTCAAAATTGTGCAGTGTTGTCCAAGCTGCGTTGTATGTCTTGCATGCAAAAACTGTGCAGTTAGGCCTCCCAGGGCATCATTCTGGAAACAGTCAATGCCCATTGAAATAGTGTTGATCTACCTCTCAATGACTACAGAAAAAGGTGACATGCTAAGATCACTCCCAAGGAGTTGAGGAGAAGAACCAAGAAACTAAGTTATGGAAAAATATCACCGCATGAAAATGTGGGCATTATGATACAAGTTTTGTCCTTGATGGCAACTCTCTCAGATGATAGTTCACATTGCAGCAGGTTAATAGCAAAGGATTACAAGTCAGACTCCAAAGGATGAAGAAAGAGAGGTATATGTTGTTTCACTTTGTCCAAGAAGCATATACACATGGGTTAACAGAACAAAAGAAGCATATAACGTATACACACACTTTCATAGAAGGAAAAGTGCGTACATGTTGGAAAACCAAGTATTTTGATCAAAGTTATTGGTCTAAGGTATCTGGCCCTAGGTATTTGGTCCAAGGTATTGACCCTAGGTATTTGGTCCAAGGTATTGGTCCTAAGTGATTTTGGTCCAAGGTATTGAGAAAGGACTAAGAGTATATAAGGAGGAGAATACCATTAGGTTAGAGGGGTGCAAGAAATAAGATTCTAAGGAATACTTCTATCTGAAGTATATTTTATGTTGCAGGGTTATGTTTGGGACTAGATCTGAAATATTCATGTGCACCTTGAGTTCAATGTTGGATCAGGAATCATGAGACTTGAAATGACTTATTCTTGAATGATCTAATATTGGGTGAGACTAGATCTGATGTTTTGCTCCTGTTCTATTCGTTATCTATCATGATCTAGGTTTGTCTGAAGTCTGGAATTGCAGCAAAGTTCTAAGTCAATATTTGCAGATCTATACGTAAGTTCGTTCCAGCCAAAGAGTGTATACATTCAGGTTTGGTTCTTTCAAGTAGCATATACACTCTAATGCATGATTTTTGAGGTTACAGCTGGTTCTGAATGGTGATGCAGGGTTCTGGGTTCAACACAGTGTTCTAGTGTCAATGATCTAATTGTTCAAATTATCTGAATATTTGTTGATGTTGTGTAAGTTTAAAAGTTATGATGGGTCCAGTGTGAAAATTTGATGAAACATGGCCTTCAGATTGTGGTGTTGTGATCCAAGAGTATCCAATTTGAAAATTCATGAAACGTGGTCCCTGGTGGAAGAATGGAGTTTTTCTGTAGGTTGGCATGTATGTATTAGTAAACATATTTGCTAGTACAAGAGCTAGGGGGTTGTAGCTCCCTTCCAGAAGAAGCTGGAGAATGAGAGAAGGTTGTAACCTTTTGTAGGTAGAAGCTTGCATACTGGTATGAGTCTGCACCAGTACAAGATTGTAAACAGATTTTCCTATTATTAAAAGAAGACAAAGACGATAACAGCAGGTGGTTTTTACTCACATTGGGTTTCCACCTTACATCTTGGTGTTCATGTGTGTTGCTTATGTGTGATGCTTTATTCTATTTTTACTACACTGTCTAATAAATCTCTGATATACTTCTTTAAGATCAACACATGATAAATTGTCTAAATCACAAGCTCTCTGGATATACGTTGGTTTCCTTAATCACAATCGCGTGTACACACTAGTTCACTTCACTGAAGTAGTGTATATAAATCTATTTGAGAAATAAAATTATTGATCTGATAATACTGATTCACCCCCCTCTCAGTATTATTTCCAACAATTGGTATCAGAGCAAGTCCTTCAGAAGAAGCTTGATTGCTTGAACGGAGATCCATCAACATGAACAATCAAGAAAGCATGGGATCCATCAGACCACCAATCTTCGATGGGAGCAACTTTATTTATTGGAAAATAAGAACCACATCATATCTACAATCGCTTGGAATGGATGTCTGGGAAATTGTGGAAGGAGGATATACATTTCCAACAGCAATTCCTATAGATGCGGCAGATAAAAAGCATTATGAAACCAATGCCAAAGTTGTCAATACTTTATTGGGAAGTCTATCACAATCAGAGTTCATCAGAGTCATGCAGCTCAAATCAGCCAAAGAAATATGGGAGAAAATCATTCTGAGCTACGAAGGAGACTCTTAGGTAAAACATGCTAAGCTTCAAACTCTCAGAATTCAGTATGAAACTCTTAAGATGCATAGTGATGAAAGTATAGCTAGTTACTTCTTACGTATAGATGAGGTTGTTAATTGTATGAAGAATCTAGGTGAAGAAATAAAGGAAGTTACCTTAGTTGAGAAAGTTTTGAGATCCTTATCTACTAAATTTAAATCAAAAGTGTCTACCATAGAAGAAAAATGGGATCTGCAGAATATCACTATGACACAGCTTCGCGGAATTTTAACTGCCTTTGAGATGAGAAAAGGAGTACCATTAGATATGAGAGAAGTTGTATTTAAAGCATCAGCAAAAGGAAAGGAAGAGCACAATGAATCAGGACATATTTCAGAAGAAGAAGATGAGGTAAACTTTGTCAAGAAGCTTCAACGAGATTCTAGAAGGTTTAGAGCTAAGCTACCCTTCAAATGCTTTGCTTGTGGCAGAGTCGATCATTATGTTGCTAGAGGTCATTATAAAGATAAATATGAAAAAGGAAAGGAATATGCAAAAGGGAATAGAAAACAAGTTGTGAATAAAATGAGTTACTATACTCATGAAGATAGTGATGGTTTATCTAATGGTTATGAAGATGAAACTGAGCAAGACTATAGACTTCTCATGGCTTATGACGATGATAATTTTTGGGATGCTTTAGAAGAGGAAGACCTTCATGAATAAATCTCTAAACTCAAAATATTTTTAAAAGAAAAGAATATGATTATAAATACCTTGACATACCAACTTGCTGAAAAGGAAAAACACAATGAAAAACTAGAATGTGAAATGGTGGGTCTAAGAAAGGATCTTGAGAAAACGGAATCTCTCAATCTTAGATTTGCTAAAGGATCATAAACTTTAAATGAAATTATCAAAGTTCAATGTTCTCCTCTGATAAAGACAAGTCTTGGATATACCGAAGAAGCATCTCAATCACAAAAGCCGTCAACCTCCACCAAAAGCTATCTTGATGCAACAAAGACCAGTGAACAATATGACAATTATTAGCAAAGGCATAAAGATGATCACCAAGTAAATCATACTCAATTTACTCCAAGAATGAAAATAAGCCACAACCAACCTCAGGAAAATCATACTCAATTTGCTCCAAACATGAATATCAATAGAAACTACAATCACCATGTTAATAGATTTGATAGTCGCAAGAACTTCTTTAATGGGTAATGTTTTTCATGTCATAATTTTGGGCACAAAGCTGCTCAATGTGTTGCTTACAAAACCATCATGACTAGAGAAGCACGAAATCAAAGGAATGTAATAGGAATCAAGAGAATTTCCTATAATAACTTTTCTCCTCTTGAAAATGAAATAGAATGCTCAATCTGTAACAACTTTGGTCATGAAGAATCTGAATGCAGGAGAAAATTTCGGCAAACATCTCAAAAGGAGAAAATGCCATTAAATCCCAAGATATGGAGAAGGAAATAATCTCAAACAAAAAGATGTGGTATAGCCTTGTATGCAAAAGGACAAGAAAATCAGTGGTACATCGACAGTGGATGCTCCAAACACATGACAGGTGACAAAGAAAAACTTCACTCATATAATGCCTTAGAAAAAGAAAAGAATGTCTCATTTGGAAATGACACTCCTACTGTCATAAAAGGTAAAGGTTATGTTTTCTTGAAAGAAAAGGTTAAAGCTGGAAATTTTATGTATGTAGACGGTTTAAAGCACAACCTATTGAGTGTCAGTCAAATGTGTGATCAAGGAAATGAAGTGGTGTTTCTATCAAACAGATGTGTTGTTCGTGAGATTGATATAGGAGAGACCGTTATCAAAGGTACAAGAACTCCAAACAACTTATACATACTTAAGGGAGGACAAAAATAGTTCTATCTAAGTAAAAATGATGAAAACTAGTCGTGGCATAGAAGATTGGGACATCTAAGGTTTTCTCAAATAAGAAAAGCATGCAGACTCAAGGTTGTTCGTGATCTTCTAGATATCAGCATCCCAGAAAATACAATATGAAAAGCATGTCAAATTGGTAAGCAAACCAGAGTTCACTTCATGGAAAAAGAAGGGTCAGCTAGTAAGCCTCTTGAACTTGTCCACACTGATTTATGTGGACCATCAAGGAAAAATTCACCTCATGGAGAAGAATACTTTATTTTTTCGTTGATGATTTTTCCAGAATTTGTTGGATAGGTCTTCTAGGGCATAAAGATGAAGCATTTGAAAAGTTCCAAGCCTTCAAAGCCTTGGTTGAAAATGAATCAAATCGAAAAATCAAATGCCTCAAATCTGATCAAGGAGGGGAATTTACATTAGATGAATTCTTTGACTTTTCTGAACAACATGGAATAAAAAGGCAATTCTCCACCGCAAGGACTCCTCAGTAAAATGGTGTGGTAGAAAGAATGAACAAAACAGTTCAACAAATTGCTCGAGCTATGCTAGATGAATCTAGAACTCCTACAACCTTCTAGGGTGAAGATGCATTCGCTGCCGTGAATATTCTCAACAAAGAAAATGTTCAGGTAAATAGCACTCAAACTCCACATGAACTTTGGTATGGTAAGGCTCTTACTGTAAAATACTTTAAAGTATTTGGAAGCAAATTTTTTATCAAGAGAACTGATGAAAAACTTGGTAAGTTTGAACCCAGAGCAGATGAAGGCATTCTTCTTGGTTATTCTTCTAGAAGTAAAGGATATAAATGTGATAATAAAAGACTTGGGAAAATTGTTGAAAGCATTGATGTTGTAGTTGATAAAGCATGCAAAAATCCAAAACAGATAAAAACAGAAGATTATGACAATGAAGAAGATGGGGATTATTTTCCCACATCAATTCAAAATGATATTGAAGAAGAAACTAATGAAGCATCAGATGAAGAGATAATGGTAGAAGAAAGACTATGTCCAGGTATGTTCAGAAAAATCATCCAAAAACTCAAATTTTAGGGGAAAAAGAGGCAAGTGTACACACAAGAAGAACCATTATAGGGACCTCAAGCTATCTAGCATTACTATCCTCCACCAAACCTCAAAATCTAAATGAAGCATGCAAAGATGAATGTTGGGTTAAGGCCATGGATGAAGAACTTGAGAAAATTGAAAAGAATGATACTTGGGAATTAGTTCCTAGACCTCATGATAAAAATATTATAGGAACTAAATGAATATTCAAAAACAAGCTGAATGAAAATGGAGAAGTCATTAGAAACAAGGCCAGACTTGTTTGTAAAGGGTATGCTCAATAAGAAGGTATATATTTTGAAGAAACTTTTGCACCTGTTGCTAGACTTGAAGCCATAAGGATGTTTCTTGCTCTTTCTAGCTTTCAGAAATTCAAAGTATACCAAATGGATATAAAATCAACTTTCCTTAATGGAGATTTAGAAAAAGAAGTTTATATTGAACAGCGAGAAGGATTCATTCTTGGAAATGATGAAAAACTTGTATGTAGACTCAAAAAGGCTCTCTATGGTTTGAAACAAGCTCCAAGGGCCTGATATTACCGCCTTGACAAATATCTAAACCAACAAGGTTTTACAAAAGGTTCAGCAGATAGCAATCTATATACAAAGATTGAAACTAATAAATTGCTAATTATTATTGTTTATGTTGATGATATCATTTTTGGTAGCAATGAAGAATCCATGAGTCAGAATTTTGCTTCAGTAATGTAGCAAGAATTGGAAATGTCATTGCTCGGTGAACTTAGCTATTTTCTTAGTCTACAAGTTCAACAAAATAAAGATGGTATTTTTCTTTCACAAACTAAATATCTCAAATAGATCTTGAAAAGGTATGGAATGGAAGATTCTAAACCTGTATGTACCCCAATGGTAACAGGATGCAGTCTCAGCCCAAATGATGAATCAGTAGTAGTACATCAACCAACTTACAGATCCATGATTGGAAGTCTACTTTATCTAACAGGTACCTGACCTGACATCATGCATGCAGTAGGAATAGTTGGAAGATTCCAAGCAAATCCAAAGGAACCACACCTTCAGGCAGTCAAAAAAAATTTCAAATATCTTCAAGGAACTCAAGACTTTGGTTTATGGTATCTTAGAGATGCAGATGTTACTCTTCATGCATATACAGATGCAGATGTTACTCTTCATGCATATACAGATGCAGATTGGGTAGGAAGTGTTGATGATAGAAAAAGCACTAGTGGTGGTGCATTTTATATGGGTTCCAGCTTAGTGTCTTGGTTCAGCAAGAAACAAATTTCAATTGCTTTATCAACAACTGAAGCAGAATATGTGGCTGTTGCACCTTGCTGCACACAACTGCTTTGGATGATGCAAAATTTGCAAGACATTTAGATCACATGTACTCCACCAATCTCCATTCTATGTGATAATACAAGTGCCATAAGTGTTTCAAAGAATCCAGTCATGCACTCCAAGACCAAGCACATATCCATCAAGTACCATTTTTTATGAGAACAAGTGTTTGAACAAAAGCTCAAATTGGAGTATGTTCCCTCAAAGAACAGCTTGCTGATATATTCACTAAACCACTACCCAGAGAAACATTTGAATATCTCAAATAATAACTGGGAGTAATTGCTACATCATCCTGCTATTAAAATCTAGTTTTTCATAAAAAGGTTATTATACACGAGTTTCATGAAGTATAGTCATGTATACATGCGGGTTTCTATGGGTGAAGGATCGTATATGTTTTTCAATCAAGAAAAACAGTGGGGCAGACTCTGATATGGGTGCTCTATCCGTTGTTGATGATTACAATATATCGATATGATTTGTTCATTAATTTTTTATCTGACTAACAAAGATGCCTTGATCATTGACTTGTTAACAATGCACAGGTAGCACAGGTTCAGGGGGAGCATTAGCCTTCACACGCATTCTACAGTGTTCGCATTATGGTCGCCGATTCTAGCTATGGCTTCAAATATTTATACAATTTGTTGCTTAAGTTATGTAAAAGTCTAGGGTGTGATATATATTCTCATACATTTGAATTAGTCCTATTGGATAAATGATGTAATTTGTATCCCCACTTTGCATGGGATGGATGATGTAATATTTATCGTATTTCTATCATGTATAAACAATTTGTATATACCCACTTAGTTGGGAGATGGATGTATGTATGAGTCTTTGGCGATAGGAAGGTCATACTCACATAGTTGAGTTATAGAGTCATGTAATCCTTTTGGAAAATATTTTTGTAGACTCTGCATGTGCTCAGGGGGAGCATGGACGGTTTTAGTACATCTCATCATGTACAAAGGGGAGCTCAATCATAGAATTAAGCATGTACTCAAGGGGAGCATGGACAGCATAATGTATCTCAAAGGGGGAGAATATCTTGGTCCGCCCTTTGCCATTGATGTCAAAGGGGGAGAGTGTCTTGGTGTTGTTGTTGCCATCAAGTCCAAAGGGGGAGATTGTTGGCATTATGATACAGATGTTGTCCTTGATGGAAACTCTCTCGGATGACAGTTCATGGTGCAGCAGGTTAACGGCAAAGGATAACAGATCAGACTCCAAAGAATAAAGAAAGAGAGGTATGTTGTTTCAATTTGTCCAAGAAGCGTATACACGTGGGTTAAAAAAACAAAAAAGTGTATAACGTATACATGCACTTTCACCAGAGGAGAAGCGCGTACATGTTGGAAAAACAAGTATTTTGATCCAAGGTATTGGTCTAAGGTATATGGTCTAAGGTATTTGGTCCAAGGTATTGACCCTAGGTATTTGGTCCAAGGTATTGGTCCTAAGTGGTTTTGGTCCAAGGTATTGAGAAAAGCCTAAGAGTATATGTTATATACCTAGGGGGGATAATATGGGGTACCAAGGGAGGTACCCAAGGTAATAATGTAATAATGGGATGGGCCATAGTAATAAATAAGGTGGTTAACCCATGTCATGTAAGGGACCACAAGTAGTTAATAATAATGTAATGGGCCCATGGTATTAGTTGATGGTATGAGGGAACCATGGTAATGACCCAATGGTATTGTATGTATGAGGCCTATATAGAGGTTAGAGACTCCACTTGGGAGATAGTGAAGGATTATTGTATGAACAGGCATATGGCTTGGGGAGTGTTCTCCTTCCTTAAGGAGTGAATGTATGGTGTTGCCCTACCTTAAGGGTTTGATCAATAAAGTGAATCATTTCTATTATTTCTGGGTATATTTGTGTTGTCTTATATGTTTATATCAGATCTATAGTATTTTTCGATCAGATCTACAACAATATATTTGGATTAGATCTACAACAATTGGTATCAGAGCTACAACAATTGGTATCAGAGCACTTTCTTGGGCACAAAAGTGGAGATTTTTTTATTTTTTGTAGGGTTTCGGGGGCGGCGACTTTGCAGGTCAGATCTGTATATTTTGGTGCAATATCTGTAAAATATAATTACAGATTTGGATTCTTTGTGCAAAAATAGTCAAATTCAAAAAAAAAATCAGTTGAATCGGAGTCCGGATGAAGGAGATATCACTGATCTAAAAATCAGTGGGGTTGCAGACAATTTTCAGGGCAGTGATTTTGCGGCGCAAATCTAGACGTCCTGGTACAAGATCTACAAAATATAATTGCAGATCTGAATTCTTTGGGAAAAATACCCAATTTCAAAAAAAAAATCAGTCGAATCGGAGTCTGGATGAGGGAGATATCGCTGATTTAAAATCAGCTCTTTTTGCAGAAATTTTGGTGACGGCGGGAGAGTAGCAGCACAGATCTGAAATTTCAAGTGCCTGGATCAAGATTTATACCACATGGGCAGATGCAGAATGATTGTGCCATTTCTAAAAATAGGTTATATTAGCGATTCTGAGCAATATTGACGGAATTGTGACCATTTCAAATTTTCGCCAATATTTTTGTGATGGCGTACCTAGATTGGGCTTTGAGGGACTTGTATAAATTTGATGGCTCTCATCCAGCTAGATGGATAGCGCAAATGGAGCAGTGTTTCAATCGGAATCGCATTTATGATAATGAGACTCAGCTTATGGTGGGAAGCATGTACTTGGACTATGAAAGACGACAATGGTGGCAAGAGCATCAACGTTGCAATAAAAGGTTTTGGACTTGGGACATGTTTACAAAAGATATTATGGACCTCTTTGGCCGAAAAACTATTCTTGTTGATAAGCTCACACAGACAGACACTTTGCCTAGCAAAGAGATTATTTTTACAGAAAAGAAAGAAACCATGGAACCTAAAGGGTTATTTTCTACTAATGCTTTCTTATTGCAGGTTCATGGATTGATTCAGAAGAAGAAAATCGTTGTGACTATAAATCCTAGTTGCAAGCAAAATCTTATAAGTGCTAATTTGGCAAAAAGATTGCAAGTTCCAGCAAAACACATTGAAACAGCACAAGTTGATAATGAGGATGTTCAAGTGTACAAGGATTTGAAGATTTCTATGGATAAATATGTGTTGCATGGTGATTTTTATGCTTTAGAGATGGATAATATGGATGTTGTTTTGGGATATCCTTGGATGGAATCCGTGAGTACTATCAATATTAATGTGCAGAAGAAATTCCTGAAGCTCTGGTATAAAAAGAAGAAAATTACATTACAGGATATTTCCATCAATAAGCAGGTAGAGCACATGGAGGCTGAAGCGAAAGATGTTCCAGGGACTGACATATCAGATGATGAGCCTTTGATGATCAACAATCAAACACAAACAGAGGCTGAAGAAGAAAAGGTTACAGGTGATGATACATCAGAGGAGGGCTCAGTGGTTGAAGTCATATTGAAAAAGAAGACACCGCAACAGGCACCACAGCAGGGTGAAGTAAAGAAAAAGCCATCGTGGGTTAAAACTTCAACATATCATCACCCACATCACCCCGCAAAACAACCATCAAGATGGAAACCAAGTAGTCACATGACGGATAGCGAGGAGAGAAGATCCACCCACTACACATCAACACAGAAGAGCTGCCACGGTGAACTTCCATCTCAAGCGAGCGAGGCACCAGCGAGATCAAGGGTTCACCTTTCTCTTGGATGGCTAGATGCACGTGCATGGTACCAGTGGACTACTCTTTTGAGTAGATCTTATTATTTGTGTTCTTCCCATGTTTCGGGGACGAAACATGCTTAGGGGGTGGAATGTTATATACCTAGGGGGGATAATATGGGGTACCAAGGGAGGTACCCAAGGTAATAATGTAATAATGGGATGGGCCATAGTAATAAATAAGGTGGTTAACCCATGTCATGTAAGGGACCACAAGTAGTTAATAATAATGTAATGGGCCCATGGTATTAGTTGATGGTATGAGGGAACCATGGTAATGACCCATGGTATTGTATGTATGAGGCCTATATAGAGGCTAGAGACTCCACTTGGGAGATAGTGAAGGATTATTGTATGAACAGGCATATGGCTTAGGGAGTGTTCTCCTTCCTTAAGGAGTGAATGTATGGTGTTGCCCTACCTTAAGGGTTTGATCAATAAAGTGAATCATTTCTATTATTTCTGGGTATATTTGTGTTGTCTTATATGTTTATATCAGATCTAGAGTATTTTTGGATCAGATCTATAACAATATCTTTGGATTAGATCTACACCAATTGGTATCAGAGCTACAACAATTGGTATCGGAGCACTTTCTTGGACACAAAAGTAGAGATTTTTTTTTTTTTTTTTTTTTAATAGAAATGATTCACTTTATTGATCAAACCCTTAAGGTAGGGCAACACCATACATTCACTCCTTAAGGAAGGAGAACACTCCCCAAGCCATATGCATGTTCATACAATAATCCTTCACTATCTCCCAAGTGGAGTCTCTAGCCTCTATATAGGCCTCATACATACAATACCATGGGTCATTACCATGGTTCCCTCATACCATCAACTAATACCATGGGCCCATTACATTATTATTAACTACTTGTGGTCCCTTACATGACATAGGTTAACCACCTTATTTATTACTATGGCCCATCCCATTATTACATTATTACCTTGGCTACCTCCCTTGGTACCCCATATTATCCCCCCTAGGTATATAACAGTATATAAGGAGGAGAAGATCATTAGGCCAGAGGGGTTCAAGTAGTAAGATTCTAAGGAATACTTCTATTTGAAGTATATTTTATGTTGCAGGGTTATGTTTGGGACTAGATCTGAAATATTCATGTGCACCTTGAGTTCAATATCGGATCAAGAATCATGAGACTTGAAATGACTTATTCTTGAATGATCTAATATTGGGTGAGACTAGATCTAATTTTTTGCGCCTGTTCTATTCGTTATCTATCATGATCTGGGTTTGTCTAAAGTCTGGAATTGCAGCAAAGTTCTGAGTCAATGTTTGTAGATCTGTCCGCAGGTTCGTTCTAGCCAAAGAGCATATACACGGAGGTTCAGTTCTTTCAAGTAGCGTATACACTCTAATGCATGATTTTTGAGGTTACAGCTGGTTCTGAATGGTGATGCAGGGTTCTGCGTTCAGCACAGTTTTCTGGTGTCAGTGATCTGATTGTTCAGATTATCTGAATATTGGTTGATGTAGTTTAAGTTTAAAAGTTATGATGGGTCCAGTGTGAAAATTTGATGAAATGTGGCCTTCAGATTGTAGTGTTGGGATCCAGGAGTATCCAATCTGAAAATTCATGAAACGTGGCCCCTGGTGGAAGAATGGAGTTTTTCTGTAGGTTGGCACCTACGTACTAGTAAAAATATTGGCTAGTACAAGAGCTAGGGGGTTGTAGCTCCCTTCTAGTAGATGCTAGAGAACGAGAGAAGGTTGTAACCTTCTACAGGTAGAAGCCTATGTACTGGTATGATTCTGCACCAGTACAAGATTGTAAACAAATTTTCCTATTATTAAAAGAAGACGGAGACGACAACAGCGGGTGGTTTTTACCCACATTGGGTTTCCACCTTACATATTGGTTTTCATGTGTTGCTTATGTGTGATGCTTTATTCTAATTTTACTGCACTATCTAATAAATCTTTGATATACTTCTTTAAGATCAACACATGATAAATAGTCTAAGTCACAAGTTCTCTGGATATACGTTGGTTTCCTTAATCACAATCGTGTGTACATGCTAGTTCACTTCACTAAAGTAGTGTATATAAATCTATTTGGGAAATAAAATTATTGATCTGATAATACTAATTCCCCCCCTCTCAGTATTATTTCCAACAGAAAACTCCATCAGATACATGATCATCTTGATGGTAAGTATGGTAAGTAAAGAAAACCTTTTGAAGTACATCTCTTAGTTGAGTTTGCAAGATTGCTTTTCATTGTCAATCATCATGTCTTCAGTAACATCTTGTTTTCAAACACCAAATAGTAATTTCGTGTGTTTCTTCTACATGTCTTACTTCCTTTTCACTTGTTTGACCAACTATCGTCTTCAACATGTTGATCGCCATGTCATGCCTGCAACCTTGTTTTGGTTATGTTGAAGGTTCTCGTATCAGTTGTGTTCACTATGTAAACATCTAATGCACTCACACACAATGTTGTAAGCACTATCGCGCAAGTGTCAACACAGTCGTTCGAAGGTCTATCCGAAGTGTCGCACTTGTCACTTTCACCATTAGGCAATCCCGCAGTCAGTCACACTGAGCACATGTTGTCTTGTTGGTTCAAGGTGTCTTATCAACAAGTTATGTTAAGTGTGTGTTCGCAAGGTCATGTATACATGAGTTCACTCGCTCACACACTTAACCATTTTTCCAAAGATCTGTCAACCGGACCACCCTCCATCAGTCGGACCTCCAGTGAGATCCACTGCATAGTCTCAACCCTGAGTGACCAAGCGCTTTTGCCTAGAATTGCACAGAGCTTGAGGTTTCCTCCCACGCAATCTGCACTATGCAATCCTGGAATTTATATGGCTGATTGTCACCCAGAAAAACACAGAAGTTTCCCAAGAAGCTATCTCAATATGTGCTTCACACAAGCCTATCCATCAAGTGTTATGAAACCATCTCACAAAAAGATAGAAAAGATAGATCAATGACTTCGAAATCAGCCTCTTCGAGGGGGCAACCTCCTTTACAATACACAAATGAAAAATTCTAAGATGATACAAATGACAATACCTCCTTCCCATATATAGGAGTCTAAGTGGTCCCAATATAATCAAAGCCTACATAATAGTAATATTGGCACAACAATAACAATAATGGGCTTCTATGGGGCACAACAATAACAATAATGGTCTTCTATGGGGCATAATAATAACAACATGGGGACTACATGGGCACAACAATACCATAAGGAGATTGCACTAATAATAATAACGGGCTACACTAGTAGTACAGGGACCTAACATGCCCCTCTCCTTCAAAAAGTGTTGTCCTCAATGCCTGAGTAGTTTTGGATGCTTCTGCATAAAATTCTCATCCTCCCATGTGGAATCTTTAGCGGGTAAGTTCTTCCACATGATGAGATACTTTGAAATTGATCGATTTCGTAGTTGTCGGGTTCTTATTTCGTGACTGGTTCAGGTGCAAATATGATTTCTCCTTCCTCGTCAAGTTCTGACAATATTGTTTGAACTAGGACCCTGTCACCTATAACCTTCTTTAAGCATGAAACATGGAAAACTGGGGGCACTCAGGAAGAAGTAGGAAGCTCCAATTTGTATGCCATAGTAGCAATCTTTTGGAGCACTTTATAAGGACCACAGTGCTTTGGTGATAATTTATTATCCTTCTTACCTTGCTTGAGGGACATTTGTTTGTATGGTTGTAGTCGTAAAAATATCCAGTCACCTATGTCAAAAATTATTTCGTTGTGACGTTTATCTTCCTATTGTTTCATTCAATTCTGCTCAAAAGTGAGGTTATCCTTTTTCTTCTTAATATGTCCTTCTATCTTGAGAGTTTGAGGAGTGGTAATTCCTATGAATGCAT
Source organism: Pinus tabuliformis (assembly GCA_031772625.1). Taxonomy (NCBI): domain Eukaryota; kingdom Viridiplantae; phylum Streptophyta; class Pinopsida; order Pinales; family Pinaceae; genus Pinus; species Pinus tabuliformis. Next base: position 32,875,718 of record CM062816.1, read on the forward strand.
TACAAGATAAGGTCAGATTCATTTCTTCTTTCTCTGGGGTTGGTTCCTAGTGTATATCCTCTTCTTTTGACATTTCTTGATCCTTTTCTTCCTCCTTTTCACTATCATTGTAAAATAATTTCCTAAGCATGTAACAACCCTGAAATTAAAACATGCAACTAAATAGATAAATTATGCGATTTACAAACAACACTCCTCTATTCATCTAATTAGTATAGAATTTTTGAGAAATAGGAGCAAAGGCAACTTACCTGTAGCAATGATATTCCTTACTTATAATTTCAGAGTTGAACGCTATTTGAACCCTGCTAACCACAACAAAGTTTTTGGGGACGACTCTCCACCCAACCATAGGCTCAGTTGCACAAAATTTTGCTACAACTAGCCACCCCCGAGCCCTCAATCAACGTACTACTTCCAGGGAATCCTTTGTCTCACAACACTTTTCTCCCAAGAGAATGGATGATGGAATCATGGAATGATCTATTATCTTCCTCACCATCTATTAAATAGAGCAAACATTGGAAGAAGAGCCACATGCACACACTCCATGTGTTAACATGCAACTTTTATTTCTTTATTTTAAGTTTAGCTTAATTTAGTAATTCTCTTAATATAATTCTTTCTTATTTTAGTCTCTTTTACTTTTTGATAACTTTACTTATTTTTACTATTTTTATAGTTCTCTTAATTTAACTCTTTCTTATTTCATTGTGCTTTTTGTTAAATTTACTTATTTTTACTATTTTTATAGTTTATTTTTATTTATATTTATTTAGAACTCTAGTATTGTTATTTACTATTTCATTTATTTATTATTATTATATTTTCTTCATTATTTATTATTTATTATTTATTATTTTTATTATTACTAGGGGGCATTACCTACTCCCCCTCTTTAAGGAACTTCGTCCCGAAGTTAAGTTGAATTATTTAACATTTTATTTAGTTAGTTATTTATTACTTCATGTTTGCCCTACACCCTCTGCTGAACTAGTATAACCAGCAGGCATCGAAAGTTTTCACAACACCCGGGAAATCTCAAGGAATCTCTGTCCTTTTTCCCACTTTTGGAACTAGGCATAAACCTCCCTGGTCTGTATCCTAGTCCAAGGCTGGCCCCAAGGCTCGCACCTGACTCAGACCTCATCTGCCCCAAGGCAGGCATCCGGTACAGTACTCAATGACTCCGGGCATCTCGCAAGGTTGGCCCACTCCCTCCACAACTACTAAGGCGCACAACCCCAGGCATCAAAGTCCTTACACCCCCACCAAACTTCGGCATCCCAACCCAATAACAGGCACCTAGCCTAGAACATCAGGCACTTGGCCTCCTCAAGATGGTCCCATAGCCCTTCAAGAGCTATCCATCAAGAGCTATACAAGACAAAGGAACCACTGTCATATGTAGTGTTGATTGAGTATGTCCCCAACCCATATGGTGTTACATATTCTCCCTCACAGGTATAGGTTCCTACAAGATCATCAAATAAACTAGCCCTCTTAGCCCATTTGTGGATTTCCTGTCAATCACCACATCTCAACATACATCCAATTCATTATTTATAATCATAACATCATAGAAAATAATCTACATGTCAACTATTGCATGTCATCAAGATAACATAACATCATTGTTAATCACCACATTCTCATGTTATAATATCTACTTGTAATTACCACATGCTTCACATCATAATATCGTCATAAGTTACAACATCAACATATGGACATCAAAGACATGTCATCACATAATAAATGAACCACACGTCAATATACCTCAATATAACATCATAATCCCTATGTATATCATATTCATCATGAGCATTCAACGGCATTATCATGATAAATAAATAAATAAGAACCACATATAAATCATTACCCTCTCATCCGAACTATATCTGTTTACCACATACCATCTCATTATGAAACATCATTAATATGAGAATCATCGCAATACATATCAAATATAGAACAACAATACACTTTAAGCATTATTATCATGAATTGATTTCATTTACTTATATAAAAAATGAATATTAACTATGAATTAAGATTATTCAACATGCCTCTAAGATCTATGTTATCTCATGAGTACTATTATTGTCATGTTTTCATCAAGGTACCAATTACTTTTCAATAATCATTTCTTGTTTTTTCTATTAGGAAGTTAACTATTTACACCATAGGTATACTTATCTAAGTACATCGTTAAATTTCAAATGAGTCTCATCATCTTGAGCCTTAATCTCTCATCAACTATTCTTCTTTCCCCAAGGAAATTTTAGTGAAATTCATTGTTAAGATATTACCATTTGTACAATCATTTAAATCATCAATATCAAGTGAAAATTTCATGATCACTATATATATTGTGCTTATCCAAATGACACACATACACGAGGCCATCCTTATTTAAGTCTTATGTTATGCTTAATCCACCCGCATGAGGGCTTGTTGTCCCTTAGTGATTTATCCATCACTCACATAATTGTCATTGTTCATCTTAAAAATATTTTCCTATCTCATCAAGTTCCCACTTGATCTCTTTTATCATAGATTCACCCATCTTCAAGTTGGACTAGGGATTCTTCCACCTTAATTTCCACTTATTAAATATTTAGTTTAGAATTTGAAATGCTTAGAACCACTACCACCATTATCATCTATGAATGATCTGGTATGCCCAATGTGTTTGGCAATAACTTCTTTCAATAATAATGACACACTAGTAAGTTGTTTTATCTGAAGTAACACTAGGTCATCAATCCACTTGTGAGTAACATTTATTCAAGTACACCCTTTATTAGTTGATTCTTACTTCTTCGGCCAATTCATGTGTAATCATTCTCAAAGTCACATTATAGAATTTCCAATAGTATTTCTTCCTACACTTCATGCTCGGTGCTTTTCATTAGTCTACATAGTGTCTTTCTTTTTCCAAAAGTTAAACAATCATTATCCAAATACTTTATTGTGAAAAGAGATGTTTGTTTGTTTTTATCAAGATAAAAAGAACGTAGTAGCCACATGGGTCTTAATTGGTATTTCTAGTCCCTTCGCCCCAAAAAGGGGTTAACCAATCACTATGTTTGTATATCAATGTGTCCATTAAACTTTACCTAAAAATCAATATTTATTATGTCAATTTAGCATTGTGCATTACAAAGTACCCTGATTAAGAAGGCTAATATTCAACATCATTATTCATTAAACTTTTCCTTGCCATAGTTAAGATATCCCCTTACACTAAACCAACATATTCACTTTAAATCCATTTTTTTTATTTAAATAAATTCCTCTTTTATAAACTCATTTAAAAAACAACTTCACTATAACTTATAATCTAATAACATAACTAATTTTAAAATCACTACTCTATACTGATTAACAATTTATATTTACATATACCAAATATTTTCACCTATTATTATATTTCAATAAAAAAAAATTCCTCAGTATTACATTTTCTCACAATATATTTATTATTTATTCTATTAATAAAATATTTGCCATCCGTCCAAAATAATTATATTTGTAATTTTAATTTAATTTCACTCTATAAAAATTATATTATTATAACTCATACATATATATAATACAAAATTACAAATACATCTCAAAAAAAGAATGTAATTTTAAATGTGCTCACATGTTATATATAATGTATATATGATTACTAGATTTAAACACCTTCCACCTTATTGTATTAACCTTCCACCTTATTGTATTAATCATAATAAGTACGTTAAACTCTAGACCATGTTAATGGGTAAAGTGTCCAACTCACTCTTTTAAGAAAAGTCAATGCCTACTCAAGCAAGTCTATTACCAAATGCCTTTACATGTCTATGAGCAGTTATAGCATGATTTTTTTTTCTTCTTCTTAAATTAGATAGGAAAACATGATTTGTTTTTTTCCGTAACAATAAAATCAAGTCTCCTCCCTTACGGTAGCAGTTAACAAAGTGAGAACTAAACAGTGAAATAAATAAATAATTGATGGTTTTTATCATTTTGTTTTTATGGGTTATTATAACCAAAAATGATTCGAGTTTTGACACACAAATTGTGTTATTTTAGGAGTTGTAAAGAAAATGCTCAGAAGTAATTGCTCATCTTCAACATTTATTATTATTATTAGAAGCAAATTCTGTGGATTTCAATTAAATTTGGCTAAATTAATTGAAATTTAATATAAATAAAACAATATTCAAATTTATTAAATATTTTCATCTATATAATATTTACTATTAACACAACTAATATTCTAAAACTTTATTTTCATTAAAAACCCTCTTTAAATGAGTTAAGTAATTGATTTTTATTTTTGAAGTTTCATTCTTATGTGTTAACCACTCATATAAACAGTCAAATACATTTATTTATTTTAAATAATAATTTTATAACTCTAATTCAAACATTGAAAATAATAATATTTTATGATTTCCTAAATGATTATGTGATACATTTTTCTGGCATATTTTAACTCATAATACTATTATCAAAGTATATTAATTGTTGTTCATAATTGTTCACGCGTTATCTCCTTCAAAATATGTAAACTCAAAATGGGTTATTGGATACGACCAATGTGCATGCTCTCCAATTCATAAACTCTTATTACTACTCATAACCACGTATGTGAAAGAAGTGGAAATCCATACAATCATCATGGTTATCCTCGATCAGTCATAAATTCATCCACCACCATTAACTTAAAGGTATTAATGTTCTAGAGACTCTGAACAGAACAACTCCAACCCTGCAAAGGCCACGAAAAATGCCTTAAAGTCCGACGGTTACTCAGTTTGTTGGGTTTTTTTTTGTTTTTAATTTAATCCTGAAGGTGGTGAAGCTAGTGGAACATTTGTCACGGTAGTGAGCAAGTTCTCAGGAGAAAGGACCAACATCAACAGATATGTTGGCCAATGGGACTTTTCCCGGTCACCAACGCAGTCCTTTTTGACCGGCTTTGCCACTTCTGGAGTGCACGGGTTGTGACTTGGACTTGTCGGCATCGACTCCTACCCCACGAGAAATTGTGGCCATGGCCATTTATGCGATAGCACTAACCAGATGCTGCCTATCTCTTTGGAGTTCAACTAATAATGGTTTTTATAGAATTAGTGGTTGTGGAGAAAGAAACTGTGGTGGAAATGGGTTATATTATCCACCAAATAACTACTATGGTTTATATTACCCAGATTATCATGAGGATGTCATATGCTCACTTGCTAATTTATTTATTTTTTAAGTTTAATTTAAAAAGTAAACCACAAACCCTACAAAGGTGGAGTGAATTAACAATGTGTTATCTTAATGTTAATGATTTTCAACCAAATTTTAGGAGCTTTGGTTCCCAACTTTCTTTTGAATTTGGGTTGTCAGTGCATGCATAATATCTTAATATCATTACATCCATGCATGTCACAAGTATGTAAAGTTTTTTAAAATTATAATAGTAGGTTCAAGAGCATATGGGTATATAATTACATGCAAATAAGAAGTGTGTCGAGTTTATCTTTAATAATAAAGAAATTTTATTTAATTTTTAAGAGAAATGTTATTTATTTAATAATTTGCGAAAATTAAAGATTATTTTTATTTTGCGGTCTATTTATTAAATTCTTCCTTATCATCACAATCAAGGTCAAGTAATTTTTTTTTCAAACTTTTACCTAGAGGTCAAATAGAGTGGAAACCCACTCTATACCATATGCAACAATCCCGAAATTAAAACATGCAATTAATTAGATCAATTATGCGATTTACAAACAGCATTCCTCTATTCAACTAATTAGTATAGAATTTTTTAGAAATAGGAGCAAAGGCAAGCGATGATATTCCTTACTTGTAATTTTGGAGTTGAACATTATTTGAACCCTGCTAACCACAACAAAGTTTTTGGGGACAACTCCCCACCCAACGGTAAGCTCATTTTCACAAAATCTTGCTACAGCTCACCACCCCCGAGCCCTCAATCAACATACCACTGCTAGGGAATCCTTTGTCTCACAACACTTTTCTCCCAAAAGAATGGATGATGGAATCATAGAATGATCTCTCATCTTCCTCACCATTTATTAATAGAGCAAACATTGGAAGGAGAACCGCATGCACACACTCCATGTGTCAACATGCAATTTTTATTTCTTTATTTTAAATTTAACTTAATATAATTCTTTTTTATTTTATTCCATTTTACTTTTTGATAACATTACTTATTTTTATTATTATAGTTTTCTTAATTTAACTCTTTCTTATTTTATTGTGCTTTTTGTTAACATTACTTATTTTTACTATTTTTGTAGTTTATTTATATTTATATTTATTTAGAACTCCAGTATTGTTATTTACTATTTTATTTATTTATTATTATTATATTTTCTTCATTATTTATTATTTATTTACTATTATTATCTTTTCTTTATTATTTATCATTATTTTCTTATATTTTAATATTATATTATATTATTTACTATTTATTATTTTTATTATTATTAGGGGGCATGACACAGCACACTTATGACCTTTAGTGTATTTGCTATCACAACTGTAACAAAGGTCATTTTCTCCCTTTTCTTCAATTTTTTGTGGTTTCACCCTTATAGGTTGTGGAAGGCTAGGAGAAACAAAACTCCCATATTTATAATTATGAGTGGTAGGATTTCTTGTTGCCATAATTTTTCTTTCAATTTTTCTTGCCAACCTGAATGCCTTCTTCAATAAATTAGGTTCTCAAAGACGAACCTCATGCTGAATGTTATCCTTTAAAGTCCCTATGAAGACATCAATCCTCTTCTTCTCTGGAATATCATTTACCATTATATTCAATTTTTGGAAGTCCTCAATGTGCTCTTCCATTGAAACCTTTTGTTTGAGATTTATTAATTGGCTAAAGAAAGTGTTTCTCTTTGTATTCTCATAATGTGCTATCATATCTTCCATGAAGATTGACCAGCTGACAAGTGGTTTATGAGAAAAAATCCCTTTGTACCACCAAAATTGATTCAGTTCTAAATATAAAGATGCAATACGTACCTTTTGTAATAGTTTCACATCATGTAGATCAAAATATTTCTCCATCTGTAGTATCCATGTTATGGTATCCTTACCATCAAACTTCCTCATATTGATATTTGGAATATGGTGGGCCTTCAATCCAATGTTATTCTATCAAATCATAATTAACATTTATTTTTTTCTCATGATGAGTTTCTTCTACTACCTTTTCGTCATTAGAAGGCCTTTCTTGTAGCAGCTTTGTCCCACCTTCCTTCAAACCTTCCTTGTCTTTCTTCAAATCTTCCATGCCGTTCTTCAAATCTACTTTCCTACCATCGATATTAGCTTCCTTGGCACATATAAAACTATTTATCTTAGCTTCGATTGTATTCTTCAAATCATCCATCCAATTTTTCTTACTAGGTGTTTCTATTTTCTTGATTCGAGTCATTCTTTTTCTTGCTTAGTGGCTCGATATTGAATCTGTTGTATCTCTAAAATTTCAGATCTCCAAAGTCTGAAATTGTGACTTGCAGTAGGCCTTTGCGTTCTCTTTCCAATTCCACTAGTCGGATCGAAATTGGATTCTCCAAGAAAGAGTTATGCCCAATCTCCCAAGATAACCTAATTATATACTTTTTCAGTAGAGAGAACTTGTACAAAGTGCCATGTGTCACATTTTATTATCTTTATATCTAAAAACAATACACAGAAAAGTACAGTCTGTTCTCTTTTATGTAAATTTTTACGCAATTTCAATCTGATGCTCAGAGAAAAAGTTATGATGATTTTCTGAAGGTCGCCCTTTTGGGATGTAATTTGTGAGCCTGCAGAAACCCTAAATGTCTTGGACCGTATCTCCAAAAATATAACAAGAAAGATCTAAAATTCGAATCCTAAGTTCATAACAATTACAGCTCAAATGGGTTTTTGTTTTATCTTCTGAAACTTTATAGAGAAAGTTTATAAAAAAACTTCCACGATGTTCGGTTTGGAGCAGAGAAACACTAGAATCCAAAGCTCTGATACCAAATGTTATGAAACCATCTCATAAAAACATAGAAAAGATATATCAATGATTTAAAAATCAGCCTCTATGATGGGGCAACCTCCTTTACATTACACAAATGAACAATTCATGGATGATACAATTGACAATACCTCTTTGTTATATATAGGAGTCGAAGTGGTCCCAATATAATCAGATCCTACATAACAATAATATTGTAGGGGCACAATAATAACAACATGGGGACTACATGGGCAAAAGAATACCATAAGGGCATTGCACTAATAACAATAAGGGGCTACACTAGTAGTATAGGGATCTAACATAAAGCCACCTGTTGCTCAGCTAGACAATTTGATTGGGTAGTGACCCCGAGCTTCACTCCTCCCAAAAAATGCGCAAAAGTTGTCAGCCTACCTGCCGACATTGACTAAAGAAATTGTGCAAACAAGAGGTGTTATATAGCAAAAGGACCCCCTCATCAGCTCAGAGGGGAAAGACATGATAGCTGAAACAAAGACCGAGATCACCTGCCTTGTTTCCACACTAATGCTGGCTATACACTGACAACCTGCTTTATAAAGCTTCTTCGTAAGCCTAAGGGTGCGTTAGTGACCGGTCACTAACGCACCCTTAGGCTTACGGAGAAGCTTTATAAAGCAAGTTGTCAGTGTATAGCCAACGTTAGTGTGGAAACAAGGCAGGTGATCTTGTTCTTTGCTTCAGCTATCATGTATTTCCCCTCTAAGCTGATGAGGGGGTCATTTTGCTATATAACAAGAGGGACAACTACCCATTGTCAGCCGACCTACTGCTCCTCCTAAAAATTGTGCACTTTTCTTGGATTTTCCACCAACTTCCAAACACCCGCTTAGCCCAAAAGCTACACAGACATGTCCTGCATTATTGCCTCCCAGATCTGTGCAGTTTTGTCTAGCAAGCTCCTACAACTCACTTCCGACCTCCTCTAAAAATCTACGTAGTTTTCACTACGAGTGCCTCTAGCTGCCCACACTTCCTTCCTCAGAAAAATTACGCAGTTATACCTCCCAATTGAGCCATATCCCACATATTTCAACGTTGTCCCAGACTGCTCAACCCAGCCTCTCAGTGACCTCTGCGCAATTTTTCCTGATAGTGTCCTGAAGCCTTGCACCTCGGCCTAAAATGTGCTCTGTGTAGTTTGAGAGCCTTGTCCTGTCTCCCAATCACCTACACCTGAAAACAAAAGACAATGCATTAGGGTAGACTAGGGGACTTCTAAATTTGATTTCATCTCATTATGAGTGATTGCAGAAACAGGGACATGGATGAGACATGGCGCGATGACGAACACGATGAACAAGGAGCGCATGCTAGAAGACTTGCTCGTGGTTGGAGGAACATATGAAGCATACCATGTAGCAAGTGAAGGAGACACATGCACATGCACAAACCATCAAGTAAACACCAAGACCTTTGAAGACTCTGTGCACTTTTCCATGTGGAGGTGAAGCTACGGTACACCATGGGCACACTCATCACTCAGAAGCATAGTAGCTTGACACGAACAACGCAGCGATCATGTGCATACCAGCAGTGCCATATCAAGTTGTTTCATTATTCGTTTTGGCCACATCCCCACTTTGGGTCATAACTGTGTAATCAATGTAATGTAATGTGGAAGTCCAAGAGACCCACAGATGAAGTCTATAGGTTTTAACCCTATACAGAAATTACCTGCATACAAATTATAAAACATAGAAAATAAACAATGTGAGAGCATAACACATAAAACACATATACACAGAGATTTTCCCCTGGATCCCAAAATCGGGACTACCAGATTGATTTTTCATTATGTTCCTTTCAATGTTACAATACATATTTATACATGTTGAAGCATCTAATACCATGGACCGAAAAACCATCGCATCCAAAACCATGGACTGAAAACCATCGCGTCTAAAAACATGTGTGAAAATTATGCACAAAACCATAGGTGGGTCCGCCAAACCTAACATAGGTTCCAAAACCAAAATTTTCCGGGGCGCTGCCCTGGACCCCATAGATTCGGGTTACCTGCACCCCTCAAACCCCCTGTGACCCCCCAGCTATGCAATCGGTGCAATGAAGGGGGGGGCTCCGCCCCCCTCTAACCCCCCCGTTAACTATGCGGGCTAGTCGTGGAAAGAATATAACACAACCCAACATTCTTCCACTTGTTGTTTTCTTTCCACGGGGGACCACAAGAGATCTTAATCATTTATCCACTCCAACACCCATTGTTTCTCTACACCAAGAGAACTTCTCAGAGCTCACAGATTTTGTCAATGCATCTGCGGTATTCTTTAAAGTGTCCACCTTTACCAGCAACACCTTTTTGTCTTCTATCATATCTCTCACAAAGTGATACTGAACATCAATGTGCTTTGTCTTTGAATGATATGCAAGGTTCTTTGCCAAGAAAATTGCACTTTGGCTATCACAGTCTATCCTTATAGCTCCTTGTACTAACCCCACACTTGAAACAATCTCTGCAACCAAAATACTTATTTCTTGCATGAATGGCTGCCATCTATTCTACCTCTGTAGTTGATAGTGCCACTACAGATTATTTCTTACTCATCCAGCTGATTGCACCTCCAAATAGGTTAAACACATAGCCACTTGCAGATCTTCTCTAATCCATATCTCCAACCCAGTCTACATCAACAAAGCCACGAATATCCAACACTCTGTCCAATCATGGTCTTCCTTGGTAGCATAAACCATAATCACTAGTGCTACGCAAATACCTGAAACCCCGCTTCACTGTTGTCCAATGCTCCTTTCCTGGTTTCGATATAAAACTACTCAATACTCCTATTGCATGTGAAATGTCTGGTCTAGTACAAACCATTGCATACATCAAGCTACCGAATGCACTTGCATATGGAACACGGGACATGTCCTCTTCCTCTTCTTGTGTCTTGGGACACAGTTTAGCAGATAACTTTACACCTACAGGATTAGGAACCTTCACTGGTTTACTATCCTGCATATTAAATCTCTGCAATATTGTCTCGACATACTTCCTCTGGTTTAACCAGAGCTTCCTCTTTGCCCAATCTCTTTTAATTTCCATGCCCAAAATATAGTTTGCAGCACCAAGGTCTTTCATATCGAATTTGGAGGACAATTGAGTCTTCAAATCTTGGATAATTTCTTTGTCATTTCCAAACAGCAACATACATACAAGACCAAATAAATAACACGGTCACCAATGAATTTAAAATACACACAATGATATGCTTTGCTTCTGGTGAAGCCAAGTCCCATATAAATGTATCAAATTTATGATACCACATCCTTAGTGATTGTTTTAACCCATACAGAGACTTCTTTACATTGCATAACATTTCTTTCTTACCCTTCACCACAAAGCCTTCAGGTTGCTTCATGTAGATTTCCTCTTCCAAATCCCCGTGAAGAAATGTTGTCTTCACATCCATCTATTCTACCTCAAAATCAAAAGCATCAACAATAGATAAAAGTAATCTAATAGAAGTTACCTTGGCAACAGGAGAAAAAATATCACCAAAATCAATTCCCGACACTTGGGAATAACCTTTTGCTACCAACCGAGCTTTGTATTTCTCCACCTTTCCTTCTGCATTTGTCTTCTTCTTGAACACCCATTTGTTGCCAATGGGTTTCCTTGCAGCTGACAGCTGCACCAGATCCCAAACCTCATTTTTATGCAAAGATGCCATTTCATCAACCATGGCCTCTTTCCAAAGTTTTCCATCCTCTGAATCTATTGCTTCCTTCACAATTCTGGGATCATCATCAGTAATAAATAAAGCAAAATTTGAACAAAAAGCAGATGGACTATACCTTTCTGGCTGCCTTCTTTCTCGAACTGATCTTCTCACACCCGAAGTTTGTGGCTCTTCATCCTCTGATTCCTCCTCTGTTGTAGAGTATGATTCTTCCTCCTTTAGCTCAAACTCTATCTTCTCAGGTTCCTTTGGTTGGACTTCATGTTTAATAACATCTTTTACCTCTCTGAACACAACATCTCGGTTGTACACAACCTTCCTTGATACTGGGTTCCAAAGCTTATAACCCTTTAAACCATCCTTATACCCAATAAAGATGCACTTTTCAGATTTACTATCCAACTTGGTTCATTTCTCCTTTGGAACATGTACATATGCATCACATTCAAATACCCTCATATCTGAAAGAGAGGATTTCTTACCAATCCATACCTCTTGTGGAGTTTTATCCTCCAACGCTGATGAAGGTGATCTGTTGACCAGGTAACATGTTGTCTCTACCACCTCTGCCCAGAATTCCTATCCTAACCCGGCACCACTAAGCATGCTTCTTCTCCTTTCCATCAACGTCTTGTTCATTCTTTCGGCGACTCCATTTTTTTGAGGTGTATATGTAGTCTTTTGCCATGTTATACCACACTTCTTACAGAATTCTTAAAATTCCTTACTGCAAAACTCTCCACTGTTATCTATCCTCAGCGCCTTTATCTTTTTCTCTATCTAATTTTCCACTAGAGCCTTGAATTCTTTAAACTTGTCAAACACTTCAGATTTCTTCTTAAGGAAATATATCTATGTATTCCTTGAGAAGTCATCTATAAATGATACATAGTACATAGACTTACCCAGTGATGGAACCTCTACAGGTCCAAACACATCACTATGCATAAGCTCTAATATATGTTTCGCCCTCTTACCAACAGAGGGGAAACTCACCCGATTCTACTTCCCATATAGACAATTTTCACAAAAATCAAAATCTAGAGAGCTATTACTCATACCTTCTACTATACGTTTACCATGAAGTCTTCAAAGGCCCTTCTCTCCAATATGTCCAAGCCTTTGATGCCACAGCATGGTCTTCTCTCCAAAGGCCACTAGATTTTCTGCTCCACTTTCAGGAACCACAGAACTGTTGCACCCATCAACAATAGTTCTACCTTGCAGCTTGTACAGAGTTCCAATCCGAACTCCCCGCATCAATAATAGTGCTCCCGGAACCATCTTGCAGGTATCCTTCTCAAACATTGTTTTTACACTTGCATCATCCAGCTTGCTTACAGAAATCAGATTTCTGGCCAATGCAAGAATATGTAGAACCTCCGGAAGTGTTATAATCCTTCCACCTTGCAACTTCAACTTCACTTTTCCGCCACCAATGATTCTAGCCTTCCTATCATCCCCTAAGAAGACATCACCACCATCATATTTCTCATACTCGCAGAACCACTCTCTATGGGGAGTGAAGTGAATGGATGCACCTTAGTCAATCAACCATGCCTCATGATCTACATGTGTGCTTGAAGAAGCCAATTACACATCCCCACCTTCATTTGAAGTGGTTTTTGCCTCTGCAGAAGGAGCATCATCAGATCCATTTCCTTTGTCAGGAGTGGTGGGCCCCAGTATTACAGCAATAATGCTGCAACTCCTGGGACTCCCTTCTTTACTTTTATCAACCTGGTAGTTCGTAACAAACTTAGAAGCGACGGTGATGTATGCACAAGTACTAGCTCTTGCCGCGGCTGTCACTTGATCAGCTGGCACAAGTTCTCTAGGAGCTTAAGCCAACTTCTATGAGTTATTAGAAGAAGCTTTTAACTGTGATGTATGAAAGCTAACTCAAAGGAGGCTAGTCTACTTGCAGAAAGAAGTTGAAAGCTGAAAAGAAATGCAAACCCTATCAAACCCTAGTTTTACCGACTAACCCTACTGGTGCAAGAAAAGGGATGAAAGTGGTGGAAATGGATGCCATTGACTTTTAGAAAGGTAAAATGCATGTGACTAAGCTACTTCTACAATAAAATCTGGAAAAAACATCTTTTTGTATTTTTGAGTAAGTTAGCAGAATTATTATGCATGTGCTTTAATATTTTTTTACTATGTAGAGGTGGATTGGCGAAAGGAAATGTTTGCAAGAGGCTGGGAAGGTTAGAAGATGGCCTAAGGGGTCCCTAGCACCCTTCCAAAGAGTTTCACAGTGATCAGATCTCAAGAAACCACTTTTGTGAGCTTCTACAAGAAGTCTGTAGGGGTTCTACAGGATGTTTTGTAATTTCTACAGGATGTTCCGAAAAGAGGATTTTGGAGGGTTGATGGAGGAAAAACGGTGGGGAAGTGGAAATGGAGGTTTGATAAGGATATTAAGGGGTCTAGGACCTGGTGAGTGAGGCTAAGGAGCGATTGGATTTATTCAAGGATGGAGGGAGCAATGATGCACAAGAATGTAAAAATTAGGGCAAAGTGAGAGAATGTGGCAAATCAAAGGCAAGAATCTGAGTTAGAGGAAGAAGCAGGTTGCATTGATGGGGTAAGGGTAGGCAAAGAGGTATTACAGATGCTCTGCACACTATTTCTCAAGACTGATCGAAGAAAGACTAGAAAAACAAAGGACCTAGCTACTTTAACCTAATCTGACCTAATTATCAGCAAAGAAAATGAACAAAATTTTATTTGCAACGAAATCATGTGAAAAAGCTATGAAAACTAAGCAATCATGAAATTGAGCATGTAACCACAAATGGTATCAACTTTTTCAAATGAGAATCTAACACTAATGATTGCATGATGAAGCAAAGACAGTGTTTTTGGTCTCAGCTCATGGTCCCAGCTCAGGACACCTTGGTCTCAGCTCATGGTCCCACAGAGGGAGAGGTGAGATCAGGAGTGCTTGATAGCCTTTTTCTAAAGATCTTTTCTGTTACCAACCTATTAAATCAACTTAAAACATAAGCAACTATTTCTATCAGCAAAAATGAACTAAATGACCAAACAAGATTGTAACCTACTAGCAGAAATTAATTAAAGACAACAAAAAAACATATAACAGTGCACGGATGAGGTCCTGGAACTTGGGTTGGGCCCAACCCCAAGAGCTACAGGCTCCAAAAAAGAAGCTCAAAATTGAGGCAAAATGCAACTAATCTCCATTATTCAGAAAATAACCATATCACATAAATGTTTACAACAAAGGCTCCACAAATGAGCAAAAACAGAGCAGCACTAGAGTGCTAACCTACTGACTAAAAAATGACTAAAATCGAACTTCCAACTAGCTAACTTCTGCCAACCCAAATGAGGCCCTAAGCCCTCTTATTTATACAAATTGAGGACCCCAACAGTCCTCCTAAACTTTAGGGACTCGGCTGCCAAAACTTGCAGTTAACAGCAACTTTACTAGCCCTTGCTCGGCTGCCCTTGTGATAATCGATGTGGTGGCCCTTGAACTTCGAGCTGCTGGTGGATAATTCAAGTTAAGGGCTCATAAATGAAGGGGACACCTTCCTACAAATCTTCTCCACGAATTTGGCTGCCAGGTGCTCATTTAAACCTTTGATTTTGTTTCCAAATTGACCAAAAAGACTGCATAAAGCACACATTAGACTTGTTGGCATAATGACTAACCCAATTCACTCTATTAGCATAAATATAATAAAAAACATGCAATAAACTAATGAGAATGGTGGATTAAGTCGAATTAGGAAGCTAAATGAGCCCATATAATTATCCATTTTTGGGGCTCATCATCACCCCCTACTGAAAGTGTTGC
This sequence comes from Pinus tabuliformis, assembly GCA_031772625.1. Taxonomy (NCBI): domain Eukaryota; kingdom Viridiplantae; phylum Streptophyta; class Pinopsida; order Pinales; family Pinaceae; genus Pinus; species Pinus tabuliformis. Next base: position 32,891,307 of record CM062816.1, read on the forward strand.
TCATCTTCTGAGCAACTAATCTATCTCTCCATCTTTGATTACTTTGACTGCCTCTCTCACATCCCAGGCTTCTGAGGTGATGTCCTCTTCTTGGTCATGAAACTACTTCTTCCCACTGCCTGTGCTCCTTTTCTTGTAGCAGTTTTGTTAGCACCTCAACCTCAGCCTGCAACTTGTCCTCTCTCTGTTGTTCATCAGATGTTTCCTTATCTGCTGGAGGCCCTTCTTGCTATTGCTGTTCTACAAAAATGGAGGGCTTATCTTCATTATGACTTCCCTGTAGCTGTAACTGTTGTTCCCTAACCTGTGAGGGAACCTTCCTGTAGTTGTTTCTCTTCAAAAATCTGTGTTATGTATGCCCTTTGAGTTTCCTGTAGAGAATTCTCAGCTTCCTGTAGAACTGTCTCAGCTTCCTGTAGAGCTATCTTTTGAGTCCATCATCTAAATTCTCTCTCTCCAAGTGAAGGTTTTTGGCTTCCTCGTTCATAGGTGATGGATATCTTTGAAGGAGACTCCTCCTTTTGTTTCGCTATTGTGTCCTTAATGACAATTGGCTCCTTTGACTGTGGCTGGGGTCTGCCTACTTTGGTCTGTGTGCTCCTCCTTGTTTTAAAGTACATGGAGGTTTGCCTCTTTCTCTTCCTTTTTGTCTTTGGAGGTGTGCTTAAGGTGGCAAGCATGACTGCTACCTCCCTGGCCAAAATCTCAAGCGATTTCTCCTCTTGTTGTTATGTTTTCATGCTTCCTGTAGAAAGTCATGTGTCAACTGTTTCGGTCTGCTTGGCTGGATGTGTCTTTCCTTTTAGTTTCTGTGTGGTTGCCTTGGTTGTGCCCTCCTTTATTTGGACTTTTTCAGTCCTCTCTGCTCTACTCTGCAATTGTTTTTCCCTAGGTGTTTGTGTCGTTGTTCCTCCTGCTGTTTTAGGCTCAGCAATCTGGCCCTTTCTCCCTTTTTCTTTCTGTCCTTTTTGTGCTTCACTGTCCCGTGTTCCTTCATCACTGATTTTCTCTCCTGAACTTCAAGGAGGGATCTCTCGGGTGTTCAAATTTTAATTAGCACCAATTCCCTGGTTTTAAGGTTGTTGCTGCCCAAAACTCGACTGTCCGTTTATGAAAGAAAAAATTGGGTTTCCACAGATAGAGTACAGAGCTCAGTTTTTATCCCCAGCATACATACAATCATGTAAATTCAAATTCTTCATACACAGGCTAGCTCTCACAGTTGCATATCTTCTCTACAGGGGAATTTTAAAGACAGGAAACGTGGAGGAGAATCTTGATGCAGACACAATTGAGAAACTCAGTGCAACACACAGGCAAGCATTTTATTTCCAATTCACAGGTAGATTTTTCACTAATTTTCCAATCTCATGCCATGTTCAATTCACCAATTTTCACAAACAAATCATGCACAAAGAAGCTTCCCCGATCCTACCTCATTTTGAGCTTGAAATTCCTTGAAAATCCCAGGTTTTCTTTCTGCACGGCTATTTTCTGTGTTTCCTGAAGAAGCCTTCCTGTAGAACGAAACAGTGCTTCCTGTAGAATGTCGATAAGCAGGAGGGTTTTGAAAAATGGCCGAGAAAGATTGGTTTGTTGTTATGGAGGTGGTATGGAGCTTGTTGCAGCTGCAAGGACGATGATAAATTGGAAACAACAGTGGTGAGAGTTCGATTGGCTGTTTATGGAGATTTCCGTTGATGGAGGGTGAGCTGGCCAACTGCACGTTGGCCCCATGCAAACTGTTGGTCCCCACTGCAGTGTTATTATGAACTATTTTTTCTCTGCCTGTAATCACGTCCATCAATCACGCTGAAGTTTAAACGGTCACCACTACCTGTTTTCAGATTTCTTCCTAAGATGGCTGAGCACACGTGTCGATTTCACCCACCGAGTGCTATCTGAACTAGATGAGGGTGGCTAGTTAGCTGGCCACCAATTTTTTTAATTACAACCATCTCATTGCTCACGCAGTTCTCAAATTACATTCATGCAATCAGAGGAAGGAGTTTAGTCACGTACCTGGAAGTCGAATGTGGTTGCTGTGAGGTGTTGTGGCCTTTCCTTCTGCTGCATGCATTTGTTTATGTGGTTTCATGATGGCTTGGTTGTTGATTCATGGCTGTTTTCCTTGTGCAGGTATCCTCTGGCCGGATCTACGCTGCAGGAGCCTGCTTTAACGTTCAAATTTTCACCCTCATGCTGTTGACGTTGAATTTTCACAGGACAGCAACTTGTTTTCTCCATTGCTTCCGAACGATAGATCAGATTGACCTGAAACTTTCTGACATGCTTCTATCATTTTTATGCACCTCCCATAGCAAAATTGTGGTCAATGGATGCACATATTTCGAGAAAAATGAAAAATGGCTGAAGATTACAGAGGCCAATTTCTCGAAAACCATGCATCAAAATCGGTTGAAACTGCTTGGGTAGGTGACTATCACCCATATGCATCTCCCCATGAAATAGGTTTTGAAACGGATGCACAGATATGGAGAAAATACAAAAATGGTTGAAGGCAATGGACGCTGATTTCTTGGAAACCATGCACTAGAATTGGCTGAAATTGCTCGAGCATGTTGCCATCATCCCTATACAACTCACCGTAAAATGGTTTTGTAAATGGATGCACGGTTTTCACATGAGGGAAAAAACAAATTTCAGCACTATGTATTTTTGCTTCCAAGCACTCTACAGCTTTTTGCATGGTAAGAAAAATGAGCTTGGGCTATAATGCAGACTTGGAATTCATTGATGCAGATTCTAGATGGAGCTTGGACAGGTAGGGTGTGTGAGACTTTGTTGCTTGACTTGTCATTAAAAATTCTTACTGTCAATCTGAGGAAAACAGGGTTTCTTGTATGACTGTGCAGGAACAAATAACCAGGTGGGTGACGGAGGTGTAAAGAGATGGAGCAGGGTGCCATATGGTGATGGGTGGAAACAGGGGTGGATGCAGGTCTAAAAAATAGATTCCAACATTCAGATTCCCCTCTAAAATCAATTTTGGCTCGCCTGAAGGTTCTACAGGATGTTTCCTGTAGAAATATAGAACTTCCTATAGAAAGCCCAGAACTTCCTGTAGAAGGTGGAATCTCGACCTGAATGTAATCAAATCCTAGGGAAGGCGAGTGGTCATGGAGGGAGTGTCTATAGGGATGTCCTGTAGCCTGGTACAGACCCCTATCCTTGTTTCCCTGCAACTTGCAATTATTCCACAGAGATTAGGCCTGTCTTTTTTTTTCTCTTTTTTTGAAAACAACTAGGGCGCCTCATGGAGGTTTTCACCCTAATTGCCTACCTTGGGCGCCTCCAAGGGAGGTTTTCACCCAGGGATCTTATTCTCTTTTTATTTTCTCTTCTTTCCAACCCGTTGACCGCCTCATGGAGGTTTTCAATCAATGAGCCTCCAAGGAGGTTTTCACCTTAGATTTTTATTTTCTTCTTATTTTCATTTTTTTTTTCTTTTTTCTACCCTACCCTACTTGAAAAACAAAATCATTTTCAAGTATAAGAATACTTCCAATGGAGCCATGTGCACATAGAGATTAGAGACAAAATGATGTGGAGGTTTGAAATGCATGCTTTGACAGCTATCTGGATTTCAGAGACCAAATGATTTGACTTTGAAGGGATCAAACACAGCTGAGGAAGAGAGTACTGCTGCAACTTGGTGACCATCTGGAACCATATCTCAATATAGCTCTGGTATCCTTGGTCCTTTTGCTAATCTGGATCATTCTTCATGTCACCTTCTATCATGACCTTCTCATCTTCCTCTTTTTGTTGATTTTTCTCTTGAGTACATGGAGGATTTGATGGTAACCATGAGGGAACTCTCTCGATCTCTGATTTTGATGTCTTCTCTTCATCAAGTGCAGCCCATGATTCTTTGATCTCCTCCTTTGAATCTTCTTTTGATGGATGTGGTCCTTCAATGCTTTCAATATAATCTCTTTTTTGCAACATTCTTCCTAAGCTATGGTGAATATCATTGAGCTCAAGAGGAGTTGTTTGGAAGTGTTGTGCCTTAGCTTTGCAATTGAGTTGAACTACTCCAATGTGCGGGTTTGGAAATGGTGGTATGGGTAGTTGAGTGGGGGTGTATATTTGAGATGGATGTGGATGGGGTTGTGGTTGGGCAGGTGGTGGAGGCAAAGAAGAGGGAGGAGAGTTGTAATGGGGCCTCCACTCCTGATGAGGTGCATTCCACTGAGGTTGTGGCTTAGCATAGGGGTGAAATGGATGAGTAGCTGGTTGAGAAAGATATTTAGGAGGATATGACCAAGGAGGGGGTGTGGACCAGGAAGGATGAGCAAGGGGACCCCAAGAAGGCATAGAAGTGGCTTGATAGGGGTTGTAATAGGTCTGGGATGTCCCTTGCATTCCCTACTGATAGGGTATGGGTCCATGTGGCCTCCTTTGGTTCATGACATAGAGTGATTCAGTGGCTCCTTTGGCTCTCTGATATGCAGCTTTAAGTCCAAGCAAGGAAGGGCACTGATTTGTAGGATGGTATTCTTCACAGACGAAACACACTTCTAGGGAGTGCATTGGACATTCATTCCTAGGATGATTTCTAGTGCACCTGGGACAAAAGATAGCTAAAGCCCTCTTGGTTTCCTCTTGCTTCCTTTGGATCCGCAAGGTATCCAGTTGCATGGCAAGAAACTGCCTCACCTCGCTCTTGAAATCTTCCATCTGATTTGAAAATTCGTTTTTACAGAACTGAAATTACGGAATTGAAATGCTAATCTATGAAAGCGGGAAAGATCTAATCTACTGTTGTGGAAATGAAATTACAGTATGGAAATGAAATAAACTACTTAGCAGAAGGTTGTAGTAGAAAATAGAAGAAAAGCAGCAATCACCAATACTCTGACGCTTCCCCGGCAACGGCGCCAAAAAGATGGTGGGCCCCAATATTGCAGCAATAATGCTGCAACTCCTGGGACTCCCTTCTTTACTTTTATCAACCCGGTAGTTTGTAACAAACTTGGAAGCGACGGTGCTGTATGCACAAGTACTAGCTCTTGCCACGGCTGTGACTTGATCAACTGGCACAAGTTCGCTAGGAGATTAAGCCAACTTTTATGAGTTCTTAGAAGAAGCTTTTAACTGTGATGGATGAAAGCTAACTCAAAGTAGGCTAGTCTACTTGCAGAAAGAAGTTGAAAGCTGAAAAGAAATGCAAACCCTAGCAAACCCTAGTTTTACCGACTAACCCTACTGGTGCAAGAAAAGGGATGAAAGCGGTGGAAATGGATGCCATTGACTTTTAGAAAGGTAAAATGCATGTGACTAAGCTACTTCTACAATAAAATATGGAAAAAAACATATTTTGTATTTTTGAGTAAGTTAGCAGAATTATTATGCATGTGCTTTAACTGTTTTTGACTATGCAGAGGTGGATTGGCGAAAGGAAATGCTTGCAGGAGGTTGGGAAGGTTAGAAGATGGCCTAAGGGGTCCCCAGTACCCTTCAAAATAGTTTCACAGTGATCGGATCTCAAGAAACCACTTTTGTGAGCTTCTACAGGAAGTCTGCAGGGGTTCTACAGGATGTTCTGTAATTTCTACAGGATGTTCCGAAAAGAGGATTTTGGAGGGTTGATGGAGGAAAAATGGTGGGGAAGTGGAAATGGAGGTTGGATAAGGATGTTAAGGGGTCTAGTACCTGGTGAATGAGGCCAAGGAGAAATTGGATTTGTTTAAGGATGGAGGGAGCAATGACGCACAAGAATGTAGAAATTAGGGCAAAGTGAGAGAATGTGGAAAATCAAAGGCAAGAATCTAAGTTAGAGGACGAAGCAGGTTGCACTGATGGGGTAAGGGTAGACAAAGAGGTATTACAAACGCTCTGCACACTATTTCTCAAGACTGATCGAAGAAAGACTAGAAAGACAAGGACCTAGCTACTTTAACCTAATCTGACCTAATTATCAGCAAAGAAAATGAACAGAATTTTATTTGCAACAAGATCATGTGAAAAAGCTATGCAAACTAAGCAATCATGAACCTGAGCATGTAACCACAACTGGTATCAACTTTTGCAAATGAGAATCTAACACTAACAATTGCATGATGAAGCAAAGACAGTGTTTTTGGTGGCAGCAAGGACACCTTGGTCTCAGCTCATGGTCCCACAGAGGGAGAGGTGAGATCAGGGGTGCTTGATAGCCTTTTTCTAAAGATCTTTTCCGTTACCAACCTATTAAATCAACTTAAAACATAAGCAACTATTTCTATCAGCAAAAATGAACTAAATGACCAAACAAGATTGTAACCTACTAGCAGAAATTAATTAAAGACAGCAGAAAAACATATAATAGTGCACAGATGAGGTCCTGGCACTTGGGTTGGGCCCAACCCCAAGAGCTACAAGCTCCCAAAAAGAAGCTCAGAACTGAGGCAAAATGCAACTGATCTCCATTATTCAGAAAATAACCATATCACAGAAATGTTTACAGCAAAGGCTCCACAAATGAGCAAAAACAGAGCAGCACTAGAGTGCTAACCTACTGACTAAAAAATAACTAAAAAAATGACTAAAATCAAACTGCCAACTAGCTAACTTCTGCCAACCCAAATGAGGCCCTAAGCCCTCTTATTTATACAAATTGAGGACCCCAACAGTCCTCCTAAACTTTAAGGACTCGGCCGCCAAAACTGAAATAGATTGAACTGCAATCAACTAAAATCTATCTTGCTGAAATGAAAATGCGGAATTGAAATGAAAGTAGGAAATGACTAATCTATTTCGCTAAAATGAAATTTTAGGAATGAAATGCTAGGCTACGCTTGTAGAATTGAAATTGCGGAATTGAAATGCTAATCTACGCTTGCAAAATTGAAATTGCGGAATTGAAATGCTAATCTATGAAAGCGGGAAAGATCTAATCTACTGTTGTGGAAATGAAATTGCAGAATGGAAATGAAATAAACTACTTAGCAGAAGGTTGTAGTAGAAAATAGAAGAAAAGCAGCAATCACCAATACTCTGAAACTTCCTCGGCAACGGCGCCAAAAATATGGTGGGCCCCAGTATTGCAGCAATAATGCTGCAACTCCTGGGACTCTCTTCTTTACTTTTATCAACCCGGTAGTTCATAACAAACTTAGAAGCGACGGTGTTATATGCACAAGTACTAGCTTTTGCCACGATTGTCACTTGATCAACTAGCACAAGTTCGCTAGGAGCTTAAGCCAACTTCTATGAGTTCTTAGAAGAAGCTTTTAACTATGATGGATGAAAGCTAACTCAAAGGAGGCTAGTCTACTTGCAGAAAGAAGTTGAAAGCTGAAAAGAAATGCAAACCCTAGCAAACCCTAGTTTTACCGACTAACCCTACTGGTGCAAGAAAAGAGATGAAAGCGGTGGAAATGGATGCCATTGACTTTTAGAAAGGTAAAATGCATGTTGACTAAGCTACTTCTACAATAAAATCTAGGAAAAACATCTTTTTGTATTTTTGAGTAAGTTAGCAGAATTATTATGCACGTGCTTTAACTGTTTTTGATTGTGCAGAGATGGATTGGCGAAAGGAAATGATTGCAGGAGGTTGGGAAGGTTATAAGATGGTGTAAGGGTCCCTAGCACCCTTCCAAAGAGTTTCACAGTGATCGGATCTCAAGAAACCGCTTTCGTGAGCTTCTACAGGAAGTCTGCAGGGGTTCTACAGGATGTTCTGTAATTTCTATAGGATGTTCTGCAATTTCTACAGGATGTTCCGAAAAGAGTATTTTGGAGGGTTGATCGAGGAAAAACGGTGGGGAAGTGGAAATGGAGGTTGGATAAGTATGTTAAGGGGTCTAGGGCTTGGTGAATGAGGCTAAGGAGCGATTGGATTTGTTCAAGGATGGAGGGAGCAATGATGCACAAGAATGTAGAAATTAGGGCAAAGTGAGAGAATGTGGCAAATCAAAGGCAAGAATCTGAGTTAGAGGACGAAGCAAGTTGCATTGATGGGGTAAGGGTAGGCAAAGAGGTCTTACAGATTCTCTACACACTATTTCTCAAGATTGATCGAAGAAAGACTATAAAAACAAAGGACCTAGCTACTTTAACCTAATCTGACCTAATTATCAGCAAAGAAAATGAACAGAATTTTATTTGCAACGAAATCATGTGAAAAAGCTATGCAAACTAAGCAATCATGAACCTGAGCATGTAACCACAACTGGTATCAACTTCTGCAAATGAAAATATAACACTAACAATTGCATGATGAAGCAAAGACAATTGTTTTGGTGGCAGCAAGGACACCTTGGTCTCAGCTCATGGTCCCACAGAGGATCAGGGGTGCTTGATAGCCTTTTTATAAAGATCTTTTCCATTACCAACCTATTAAATCAACTTAAAACATAAGCAACTATTTCTATCATCAAAAATGAACTAAAAGACCAAACAAGATTGTAACCTACTAGCAAAAATTAATTAAAGACAGCAAAAAAACATATAACAGTGCACGGATGAGGTCTTGGCACTTGGGTTGGGCCCAACCCCAAGAGCTACAAGCTCCCAAAAGGAAGCTCAGAATTGAAGCAAAATGCAACTGATCTCCATTATTCAAAAAATAACCATATCACAAAAATGTTTACAGCAAAGGCTCCACAAATGAGCAAAAACAGAGCAGCACTAGAGTGCTAACCTACTGACTAAAAAATGACTAAAATCGAACTGCCAACTAGCTAACTTCTGCCAACCCAAATGAGGCCCTAAGCCCTCTTATTTATACAAATTTAGGACCCCAATAGTCCTCTTAAACTTTAGGGACTCGGCTGCCAAAACTTGCAGTTAACAGCAACTTTACTAGCCCTTGCTCGGCTGCCCTTGTGATAATTGATGTGGTGGCCCTTGAACTCCGAGCTACTGGTGGAGAATTTGAGGTAAGGGCTCATAAATGAAGGGGACACCTTCCTACAAATCTTCTCCATGAATTTGGTTGCCAAGTGCTCATTTAAACCTTTGATTTTGTCTCCAAATTGACCAAAAAGACTGCATAAAGCACACATTAGACTTGTTGGCATAATGACTAACCCAATTCACTCTATTAGCATAAATATAATCAAAAACATGCAATAAACTAATGAGAATGGTGGATTAAGTCGAATTAGGAGGCTAAATGAGCCCATATAATTATCCAATTTTGGGGCTCATCAAGGAGCTTTAGATTTACAGTCCCTTTTGTAGTGCCCTTCCTTTCTGCATTTCCAGCACACCACCTTTATAGGTTTCCCTGGAGATTTAGATCTCCCTCTAGATTTAGATCTCCCACTCGATGAATTATTTTTGTTTCTGTTCTGGGACCATCCGCGTACAGACAACGTGTTCTACCTCCGAGATAGTAGTAGGTCAGCTACCAATGCTAGAGCATCTAAAATAATTGTTTTGGGGTTTTTAGTTTTAGTTTTGGAAGACCAATGAATGAAGACAGATGTAGAATTGAAATATTTAATCCTTTGGATAACATTAATACCTTAGAAAAGGGCTTCTATAAAGCTTTACACAGTGATATAGATCAAATAGTGGTGAGAAGAAGACAGAAAATAATTGTTGGAAATAATACTAGAGGGGGGGGTGAATCAGTATTATCAGACCAATAAAACTTTTTCAATTTCATTCTCAGAAACATATACGCTACTTTAGTTAAGTGAACCAGCGTGTACACACCACTGTGTCTAAAGCAACCAGCGTATAACCAGAAATCTTATGATTCAGTTAGCTTATCTTCAGTAAATGCATCAGAACATTATTAACCATATTAATAGTAAACAGGTGCATTATAACAAAACAGATCATCACACAAAAGCCATACACATGAACACCATGATATAAGGTGGAAACCCAATGTGGGTGAAAACCACCTGCTGCAAGTCGTCTCTATCTTTCTTTAATAAGAAACTTCAGTTTACAATCTTTTGTACTAGTGCAGCCTTATACCAGTACGCAGGCTACAACTGCAGAAGGCTACAACCTTCTCTCGTTCTCCAAACTTTCCTGGAAGGGAGCTCCAACCCCCTTTGCTCTTGTACTAGCTAAGATACTAGTACGTAGGTGCCGACCTACAATCTTCTCTCCTTCAGGTACCACGTTTCATAAATTTTCAGACTGGATATTCCTGAAGCACAACACATAATCTGAAGGCCACGTTTCATCAAATTTTCATACTGGACCCATAACTATCATTGAAGCTCAAAACAATCACGACTAACATCATCAATTTCTGAATCACTGAAACACTGAAACCCTGTCAATAACACAGTCACCAGAACACAGAGCAGACACAGAACTCTGCAAAATCATTCAGACCCAACTGCAACTTCAAATATCAAACTTCAAAATGTATACGCTACTACGCTGAATCAAACCCGCGTACATACGCACTTTTGCCAAAGACAACCCGCGTACAGATCTAAAAATAATTTCTCATAACTTGCAGCTGTACCAGACATCAGTCATACTCATAACACTTATAGAACAATACATGCGTCAGTATGTAGATCTAGAATAAGCATCATAAAGATAGTTCATTTCAAACCATTTGATCCCGATCTCTCCTTAGATCTTGTTCTCCATCAATCAGTGAGATCCATCCTTAGCTCAGATCAAGACATGCATCGTCAACCCATAACCTGCATGCTGGATCTCATACTTCTTCAGATATTCAAGACATTTCGGTTACACTTGCCTAATGATCTTCTTCTCCTTATATAGGTTTAGGCCTTGCTCAATACCATGCTCCAAATAAAACAATACCAAGAGCCTAATACTTGGGATCAACACACTTGTCGAGATACCTTGGTCCAAAACATAGGCACAAGTACCGAGGACTAACTACCATGGACCAAAAGTAAGCTTCTCGAAATGTACGCCCTTTTCTGTTCATGAAACTACGTGTATACCCTACTTGGTATATAGCGAACCTACGTATACGCGACTTGGTATATAGCGAACCAGACTGACATATACGCGACTTTGCAGTGTATAACTCGCGTATATACACGACTTCCATTTATGAAACTTGCGTATGAGTTTCAGGACACTGAATTTTTACACCTTCAGCTCCCTCTGAGTTTATTATGTCTGTGTTGTGCTGAACCTGAGTATTTTGTGCTGTGCCACATCTTTCTGTCTGTACTTCCTTCTTCTTCCATATCTTCAAGTGTGATGTTGTTTTCTCCTTTTGGTGTGAAGTCCGTGCTTTGTTCCTGCATTCCTTTGCTATATGTCCAAGCTTGTTACATGCATAACATCTTACATGTTTCATATTACTCCTGTAGCAATCAGCACCTTTGTGACCAAACATATTGCAAGCAAAGCAATATCCATTAAAGTACCTTGAATGTGATGATCTTTCTACATGATGGTCTTGAACCCTTCTTCTTTCACATCTAGTTGCAACATGTCCAAGATTATGACATACATAACATTTAACATTATTCATAGGAGGAGTAAAACATTTTCTTTGAAGAATTTCTTTCCTTGGTTAATGATGAGATTGACCTTTCATCTCTCTTTTCTCCTTGTTGATCATTTTAGATTTCTCTTTAGAGTTCCTTGCCTCACCTTGTGAACTAGATTCACCTTCAACAGATTCATGAAAACCAAGACCAGTCTTGATAGCAGGAGACCTTTGACTACTAAGAATATCATCCAAGGCTTTAGTACTATCTTGAAATCTCAACAGTTTATCCTTTTCTTCTAATTTACCTTTCAAGATATTTACCTCAACTTGAAGTTGTTCCTCCTTTTCTAGACATTGCTTCTTCATGTCTTCTTCAGCTTTCCTTCCTTGATGCCTTAGTTTGAGAATCTCCTTTTCTTGCTCTTCATTCAGATCCTTCTGCATTTGACGAATTCTGAAGGCACATTCCAGTTCAGATTTTAAGCTGATATCTTCGTTTACCTGTTTTTCAAGAGCTTGGAGTAGATCTTTATTCTGTTTCTTTGATTCTTCAAGATCTTCCTTTAGCGAGCGAATCGTGGCTTCAAGACTTTCATAGTAACTGGATCTATCTCTGAGTTTCTTGATGGTTGTGCTTCTTTCAATGACTTCATCTCTTAATGATGTCACTTCACCCTGCAACTTTTGACATTGATTTTCCTTGTCCTTGAGTAACTTTCTTACCTTGTTTCCTTCCTCTTATTGAGCTTTTAGTTTGGTAACTTCTTCTTTGAAAGCACATTCCCTTTTGTTCAATAGATCTTGTTGATCTTTAATTTTGTCTGCAAGCCTTCTAAATACTGCCTCTATTTGATACTTTTCTTGCTCACCCATAAAAGCATGTTCAGTAGTTTCACTATCACTTCCATCTCTTTCACAAGGAAATATAGCTGGAACATCAGAGGATAACACATTCATACCTGATAATGATTCTGAATATGATTCTGAATCTGAAGAGCTTTTTATACCTAATCCCCAATCGATTCTCCCACTGTCATAGTCCTTCTGAGATGTCTTCTTCTTCTTATGAGCTTTCTTCTTAAGCTTCTTTCCCATTGTTCCACGGATCTCCTTCAAGCGATCAAGCTTCTATCAAAGGACCTGCTCCGATACCAATTGTTGGAAATAATACTGAGAGGGGGGGGTGAATCAGTATTATCAGACCAATAAAACTTTTTCAATTTCATACTCAGAAACATATACGCTACTTCAGTTAAGTGAACCAGCGTGTACACGCCACTGTGTCTAAAGTAACCAGCGTATAACCAGAAATCTTATGATTCAGTTAGCTTATCTTCAGTAAATGCATCAGAACATTATTAACCATATTAATAGTAAACAGGTGCAGTATAACAGAACAGATCATCACACAAAAGCCATACACATGAACACCATGATATAAGGTGGAAACCCAATGTGGGTGAAAACCACCTGCTGCAAGTCGTCTCTATCTTTATTTAATAAGAAATTTCAGTTTACAATCCTTTGTACTGGTGCAGCCTTATACCAGTACGCAGGCTACAACCTGCAGAAGGCTACAACCTTCTCTCGTTCTCCAAACTTTCCTGGAAGGGAGCTCCAACCCCCTTTGCTCTTGTACTAGCTAAGATACTAGTACGTAGGTGCCGACCTACAATCTTCTCTCCTTCAGGTACCACGTTTCATAAATTTTCAAACTGGATATTCCTGAAGCACAACACATAATCTGAAGGCCACGTTTCATCAAATTTTCATACTGGACCCATAACTATCATTGAAGCTCAAAACAATCACGACTAACATCATCAATTTCTGAATCACTGAAACACTGAAACCCTGTCAATAACACAGTCACCAGAACACAGAGCAGACACAGAACTCTGCAAAATCATTCAGACCCAACTGCAACTTCAAATATCAAACTTCAAAATGTATACGCTACTACGCTGAATCAAACCTGCGTACATACGCGCTTTTGCCAAAGACAACCCGCGTACAGATCTAAAAATAATTTCTCATAACTTGCAGCTATACCAGACATCAGTCATACTCATAACACTTATAGAACAATACATGCGTCAGTATGTAGATCTAGAATAAGCATCATAAAGATAGTTCATTTCAAACCATTTGATCCCGATCTCTCCTTAGATCTTGTTCTCCATCAATTAGTGAGATCCCTCCTTAGCTCAGATCAAGACATGCATCGTCAACCCATAACCTGCATGCTGGATCTCATACTTCTTCAGATATTCAAGACATTTCGGTTACACTTGCCTAATGATCTTCTTCTCCTTATATAGGTTTATGCCTTGCTCAATACCATGCTCCAAAACCATAATAAAACAATACCAAGAGCCTAATACTTGGGATCAACACACTTGTCGAGATACCTTGGTCCAAAACATAGGCTCAAGTACCGAGGACTAACTACCACGGACCAAAAGTAAGCTTCTCGACATGTACGCCCTTTTTTGTTCATGAAACTACGTGTATACCCTACTTGGTATATAGTGAACCTGTGTATACGCGACTTGGTATATAGCAAACCAGCGTGTATACGCGACTTGGGCTTAATGAACCTGCGTATATGAATTTTCTCTTCTTCTTATAGTCTGATCATCAATTCCTTGTTGCTGACCTTTTGCACTATGATTTTTCATCATTGTAGTTTGCCATCAAGGACAACACTTATCTCATAATGCCAACAATCTCCCCCTTTGGACTTGATGGCAAAGCTAACTTGTCACACTTAGAACTATCATCTGATTCCTTTGAGCTGTCCTCCATCAGTCACATCTGATATCTCTTCTGAAGATTCATCCAATTATAAATAAGTGAGATGTTCTTCTATGAGAGGGTTGCCATCAAGTACAACACATGCACCATAATGCCAACAATCTCCCCCTTTTGACTTGATGGCAACAACATCAAATCACTCTCCCCCTTTGACATCAAGGGCAAAGGGTGGACCAAGATATTCTCTTTCTTTGATAAACATTCTGTTGTCCATACTCCAAATGTTCTCCCCCTTTGTATATGCCAAAGTGTACCAATTTGTTCATGCTCCCCTTGAGTACATGCTGAAGTCTAAGCTCTGCTGAAGAGTGTTGTTCATGCTCCCCATGACTGTAGGCAAGATCTGCAAAAAGATGTTCTTCAAGAAGAACCATTTATACATCATAAGAGACCTTCCTATCACCAAAAGACTCAATACATACATCCATTTCCCAACCATGAGGGGATATACTAGAATAGACTCATCCGCCCAACCAAGTGGGGATACATCAAAAGTTTACACATGATAAAGCAAGAACATTACATCTTCATCCCAGGCATAGTGGGGAAACCAATATAGGCCGTTACATGACCTTGACACCATGAAAGAGATACCACGAAAGAGATATATGTCATAGAGACGAAATGTCTAGAGCAAAACTTATGAAAGTCACCAATAACTACTATTAGCAGCATCTGACAATTACTGTATATAACAGCAACCATGTTCTCCTTCTGTTCTTCTTTCTGCAGCTGATACACCTGAACCAAAACAGCTTGAGTACTTGAACCAAAAGCTTCTAAGATAATGCCAACAATGTATCATTGGAAGATTATCTGCTCCCCCTGAACCTGTGCCAGATGGTCTCTGTCAGACCCATATCAGACTTTCTGCAACCAACATCTGTCCCTGCTGATTTCCTTCAAAATCCCATATACGCATCTGCATTCACATAAACAAGCGTATATATGCGGATAGGCCTTATGAAACTCGCGTACAACCATTTCCATATCAGCAACCTGTAAATGACCTGTAGAGAATAAGTCATCAACAAGATATGTCTGCATCAATTCATTCCTCAGAGTCATTCACATTATATCATGTGTGAAACCACCATAGCCATTTCATCAAACATCAAGATCTACATGATCCAACTATCATCAACATATGTAAGTATCAACTTATCATGATAAGAACTCATCATCATGTCTCCAACAAGGCAACTTTGAGTAGTCATCCATGTATTAGCACTATGTATCTTGAGCTCAAGCTCTTTTGACAAAAATTCTTGATATCATCAACAGCAACAATCCTTATCCACATGAGTGCCTGCATCATAACTGTATGATCTTTATGCATATGACGACAATAGCATAAGATTGACTCATCATCAAATGAGGAAGATGAGTATTCAAGCTTTGTACTTCTCCTTATCCTTATGAAGATCACTATGTAAGCACCATATATGCATCATCAAAAATCAACCATAAATCTGATATGAACATCAATTGTGTATCCACAAGAATCATATCATGGACAACTCATAACCATATCATAGCAAGATATATCATTTATCCATATGAGCATCATCACCAAGGACTATCAACCATAATGCCAACAATGCAATATTAAGGACATATTCTCCCCCTCAACCTGTGCCATCTGTTTGCTGTTAGATCTGAACATGCATACATCAGTAGTAAGCATCAAGACATCATCATCATCAAGTTAGGATTAAAACACTTCTAGCATCTTACAAGTATCAAGACATTTCAAGACATTCTCAACAGATTGTAACTGTTAACCAATAGAGCAGATACTGGCTTGAATCATATCAAACCCCTTTTCTGAGCCTGTCCCCACTGCTTTTCCACAGACTGACATATACGCGACTTTGCAGTGTATAAATCGCGTATATATGCGACTTCCATTTATGAAACTTGCGTATGAGTTTCAGGACACTGAAGTTTTACACCTTCAGCTCCCTCTGAGTTTATTATGTTTGTGTTGTGCTGAACCTGAGTATTTTGTGTTGTGCCACATCTTTCTGTCTGTACTTCCTTCTTCTTCCATATCTTCAAGTGTGATGTTGTTTTCTCCTTTTGGTGTGAAGTCCGTGCTTTGTTCCTGCATTCCTTTGCTATATGTCCAAGCTTGTTACATGCATAACATCTTACATGTTTCATATTTCTCCTGTAGCAATCAGCACCTTTGTGACCAAACATATTGCAAGCAAAGCAATATCCATTAAAGTACCTTGAATGTGATGATCTTTCTACATGATGGTCTTGAACCCTTCTTCTTTCACATCTAGCTGCAACATGTCCAAGATTATGACATACATAACATTTAACATTATTCATAGGAGGAGTAAAATATTTTCTTTGAAGAATTTCTTTCCTTGGTTGATGATGAGATTGACCTTTCATCTCTCTTTTCTCCTTGTTGATCATTTTAGATTTCTCTTTAGAGTTCCTTGCCTCACCTTGTGAACTAGATTCACCTTCAACAGATTCATGAAAACCAAGACCAGTCTTGATAGCAGGAGACCTTTGACTACTAAGAATATCATCCAAGGCTTTAGTACTATCTTGAAATCTCAACAGTTTATCCTTTTCTTCTAATTTACCTTTCAAGATATTTACCTCAACTTGAAGTTGTTCCTCCTTTTCTAGACATTGCTTCTTCATGTCTTCTTCAGCTTTCCTTCCTTGATGCCTTAGTTTGAGAATCTCCTTTTCTTGCTCTTCATTCAGATCCTTCTGCATTTGACGAATTCTGAAGGCACATTCCAGTTCAGATTTTAAGCTGATATCTTCGTTTACCTGTTTTTCAAGAGCTTGGAGTAGATCTTTATTATGTTTCTTTGATTCTTCAAGATCTTCCTTTAGCGAGCGGATCGTGGCTTCAAGACTTTCATAGTAACTGGATCTATCTCTGAGTTTCTTGATGGTTGTGCTTCTTTCAATGACTTCATCTCTTAATGATGTCACTTCACCCTGCAACTTTTGACATTGATTTTCCTTGTCCTTGAGTAACTTTCTTACCTTGTTTCCTTCCTCTGATTGAGCTTTTAGTTTGGTAACTTCTTCTTTGAAAGCACATTCCCTTTTGTTCAATAGATCTTGTTGATCTTTAATTTTGTCTGCAAGCCTTCTAAATACTGCCTCTATTTGATACTTTTCTTGCTCACCCATAAAAGCATGTTCAGTAGTTTCACTATCACTTCCATCTCTTTCACAAGGAAATATAGCTGGAACATCAGAGGATAACACATTCATACCTGATAATGATTCTGAATATGATTCTGAATCTGAAGAGCTTCTTATACCTAATCCCCAATCGATTCTCCCACTGTCATAGTCCTTCTGAGATGTCTTCTTCTTCTTATGAGCTTTCTTCTTAAGCTTCTTTCCCATTGTTCCATGGATCTCCTTCAAGCGATCAAGCTTCTATCAAAGGACCTGCTCTGATACCAATTGTTGGAAATAATACTGAGAGGGGGGGGTGAATCAGTATTATCAGACCAATAAAACTTTTTCAATTTCATTCTCAGAAACATATACGCTACTTCAGTTAAGTGAACCAGCATGTACACGCCACTGTGTCTAAAGCAACCAGCGTATAACCAGAAATCTTATGATTCAGTTAGCTTATCTTCAGTAAATGCATCAGAACATTATTAACCATATTAATAGTAAACAGGTGTATTATAACAAAACAGATCATCACACAAAAGCCATACACATGAACACCATGATATAAGGTGGAAACCCAATGTGGGTGAAAACCACCTGCTGCAAGTCGTCTCTATCTTTCTTTAATAAGAAACTTCAGTTTACAATCTTTTGTACTGGTGCAGCCTTATACCAGTACGCAGGCTACAACTGCAGAAGGCTACAACCTTCTCTCGTTCTCCAAACTTTCCTGGAAGGGAGCTCCAACCCCCTTTGCTCTTGTACTAGCTAAGATACTAGTACGTAGGTGCTGACCTACAATCTTCTCTCCTTCAGGTACCACGTTTCATAAATTTTCAGACTAGATATTCCTGAAGCACAACACATAATCTGAAGGCCACGTTTCATCAAATTTTCATACTGGACCCATAACTATCATTGAAGCTCAAAACAATCACGACTAACATCATCAATTTTTGAATCACTGAAACACTAAAACCCTGTCAATAACACAGTCACCAGAACACAGAGCAGACACAGAACTCTGCAAAATCATTCAGACCCAACTGCAACTTCAAATATCAAACTTCAAAATGTATACGCTACTACGCTGAATCAAACCCGCGTACATACGCGCTTTTGCCAAAGACAACCCGCGTACAGATCTAAAAATAATTTCTCATAACTTGCAGCTGTACCAGACATCAGTCATACTCATAACACTTATAGAACAATACATGCGTCAGTATGTAGATCTAGAATAAGCATCATAAAGATAGTTCATTTCAAACCATTTGATCCCAATCTCTCCTTAGATCTTGTTCTCCATCAATCAGTGAGATCCTTCCTTAGCTCAGATCAAGACATGCATCGTCAACCCATAACCTGCATGCTGGATCTCATACTTCTTCAGATATTCAAGACATTTCGGTTACACTTGCCTAATGATCTTCTTATCCTTATATAGGTTTAGGCCTTGCTCAATACCATGCTCCAAAACCATAATAAAACAATACCAAGAGCCTAATACTTGGTATCAACACACTTGTCGAGATACCTTGGTCCAAAACATAGGCTCAAGTACCGAGGACTAACTACCACGGACCAAAAGTAAGCTTCTCGACATGTACGCCCTTTTCTGTTCATGAAACTACGTGTATACCCTACTTGGTATATAGCGAACCTGCGTATATGCGACTTGGTATATAGCGAACCAGCGTGTATACGCGACTTGGGCTTAATGAACCTGCGTATATGAATTTTCTCTTCTTCTTATAGTCTGATCATCAATTCCTTGCTGCTGACCTTCTGCACTATGATTTGTCATCAGTGTGGTTTGCCATCAAGGACAACACTTATCTCATAATGCCAACAATAATATGATGATCACAGTTTCCAGACTGTAAAACAGAACAATCATAAGTATGAAAACCTTCTAAACTACGTTCCAAAGATTCAAGGAAATATACTTAAGCTTACAAAAGATACTGATGATTTATTGATTAGAGGGGATTAGCTAAATAGATAGTTCATTAATCGATTCTCTTAATAGATGATCACTTCAAGAGTTTATAGGAATAAATTGAGACACATTTATTTCTACCTAGATATCTCTATAAGTCATAAGCATATGGAGAAAAACATAATGATTGATAACTGGAAAAAACTTACAGGATAACACAAACTGTGTAAAACCAAATTCAGAATCCTCTGCTTTGTATTAAGGTTCCAAAAAGACTAAGTGCATCAAGTGTCTAGAAAAGCTTCCTTCAAATGTGCAACGAGGTTCAAAGTAGAATGAACAGTTATGAATTAACAAGCAATTAACAATGAACCTTGAACATTGAACCCTTTAACAACTCAAGAAGAGAGTTATTTATACAATAATGAAACTAAGAAAATATCCTAAAAACTTATTAAGATTTATTCTAGGAAAGGAAAGATCTTCATGCAAGAAGATAGGGGCAGCTATTGAACTGCGTCTTGCTGTCCCTTTAATTCAAGTTGTGCTTGCTTTGTTGTTTGATATTTTTCCTTTAAGCTGCTTGATTGTTTGTATCCTTTACGCTAGTTGATTCCTTTATTTGATCTTTCATCTGATACTCTTTAAACTCTGTGAATATCTTTTGACCCTGTTGAGTAACCTTTACTGTGTTCTTTTTTACCTTTACTATGCATTTTAGGTTTTTACTGTGTTTTTCAACAGTAAATCGTTTTAGATTTTATGTTACAGGGTAAACTGATTTGATATGATCTTCGTTTTTGTCTTCCAACTGTATGCAGGCTTTTTTCTTTGTAAGCCTGGAACAGAATTTTTTACCTGCAAAACACAAAAATTGTTAAGAAAAACATAGGTGACAGAGAAGGTCGTCAATGGCTTTAATGAGATTTAAAGAATATTGGAAGGAGTCCAAAGCGTATCGGAAGATAAAACAATGGTTTTATTGGTCACAGAGACTTATGGAGGTTTCACTGTGTAAACGGGTGAAACAAAGTAAAATGGTTATTTTTACATTTAAATGGAATAACAGTTTTCTTTTTGAATTATAGCGCAAAGTGAATCGTGGCCATTTTGTCGTTATGCAGGAGGTGGTTTTGGTTTTCATCGCATCGCTTATGAGGAGCGAGTGGTTTTGGGAGGGGTCACCCGATATAGTCTAAGCCTAACACGTAGCAAGGGGAGGTCGGTGGAATTCTACTTTTTTGGGTGGGTAATGCTTAGTCAGAGAACCAACAGAAATTGTTGAGGGTCATTGGATTTGAATGTATTGGATCAAACCATGGTGGAGTGAAAGAGCAGCACGAAGGGGCCCAATGATTAATCATGGTGGTATGGGCTTTATTTATGGGTTAAAAACTGAGATTAGCAGAGTTTTATGGTTAAATAAAGGTTTAGGTTCGTTCTTCGTTTAAACCATAAAAACACTTTAACAAAGAAATCCTTTGCAAAACATGGTATGGCAGACTTGAATAATATGAATTTGGCCGGATAAATGACGTCGGGTCCGGGTTCATCGCATATCACAATTGCAAGTTTAGCGAAGGAAGGCCCATCGCAAAGGAATGCGATAGGGGCCGGACGCAATGTGGAAAATAAATCGCAAATAATAGTACATCAGGTCCAAGTTCCCATTGCATATCGGAGATCGCAATGGCGAGGGTATATGTTTCAGCCGGGACTTGCGATGAAGGGTGGATGCGAAATGGCAATGAATTATGAAATATATTACATCAGGTCCGGGTCCATCGCACATCGCATATCACAATGCGGAGGAGAATGCATGCACGTTGAAAAGTTTGTGATCCGTTGATATGCGATGTATTAATTTTTATAATAAAACTTATGGTTTCAGGATATTTAATATAGGTAATTAATAATATACGGGAAATAGAACTTTTAGGGGTTTAATACTATAATTTAACATTAATATGAAAGCATGAGCAGAAAGGGGAAATACACTAAGTATAATGATTTTTCATGAATTATTTGCTTTTCACATATATACATCAATACTTAGGCTAAACATCTTTTTGTGGGTTTTTTTTTGGTAAAAGGGAATTAACATGGGGTTTTCACTTTTCCTAGGTAAAAAGGATTTTAACCTTAAGAAAAGGGGGTTTTTATGGAAAATGAATGAATATGAACTGTATGAAGGTGGGAAGGGAAAATTAATAAATATATGGATGAATGGGGATGAGGGAAGTTAATTAATTGATCTTGTAGACCTTCATTTTCTTTGTGTAATTGCCTCATGGACATAGAAACATCTGTTAAAACATGATAAATGTACATTTTGTCCAATCAATCATCGTACTTCTGCAACCTTTCTTCTACTTACCCTTTGCTTATCCTATTATTTTTTCTTCACTTAATGGGTGCATTTAAGCTAGCAAACCCTTTTCCTTTCTTTCTATTTTTAAAAAAGCAAACTATCTAATTCTAGCCTTATAACATCCAAGGGCTCAGATTAAACTGATGAGCACCTTATTATTCTCTACCTAACTACTGATCTACCAAGATTAAACAGTTTTTCCAAATCTTTATTCTCTAATTATAACATCAAATTTAAAGCATGAAGCAGTCAAGATTAAACTATTTGACTGTCATAGGTTGTGGCATTTATGACAAGCTACACATAACCATTATTTTGCGGAAAAAATAGTAGTGGCATTTATACTTGCTCATTTTCAGAGTTTAATTGTTTTATTTTCTTTCTAACCTAACATTTTACTTTTGTCTTGATTTTTTTAGGACATCTAACCTAACATTTTCTTTGATACAGACATCATCATCAAAATAAATTTTTTTAAACATTTTATTCAATATTATTATGTCCATATCCCAACTTAACATTTTTTCAAATAAACTATCTTATCAAAACCAAAAAATGCTACAACATTGGCTCCATCTGGGGACTGCTTTCTCCTATAGAATGTAGAGAACCTGTAGATCCATGTGCCTTCTCCTCGGGCTATGGAGTCCTTGCCGTAAAAATATCACACTGACATCTTGGAAAGTAAAAGAAAACTAGAGTATTTACAATGAGAACTATTTCAACTTCTTAGTACTAAATGTAATGTTTGAGAAACCTTCCATTTACAAGATAAGTGGAATATAGCCCCTTAAGATTCTGCAGCACAAAAGTGTTGTTACCCTTCACTTCAGCAATTGCTAAAGGTCCAAACCATAGATTGTCAAATTTGCCATGCTTTCCTTTCTCTTCTCTCTTGGCATCCCATCTTAGAACTATATCACCTTCCTTAAAGTCCCTTTCCTTGGCTCTTTTGTCAAACAGGGCCTTCATCTTATTCTGATATTTCTTCAATTTGTGTTGAACTTCATCTCTATTTTCATTAAGTTCAATAATCTGATTTATTCTTCTTGAAAAATCATCAGGTTCATTTGTTGAATCCTGCAAGAATTTTAAGACAAGGAAATCCGAATTGGCAGGGAAGATTGCATCTTTCCCATAAACTAATTGAAATGGATATTTTCTAGTTGATCTCTTTGGAGTATTATGTTTTCCCATACTGCATAAATCAAATGTAAATCCCAACTCTTCTTATGATCAGCTAGATTCTTTTTTATTACCTTTACTAGACTTTTGTTTGATGACTCTGCAAGGCCATTACCTTGAGGGTAGTATGGAGTTGGATGATGTAATAAAATCTGATATTTCTGGCAAAAGTCAATCATTTTAACACTAGAAAAAATTATTGCATTATCAATGACAATTTGAGTTGGGCAACCAAATCTAGATAAGCTATTCTCCTCAATAAACTTAATTACTACTGAATCAGTAGCATTTCTGACTGGAATTACTTCCACCCATTTAGTAAAATAGTTTGTTGCAGTGAGGATCCATCTATGTTGATTACTTGAAGTGGAGTGAATCTCTCCAACAAAATCTAATCCCCATTGACAAAAAGGTGTTGCAACTATTGATGGAACGAGTGGAAGAGTTGCTAATTTTTGTTTACCAACAAACATTTGACAAGGAACACAACCTCTGACCTTTGCCCCTACTTGTAAGGAATATGTGGGCCAACAAAATCCTCCCCTCAGAATCTTGTATGTTATTGCTCTCCAAGCATAATGTCCCCCACAAAATCCTATATAAACTGATCAATGATTCCTTCAGTTTCTGATTCTGTTAAACATAATAACAAAATATTCAATGAATATTTTCAGTATAAATTTGTATTTATAATGCAGTACTTGATTGATTTTAACTTAAGGGTTTTACACTGAGTTTTGGAGAATGATGCTGGACACTCAAAATGGATCAAGAAATTTACAATATCTTGATACTAGTTTGACAACAAGAATTTTTCATCAATGTGTATAGGACTGATTTTCTCTGCAGGTAAAGGTTCTTGTGGGTTCTTTTCTTTAGGATGAAGGGAAGTTCCTTGTGGTTTCTCCCCTTCTGCAAGGACAGAAGGTTCTTGTGTATTCTTCTCTTGTATTTCTAAAACATAATTGATTCCAAGTACTTTGCATTTGGATTCAGCTAGAATCTTGGATAATCCTTGACCCTTTACTAGCTTGGTAGTCTTGATAGTTAGATCAAACTCTAGAATTTGAGTGATCCTCTACCTCTTTTCCCATCAGTGTCTGGTTGGATTAGGACAATTTTCACAACACTATTAGGGACATAAGCAGTAATAGGTGAATGTAATACATACATTCTGAATGATTTTAGGGCTTGAATAAGGGCATAGGCTTTCTTCTCAATGATGTCATACTTAAGCTTAGCATCTCTCATAACCTTGCTGAAAAAGGCTATGGGTTGGTCATGGGAATCTTCATTTTTCTGTAATAGAATAGCAACAAGGGTTGTTTCAGTGGCAAAAGAGAAAATACTAAATGGCTTAGTATAATCAGGGTTGGCTAAGGTGGGAGATTCAAAGATAGCCCTTTTTATTTGTTCAAATGCTTGCCTAAAAGAGGCAGTCCATTTTACTTCATGGTCCTTTCGGAGCATGTCAATTATATCTTTTAGAATCTCTGCATAATTTGGAAGAAATCTCCTTAAAATTAATCTTACTTAGAAAATCTTGAATCTCCTTCTTGTTTCTATGTAAGGTCAATGTTTCAATGGCGGATACTCGTTTGGGGTCAATTACTACTCCCTCCTTTGAAATTATATGGCCCAACAGTTTTCCTTCTTTGACAGAAAACAAGGACTTATTAGGGTTCAATGATATTCCAAATTTTCTACACGTGTCAAAAAACTTCATCAAGTGCTTTAGATGTTTCTGATCAGATTTAGAAAAAATTGTTATGTCATCAAGATAAATAACCACAAATTTATTTACCTGACCCATAAAAGCTATGTCCATAGCTCTCTGAAATGTTGCTCCAACATTGGTTAAGCCAAACGGCATCCTAGCGTACATGAATGTACCCCAGGGTGTAGTAAAGGTTTTCTTATCTCTATCTGTTGTATCAACATTCACCTGATTGTAACCTGAAAAACCATAAAGCATAGAAATTCTTTATGATCCTGAAACCATTTGAAGTAACTGATCCATTTTGGGGAAAGGATAATTATCTTTTAATGATTCCTTGTTCAAATTTCTAAAATCCACACAGAGTCTTATTTATCCATTTTTCTTTCTAACAGGAACTAGATTTGCAACCCAATTAGAATATCTAAGAGGGAGGATGATCTGAGCATCTAGCATTTTCTTAATCTCCCTTTTTACAGTTGGTAGAGGGGCTAGATTTATCCTTCTAAGTTTCTGTTGATAAGGTTTTGCGTATGGCTTCAAATGAATCTTATGTTGTATTAATGAAGTATCATAGGTGTTTAGATCAACATAAGTCCAAGCAAAAACATCCTTATAATTTTGTAGTAACTTAAGATATTGAGATTTAATCTCAGGGTCTAGAGATGCACATATTTTGATATTTTTGATATCTTCATCAGTTCCAAAGTTAATCTCTTCTATGTCATCTTTTGAAGAAATGGACTAAGGGTTTCGGAAGACATCATTTTGATCAAACAATTTTTCTAAAGGAATGATTCCTTTTGGAATAAAATTATTAGATAATTGAATAATGTCGTGATTAGCAATTTGGGTTTTAAAATCTAAAGTATCATTTATGTCAGCATTTTCATTTATTTCAGTTCTATCTTAATCAATTTGTAGAAATGAAAAATCATCTATTACCTGCAGAAATGATTTGAAATGTTCATCATCTTCGAATATTTGCCAATGTTTCAGATTATCTAGGATAGATGGCCTATATTTGACTTGTATCTGATAGAGTACATCAGTATGATCAGGAATTTTGAAAGAGCTAGCAGAGACAGCTAAGGCATTTGCATGAATATTCTGATCTCTGGGAATATGAGTCAAATTAAAAGCATCAAAGAAGTTTTCAACTAAATCCCGTACTTAATTTCGGTAGGACCTAAGTCTAGGGTGCTTGGTCTGGCAAACATTTCTTACTTGCTTAACAATAAGTTTTTAATCAGTAAAAACACTTAAGTTTTGAACTTTTAAGCTTTTTGCTAATTGCAATCCTAAAAGGAAAGCTTCATATTCAGCCACATTATTTGTAACTTTGAAGTCTAATTTACATGATTGGGTTATATTTTCTTTTTAGGTGAAATTAAAGCTACTCCAGCTCTTGCCCCATCTTTCGTGCAAGAGCCATCAAAGAACAGTTTCCAAATATCAATTTGGTTTGGTTTAGGACTTTCAACTACTTCAATTTTGACTTGACTTTTACGTTGGTTTGAAGTGAGTTGAAAACAACCAAAATCTTGATCTATTGCATAAATTGGATGGTTCCTTGGCTGGTAAATCTTACAAACAGTATGTACAAATCTTACCTCTCTATATAATCTTAATTTCTCTCCTCCATAAATAGGAATAGTAGCATATGACATATCCATCTGTAGAGTTCCCCCTAATTTGGCACAACAAGACCTAGAAAGGAGCATTCCAAACTTGAGAGGGATATCTGTGACAAAAATATCAAGTACTACACTTTTCACTGGAATTTGGGCAAGGGTAACCACTAGATCCTTGATCAATCCTAAACAGGACACCCTTTTAGAATCAAAAGTGTACAGGTCATGGTAGGATCTAGTTATGTCAAGTTTCAAATGGTCCATGATAGATTTTGTGTTAGGATATTCCGACACATAGGATATAGTTAAGTTCAACTTGGTCTAGTGTAGAGTTAGGTATAGAGTTAGGTAAAGTGTGTTTCTTTACCGTTGTACATTTTGTAACTTACAATCCGACGGTCACGATATGTAGTGATCTGACGGTTCATTCTCTCCTCGGTATTACCGACACTTGATCCGTGGCTTGACACCCGATTGGTCCATGAGTTCTATTTAAAGCGCATGGAGGGTCATTGTTCGGGTAATCCGTGCATGAGAGAAGCTTATGTAAATTTTCATTCTTTGATTAATAAATTGCCTGTAGTACCCACGTTGGGACAGGCCGTGGACTGTTTCCCTCTTTGAGGGTTTTAACCACGTCAAAAATACTGGTGTATTGATCTGTGATCTGGTTGTGAGCGGTGTCCTTTTGGTATTCTTTCTGAGGAACTTACCCTGTAAATTCCTACATGGTATCAGAGCTATTTGAGGGCCGCGTCCGTTGGTGATCCAAATCTGAAGCCGGTAGAACTGCATGCGGCTGTCGTTTCCTAGATCTGCTATTTCTGACTGCTTTCGGGCCGAGAGGATTGCTCTGTTGCGTTCGGAGCATCTGTTCCAGTGAGGAACCCCTTTCGTTTCACGCGAAAAGGTTTCCGGTAGCCCTAGCTGCGTCATTTTTCAGATCGGGAGGTATACAGTGTTTTTTGCAGTTTACTGTTATTTTCTCTCTGCTTATTTCGGTTTCGGTTTATTTAGCCTTTTTTTTAACCGGATCTATACCTTTCATTTCTGCGTATGCTCTTTGCCCTGTGACTCTATGTGATCTGGGCAAATCAGAAACAGAAAGGAAGGATTTTTCTCATGCGTATGCTCTTTTCCCTGCACCTTAGTGTGATCTCGGAAAATCAGAAACATTGAGAAAAATATTTAGTTTTTCGGCTAAAGCTAACTTTGAGATTTTTTTTTTTTTTTTTTAATTTCTAGTTTTTTGGCTAAAGCTAACTTCGAGCCGCATGGTTCGTTTTTCTTTGCATATTCGTGTTGGGTTTTGTGTTTTGTGTTTTGTAGGGAAAAAGAGCTTTCTCAAGGCAAGCACGCAAACCAAGGCCCCCCTCTCTCTCTCTCTCTCTCTCTCTCTCTCTCAAATTTTTTGTAGAGATCAATTGGTTCAAAGCTATTTTAAGAGAGTAGAGGTCTTGGGTTCAAGTCTCCATTTTGTGGGGGCGGATTTTTTCATTCCCGCACATTCGCGCACTTTGCCGGCAACGTCAACAATTTTTTTTTAAAAAGCCATAACTTCTTCATCCGGAAGCCTTTTTCAGAGCCGTTTTTTTAAAACCGCCTATTTTTTCGAGATCTATCCATTGGAACACTTACTTTCAGCATCTTCAGCTTCAGTTTTTTTTTTTAAATTGAAAGTCCATGCCAAGTCATTCTTGACAGCACTAACTACTTCCAATGGGTAGCCTACATGGAAGATTTACTTAGAAGTAAAGGTCTCTTCAGAATAGCCACAGACCAAGAGAAGAAACCAAAAGATGAAGACAAGGCTGCAAAATGGGAAAATAGACAAGATCAAGCACGTGGTTTGATAGGGATGTCTATTTCTCCTGATCTTAGATTCCACATTGCAGAACTTGAGACTCCTCATGAAGCATTAGAAAAACTCGCTAAAGTTTTTGGGATTAAAAATGAAATTAGAGCCCATCAACTTGAAAATGAGTTGCTTACTTTGGATCCTAATAATTTTTCTTGCATTGAAGATTTCTTGTCCAAATTCAAGACCCTTAGATATCTCTTGGAAGGTGTTAAAGTTAAGAAAGAAGATGGTAACCTTATTTATTCCATCCTTACTAAGTTGGGACCAGCCTACTCTGTATTTGTTTCCACTTTCCATTCTACAAGGGAAGCTTTCATTTGTCAAGGAAAAGACTACAAGGCCCCTTCCTTTGACTCCTTTTGTGATTCCTTAATAAGAGAACAAGAAAAACTCTTACACCTTGGTCTTCTCAATCTTGGAAACTCTTCCACGAAAGCGTTAGCCGCCCAGCAGCAACCAAATTCAAAGAATCCTAAGAAGTCATATCCTCAAAAGAATGGTCCTAAACCAACTCAGCCTCAAAATGAAAGATCATTTCAGCAAAATGATAAGACCAATAAAAACAAATGGAAGAAGACTGATAGACATTGTAACTTTTGTAATCCAGATGGCCACTTAGAATCTAAATGCTTTAAGAAGATGGAAGCCTTGGAAGCCGCAATGAAGAAACATAACATCCATGTGGAGCCTACTTCAACTTCAACTTCCGGAATGGCACTTTCTGCATGTCGTTGTCAATCATCTCAGTCTGGTTATGCATTAAATGTATCTTCTTCTTCTTCTCATTCTCATGAGTGGCTCATTGATTCTGGAGCCTCTTATCACATGGCCAAAAACCAAGCCATGTTTTCTTCTTTAAATGATTGTAACACCAAAAATATATATGTTGGTGATGATAGATCTCTTAATGTTGTAGGGACTGGAACTGTTCATCTAGACAATGGTCAGTTTAATGATGTATTATGTGTTCCAACCTTATCCTGCAACCTTCTATCTGTCTATCAGATAACTCATTCAGGTGAAGGTAAAATTGTTGAATTTTCACCTCATGATGTTGTAATCAAGGATCTAAAAGATCCTAAACAGATTCTAGCTACTGGTCTTGCTGATGATTCCACAAGGTTGTATAAGTTTCACAACTTTGGGTCATCAAATCCTCCCTCAGTATTTGTTGCTCATAATGATGAAGTGAGCAAACTTTGGCATGAGCGATTTGGTCACTTAAACTATCGCTCCCTTCAGCATCTATGTAAAGAAAATATGGTGACAGGTCTTCCTATGGTATCTTGCAGAGATGGTGTTTGTTCCGGATGTGTACTCGGAAAACATCATCGGGACAGTTTTGACAAACGTGCCTCTTGGCACGCCTCAGCCCCTTTACAGCTTGTGCACAGTGATTTATGTGGTCCTCTTCCTGTTGCTTCATTCTCTGGCTGCAAGTACTTCTTAACTTTCATTGATGATTTCTCCAGATGCACTTGGGTATACTTCTTAAAACTCAAGAGCGAAGTATTTAACACATTTTTGGCCTTCAAAGCCTTTGTTGAAAAACAATCTGGACATCAAATTCTTAAGCTAAGAACTGATAATGGTGGATAATATGTTAAAAACACATTCATCAACTTTTGCACCGAAAATGGAATTCAAATGCAACATACTCTTCCATACACTCCACAACAAAATGGTGTAGCTGAAAGGAAAAATCGCACCTTAAAGGAAATGGCTAATTGTATGCTGCAATCTAAAGGACTCAGTCTTAGTTTTTGGGCCGAAGAAATTAATTGTGCAAATTATATAATCAATCGCACTCCTACTAAGGTTCTAGAGAATATCACTCCAGAAGAAGCTTGGAGTTCCATTAAACCAGATGTAAGTCACTTTCGTGTGTTTGGAAGTGAAGCATGGGCCCATATTCTAGATGAAAAGCATAAAGCTTTAGAACCTAAGAGTGAGAAATGTACTTTTGTTGGATATTCTGAAGATGTAAAAGGTTATAGACTTATTCCATTTAAGTCAAAAAATGTTATCATTAGAAGAGATGTAAAATTTGATGAAAATAAATCGGCCTGCGAGCCTAGTCTGGCGGATGTGCCACCTCTTCCTATCTCTTCTACTTTTGAAAACATTTCTTCTCCAGATGATGAAAGCGAGGATGATAATCCTCCCCCACCTTCTCAGGATCCTCAACTTCCAAGATGGGTCCGTGCTACTCGGGATGCAGCAGGTGATCTTGCCGGTGATCCTACAGATCAGCGACGTACACGTTCTCAGTTTGAAAGAGCCTCTTCTTTACTGGCTCAAGCTCCAGTAAATCATGATCCTGACACTTTTGCAGAAGCTTCAGGCCATCCACATTGGGAAGCAGCTATGAATGAAGAATATCATTCATTGATGACAAATGATACATGGGATCTTGTTCCTCTACCAAAGGGACGCAAACTTGTTAGATGTAAATGGGTTTACAGAACCAAGTATGGACCAGATGGGAAAGTTGATAAACATAAAGCTCGTCTCGTTGTTAAGGGCTTTTCACAGGTTGAAGGCATTGACTACACTGAAACCTTCTCCCCTGTTTCCAAAATGAACTCTATCCGCCTTGTTCTTTCCCTTGCTGCCTCTTTAAAATGGGAAGTCCATCAGATGGATGTTAAATCTACCTTCTTGCATGGGGACTTGCAGGAAGAAATCTATATGGAACAACCCATTGGCTTCATACAAACAGACTCCAGCCTTGTTTGTCAACTTAATAAATCCCTTTATGGCCTCAAGCAAGCTCCTCGGGCTTGGTATGCCAAAATGGATAGCTTTCTTTTAGAATCTGGCTTTTCTAGGTGTCATTCTGACAATACTGTCTACACCAAGAAAGTGGGCAACTCTCTTATCATCCTTGTTCTTTATGTTGATGATCTTATTCTTACTGGTAGTGATCCCAACCTTATAAACCATGTGAAGTCCAGCCTTAAAAAGAAATTTGAAATGACAGACTTAGGACACTTACACTATTTTCTCGGTCTTCAAGTCTTGCAATCCGAGGGTATTTTCCTTTCCCAGTCCAAGTATGCTTGTGATATTCTTCGTCATTTTCACATGGAAGACTGTAAGCCAGCCCCTTCTCCCTTTCAGTCTGGAGTCAAACTTTCAGTCTCTTGTACTTCTCCTGAAGTTGATGCTACCTTATACCGTCAACTTGTAGGAAAACTCTTGTATTTAACCCATACTCGTCCTGATCTTTCCTTTGTTGTTGGCCTTGTTGCTCGTTTTATGAAAAACCCCCGTGAAAGTCATTGGAAAGCAGCTAAAAGAATACTTCGTTATGTTCGAGGTACAGTACAGTTTGGGATTCATTACAGTGCCAAAGCAGCTCCTCTGTTAGTTGGTTTCACTGATTCTGATTGGGCTGGTGACCCTGATGATCGGAAGTCTACTGCCGGTTATGTCTTCACTCTTGGTTCAGGACCTATTACATGGGCTTGTAAGAAACAGGCTGCCATTTCTCTTTCGTCAGCAGAAGCAGAGTATCGTGGTGCCGTGGAAGCTAGTAAGGAAGCCTTGTGGCTTCGTCAGATCCTATCAGAGTTTGGCTTTGAGCAGCAGCATCTAACCACACTTTGGTGTGATAATCAAAGTGCCATTCAGCTATGCAAAGATCCAGTCCAGCATCAGCGCAGCAAACACATTGAACTACACATGCACTTCATCAGAAAGCTCATTCATGACCATGTTCTTGAAGTGAAATATTGTCCAACAGATGATCAGGTTGCAGACATCTTCACAAAGGCTCTCACAGAGGCGAAGTTCACTAAACTTCGATATATGCTTGGAGTTCAGGAAGTTGTCACTAAGGGGGGATAGGCTCTAGTGCCTCCTTCCTTCTCCTATTGTGTCATATTTGTAAATCCTTCAATCCTATCCCAAGTTGTTCTTAAGGGGGGATGTTAGGATATTCCGACACATAGGATATAGTTAAGTTCAACTTGGTCTAGTGTAGAGTTAGGTATAGAGTTAGGTAAAGTGTGTTTCTTTACCGTTGTACATTTTGTAACTTACAATCCGACGGTCACGATATGTAGTGATCCAACGGTTCATTCTCTCCTCGGTATTACTGACACTTGATCCGTGGCTTGACACCCGATTGGTCCATGAGTTCTATTTAAAGCGCATGGAGGGTCATTGTTCGGGTAATCCGTGCATGAGAGAAGCTTATGTAAATTTTCATTCTTTGATTAATAAATTGCCTGTAGTACCCACGTTGGGACAGGCCGTGGACTGTTTCCCTCTTTGAGGGTTTTAACCACGTCAAAAATACTGGTGTATTGATCTGTGATCTGGTTGTGAGTGGTGTCCTTTTGGTATTCTTTCTGAGGAACTTACCCTATAAATTCCTACATTTTGGCATATGGCTGTGTGATGTTCCTGAATCAAGCATACAATTATACAACATGGAATCATTTGTTTTAAGAGTAACATAGAAAGGAGGCACTATCTGTTGGGTCCCTATAATACTAGTGATTACCCCATTACTATTGTAGTTATACCCCTTATTTATATTGTTGTGCCCCTATTACCCCCATATTGTTATTTCTGTGCCCCATAGAATCCCTCTATTGTTATTTTTGTGGCTTTAAATTATTATTGTTAGGTCGGCTAGATTATATTGTGACTCCTTAGACTCCTATATATAGAAAGGAGGTTTTGTCATTTGTATCATCCAAGAATTGTTCATTTATGTAATGTAAAGGAGGTTGCCCCCTCGAAGAGGCTGAATTCTAAGGCGTTGATCTATCTTTTCTATCTTTTCTTGAGCTGGTTTCATAACACTATCTCATCTATCTTGTCTGAACTAGGGCCAAAAACTATTGTTGGTTTTTCATCTTGCAGACTTATGACATCACCTTCAGCATCAACCGAGGTATTTTGTATCCATTTTGTGACTTGGCTTTTGTAGCCAGGGTTTTTAGAAATTTCTGACAGTGGAATTTGGATCTTAACCTTCTCTAATTCGTTTTCAACATTAAATGTAGTCAAAATGTTTTTACCAGTTTGGGTAGTATCAATTGACTGATCTAAGGGCTGAATAAAAGTTGTTTGAGCTTTAGTAGTTTTGGTACCTGGTTCAATTATTAGAGTTTCCTTTGGAGGTCTCCCAGGACCAGGCCTAGGCCTAAGATCATACCTCTTGTTTAACTATGCAATTAAAAATTCAGAGATAGCGTGATGTTTAGAGACCTTTGAAGCTTCCTGATCTTCTTGAACCTGATTCTGTTATGAGAGAGGAATGATGACTATTTGATTGGAAGAAGAATCCATAATATTAATATATTCAGTAATTGTCATAGTATTATCATCAGGTTGTTGGTCATCTATCAATAGAGGAGTAGGAACTTGTTGATCATTGCTAGGCCTCTGAAGAATTTGTAGTGGTGGATTTCTTTTATACTGACCTTGATTTTGGTTTTGGGGTCTAGTAATTGTTTGTTGTATTGTCCTAGGTTGGTTCTCAATATTTGAAATCCTATTTGATAGGTTTCTAAGAAGAGATGTTATTTCATCTATTTTTGAGTCTTCTGATTTAGTCTTAGTGGAACTAGAGGCTTCTTGAACAGATTTGAGTTTTCTTTGGGTCTTTTCTTCCTTAAGTTTTAAAGAAGTTGAGGCTACCCTATTTGCTTCTACTTCTATAGCATTTGTTTGCATATCTTCAAGAGTTATTGAATTTCTCTCTCGTAGCATAACAGCAAAGTCATTATCAAAAGCTTTAGAAAATCTAGACTTAGCTGTTGCTACAGGGGGCTTACAATCAGTAGGCATTTTGTGATAGACTTTATTGAACCTTTTGATAAAATCTGATACTAGTTCATTGAAGTTCCTTTTAAGCTCTTCAAATTCTATGAGGAAGTAAAGAGGATCCTTTTTCACACCCCATTGATTTTTAAATATGGTTGTAAGCTCTTCCCAATTTCTAATGGAAGCTTTTGGTAACTGCCTAAACCAAATCCTCACATTTCCTTCAAGTGACTGTACAAACAATCTCATATAAACGTTTTCTTGTTCAATATTCATGTTGTCTGCAAAGTCTAGGAAAGCTTGAAGATGGTCCTCAGCTGAGGAACCGGTTTCTCCATTGTAATTGGGAAGGTATTTTAAGTATCCAGCTGGGAATGCATCAAGGTTATTAGGTAAGACTAAGGCAGCATATCTAGCATGTACAATAGGTCAGAAAGTCATGACAGCAGGTGATGTATGAGGTGCTTGAGGTGTATGAGGTTGTCTAGGTGGAGTATGAGGTATTTGTGTGGATGTAGAGGATGAAGAAGAAGTAGAGGAAGAAGATGGTGATTCAGGGGTTGATGAACTAGTTGGAGGTGAAGGAGGAGGAGATCTCCTAAAATACTTTAAAGGAGTCTTAGGAACTAACTTTGGGACCTGTAAAGGAATACCTTCATTTGTTTTCAAAGAGAGGATTGGTATATATAGAGAAGGTATCCTTAGGTTGTTCAGAAGAGGAAGCTCCAGGTCAGTTAGAAATGGAAGGAAATGGATAGGTGGTAGGGGATATGAAATCTGTGGGTTTATATTCTAGTAGATCAACACCCAAATTAGATTCAGTTTTAGGTGATCCTGGTGGTAGTGTGGGTATTGGATGATATTCTAATGAATGAATAAGGTAGGCTGACTTAAAATCAACTCCTCTATCTAGAATTTCAGCAACCCTAGGTGATAATGGGAGTAATCAGGATCAGATAGGATATTACTATAGGTGTAAAATGATTCTAATTCCTTAGACTATAGGACTGAAGGGG
Source organism: Pinus tabuliformis (assembly GCA_031772625.1). Lineage (NCBI taxonomy): Eukaryota > Viridiplantae > Streptophyta > Pinopsida > Pinales > Pinaceae > Pinus > Pinus tabuliformis. Next base: position 32,926,221 of record CM062816.1, read on the forward strand.
AAGAAGAAGATGGTTTGTGTGCCCTTTTAGAACTGGCTTTTCTCAGAATCCTTTCAGGATCTGATAGAGGACTAACTATGTCAGCTTTTGAATGAGATCTGGTATGTTTAAAAGGTGCCATCTTGGGAGTGTGGAGTCACCTAGGTGAATGATTTTAACTTTTCTAAACCCTTTAATAACCTTAAAGGAAAAGAATGAATGAATATCGTTGTCCCAAGGGAAACTTAAAAGAAATTTGAATCCCTGGCAATGGCACTAGTATGATGTTGTATCTCTAAGATAGTAGTAGGTCAGCTACCAATGCCAGAGCATCTAAAATAATTGTTTTGGGGTTTTTGGTTTTAGTTTTGGAAGACCAATGAATGAAGACAGATGTAGAATTGAAATACTTAATCCTTTGGATAATATTAATACCTCAACAAAGGGCTGTTATAAATCTTTACACAGTGATATAGATCAAATAGTGGTGAGAGAAGACATAAAATAATATGATTATCACAGTTTCCAGACTATAAAACAGAACAATTATAAGTATGAAAATCTTCTAAACTACATTCCAAAGATTCAAGGCAATATACTTAAGCTTACAAAAGATAATGATGATTTATTGATTAGAGGGGATTATCTAAACAGACAGTTCATTAATCCATTCTCTTAATAGATGATCACTTCAGGAGTTTATAGGAATAAATTGAGACACAATTATTCCTACCTAGATATCTCTATAAGTCATAAGAATATGAAGAAAAACATAATGATTGATAACTGGAAAAAACTTACAAGATAACACAAACTGGTAAAACCAAATTCAGAATCCTCTGCTTTGTATTAAGGTTCCAGAAAGATTGAGTGCATCGAGTGTCTAGAAAAGCATCCTTCAAAGGTGCAACTAGGTTCAAAGTAGAATGAACAGTCATGACTTAACAAGAAATGAAAAATGAACCTTGAACATTGAACCCTGTAACAACTCAAGAAGAGAGTTATTTATACAATAATGAAACTAAGAAAATATCGTAAAAACTTATTAAGATTTATTCTAGGAAAGGAAAGATCTTCATGCAAAAAGATAGGGGCAGCTATTGAACTGCTTCTTGCTATCCCTTGAATTCAAGTTGTGCTTTCTTTGTTGTTTGATATTTTTCCCTTTAAGCTGCTTGATTGTTTGTATCCTTTACGCTAGTTGATTCCTTCATTTGATCTTTCATCTGATACTCTTTAAACTCTGTGAATATCTTTTGATCCTACTGAGTAACCTTTACTGTGTTCTTTTTTACCTTTACTGTGTGTTTCAGGTTTTTATTTTTCAACAATAAATCATTTTAGATTTTATGTTACAGGGTAAAGTGATTTGATATGATCTTCATTGTTGTCTTCCAACTGTATGCAGGCTTTTTTCTTTGAAAGCCTGGAACATAAGTTTTTACCTGCAAAACACAGAAATTGTTAAGAAAAACATAGGTGACAAAGAAGGTCGTCAATGGCTTTATTGAGATTTAAAGGATATTGGAAGGAGTCCAGAGCATAACGGAAGGTAAAACAATGGTTTTATTGGTCGCAGAGGCTTATGGAGGTTTCACTGTGTAAACGGGCAAAACAAAGTAAAATGGTGATTTTTACATTTAAACGGAAAAACAGTTTTCTTTTTTAATTATAGCACAAAGTGAACACTGGCCATTTTGTCGATATGCGGGAGGTGGTTTTGGTTTTCATCGCACCTCTTATGAGGCATGGGCGGTTTTAGGAGGGGTCACTCGATATAGTCTGAGCCTGACACATAGCAAGGGGAGGTCGGTGGTGTTAGCGCTTGAGATTTCACCCTAGGCTGAGGAAGGTAAACCTTCAAGGCAACATCAAACCATTACACCTCGTAGCTAGCCCTACGAGGAAGGAGAAGGCTCTCTCCGGTCAGACTCAAGGTATTTTCTCAATGGGGTGAGCTAACCAATTAGGATCAAAGATATTAGGCTAGTAAACTGATAAGGAGGGTTGATTTAAAGTTTTTGGGGTTTTTGGTGGCAATTGGAGGGAGTGCAATTCAGGGTGTGGGGATTGAGCTCAGTTTTTGCAGGTGGGTCTTTGGGGCAAGGTAGGAGTTTGTGCTGATGCCTTAAGCTGAGATGGATGATCAAGGAAGAAAGAGAGGGAGCTAAAGAGTTCAAACAATGACTTTGAATCCTCTTTAGACAGTGGAAAACATAAATATTAAACAAAATTGAAAGCTGAGCATGGCATGCATGAATTCAAACTTTATCACTTCTTTTGTTTAATTAGCAGCAATAGAATAAGAGATGGAACACATAAACACACTTACAATGACAAGTAGGAAACACACCATCAACACAATAATCCACAAGAATCCACAATGATGTCTGCAAAACCCTGGCCTTCCTTTTTCTCAAATTGCAGAGATACAAGTAAAATATACAATAGAGCTTCTCCCTCCAGAGTCCAACCATGAAAATGAGCAAGAGAAGGCATAATATAGATGATCTAACTCCTTTCCCCACCTCTAGGGGTAGAGCTCAGCTTCCTAGGAGCTGTTTCAACTAATTCTAAACTGAGCACTAGATAATAGGCAGTCAAAACAACTTGCCACTAAAACTTAGGTAATCTATCCATGCATTAAATATTCACTATTTACATCAAAGAAACTTCTAGAAGTGTCAAAGGAGAGTAAATGTATCCAAGTGCTATGAAAATTACACAAAAATCCATCATTTACATGCCTCAAAAGTCAACCAAAGTGAAAACAGTGTTTTGCTGGCCGAACTGGTCAAAACAGTGAAATTTCCCTGAGTGGTCGCGCCCCTCACTTTGACTGGTCGCGCGCATTGACAGCTCTGTTTGAGGGCCTTCCCGGTGTCCAAATCAGGTGAAAGATAGCTCATTGGAAAGGTATTTGAGTCTACTTTCCAACCCCACTTGAATTTCTGAATTTGGAGTTGATTTGACCCCTCAAAAGTCATTTCTCCCAAGGCAGCTTTCTGCAACTCAAAAAAGGGGCAGAAAGTCAAAATTTGCATGTATTTTGAGCTTTTGGAAGCCCAAATCTTCATAAAATCTGAAACCCATCCATAGGCAAGTGTATTTTTGCATGAAAATTCCAAAAATGTAGAGTTTTCCCCGTTCTGAGCTTTCCCCATGACTGGTCGCGCGCGGGGTGAGACCACTCAAATGGCCAAAACCTGTAAAATTCTCAAAAATGCCAAAAATGTCTCAAAACTCTCAAAATTTCTTGGGTTTGCTGCTAGGAGGAGGCTAATGAGTATCATGGTGAGTGAGAGAGGCCTCAGCCAAGATACGGAGCGGGTTGGTCTTCTTCTTCCTCCTGCGGGCCTCGGACAACTTCCTTTGGAGTATCTTCATCTTTGCTTTGCAAACATGCATTCTCGCCCATTGTGTGATGAGCTTTAGACTTATATACCCTTTTGTAGTGCCCTTCAAAGTTCGCCAGCAGTGCCGCCTTCCCTATATGCAGAGAAAAGTTCTTTGTTTAAATGGGGACATTCGGAACATGAAGCTTTTGGCTTGATAAAACAAGCAGTTATTAACGCCCCATCTCTAGCAACCCCGATTTTTTCCAATCATTTCATTTTATATACTTTCGCTTCCGAGAAATCATATGCGACCATATTGACACAAGCAAATCAAGATAAGGCTGAAGCTCCAATCTCTTTCCTTAGCTCTAATTTGCAAGGAGCTGAATTAAATTACTCAAATGTTGAAAAACATGCTTTTTATATTTTCAAATCTATAAAACACTTCAGAACTTTTCTCCTCAAAACCCACACTAAAGTCATAGTATCCTTCTCAGCAATAATAAATCTTTTAATACAAAGGGACATAGGAGAAAAGAGAGCAAACTGGATCACTGACCTGCAAGAATATGACATAGAAATTAAACTAGATAAAATTGTAAAAGGTCAAGGTTTTTGCAGGATGTTGGCAGGCGCTTCAAATCTATTAGAGTTTCAGTATTCAGGTGACGATGTACAAATCTATGAGGTAAGTCTCAATGACACAGAATCAAGGTATGCTGATATCATATTTTACTTAAACAATGGATGTGCACCAACCCAATTGAATTACATAAAGAAAAGAGCCTTGAGATTAAAAGCAAGGCAATATCAAATTGTCAACGATGTACTTTTCAGAAGAAATTATGATTCTATTTTACTTAGATGTCTTGAAAAATCTGAGGCAAAGAAGGTGTTGTAGGAACTTCATGATGGACCAGATGGTGGTCACTTTGGAGGTGACACTACGACACATAAAATCCTGCTTGCCGGCTATTATTGGCCAACTCTGTTCAAAGATGCACACAGTTATTTAAGAAGATGTAAGTTTTGTCAAACAACTGTTGGAAGACAGAGAAAACCCGTGCTACCATTACAACCCGTCAACATCGAACAACCATTTGAACAATGGGGATTGGATGTAATAGGTGATATCATTCCTCATTCTTCTAAACAACATAAATACGTTCTTACAGCTACTAATTATTTCACCAAATGGTTAGAGGTAAATCCACTAAAGGTAGCCAATTCAGAAAATATTATTGAATTTATAGATCAATTTATCATCACCAGATTTGGCTTACCAATTGCTTTAATATTCGATAATGAATCTTATTTTTTAGGGAATACTATGGCAAAATTTTCTCTTAAAAGAGGTTTTAAGCTTAAGTATTCGGAAAATTATTATCCGCAAAGAAATGGACTAGCCGAATCCACAAACAAAAATCTCATAAGGATTATTAAACATACCATTGACCAAGGCCAAAAGAACTGGCATAAGTCCTTAGTGTTTTCTCTATGGGTAGATCAAATAACTCAGAAAGCCTCCATTGACACTTCTCCTTTTAATTTGGTCTATGGGAAAGAAGCAGTCTTACCAACAAGCGTAGCCATTAGCCTTAGTTCAATTCATTGGAGAAACCCCTTCCTCATCTATGAAGGTTAGACAATTACAAATTCTTAAGCTTGAAGAGGAAAGGGAAAAAGCCAGGACCACCCATGCACATCATCAGAAGTTAGTCAAAGCCTCCTTTGATTCAAATTTTGTAGCTTCAAAATCTTTCCAACTTAGAGATATAGTATTAAAATGGGATAAAGCCCATGAAGAGAAAGGTAAGAATACAAAAATCCAACAAATGTGTCTGGGCCCATTTCAGATTGTGGAACAGTTAGGCCTATCAACTTCTCTGCTACAGGATTTATCAGGTAAGAGAGAATCTCTACCTGTTAATGGACAGGTCCTAAAGAAATACTTTCCATAGAAGATGATATCTTTTGTTCATTGTATATTATTTCCCATAGTTAAATTTTTCCTTTAGAAATAATAATATCAATTCAAAAGCATTCACTTTTGGTTTTACAGAGGATGATCTCTTTTCAATTTTGACTTTTCGCTTGTATAAGTAAAGATTTTTATGAAAATAATCTTCACATATGAAATGTATAGTTATGTTTGATTACTCTTAAATTGACTGTCTTCTCCTTAACTATCTGATTTTGATGGAGCTTAACTTTAAGAAAGAAACTGCTCCTTTATATCAGTCTAGAAAAGAATTTATACGAAGCAAAGTCTGTCTCCAGAAAGGCATCTCTAAAAACTCTAAAACTATCGTCTAGAAGCTCTTAAGGGGCCAATGATCCTCCCCACTTAGTCAGTTTTCATTTTTAGATTGTAATTCTAAAATATACCTAAACTTAAAGGATAAGAGGTCTCATCAAGAGCCAGCTTACCATGATAATAAGATTATGACTAAACTGACATTACCAAAACTGCATAGCAAAATAGGGTAATGGCTTATGATTATATAATCAAAAGACAAGGGGTCTCATCATGAGCCAGCTTGTTCAGTTAAGTTACGAATCAAGTGAATGACATTGTCAATGTTGGTCACCAAACCAAGACATTGTCCTTTAGGAAATAAAAATGAAAAGCTAAAGCAACAAATGAATTACTTCATAAAATAAAGAAAGCAATAAGTATACTTACGAGCTTATCTTTAAAATTGCATTCTAATTTAAGTGGAATACTGGGTCATTGCTGGTTTAAAGGTAACCCTGTTGAGGCTATGAACGCCTGCTAGCAGCAGAGGCTCTACCTACGACAACAGAGTAAACCAAAAACCAATATGGGTAGAGACTCATGGCTTTTATCTTTAAAAAACCAAGTAAAGACTGATGTAGACAATGTTACTTTTTATAAGAAAATAATAATCAAAAGAATGGTAGTTAGGCAGATGATTGTTTTATTACGAAAGCAATATTTCTTACCTTATATTCCATATAATTTTTTTTATTTTCAAAACTATCTTTATTTTGGAAGTGTTAGAAATTTCAAAAAACTCTCACAGATAACTGGTTCTTCCAAGTGAATCGTAAATTGTTGTGGTATTCAACAACCCCCCATTTCTTAATGATAGTAGTTAATGTTGCATTAACTAAATGGGGACCCTTTAAAAGATTTTCATCCAAAAAACAAAACTTAGCATTTAGTCATTTCTTTTATTTTTTGAATAAAGCAAAGATAACAATAAAAACCTTTTTTGGAACTACTAAAGACTTACCTTTTCATATATAGCATGTCTAAAACCCACCAAAGGACCTTTCTAAAAACCTCCAAAATCAAGAAAAGTGATTGAATAAGGGCTCCAGGTAGTCCATTCTGTTGACACCTAATCCGAAACGGATGAGGTGAAGCTGGACAGTCATCTAGAAGATGAACTGATCCGTTGTGTATATGTATAAATAAATAATTGTCTAATGAATAAATCCATCAGTTCTGTCTTGCGCTCAATAATATCTGGAGTTAACCTGGCCTGACATGGTATCAGAGCACAGGTCCCAAAATAGTGTAACTCCTGCTGAGCGCTGCATCATCCTGAGCGATTCCCTGACACTGCTGAAGACTGCGCCCTCTGTCCTAACATGGAGACTGCGCCCTCAGACAATGAGTAATTGGTATGCGTTTTTGAATGTATTTCCTGAGCTATGAACGTTGATGCGTTTCAGATTGATATTGAACGCCCTGCGCTCTCTGACTGCCAGAGACTGCGCCCTCCCTTTCCGCTGGTCTTTTTTTGAAACTCTAATTGCATATTCTACATTACCTGAAGGCCATGACCTGCGTCAAAGCATTTGATGCGAAAGCTCTTTTAGGGATATAGCTATGCAAACTGTAGGTGAACGCCATCGATCCGTTCGTGGACTATCAAACTGTCTCAGATCCAAAATAGCGCCCTTTTCATTCATAACGCTGCTTGGTATTGCCTTCCCATACCACTTCTCTTAATGCCACCATATTCCCCGACTTTGCCCCTTTTATTATTATTTCCCGGTCAAATTAGAGACGACGCAGTCTTCGAGCAGTAGCACCCTGCTGCTCTCGGATTTCTATACACACACGAGAAGAAGACCTCATCTCTGGATTCATGGTTTTAATTATAGGCTGCCAAGGATTTAGAATTCCACGGATCTGTTGTTCTGTGTTGTGGGCCGTTACAGACTCATTTTAATGGCACAGTAAATAGATAGAACGGCTCTGTGGAGTGACATTCGTTCAGCTCGGCTCTGCAAGCATGTGGTCGCTGCTTATAGTTCGTCTGTGGGCTTAAAATCATGACCCCGCTCTTGAATACAGACGAAATAGTCAGTTGGACTGTGGTCCAGCTGTAGATCGTGGAGAGTTTTGGGTTCAACATTTAGATCACTGTAACTAGCCTAAGTTCGATTCTCAGCTCGCATTAATCCAAGAATGGTATATGCGTTGTTTTTTTGAGATAACGGTGTTGAATGTGTATATGCGTTGTTTTTTTTTTAGATGGCGGTGCTTTATAGAATTTGTAATCTGTAAATTGGATGTTATAGCCATATAGCGTAGAATGCAACCCATAAGAGCACCTTACATACTGTTTAAATAAATCTGGATGCTTTGGCAGAGTCATGGGTGGATTAGTAGATAAAGGAGTCATTGAGTGACTGCGTTTTTTCTTTATTGACTGCGTTTTTTTTATTGACTGTGTAATGGTGACTGCGTTTTTTTATTGAAGACTCTTGGCATCGGTTGACAACGTTTTCATGTGATATATGTTGAGCAGTGGTATATGTTGAATAGTGAAGCAGTGATATATATATGAGCGCCCTTTTTTTGTTGAACAATGATATATATGTGAGCAGTGATATATATATGAGCGCCCTTTTTTTGTTGAACAGTGATATATGTGAGCAGTGATATATATTTGAGCGCCCTCGTTTTGTTGAACAGTGATATATATGTGAGCAGTGATATATATATGCTGATGGAATGTTAGAAGAAAAATAAAATGCATAAGGCTATCATATAAGGATTTTTTTTCCCTCTCAACAGAAGTGTTTTTGGCAGAGATATTTTTTTTTTACAAAATGCATTCAATCATTTCTATGGTCGGAATAGTTCTCACTGGCAAGGAGAACTATTCTGAATGGTCTCGGATGGTGAAACACACCCTCATCTACAATGAGCTGTGGCGTGTGTGTCGGAGAAGAAGACAAAGACCCTGTGCAGCCCACATCAGACAAAGAACTCGCCATTTGGGAAAACAAGAACAGCAAAGCCTTTGCATTGATCGCAGCATCTGTAAATGAGGAAGTAAGTCGTCATATTTCATCCTATTCCACTGCCTTTGAAGCTTTACAAAAGCTGAAAGAACTCTATGATACACATTCTGCACTTGAAGTTGTTCATCTCATGATTAAACTCTTCACTCTTGAACTGAAAAATAATGATCCTCTTACTCTTGCATCTGAAATAAAGTCTATAGTGCATGATATTAAATCCACTAAGGTTGAGCTGGATATCTCTCTTATTGCCTTTCTCAAAGCACTCTATCCTACCTACTCTAACTATCTTGAGTCTTTACAAGCAAATCGAAATCTTAAAGATATAACCTTTGACACTCTTGTGAAAAAGTTTGCTGAAAGAGAGAAAGCCTTTGGAAAGAAAACAGTCCCTGAATCTTCTGAAGAGACTGTTTGCCTTGCTCATAAAGAAAAGCATCCTGCTCAAGATTCTACATGAGGAAGAGGTGGACGAAGAGGAAGAGGAAGATACTTCAGAGGCAGGGGGGGCAGACATCCTCAAGCAGAAAAGGCAGATCTGCATTGCATTCGCTGCAAACGAAATGGATCACATGATGCTTCTACATGCAAGCTACCATGGGACAAGGTTGAGCAGAGAAGAAATCAGCAGAAAGGTAAAACTGATGACACAGACAAAGGTAAAGCACCTGAATCCGCTCACTATATTGAGGCACAATGTAACATTGGAGTAAATGAAGATTTGTTTAATGCTTCACTTGCTTCTTCGAAAAATGACTGGTTGCGTGATTCAGGAGCAACCTGTCATATGACTCATAGGAGAGATTTCTTTGAAGATTTCACTGACAATGTTGATGGAGCAGTATACTTTGCAGATCAGTCAAAAATCAAGCCATCAGGGCTTGGCACAATCAGGCTTAAACTGCCTGGTCTTCCAGACTTTCTTCTGGATCATGTTCTATATCTCCCACAGCTGAAGAGAAACTTGCTGTCCCTGGTCCACATCCGCCAGCAAGGTCACTCCATTCACATGTTTGATGGCAAGATTGAGGTAAGAAAGGCATCTTACCACTCACTTGTCATGAGGGGTATAGAAGAAGAAAGACTTCTTAAACTGCAAGGAACCTCTGCTCATGCACAACATTTCTCATATATTTCTCATCATGAAGAAGGTGCACTTCCATCAAGTTTATTATGGCATGCTAGATTTGGACATTTAAACTATGATAGTCTCCGCTTGTTGAAGAAAAATGGTGTTGCTGGTTTGCCTACAATTCCTAGAAAACATAAACAATGTGATGCTTGCATTCTAGGAAAGCACAGCAAACAGTCTTTTCATGATTCACATTCAAGAGCACATAGGAAGCTTGAACTTATTCATTCAGATTTGTGTGGTCCAATGCCTGTTTCTTCTGCAAATGGAAATAAATATATCATAACATTTATTGATGATTACACCAGAATGTGTTGGGTTTATTTTTTGAAGAACAAATCTGATGCTTTTCAAACATTCAAGAATTTTCATAAATGGATTGAAAATGATGCACAATCTCATATTGGGTCTATTCGCACTGATAATGGAAAAGAATATACATCAAATGAATTTGAACACTATCTTCGCCAACATGGGATTAAACATCAAACAACTGTGCCTTATAATCCTCAACAGAATGGTGTAGCCGAAAGAATGAACAGAACAATTTTGAATATGGTACGATCCATGCTTTTCTTCAAAAATGTAAAGACAATGTTTTGGGCTGATGCTGTTCTATGTGCTGCATATATAAAGAATAGATGTCCATCTAGTGCTATAAGAAACAAGACTCCTTATGAATTGTGGTATGGACATGTTCCTTCGGTAAAACATCTCAGGATATTTGGTTCCACCTGTTATGCTTTAATACCAAAGGTACATAGAAACAAACTTGGTGCTAGAAGTCGTAAGTGTATCTTCCTGGGGTATTCAAACACATCTAAAGCATACCGCCTTTATGATGAAGTAAATAAAAAGTTTGCTTTATCTAGAGATGTCATTTTTCTTGAATCATCCAAATCTGATAGTGTTGTTTAGCGGCAACTTGATCGCTTGGATAGATTCACAAAACCGAAATCATTCCAAGAGTTTGATAATCAGATTCCACATCTTGAAGGGGGGATTCCTATACTAGATCAACATGTGGAATCTTCTTCTGAAGAACAATCTCTCCTGCATGACACTCCAACAACGGATGATGCTTTAAGTGATGTAATTGATAGAATTGGAAGACTCAATATTGATTCAGACCCAACTCAATCAACATAACAGCCTGGACCATCTCAGAAAGGTCCCCCAAAGTGGCTGACAAAGACACTTGAAAGTGTTCATCCTGATGAAATTGGAAAAACAGGAACCAGAAATACAAACCAACAAGATGGAGGTGATGTAGATAACTCTAATTCACCTGTTGATATGGATGTTACTTATGATTGTGAATTGAACTTGTCTACAGATTTTGAACCAACTTCCTTCAAAGAAGCTGCTTCTCATGATGAATGGAAAGAAGCGATGCAGAAGGAGTACAATGCCCTCATAAAGAATGGCACTTGGAAGCTGGTTGATCCTCCATTTGGAACCAAACCAATTGGTTGCAAGTGGGTCTACAAGAACAAGTACAAAGCTGATGGCTCACTTGACAAGCACAAAGCTAGGCTTGTGGCAAAAGGTTTTGCACAGAAGGAAGGGGTCGATTATGAGGAAACTTTTGCTCCCACAGCAAAATGGGCCACCATCCGGACACTCTTTGCACTAGCTGCTCAAAACGGTTGGAAAGTCCATCAAATGGATGTAAAAACTGCATTCTTGAATGGAGATCTAAAGGAGAATGTTTTTATGTCCCAGCCTGAAGGATTTGCTGTGAAAGGACATGAACACAAAGTATGCAAACTTGTGAAGTCCTTGTATGGCCTCAAACAAGCACCACGAGCCTGGTATGAAAAACTAACTGAGCATCTTCTAAAACTCAACTTCAATCATTTTGATCTTGATGATGCAACTTTATTTGTCAAGAAAGTTGGCAAAACAGTTGTATATCTTGTGGTATATGTAGATGATCTTTTAATGACAGGGAACAATGAAAGCTATATTGCATCCATAAAGAAAGAATTAGGAAATTTTTTTGAAATGACTGATTTGGGCTATGTTCATTACTATCTTGGCATTGAAGTAACCCAACATCCAAAGTCCATATTTCTTTCTCAAAAGAAATACATTGGAGATTTGTTATACAGATTTGGCATGACAGAGTGCAATCCCCTTTCTACTCCAATGGAACAAAACTTGAAGCTCACATCTACTGAAGGAAAGGAATTTGAGGATGCAACAAAGTATAGACAGCTTGTAGGAAGTCTCATCTACCTCACTACTACCAGACCAGACATTTCATTTGCTGTTGGAATCCTCTCCAGGTTTATGCAAAGGCCTTGTGAGGGACATTGGTCTGCTGCAAAAAGAGTTCTAAGGTACTTGAAGGGAACTCAAGACCTTGGAATCAAGTATACACAGGTGGACGACTTCAACTTGATTGGATACTCTGATTCAGACTTCGATGGAGACAAAGAAACTGGGGTATCTACTTCAGGATATGCTATGAGTCTTGGATCGGGAGCTGTCTCCTGGAGATCACGCAAAAAATCAGTACCAGCAGATTCCACAACAGAAGCAGAAAATGTGGCAGCAGCTGAAGCAACGAAAGAAATTGTGTGGCTCAGGAAAATTCTTGAAGATTTGCAGGTAAAACAAATACAATCAACTCCACTCATGATTGATAACACCTCTGCAATAAAATTGGCCAAGAACCCAAAGTTCCATGATCGTACTAAGCACATCAATACTAAATATCATTTGATCCGACATCATGTTGAGGCCAAAACAATCCATCTCCGTCATTGTTCCACAAACGAGCAAATTGCAGACATCTTCATCAAAGCGCTTGGAAGAGAAAAGCTTGAAAGATTCAGAACGATGCTTGGACTCACCAACATCCCTTTAGATTAAGGGGGGGAATGTTGACACCTAATCCGAAACGGATGAGGTGAAGCTGGACAGTCATCTAGAAGATGAACTGATCCGTTGTGTATATGTATAAATAAATAATTGTCTAATGAATAAATCCATCAGTTCTGTCTTACGCTCAATAATATATGGAGTTAACCTGGCCTGACACATTCTCCATGATTTTTTATCATGCATGAACCCATATGATAAGAATTGCTGCTTTTTTTATACTTTTTACCACTTTTGATGAAAGTACTTTCAGGAGTGAAAAGCAGTAAAAGCTGCATGCAATTCTCAATAGAGCACTTTTTGGGATATTTTATTGCTCTTTAAAAACTATAAACATCTTCGAGTTTTCATCGTTGAGCTCGTTAAGATATATCCGACGATGGTTAGAGAACTTTTGGTGATATTTTATTTCTCTTTAAAAAATATAAACATCTCCGAGTTTTCATTGTTGCGCTCGTTAAATCCATAACAACGATGCTTTGAGCAACTCTTTTTTGATCTTTTTCCAGCTCATAAACTGAAAAAGACCAAAGGAGCATTCTTTTTAGGCACTTTTTTCTCGCTATTTAAACTGAAAAAATCTCGAGCTATGTCTTTCGGCTCGTTAAAATCGATAAAGATGACCCGAGAATTCTTTTAGGTACTTTTTCTCACTCTTTAAACTGAAATATCCTGAGTTTTTGTTACCGGGCTCGTTAAAAATATACGGCTGCAGCAAGAGCACTTTCTTTTTTGGGACATTTTCTCGCTCTTAAATTGAAAAATCCCCAAGTTTTTCCCCTCCTTTGAGTTCATAAAACTATGAAGAAGGGATGAGTCGTTCTTTTCCCTCTTTTTCTCGCTCACTAAATTGAAAAATATACCCTAAGTTTTCTTCATCTAACTCATTAAAAATTTTGATGAAGGTATTGAGTTTGTCGTTGTGTGACTCATTAAAAATTCACGACGAAAAACGAGTTTAGTCTGTCGCCTCGTACTCATAACAAAATGAGGTCGACATCTATTGAAAGTAGGTTTCTCTTTATCTAGATTCAATAGATTAACCAATGGAAAAGTAACTAATCCGGGTATACTATTAACCTTTGTTCGCACCCGGTTAACAACTATGACAAAGGGACCACCATGGATTTGAACTTTACGATCTTTTCAGACTCTCTAAATATGAAAAGACCACTGACTTGTCTAGTATGGACTCTTTAAATTACACAGACAAGATATAGAGTCATTCTTTTTACAATACTTTTCAGCCTCTTAAAACATGAAAAAATTGACGAGTTTGCCTGTCTGGACTCATTAAACTAATCAGATAGGGCAAAGATTCATTCTTTTTGTGATCCTTTTCAAACTCTTTAAACATGAAAATATCGATGAGTTTACCCATCTAGACCCATTAAACTAATCAGACGGGGAATGTGGACAATACAACTGTATTCCGTATTAGAAAGTGTGGTTTGGCAGCAATCGTTCCCTTGAACATGGCACTCCATTAGATAAACCTTCATTTTGATGGCCTCTCAATATGAACCCTACAATCCTATGAGTTTTATCCTATATACCCTGATGTAATTGCATCTCCGTATCCTAACAGTCTGCAGTGTTCATGAGTCTAGTGTTGTCTGGTTAAAACCGTTGCCGTGCCTTCTATTGTTCAAGGGTTACCCATTTGTTTCCTCCGTCAACCAATCAGACATATCCTTTCATCATGCCCTCCATTGTTTAGAACCAAATTCTCAAAAGATTCCTCAAAAAACAAAATCATTCTTGTTTGGTTTCGTGTCGACTAATGTAGGACACGTCATTGCCTACTTTTAGACAGGTTTCTTCCTATCGACTTCATCACTCTATCTAGGAAGATAACCGAGAAACACATTCAGTGCCTTGGTACTTGCAGACATTAGTGGCAAGTTACCTTGTATTTGATCAGGGGTTTTCATTATTGGCTCCTGGTTAAGCGATTCTATGGGTGTTCGATGACAACGAAATATTTCACACTCGCTAGTTTTCACTGTGCATCTTGGATACCATCACCATTATCGGTGGCCTTCCTCGCATCTGTTAATGGTCTCCATTATTGACTGGTAGTCAGATGAATTTGTGCATGTTTGACGTCAACACATATTATCACATGTATTGATCTATGCTGTTCGGTGAAGCAGAAATCAAGACCTTGGGTAGAGGCTTGCATCATTCAGCCTTGTTTCCTCTCCCAAGCTGCGGATATTGTTTTTTGGAGACAGCTGTTTCAGGATGATTCTATTATGACACTGGGTCCACTTTTTGCTTATCAGCGGCCAACCTTGTTATATCTCTTTGGAGAAGATTACTCTGACATAGCTACTGAGCATGGGAATGCCCGACTCAGGACATGATTTTAGCAGTTTTATATATATGTGTTGTATCAGGTTTTCCTTGCCGCCTGAAGCTTCTCTCTCTCTACAAAATTTTGATATAAAATTATAGTTTTAGTAAAGTATTTCGGCCATCGTCTCTGCCTCTAATCTGACACTTTAGGGGGCATCTATTAGACAACAAAATGACCTCCTCAGCAACTCAGAGGTGAAAGATAGCATGACTGAAGCAAAGACCACAATTGCAGGCCTTGACTCCACACTAACGCTGTTTGCACACTGTAAACCTGCTTTATAAAGCTTGTTACCAAGCCTAAGGGTGCGTTAGTGACCCTGCTAACTCAAGTTGTTAGACCAGGGGCAGTGTTAGTGAAACTAAGGGATGTTCAGTGGGTCAAACCAATGAATCTGCTCACAAATATCTAGATATTTATCCCTAAATTTTCTCAAGAAAAGCAAGGAAATTCCCAAAAATCAAACTATTTGGGAAAATTCCAATCTAAAAAAGAAGGAAAATGGGGAAAAGCTTGAAAACAGGGCAGGTTCATTTCTTTTGCCCTAATGAACTCTATGAGGATCTTGGCAGCCCTAACTCGATTGCTACATAAGCAGTGAGAGGGCCATTGTGAAAGGGGTCAGAGCATTTGAAAGGATAACCTACTAAGCTATTGAGCATTAACTCAAATATGAAGAAATGAGCTAGAAGAGAGAGAGAGAAGAAGAAGGGGCAAGGGAAGATTGATACAATGGATGGTTGTAATCACTCTTTCGTTATTAATATAGAACTGCAGTTGTGTTCCCTACTCCATAGTGTCGGTAACATTTTTCATTGAGTTGTTCATTTCGATACTTGTTTAGATGAGTGGTTAAGCTATATACAAATATATGTTCATTGTGCATTCTTATATTAGTTTTCAAGATTGTATGTTGTGATTGTGTTTGCCTTTCCTTTGTGCAAGAATTGTCTTGGAGCCGGCTTTGAAGGAGTTCTTCTTGGCTGCATTGAGATCTCCAAACAAATCTAGAAGGAGACTTGAGGTAATACTCTTTCCATACTTTGTTAACTGATATTTGATAGATGAACATGTGTATAACTTGGTAGCTTGTACAGATAATCTTACAGTCTGTCAAAGGTCCTGGGAAGGCCTTTGAGGGTAGTTTTCATTCTCCATACACCATGCATTTTACCCCATAGCATCCATAAAAATGAAATGATAATCAAATCATGAGGGAAGATTTTTACCTCGTATCTTTGTGTAGTGTTGCTGGAGAACCCATTGTATCAAAGTAGAAGACCTCTCAGCTAGCTCCTAGGTGAATACCTGCACATAGAAAAGATGAGAAGTAATACTACAACATATAACCTTGATAATAAAAACAAGAATACATAAGAATATATAACTACACATATCTAAGATACTCATAATCAATAGTATTTCATAAACATGGAAATGAATCACAATATCAACAACCTAGAGTTGACAACACAATTGCAATTCTATATTAATAACAGGAAAGAGTGATTACAACCATCAGTTGCATCAAGTTTCCCTTACTCCTCCAACTCTCTCTCTCTCTCTCTCTCTCTCTCTCTCTCTTCTTAACCTCTTGGTAAACCAACGTCTCATGCAAAGCTTTGACAATAAATAGCAATCCTTTCAATTCTTTCGACCCCTTTCACAATGCCCCAAGCCTCAAATATATAGAATGAAAGGCCAAACCTTGCCAACTCTTTCATGAGTTCCCTTTGGAAAGAGATGGGATGTTTCCATGCTTTATTGCTCTTTCCATTTTCATTAGACTCTATTAAGAATAGAAATATCCTCAAACAGGTCGAACCTATATGTTTCTTGCTTTTCAGGCTGACATATGAGTAAATTGTAGGTTTTAACCTTGTACAAAAATTACCTGCATACGAATTCTAAAACACAAAAAATACACAATGCAAGAGAATAACACATAAAACACATATACACAGAGATTTTCCCCTGGATCCCAAAACCGGGACTACCATCTTGATTTTTCATTATTTTCCTTTCAATGTTATAATACATATTTATACATGCCGAAGCATCCAATAACATGGACCAAAAAACCATCGTGTCCAAAACCATGGACTGAAAACCATCGCGTCCAAAACCATGTGCGAAAATCATGCACAAAACCATAGGTAGGTTCGCCCAACCTAATATAGGGTCCAAAAACAAAATTTTCTAGGGCACTGGACCACATAGAGTGGGGTTACCTGCACCCCTCAAACCCCCTCTGACCTCCCACGCTACGCAATCGGTGCAATGAAGGGGGGGATCTGCCCCCCTTCTAACCCCCCCAATTAACTACATGGGCTAGTCGTGGAAAGAATATAACACAACCCAAGATTCTCCCACTTGTCATTTTCTTTCCACAGGGTGCCATAAGAGAGCTTAGTCATTTATCTAGACCTACAATGGCCATTGTTTCTCTACACAAGAGAACTTCTCAGAGCTCACAATTTTTTCAATGCATTTGCAGTATTCTTCAAAGTGTTGACCTTTACCAGCAACACCCTTTTGTCTTATATCATATCCCTCACAAAGTGATACTGAACATCAATGTGATTTGTCTTTGAATGATATGTAGGGTTCTTTTCCAAGAAAATTTCACTTTGGCTATCACAGTCTATTTTTATAGCTCCCTGTACTAACCCCATACTTGAACACAATCTCTGCAACCAAACTGCTTCCTTGCTTGCATGAGTGGATGCCATGTATTCTGCCTCTGCAGTTGATAGTGCCATTATAGATTGTTTCTTACTCATCCAACTGGACCTCCAAATAGGTTAAACACATACCCACTTGTAGATCTTCTTTGATCTAGATCTCCAGCCTAGTCTACATCAACAAAGCCACGAATATCCAACACTCTATCCAATCCTGGTCTTCCTTGGTAGCACAAACCATAATCACTAGCGCCATGCAAATACCTGAAAACCCACTTCACTGCTATCCAGTGCTCCTTCCCTGGTTTTGACATAAACCTACTCAATACTCCCACTGCATGTGCAATGTCTGGTATAGTACAGGGCATCACATACATCAGGCTACTGACTACACTTGCATATGGAACACGGGACATGTCCTCTTCCTCTTCTTGTGTCTTGGGACACTGCTCAACAGATAATTTTACACCTACAAGAATAGGAACCTTCACTAGTTTACTATCATGCATATTAAACCTCTGCAATATTGTCTCGACATAGTTCCTCTAGTTTAACTAGAGCTTCCTCTTTATCCAATCTCTTTTAATTTCCATGCCAAAAATATAGTCTGCAACACCAATATCTTTCATGTTGAATTTGGAGGACAACTGGGTCTTCAAATCGTGGATAATTTCTTTATCATTTTCAACCAGCAACATATCATCCACAATAAGACCAGATAAATAACACAGCAACCAATTAATTTAAAATACACACAGTGATCTACTTTGCTTCTGGTGAAGCCAAGTCCCCGTATAAATGTATCAAATTTCTGATGCCACGTTCTTGGTGATTGTTTTAACTCATACAGAGACTTCTTTAACTTGCATACCAGTTATCTATTTCCCTTCACCGCAAAACCTTCAGGTTGCTTCATGTAGATCTCCTCTGCCAGATCCCTATGAAGAAATGATGTCTTCACATCCGTCTGTTCTACCTCAAAATCAAAAGCAGCAGCAACAGATAAAAGTAATCTAATAGAAGTTACCTTGGCAACAGGAGAAAAAAATATCACCAAAATCAATTCCAGACACCTGGGAATAACCTTTTTCTACCAACCGAGCTTTGTATTTCTTCACCTTTCCTTCTGTATTTGTCTTCTTCTTGAACACCCATTTGCTTCCAATGGGTTTCCTTCTAGCCGACAACTCCACCAGATCCCAAGCCTCATTTTTGTGCAAAGATGCCATTTCATCAACCATGGCCTCTTTCCAGAGTTTGCCATCCTCTGAATCTACTACTTCCTTCACAGTTCTGGGATCATTGTTAGTAATAGATAAAGCAAAATTTGGATGGAAAGCAGATGGACTATACCTTTCTGGCTACCTTCTTTCTCGAATTGATATTCTCACACCCGAAGTTTGTGGCTCTTCATCTTCTGATTCCTCTTGTATTGTAGAGTCTAATTTTTCCTCCTTAAGCTCAAACTCTATCTTCTTAGGTTCCTTTGGTTGGACTTCATGTTTAATAACATATTTTACCTCTTTGACACCACATCTCAGCTATACACAACTTTCCTTGTTACTAGGTTCCAAAGCTTATAACCCTTTAAACCATCCTTATACCCAATAAAGATGCACTTTTCATATTTACTATCCAACTTGGTTCGTTTCTCCTTTGGAACATGTACATATGCATCACATCCAAATATCCTCAGATGTGAAAGAGAGGGTTTCTTACTAGTCCATGCCTCTTGTGGAGTCTTATACTCCAACACTGATGAAGGTGATCTGTTGACCAGGTGACATGTTGTCTCTACCACCTCTGCCTAGAATTCCTATCCTAACCCGACACCACTGAGCATGCTTCATTCCCTTTCCATCAACGTATTGTTCATTCTTTCTGCAACTCCATTTTGCTCAGGTGTGTACGGAGTAGTCTTCTACGATGATATACCACACTTCTTATAGAATTCTTCAAATTCCTTACTGCAAAACTCTCGACCGTTATTTGTCCTCAACACCTTTATCTTCTTCTCTGCCTGGTTTTCCACTAGAGAGTTAAATTCTTTAAACCTATTAAAGACTTCAGATTTATTCTTAAGGAAATATATTCATGTATCCCTTGAGAAGTCATCTATAAATGATACATAGTACATAGACTTACCCAGTGATGGAACCTTCATAGGTACAAACACAACACTGTGCACAAGTTCTAATATATGTTTTGCCCTCTTACCTCTAGAGGGGAATCTCACCTGATTCTACTTCCCATATACACAATTTTCACAGAAATCAAAATCCAGAGAGCTATTACTCATACCTTCTACCATACCATTACCATGAAGTATTCTAAGGCCCTTCTCTCCAATATGTCCAAGCCTTTGATGCCACAACATGGTCTTCTCTCTAGAGACCACTAGATTTTTTTCTCCACTTTCAGGAACCATAGAGCTGTTGCACCCATCAACAACAGTTCTACCTTGCAACTTGTACAGAGTTCCAATCCGAACTCCCTGCATCAATACCAGTGATCCCCAAACCATCTTCAAGGTATCCTTCTCGAACACTGTTTTTACACCTGCATCATTTGTTATGTACCTAGGGGGGGTAATATGGGGTACCAAGGGAGGTGCCCAAGGTAATAATGTAATAATGGGATGGGCCATAGTAATAAATAAGGTGGTTAACCCATGTCATGTAAGGGACCACAAGTAGTTAATAATAATGTAATGGGCCCATGGTATTAGTTGATGGTATGAGGGAACCATGGTAATGACCCATGGTATTGTATGTATGAGGCCTATATAGAGGCTAGAGACTCCACATGGAGAGATATGAAGAGAAGTATTCTTGTATGAACAGGCATATGACTTGTGAAGTGTTCTCCTTCCTTAAGGAGTGAATGTATGGTGTTGCCCTACCTTAAGGGTTTTGATAATAAAGAGAATCATTTCTATCTATATTCAGATCCTGTTATTTCTGGGTTTATTTGCATTGTTATGTATTTTCATATCAGATCTATAATATTTCTGGGTTAGATCTACAACAATTGGTATCAGAACACTTTCTTGGGCACCAAAGTGGAGATTTTTTTTTTATTTTTTGCAGGGATTTTTCGGCGGCGAATTTGCAGATCAGATATGTACGTTTTGGTGCTATATCTGTATAATATAATTGCATATCTGTATTCCTTGTGAAAAAATACCCAAATTCAAAAAAAAAATCAGTTGAATTGGAGTCCAGATGAAGGAGATATCGCTGATTTAAAAATCAGTGGGGTTGCAGACAATTTTCAGGACAGCGAGTTTGCGGCGCAGATCTAGAAGTCCTGGTGCCAGATATGCAATATCTAATGGTAGATCTGGAATCTTTGTGAAAAAACACATGATTTCAAAAAAACAATCAGTCGAATCGGAGTCCGGATGAGGGAGATATCGCTGATCTAAAATCAGCTCTTTTTGCAGAAATTTTGGGTGACGGCGGGAGAGTAGCAGCGCAGATCTAAAATTCTAGTGCCTGGATGGCGGCCCTAGGTCAGAATTTTCAGGAATTGTATAAATTTGATGGCTCTCATCCAGCCAAATGGCTAGCACAAATGGAGAAATATTTTAGATTGAATTACATCATGGATGATGAGACTCAGTTGAGTGTGGGAATACTATACTTGGACAATGAAAGATAGCAATGGTGGCAATGACATCGACGTTGCTATCGAAGGCCCTTGACTTGGGACACATTCAAAAAAGATCTTATGGACCACTTTGACCGTAAAACTAATCTTGTGGATAAGCTCACACAGACAGACACACAACCTAGCAAAGATTTTATTTTTACAGAAAAGAAGGAGACACATAAGGGGTTAATTCCTACTGGTATATCCTTATTGTAGATTCATGGATTGATTCAGAAAGAGAAGATCATTGTGTCTATCAATCCTAGTTGTAAACATAATTTTATCAGTGTTAATTTGGCAAAAAAATTGCAAGTCCCAGCCAAACAAATTGAACATACACAGGTTGATCATGAGGATGTTCAAGTGTACAAGGATTTGAAGATTTCTATGGATAAATATGTGTTACATGGTGATTTTTATGGTTCAGAGATGAATAATATGGAGGTTGTTTTGGGATATCCTTGGATGGAATCCGTGGGTACTCTCAATATTAATGTGCAGAAGAAATTCCTGAAGCTTTGGTATAAAAAGAAGAAAATTACATTACAGGATATTTCCATCCATAAACAGGTAGAGCACACGGAGGCTGAAGCAGAAGATGTTCAAGGGACTGACATATCAGATGATGAGCCCCTGATGATCAACAATCAAACACAAACAGAGGCTGCAGAAGAAACGGTTACAGGTGATGATACATCAGAGGAGGGTTCAGTGGTTGAAGTCATATTGAAAAAGAAGACACCACAACAGGCACCACAGCCGAGTGAAGTCAAGAAAAAACCATCGTGGGTTAAAACTTCAACATATCATCACCCACATCACCCAGCGAGACAACCATCAAGATGGAAACCAAGTTGTCACATGACGAATTGCGAGGAGAGAAGATCCACCCACTGCACATCAACACAGAAGAGTTGCCACGATCAACTTCCATCTCAAGCGAGCGAGGCACCAGCGAGATCGAGGGTTCACCTTTCTCTTGGATGGCTAGATGCGCGTGCATGGTATCAGTGGACTACTCTTTTGAGTAGATCTTATTATTTGTGTTCTTCCCATGTTTCGGGGACGAAACATGCTTAGGGGGGTGGAATGTTATGTACCTAGGGGGGGTAATATGGGGTACCAAGGGAGGTGCCCAAGGTAATAATGTAATAATGGGATGGGCCATAGTAATAAATAAGGTGGTTAACCCATGTCATGTAAGGGACCACAAGTAGTTAATAATAATGTAATGGGCCCATGGTATTAGTTGATGTTATGAGGGAACCATGGTAATGACCCATGGTATTGTATGTATGAGGCCTATATAGAGGCTAGAGACTCCACATGGAGAGATATGAAGAGAAGTATTCTTGTATGAACATGCATATGGCTTGTGGAGTGTTCTCCTTCCTTAAGGAGTGAATGTATGGTGTTTCCCTACCTTAAGGGTTTTGATAATAAAGAGAATCATTTCTATCTATATTCAGATCCCGTTATTTCTGGGTTTATTTGCATTGTTATGTATTTTCATATCAGATCTATAATATTTTTGGGTTAGATCTACAACAATCCAAGCCTTTGATACCACAGCATGGTCTTCTCTCCAGAGACCACTAGATTTTTTTCTCCACTTTCAGGAACCATAGAGCTGTTGCACCCATCAACAACAGTTTTACCTTGCAACTTGTACAGAGTTCCAATCCGAACTCCCTGCATCAATACCAGTGATCCCCAAACCATCTTCAAGGTATCCTTCTCGAACACTGTTTTTACACCTGCATCATCCAACTTGCTGACAGAAATTAGATTTCTGGCCAATGCAGGAACATACAGAACACCCGGAAGTGTTCTAACACTTCCACCTTGCAACTTAAACTTTATTTTTCCATGACCAATGATTCTAGCCTTCCTATCATCCCCTAAGAAGACATCACCACCATCATATTTCTCATACTCGCAGAACCACTCTATATTGGGAGTGAAGTGAAAATATGCACCTGAGTCAATCAACCATGCCTCATGATCTACATGTGTACTTGAAGAAGCCAAGTACACATCCCCACCTTCATCTGAGGTGGTTTTCACCTCTGCAGAAGGAGCATCATCAGATCCCTTTCCTTTATTAGGAGCTTTAGACTTATATACCCTTTTGTAGTGCCCTTCACAATCTGGCCACTAATCCATTCAAAGAAGATCATTAGGCAAGTTGAAGTAAGCAAGGTGTGTCTGACGAAGTGAGAAGATCTGGTATTGTTGTTTATCTGTTTGGGACGCTTGGCAAGGGTCGGATCTGACAGCGAAGGCATAAGTAATTATTTCTAGATCTGCACGCGGGTTGCCTTTGGAGAAAGCGCGTATACACGCGGTTTTGGTACAGTGAAGTAGCGTATGCATAATAAGATTTGATATTTCAGGTTGTTGTTGATTTTGGTGGTTGTTGCAGAGTTCTGGGCTCTGGTTTGGGTTCTGTGTTCTTGATGACAGGGTTTCAGTGATTCAGTATTGGGTTGTTTAATGAATTATGATGCAAGTATAAGTTGATGATTGTATTGCTGTAATGTTTGTTTTGTACTCTTGGATCCAGTATGAAAATGTATGAAACGTGGTCCCGGGTAGATCGTAGGCCGGCACCTACGTACTGGTAAACATATCAGCCAGTACAAGAGCAAGGGGAGTAAAGGTTGGAGCATTCTGTAGGTAGGCACCTACGTACTAGTAAATGGATCGGCTAGTACAAGAGCTAAGAGGATTGTAGCCCTCTGCAGGTTGTAGCCTGCGTACTGGTAAAGGACTGCACCAGTACATTGTAAAAGAAGTTTCTTATTAAAGAAGAAAGAGACGAATTTCAGCAGGTGGTTTTCACCCACATTGGGTTTCCACCTTATATCATGGTGTTCATGTGTGTGACTCTTGTGTGATGTTCTATTCTGTTTACTGTTAATATGCTTAATAATGTTCTGATGCATTTACTGAAGATTAAGCTAACTGAATTATAAGATCTCTAGATATACGCTGGTTGCATTAGACACAGTAGCGTGTACATGCGGGTTCACTTAATTGAAGTAGCGTATATGTTTCTGAGTATGAAATTGGAAAGGTTTTACTGATCTGATAATACTGATTCACCCCCCCCCCCCCCCCCTCTCAGTATTATTTCCAACAGGAGTTTTACTCTTAGAATTGTCTGTTAATTTGGATTTACTTGCCATTCACAGTTCATGCCCTCCTAGCGCCAAAATGTTGAAGCCTCAAAAATCGTTGCCTCAACATGGGGGAAACCACTCGGTCCGGACCTTGGTTGGCAGCTCCTTTTCCGTTTGGAGTAGTGGCTCTGACTGGGGATAATGGGACCAATTTTCCAATCTGTTTAATTCTTGTGCTAAATGGGGTGATGTGTGATGTTTTAGAGTAAAGTTTAAGCTAACGGTAATCTAGTCTAAACTAATCAATTACAAATGCATCTAACTTCTAATTTTTAAAAAAACTATTTAATCATAATATACCTGGGCTAAACTTGATATATGCGATCTACAATAATTTCTAAAAGAAATTAGTAATAAAGATCATTCAATTGTGGTTAGAAGTGAATCTGCTTTAACAATAATTGTTTCGTATAAGAAGTTAGCTGAAACGATTGTGATAAATATATCGCATAAAGAGTTATTCATATATTCAGCATAAAATAAATATCATCATCATACAGAAGTGCAATAACGAAAATCAAAATTCAGACTTTCATACATAAATAATTAAAAAAATAAATGATTGCTTAATACATAAGTAAAACGGATTACAAGATAAAAGTACCATTTATAAAATTTCCTACTCATGTGTTTTAGAAATATTGATCTATCTTCAATCCATTCAACATCATCTAAGAGTACAAAAGTGAAATTTCAGTAGAAGATGCTAAATCAGATAAAAATAAAGCATGTTCCATATATTTCACCAGAACTTCCTCAAAGTGACAGAAGTGCATGTTTTGAAGAGAGTTTCTGATAAAATTCAGGACCCCTCTCTAAATGCATAAGAGGGGTTTAAATACTAAACTATAAAACTAAAAATAGATTATTACAAAAATAGTTGAGGAGGTTTAAACGACCTACCTCAATTTATGTAAAAACAAAATCAAAATTAAAGTAAACAAGGTGACTAACTATGTTGCATTCGATCCTTCAGATCGCAAATATCCACCATAGGCTTCAGCTGTGTAGGTTGACCGACTTCAGCTTTCAACTTTCCATCGAATACGGCATCGGTGAGTGCAGGTGCCATTTTCTCGGCAAAAGTGGTAAGGCATCACAGGGTCATCCATTCAATGTGAGGCTTGACCAAAAGTTACCAATATGCCTCCCAGTCTAGCCTGGTCATTTGCCTTATCACTTCCACTTTTTCTTCCGCTGCCTGTTTCCATTGTTGTTCAAGTTGTTTCGCATCTAGAAGGAACCCTGGAATGGACTTTGCCACTAAATTGGCACCATGCAAATTCTCATTGATATTTTCTATGATGATGTTTGTTATTGTCGTTACACCTGTTGTTGCCTTTTCTGCTTCTTTAAGCTGAGAATCCCATCTTGCGAACATAATTTCCTTATGTGATTCCTCTAGCTTGGGCAGGTCAGCTTTTCTCCACTCCTTTGTATTTTCTAGGCGATGAAATCGGAGACCTTTTTAAAGATCTCATCGTATTCAAGTTGCATTTCTATGACTTGATTTGTCAGTTTATCACTTGTTTCACAATAATATTTCCAGTGTGAAATCTTCTAGAACAGTAATTATTTCTGATGTGTCAACTAGGAATTAAGTTTGAGTGCTTCAGTAAGAAAATGATCAATTTTTTTATCGTCTTTATGTAGATTGGTTATTTCCTACACCTGTGTTTCCTTCTCGTCTATGTTGACTTGATGTTATATTTGCATCTGTTCAAATTCCTGTTGAAGCTTTGCCAACTATATCTCTACCTGTTTGTCGGTTTTGACTTGTTGTAATTGTTGTTCAAGCGATGTTATTTTATTTTCCTTTTCTCTAAGAAACTTTTGGACTTATTTTGCTTTGTCTATGGTCATTGTAGCATAAGAACCTGCAAAGTGCGAGAGTCTATTTAGGTTGGCGGATGTATCAATAGGAGAGTCCTTCCATAGAACATCCATTAGTTCATTTTCGGGGGTAGTAACATCTATAGAGTCCAATTTTCTTTTCTTTATTTGCCTTTTCACCACGGCCTTATGCTGTGGGCTATAGAATACATCCAGAGGGGGTATTTCTTTAATTCTCAGAATTATTTTGAAGGTGGCGGTAACAGGGATATGCTCTACTTCTAGTTCATTTGCAGTTTCTTCCATTGTAATTTCCAAAGTTGTTTTCTGTTGTGGAGTTTGAAACGCTGGCACCTGTTCCTCTACATTGAGACTATTATTAAAATTATCCCACTCTTCCTCTAAGTCAATTACCGTGGGTTTTATTGGTTGTGCAGAGGTAGTAGGGATTTCAACCTGGTTGCTAGATGGAGCTTCTTTAGCTATCTTTTGTGTAGATTGGGCCGTATCCTCAATGATTTTGCTTTTTCCATTTTGTGATGACTGTCGCAATTCCCTGATAGATTTTTCTTGAGACTCTACCCCAGAATCAGATTTGGAATTTTCTTTGGACTCACCTTCTATAGTCACACTGGGAGTAGGCTCCCTTAGTGGTTCAATTAATAATTGGTCCAATGGGACCATTGCCAGCCTTCTTTCTCTGTAACTTTATAACTTTTCTAGATCTTCATGGTCAAAAAGTAGTTGGGCCATATGCTTCACCTATGAAAAGGTGTTTTTCTACAAAAATATATCATCAAAAACATCCTCCTCATTAGTGAATACTTTCATTTTCACCAAAGTGGTGAAATTCTTGACAGTGCCAAACGGTTCATACTGTCGTCCAGGGAATTTCGGTAATTGCAGAGATAGGATGTTTTCTACTTCTTTGAACGCGTGTCCCAGGTCATGTAGCGCAAATGCTCCGCACTGTACAGGGAATGCAGGCCAAATGGCCTTCTTTGACTCTTTCAGTGTATGGCTCATTCCTCCCTCACTAGCTGTCTGATAGGCTATCTCCGTAGCCATCAATTTATGTGTAACATAGTATGGGAGGATGTGGGAGGAGGTGATGTTGCCAAAAACTCTAATATATGTAAATGTTTCCTCCCCGATGTTGTGCGTGGAGCCTGATTATCTTCTGTATTCAAAGGTTTCAGTCGGAAGCTAAAAATAGATGTAAAATTTCCTTGTAAAAGTATAGTAATTTCTAGTCAATCTGGGTCGTTCATTAGGCGAATGATCTGACGGTAGAAGTTATGTTTAATTTAGGGTTTTTTTCCCTAGAAGACAACCCCTCACTATATATGAGGGAATTGTATTACGTCTATGTAGATCTGTATTCTGAGTGAGGAAGAGAGAGGAGATTGAGAGAAAAGAGGGAGTTACAGCGAATCTGTTGTAGGTTGTATCTCTTCAGTTTGCTAGATAATATAAAAAGAAGGACTGGTTGTTTCTCTGTGGACGTAGCCCAAACTAGGTGAACCACGTATATATGTGTCTCTCTTGTTTTATGCATTTTCTGTGTTTATATTTCTGCAATATTTTATGTGTTCCATTGCTTTGTAATATATAATTTTCTAATACTTGAACCATCTGACCACTGGGAGGATGTCAACTTTAGCTTCTTTAGAAAACCTAGGGGTATTACGATTATAAAGCCACTTGTGAATAGGGAGC
The DNA here is from genome assembly GCA_031772625.1 of Pinus tabuliformis. Lineage (NCBI taxonomy): Eukaryota > Viridiplantae > Streptophyta > Pinopsida > Pinales > Pinaceae > Pinus > Pinus tabuliformis. Next base: position 32,954,285 of record CM062816.1, read on the forward strand.
ATAACTCCATGGCAAATCTTGAAAAAATGTGGTTGAAAATTGGATTCCCACATGACCTCGTGGTACATGTGAATGGGAAGTGGATTTCGAACAGTCCATTTCCATCCTATAATGGGGAACTTTGAACTAAAACAAATAGCATCCATAACATAGGTGCTCATAAAAAAATGGAGGTTAAACCCTCGAAGCACTACTTCTTCTCCTTCTATACTCGATAATTATTTTTGCTAAATTGTCTGACGAGATTTGGGCCCAATTCATTATATTTGTGTTAAGACTGCGTCTATTAATGGAAACCACTCTGGGGAGAACTTAGTACTATCTAGTCTGTCAAACAGTCTACATAACATAGCCACAGCAAAACTATAAGGGGGACAAGTATACGCAGTATTGTACATACCATTTTTGTCTTTCTTAATTTTCTCTTCATTATTCAACCAGGTGCGGGTGCAATCTGCTGGGTCGTTGTTCTCTTTAGCAAACTTCTCTATGAATTGCCTATTGTAGATGACTTGTGGCTCTAGTAGGTGGTACATAAGCCGTATGTTGTCTGGGGTAAACGATCTGATGACCCCTTGGCTTCTCGTCTTGAATTCTTTGTTTGAGATGTCGGCTTCATCGATAACCCATTTTACCATGTCAATATAAGGGATTATCTTTGGTCGAGCGGCTATGCGGTGCAAAAACGAGCAAGTCGTCTCTAGCATGGAAGCGTCTGAGGAATATCGCCCGTAAACTGTAACATTTGTTTCCATAATCCTCAGTTGTTCCTCCTCCAGTATGTTGTACATAGCCTCCCATGTAGAGGTTCCTCCCTCTCTGCTACATGTGGTATCTATGAACAGGGGAGTCATCTCTGTCTTCTCAAAGGCTATAGCCTTGCCTTTATTCCCCATTGTTCTCAATGCTCTGCTCTGCAGGTTTTTCCTTAAATGAAGAACAACAGCTATCAGACACTCAAAGATGAACGTAAAAATGAAATAATGCATATAGCTTGTAAAGGTGTTAAAAGAAACATTATTTGAAAGCGCGTAACAAGATATTGTATCAAGCTAAATGGCTTTTCACACATAAATGCAGTTATTTCCCACTAATGATTCGTTATCCCTTAGCTTTATTGCTCATAAATGTTTGCATCGTAAAACAGGATGAAAGCTTCTAGGGTGGCAAGCAATTGTACTGCGACGATAGCAATTGTGTGATTTTCGAAGCAATATTGTAGATCACAATATCGCAAGATGTTCCTTTTAGCATTCTTACCTCCTGCTATGTGTTTTCAAGATGCGAGATGCGAGCCATTCATTAGTTGTTTCACGTATAGTTAATCTCTAAGTTTATCCTATGTAAATAGACTTGAGGGACTCGAAATATTTACTTTTAATATTCTAAGGTGTGGGTCCGGGTGCGAATGGCATTTCGCAATATCGAATAATGGTAAGTGCAAAACGTTTGCTTAAATGATCGAAATGTGATGCGATAAAAGTCAAAGCACCATTGCAGTTTCACGACTCGCAAATCTTGCTATATCATTTTTAAGAGAGAGTTCTTTATAACTCATGATATTCGATGCGAGACTTAAGCCTAAAAAGCTTAAGGACTTCCATTTTCATCAGATTTTATGATAATTTAGACCATGGAGCCCTTATTTAATCACTTTGCTTGATTTTGGAGGTTTTTAGAAAGGTCCTTTGGTGGGTTTTAGACATGCTATATATGAAAAGGTAAGTCTTTAGTAGTTCCCAAAAAGGTTTTGATTGTTATCTTTGCTTTATTCAAAAAATAAAAGAAATGACTAAATGCTAAGTTTTGTTTTTTGGATGAAAATGTTTTAAAGGGTCCCCATTTAGTTAATGCAAATTTAACTACTATCATTAACAAATGGGGGGTTGTTGAATACCACACCATGGTGGTATTGACCCTTGGGATTCCATGCTTGCAATTTTTGACATGGAAAAATGTAAACCTCCCATTTCACACCAGCTTGCATTTTAGGTGCAATTTTTTTCGAAAGGAAAAGGAATACATAGAACTGTCATTGACGAAGGTGTTTCAACCTGCATAATTTCAGCTTCTTTTTGGCTCGCTTTGGGTTCTCCAACACAATCCCCACCATCAAATTCCCTTAAAACTTTAGACGGCCACACTTTCATCCCAAAAGGTTATCTAGATGGCTACCCCATCACTTTGTATGGGAAAACGGTAACGGTGGACATCGAAGTCGTAGATAGAAAGCTCAACTATAATCTATTGTTGGGTCACAGTTGGACTTACGCCATGACTACAATTGTGTCTACTGTCTTTCTCATCATCCTATTTCCATTAGATGGAAAGATAGTCATAGTGGACCAGTTGTCCTTTTGCACCCCTGATTATTCCTCGTTACCCAGCAGCTCTGTACCCTTAGTGGGTGGTGTACCTGACTCTTACGTCAATATCGGTATCGGTCTACTGAATGGCTCTTCCCTAATGGGTTGCTTCCCTCTTCCACCCCCAGCAGTTCCACAGACGGTCAATATGGTTTCATCCATTCGTCATGAACCGACCGATCCTTGGATCCTACCGGCCCCTTCAGACATTAACACTTATGGAGGACAAATGCCGTTGTCACCAAGTGAATTGACTTACTAGGCCATTCAATCTACATCTGAGTCTCCAGTCACTTTGGTCACGACCAACAATACCACTACCCCTCCCATAACTGCTCCTTCTTTTGATCCCCTCAATCTAGTCCTACCTACGGACGAAGCTATTATAGAGATCATGAGTTTAGAAGAGCGACCTTTGGAGGACTCGCACCATCGTGTTTTGATATTTGATTTGGACATGATGCCTCCTCAAATTCTATCATCTGATGCACCTGAAATCGTTTCCTCAACATATACCACTATCCAAACTTTGGACTCGGAAGGAAACATGGGAAATATTTCAAAGACATTTCTCATCGATATTTCTGTCATGACAGGCATCTTAGAAAACATCCAGGTTGGAGCAGATTGGAATCTTGAGGAAATTGCAAGCTTCACCTGAATTTTTAAGGAATTCCGCGATGTATTTGCTTGGTCATACGAGGAAATGCCCAGCATAGATCCTTCTATTATCAACCATGAGATTAAGATATATGACAATGCTAAACCTGTCCGCCAAAGGCTTCGACCATTCCACCCCCGCAAAACGATAGCCATCAAGACTGACGTGGAAAATTTGTTACGTGTTGGTTTCTTCTACCCCGTTCCCTTAACAGAATGGGTTTCCAATCTGGTTCATGTCGATAAGAAACAAGGAACCATCCATGTATGTGTCGACTATCGAGAGTTGAACGTCGTGTGTCTAAAGGATAATTATCTGACACCGTTCATAGACCAAATCATCGACGACTTTGTCGGTTGTGAATCATTCTCATTCATGGATGGTTTCTCAGGTTATGACTAGATTTCTATAAAACCCAAAGACCAGCACAAAACTGCCTTCGTTTTCCCATGGGGAATCTTTGCCTATCGAAAACTAACATTCGGTTTAAAGAATGTTGGAGCAAAATTTCAAATGGCCATGGGCTACACATTTCACGATATCATACATATCGTTCAATCTTACTTGGATGACCTTCCAGCTCATTCCAAGAAGCGAGCGCACCCCTAGATCATTTAAGAGTTATCTTTCTTAGGTGTCAGTTTTATAACATATGTCTGAATCTTCATAAATGTGTTTTATTTGTCGATTTTGAACACTTACTTGGATTCATTGTCTCCAAGTACGGGATTAGGGTTGATCCTAATAAGGTAAAGGTAAATATTCAATTTCCCGAACCACAATCCATTCTGCAGCTCCAATGTTTTCAAGGGAAAGAAAACTTTTTACGATAGTTCATCGTAAACTATGTTGAGTTGGCGAAAGGATTTATGCACCTACTTAAGAAATGAGTGCCGTATCTATGGGATGATCAAGCTCAACGATCATTTGATGTCTTGAAAAAGGCGCTTATATTAGCCCCACTCCTTAGTGCTCCCAACTATGGGCGCGACTTTCTTCTATACCTGGCAGCCTCGCTATTCTCTCTAGGAATGGTCTTGGTTCAAACTCATGATGATCGGAGTGAAAATGTGATATATTATCTATCGAAAGGCCTCGCTGGGCCCGAAATCAGATATTCACATGTGGAAAATTTGTCCTTGGCAGTTGTCTTTGTTGTCAACCGCTTCCGACATTACATACTGTTGAAACAGACAACTATCATCGCCTTGGAAAATCCCATGAGACACATTTTGTCTCATCAAGTAATTGGAGGGAAATATTCAAAATGGATCATGATCCTCCAACAATTTGATTTGGTTTTGGCTGTTGCCAAAGCGAAAAATTCCTTAGCCTTCACTGAACTTTTGTCAGATCTTCCCATTGTCGATCCTAACGAGATAGCCCACAATCCTCTTCTGGATGAAGCTGTCTATCTTATCGACACTACTGACCCTTGGTATGGTGACACTCTTTTCTACCTCCAAGCGCAACGTTCCCGCCCTGACCTATCTTCAGGTGATCATCGTCACATTCGCCACCAAGCGCGGCACTATTTAGTGCTTAATGATACATTATATCGCCATGGTGCAGATACAGTTCTTTGACATTGCCTCACTCATGAAGAGGCGGAACGTGTTTTAAATGACTGCCATGTTGAGGCATGTGGCGGTCATCTTTCTGGCATATCTACTGCTCAGAAAATTTTGCGCACAGGCTACTACTGGCCGACCTTGTTCAAATATTGTATCAAGGCTATTCGGAAATGCCATCCTTGTCAAGTATTTACAAAGAAAATGTGTGCTCCTCGGACCCTACTGCACTCGGTTCTCTCTGTCGGGCCCTTTTCCAAATGGGGGATAGACTTCATAACTTGCAACCATGTTTCCTCTGCTGGAAAAGACTATATTATTGTAGTTGTGGACTATTTCACGAAATGGGCTGAAGCCCTTCCCACCTTCCGGGCCAATGGAGAAACCACAGCATTATTCCTATTTAATCATGTCATCTGTCGCTTCAATGTGCACTACATGATCGTTACAGACCATGAGTTTCATTTTCAGAATCACATGATGTCTTACTTAAGATCGCTGCTAGGTTTTCGCGAGGATCAATCATCCTCCTACTACCCCAAGCTAATGTTCAAGTAGAGGCCGTCAATGGCATCTTAAAAACCATGATATGTAGGTTAGTAGGGAATGATAAAACCCACTGGCATTGAATGTTATATCCTGCACTATGGGGATACCGAACTTTAGTTAAGACTACTGCAGGCTTCACACCTTTTCAACTGGCTTATGGCTTGGAAGTAGTTTTACCAATCGAGTGTCAAATTCCTTCCTTAAAAATCGTCGTTGAACTCTTTCCCGACACTACTGCCAAAGAAGAGTGCCTGCTATACCTAAATCAACTAGACGAAACCCGTCGAGATACTGAATTAGCACTCGAAGCCCACAAGTGTCGGGTCCAAGCCCAGTACGACAAAAAGGTCAAGTGTCTTTCTTACCAAGAGGGAGATCTTGTTTTACTCTATGATCAAAAACATGACCCCTTGGGGGTAGGAACACTTCAACCCTTATGGCTCAGTCCATATATCGTTAAGAAAGCCCTCTAAAAAGGGGCATATGAACTTCAGGACTGGGAAGGAGTCCTGCTCGCTGAGCCCCGAAATGGACTCTATCTGAAAAAGTATTATGCCTGGTACTGCACTAGGCATGTGCTTTGTAATTTTATGTATTTATAAGTTTTTCTTATCTTTTGATGTGACTGGATTTTTTGGTATTTATTGAAGTATTTGTCTCATACATATTTCTCGTAATGCAGATGCCTTCATTACCCTTAGCATACGTAGGATACGCAGATGGTGCCAGTCGTCACACACGGCACATTGCATCAGCTGCTTGGGTCATTTACACACCTAAGTTGGAAACCGTCTTGTTCCGAGGGAGTCTTTCTTGGTACTGCCACCAAAAATATTGTTGAGTACATGTTCGTAATTTCACTTCTCACTGAAGCGTCATCAAGGAACATCTCCAATCTGGTGGTCAGATTAGACTCTCAATTTGTTGTTATGCAATTGACAAATCATTATCACATTCCTAATCCAATCTTGTTACGTCATTATTTAAGGGTACGACTCTTGGAACATCAATTTGAAGTTATAACATATGAACACATTCCTAGAGAATTTAATACAATTTCTGATTCATTGCCAAACTATGTGTTAGATTGGCTCTATCTCATTCACTATAAATACATGTATGAAAGTAAATATTTACACAATTAAAAATTTACAAAAACACTTAAAAAACATTTACATCATAAAATACCAAAATATATGTATATATATATATATATATAGAATCCAGTGTTTTACATCAAAATATTCCAAAACTTGGGTGTTTTAAGTACAAAATGGCTGCTAAGCCTAGCTATAAACACCCTTTGGTTATACCAAAGCGCCTACTAATAGAGCCTAATGCTCATGAAATGATAACATTGCTCTAGCTATCCTCCGAAGAGCAACCACAAACCGCTCAGGCACATCGATTGTGTGTCGTTGCATATGAGCGGGGATCACCCTCATGGAAGGGGGGTCACACCCATGCTCAAGCCCTCCAGATTCCTTAAAACCTCGCGAAGACTGTTAGCATCAGCCCCCCCCCCATCAGGTAGTTGGCCTCCCTACCTCACTTGGCGAGGTTCGCCTACAGGTCGTACCGATGCCACATCTGTGTCAAGCAAAAAGCTTCATGTCAGTACTTGTTCACCCATAAAATCAACAAAAACATAACATAAATATTCAAAAGCTTAAAAATACTTTAAGTACTCTCAAAATAATTCTTATCTTGAGGCCCCCAGTTGGTCCCAAGAGGCAAAATCACGTCAGGGTCGTCGGTGAATTCCATGCCCTCATAGGCATAGTTGTCAATCATCACAATCTGGCCACTAATCCATTCAAAGAAATCTTCTTCGAAAATGTGTCGGATAGGTCCTCCTCCTGTGCGAGGATCAAGTGATGCCCATCGCCCCTGTGTTGGCTCCCTCGGATCAAGGGGTCCTAATCTCATCCGCAGGCGCATAACAGGTACCCTCTCAAGTATGAATGAGACAATGAGAGTGCCATACCCAAAACTATGTTGGGTTTGAGTCTTGCATGCGGTCAATTCTGCCTTCAACTGGCGAAGCACTACTTCACACCAGTTGAACATTTGAGGCTGGACACAGTCAGCTGCAAGCAACAGTTGGGCCTTTCTTGCAACGTGGGGACTCTTTGACCCCGCCAAACACATAATCAACCATAAAATGGCCCTCATAGATCTAGACCTAATCCTCTCTATAGGGACTCTATTGTTGACGAGTCCACTCTCAGAGATACAGTAAGATTGAATCAGCTCTAGGATGGATCGAGGATCAGGCCTACACCCGGTCAGGTTTTCTCGTGCTCTCTGCAATACAAACCGGTCAAAAAGAATATATCATCTTGGTCAATGGCCAACTCATGATCTCCAATCTTGAACACCTGCTCGTGTTCATCCCAGCGCTAAATAATCCAACTCAAAAGGTCCTCCTGACCTTTCATCAAGTCCAACTTATCATACTTCATCAACCCACAACGGCGCAATGCAAGTATGCAAGCAGGATCATTTCGCATCAGCAATTCTTGTCGGTCATGGGCCTATTCTCTCCATAGACTAGTCATAATGGCTCAAAACCTACACAAATCAACCCAAAAATTAGTGCAAACGGGGAAAAATTTCTTATAAAATCATTTCCTGGGGTTTTGGGGTGCACCCTCATGCACTAACACCCCCCTAGTGACATACAGGGAGGATTAATGCCCTCCAGCAGGTCGTAAAGGGCGTTTAACGCTCCCTACAGGCCTGCTAGGGGGCGTTAGGCGCAGTTAAAGAACTAGGGCTCCCCAGTTCTCCAAAAACTCACCCCAAAAGATGATTAAAAAAGGTTGAATAATGCAAGATCAAGGTTTTGGCACCTACCTAGGACTGACGGCACGTCGAATGGTCGCCCGGATCTCCTGCAATCGTCCGTGGAAAAGTTGCTCCTCTTTAGCTCCAAAACACTCTCACAACTCTCAAATGATGCAAATGATGAAAGTGGAGGATCAAGAACTCCCCTATAGTCACTTTGGAGACATTACTTATCTTAATTGAAGTCATTAAAGTAGAAGTAGTCAATTTCCAATGATAATTATCATACGCCATGGCCCCATATCGGCAAAAATTGCTCATGTTTTGATGAAAGAACTTTCAGGATTGAACAACAGAAACGACCATGTGAAATTCTCTATGAGCGCTTTCTTTTATGGGATGTTTTCTCTCTCTAAAACCAAAAAATCCCTGAGTTTTTCATCATTGGGCTTGTTAAATACTTACGACTATGGTTCGAGAAACTCTTTTTCCCTCTTTTTCTAGCTCATTAAACTAAAAAAGATCAATTGAGCATTCTTTTTTGGGACTTTTTTCTCGCTCATAAAACTGCAAAAACCCCAAGTTCCTTCTTTAGACTCGTTAAAAACTTATGAATAAGCTCTGAGAATTCTTTTTAAGAACTTTTCTCGCTCGTTAAATCGAAAAAACCTCGGTTTTCATCATTGGACTCATTAAACACTTACAAAAATGATATGAGCGCTTTCTTTTTGGGGACTATTTCTTGCTCTTAAATCGAAAAATCCCCGAGTTTTTCCCTTCTTTGGACTCGTTAAATCTACGAAGAAGGAATGAGCAATTATTTTACCTCTTTTTCCCTCTCTCACTAAACTAAAAAAGATACCCTGAGTTTTCTTCATTTGACTTGTTAAAATTCGATGAAGGTATTGAGTTTGTCATCGCGTGACTCATTAAAATTTCACGACGAATATCGAGTTTACTCCATATCCTCATACTCATAACAAAATGAAGCAAACATCTATTGAGCATAGGTTTCTCTTTATCCGAACTCAGTAGATTAACTCACGGAAAAGGAACCATTCCGGATATACTATTAAACTTTTGTCACACCCAGTTAAAAACTATGACAAAGGGACCACCTTGGAGTCGTTCTTTACAATCTTTTCAGACTCTCTTTATGATCCTTTTCATACTCTTAAAACATGAAAATATTGACAAGTTTGCCTGTCTGGACTCATTAAACTAATCAGATAAGACATAGAGTCGCTCTTTTTACGGTCCTTTTCAGACTCTTAAAACATGAAAATATCAATGAGTTTACCCGTCTGGACTCACTAAACTAATTAGATGGGGAAAGTGGATAGTACAACTGCGTTATGTTCCATATCGTGAAAGAGTTTTTTGGCAGGAGTCGCTCCCTTGAAAATGGCACTCCCTCAGATAAACGTTTCTTGTGATGGCCTCTCAATATGAATCTTACCATCCTATGAGTTTAGCCTATATACCCCGATGTTCTTGCATCTTTGTATCCTAACACTCTTTGGTGTTCATGAGTCTAGTGTTGCATGGTTAAAACCATTGTCGTGCCTTCTATTGTTCAAGGGAAAACCTTTATCTTCTGTTTCCTCCATCAACCCATCAAGCATATCCTACCATCATGCCCTTTGTCGCTTTGACCCAATGCTCAAAAGACTCCTCAAAAAAAAATCATTCTTGTCTTGTTTCGTGTCAAATGATGTAGGACACCTTATTGCCTACCTTTCAACAGGTCTCTTCCTATAGACTTCAACACTCTATCTAGGAAGAAGACCCAAAAACACATTAGTGCCTTGGTACTTGCAGACATTAGTGGCAGGTCACCTTGTATTTTATAAGGGGTTTTCATTATTGGCTCTTGCTTAAATGATTCTATGAGTGTTTGATGACAAAAACATTTTTGGCACTCGCTAGATTGTACTGTGCATCTTGGAGACCATCACCATTATCGGTGACCATCCTCATGTCTATTAACGGTCTCCATTAGTGACTGGTACTTAGACGATTTCGTGCATGTTTGACATCAACACCTATATTCACATGTATCAATCTATGATGTTCGGTGAAGCGGAAATCAAGACCTTCGGTAGAGACTTGCATCACTAAGCCTTGTTTCCTATCCCAAGTTGTGGTTAATGTTTTTTGGAGATAGCTCATCAGAATGATCATATTATGACACAGGTTCTGCATTATGCTTATCAGTGGCCAGCATTGTCATATCTTTTTTCTGAAAAAATCACTCTCACATAGTGTTACACAACATTTTGTCATTGTCCCTGTACTCCCCGTTCCTTGATCCTGGAGGACCTCTACAGTGAACCCTACATGCTTACCCTTTATGAATAAACTCCCATTGTGTCCCTCTTCATGAGCAGAGAAATTCCCTTTTGCATCATCTTCCTAAAAACTTCTGTTATTCCCAGTTTACAAGGTCGACACTAATGGCCTTTGTCCTCCTCGTGCTGATATGCAGGGATTAACGTTGTCCCTAGTGCCGACCAGAGAGAATGAGATTTATTCCAGTCACGCTGGTCCTCTTATGGAAAGTTTTTTAAATAAAGAGTCGAAGCTTCCAGCTCTAGAAGCTTTGTAATGGAAGTCTGGTAAATGGTTTTGCCAGATGGGATCAAGGATGTCAGTTTGGGCTCCTTTCACTTATAATGATAGAACTACCTCAAGAGATAAGACCTTCTCCCATGAGAAGAGGATCCATCTCCCATCCATGAATCCTATATAAACCTCCCTTTTTCCCAAGCACAAGCTAGTGTTAAGGTTAAGTGTTAATGTTGGTGTGCTAGTGCTAATTAAGTTTGGAGTAAACAGCAAGCTATTCATAGTTGTAGCTCTCTAGTTGTGTGAGGGAGAAGTGTGAATTTGGTTTAGTTTGAATCCTAAATGGAAGAGCCTTAAAACTATTATTGTTGAAGCCATCATGAATGCTAGCAGAAGTGGGTGGGAACCTGGTCTTGTCAGAGGAGAACGGCAACGTTAAGACAATGGTTGTAATATCTTCTTGATTCAATGTATATGCAACTATCGATTGATTTCCTACATGATTTTTCATCTTACATGTTCATGTCTTAATGTTTCTTGACTTGCTAAGTAGGTTGAATTAAAATTTGTCTATCATCACGGGTGTTGTTTGTTGTTGTTTACTTGTTTCAGGTGTTTGAAGAAGGAAGTGAGAGATCGATGGAGCGGCCAAGCAAGGACATCATCAAACAGGATAAGAGTACTAAGAGGTAGGCCCTCTTAATTGGTTCTTACCTAAGGAAAGCTTCCATAGAATGTATCAGTTGTGGCTAGACCGATTATCGGGCTAGAGGAATTTGTTTGTGTCCACGCTTATAATTTTACTTCACCACAAATTGGTGACTACACTGGGGATACCAATTCTTTTGTTTGTCTTAGATTTTATGATTTTGTGTGAAATTTTCTAGTTCCACTTTTTCCCTTTGGTTCTGTTTATTTTCTGCTACTTATTGGTCTAAGTTTGAAATTCATAGTAGCAGATCTGGTCCCTATTTTAAAAAAATTTATCTTTTTTCTTGGCTCCCTCGTTCAACACACTTAATCTGCTGACAGACGCACCAATCACCGTGATATGCTGAGAAACAGTCGCACCAACCAGCGTCTGGTGCTTGTTGTCAGTTAGGAAGTTGTGCCAATGCCTATAAGTGAATATTAGGGTTTGTCCCCAATCTTGGCCAATGTGTTTTGCTCTCATGATTTTGACCCTATAATACTTTCAGACTGTTTTCTCCCTAACTAGAAAGTTGCTTTTCATTTGGTTTTGTTTGCTTGTTAGCTTATCATCTTTCTGATTGATTTCTTGAGTCAGTGGATGGTCAGTGACACTAGGGCATCTAGATTGTTGTCCATTCAGCTGATTGTGAACTCAATGAGTAGATTTGTAGGTGTGCTTACTCCTTGCATTTCGCTTGTGATCCTCTTACGACTTTAACCTCCATTACACAAGTTTGAAAAAAAATCGTTTGCTTGTCTAAACGTGTCTTTTCCAGCATGGATTACATTGCTTGTCTTGATGTTGGTAAATTCGGTGCTTCATTAGTCTGAATGACTCTCTCTTTTCATATTTTCATTTGCTTGAAGAGCTGATTGTCTCAAAAAAATTTCTTTGAAGTGTTGTACATGAAAATCTCATTTCATTGTCTCATTAAAAAGTATGAAATTCTACTTTGTTGCATCATTGTGCTACGATAGCCTCCATCATTAGAAACTAAGGTTGCATTGGCATTTGAAAAGGAAAAGAACTCGTTTGCTTTTAAAAGGATTGTTAGAAATGTGCTTGTCAGGAAATTAGGAGTTGGAATGCATTTTTCATTAGTTTATTTTTTTGAAAAGTGAAGTAGTGAAAGATCATTTTTCTTTCAGTTGCTTGGTTGTTTGCATTTGATTGTGTAGTTTCTACCCTCTCTAGTGTATGCAATTCATCAAATTGAAAGGGTCTTGTCTCATTTAGTTGCATTTAAATTCTTTCGAGTCGCATTGCTAAGACCTAAAAACTAAAACATAACTCAAGATAATCTTTAAAATGAACTCGATTAACCTAAGGCGCATTTGACATTTAACAATCATATCTAGAAGGTCTAGGCTAGAAACATGTTCCGACATCTTTAAACCTAGCAGTTGTCGTTAGCTTCGGCATTAAATAGTGCTAGTACAAATTTGTGCTCCCTGTACCGTCAAGTATATAACGGGAGACCCTTCTAGGCTGCAATCCTTTACCTGTTATCACTCAGGTTTTCCCAAAAGTTGTAAGAAATGGAAAGGAGGCCGAGGTAACCACAAACCAATCTTTTAGATACAGAATCTAGCCAATCTGTATCTAGAGAGGGCTCTCTCTTTATGATTTAGATTTGTTTTTAAAGGTATTAGGCTAGTTATGAAGTTCAAGAGTTTTGTTTGAGTTTGAGTGGTGAGATTCAATAGAGCAGAGAGGTAAGACAGAGGAGTTCAGTCCATTGGGCTAATGGAGTCAAAGAAGGATGGTTGTCTGGATTTGGTTTCTTAATAGAGGATGGTTTCACAGAGCAAGGTAGTCAAACAGGGAACAAATAAAGACTTGAAACAGATGGAATGGACTCAAATTGGGTGAAGGGCAGTTAAGGATCCTCAACCTATTTAAAGAGGGAAATTGGATGATTACTATTAAGGAGTAGTTAAGTATTCTTTAACAAATAATCAACATGAAAGAATTAGGAACAGGAGCAATTAAGATTTCACTTTTTACCCTAATTCTGAAGAAAAACACAGAGAACAATAATGACTGAAAACATAGTGCAATCAAGCATATTCTGAAATTAAATCTTTTCTTTATCATTCAGATTGTGAAACACGGATGATATAATAAACTAGGAAAACTTTAAAACACAAAGATATAGAGGACTTATTATTCCAGTGGTTGATTCAAGAAGTCTGTGACAAGTCCTCTGCTTCAATTCTTCATCCAGTAAGCCATGCAATAGTTTATTCCAACAGCTCTTTATTCCAAAAATTCAATATTACAGCGAAGTCTTGGAATCCACCCTCAATACTCCATTTGAGGGGGTATTTATGCAATAAATTATAAAAAAATATCTCATAACAGAGTGAGATAATATCTAGGATGACTAAAAATAGCTTACAAGAAAATAGAAACAGCTAGCTGTTGGAGAGGTAAATCCCCTCTACGGGTAGAGGCGATCCCTACTAGCCCAGCAGGGTTCTAGCAACAATCACACAATGCTGCTACGCATGTTCCTAATTACTATTAAACAAGAGGTAAAAAGCACCTACTTGGATTCCTGCGCTGTCGTTTGACGAAGAGATATTGCCTTCGCTCCTCCGCTTCGGCTGGTCACAATCCTCCGCGATCTCCGCGAATAGATACCTGCACACACGAAGGGGAAACAAACACAAGCGTGAAATCTAGTAAAAGCAACCATACATCAGTCAGAAAAGATGTAATTCACATTTAACCATTGCATAGACAAATGAGAATGGAACAATAATAGCAGTCATCTATTATTAATCAGAATAGAGAAGAGTACAACCAAATGTTCTGACGTTGGTAACCTTCTCAGGAGGGGCCAGTCAGCATGTATCTCAAGCATTCACCTTTGAGGATGATTCTCCCAAGACAAACAACTCTCTCTCTCACACAAATAGCACAAAACAACCTTCCCTAAGCAATCAATCACTTCCACACCTAGCACACCACACCTATAGCAGCAATCTGAGCACTACAAGCTCTGTACAATCCAAGTTATTCCAAGCTAAGTCTAACTAGCTGCTCATGGTAATGGTGGAAGTTTACATAGGAGAAGGAGTCTCCTAAAAGGGTGGAAGGATGAGCTTATCCTTGAGGGAAACGGTTACAAAGGGTCGAACAGTCATGCCATAGAAGGGAGTCGACATTCACAAAGCTAACAACCAAGCCTGGAGTTATCTGGAAGGCTGGTTGTTTGAACGAATTCACCCAAACTGGATCAGCGCGGATAATGAGGAAACTGGCGCGATGTCGCCGCGTCTACATAACTGGGACAGTCATGTCAGCGCGGAAGCACATGGGAAAAGCGCGCTGGCGACCAGCGCGGAAAAGTGATGTCCTTCCGAGCTGTTAGCGCATTGAATACACTATGGAGCGCCAGTAATCACGGATATTTTTCAAACAGACGCGCTGATGCATAAAACTTTAAAAAAATGGGTTTCTGGGCTAGTTCAGAAGGCATGAAGCTTAGTGATTGACACAGCAGGGTGACTGATAGGAAGGCAGTGACAAATTACTGTGTAACAGATGCCCCCTAAAGCATGAAGACCGAGAGAGTGGGAGGGGTGAAATGCTTTACAACACACGCCGAACTGGAACACCACCAGGAAGGACCGAAATATCTCTGATAATCAAGTACATGCAGTCTAGGCATGGGCGCAGCCATCCACAAGACATGCGAAAAGGTCTGTGGAATGGACGCAGCCACCCAGCTAAAGAGACCATGATAATGACAAGGTATGGTCGCAGCCATCCATGAAGACTCAGGTATGGGCGCAGCCATCCATCAATGAGTCATGTAATGATCATCCACAAAATCGCAACCTGGCCCACAACAGACACGGATCCAGGGTCTTGCGCTCCGTCCCGATCCGAACAAAGTACAAGTTCAAACATGTGAATATATGAGTTGAAGTCGAACATGCATGAACATCGTCTGATTACCAGTCAATGATGAAAACCGTTAACAGACGCAAGAGGTACCACCAATAATGACAATGGCCCTCAAGGTACTATAGGTACAATCCGCGGCATGTGAATCAATGAGCTGTTGTCGAACATCCACGGAATCATTCGATCGGAGGCCAATAATGAAAACCTCTCGTCGAACACGAAGAACCTGCCATTGAGGCATGCAGGCTCTAAGGCACCTGAAGGGAGTCTCTAAGTCACCTTCCCGGATAATGAGCTGAAGTCGACAGGAAGGGACCTCGATCGAAGGTGGGCCATAATGTTTCCCACATCATCGACGCGAGACAGAGGAAAAATGATTTGTGTGAGATAGCAGATGAGGCTGTACTATTACAGAGGTCAACTTCTCTTGAACATATCGGCGGCACTATGGCGGGTTTGGCAGTATTTGACATCAAATGAGCAAAGGGTATAGTGATGATGGCAATGGGCAGATGAGAGGTCGAATAGGATAACCCAAACCCACGGAGGCCAGTGAAAAACAAGACGAGATGGTCCCACCCAGACACGAAGCAAAAGAGTGCCATGTTCAAGAGCGACATACTGCCGACACGACTACGATTACAGTTCCATTTTCCCCACCATTTCTGGCAGGTACCCCGGTTATTTTTGGATGACAAGCTTGACGGGGATAGCATATGCTTGAAGAGTGTCATCTCGACAATACCCGATGTCATCAAGTGTTTAACGAGCCTGACAAAGGAAAAACTCGGCGTCTTTTCTTGTTTAGAGAGCCTGAAAAGACAGCAGAAAAGAAGACTCCAGGGGGGGTCCTTTTTCGTACAGTTGTGTCTCTCGAGCCCGAAAAAGTATAAAACAATGCTCGAAAGAACCGCCCGACCATTACGATCGAGGAGTACTTTTCGTAAATAGTGCTTTTGACCCGAAAAAGTAAAAAAGCGGTCGAAAACACGTCATTTTAGAGCCGATATCGAGTGCGAAACGACAAACACCCGGCAATCTTTTTAAGTTACACGGTCCGAAAAAGAGCTTAAAATGACCGCCTCTCGTTCCTTTTAACGAGCTGAAAGGAGACTCGGCTATCTTCTCTTGTTTAATGTCGGAAAAGAGCTTAAAGACGACATATTTGGGACCAAGCGATTTCAGAACCATGATGATTTCCCCCGTTTATACTAACCTGCACAAGAGCACTACCCGCATAAATCCATTCGATATGAGTAAAAAACATATTAAAACATGTATTTGACAAAACTAGGGCTAAATTTATGGCAAAAGGTGGCAAAAAACCCAAAAATATGACAATTTTATGAGTTTTTGCTATAAATAGAAGAGGGTGAAAACTCATTTTTACCATTTTACCATTTCTGGATGCGAAGGACGTGGAGAAGCCAGAAAGTTGACGGAGTGATTTCCAGCCCGTACGGACACCATTTCTCGAACCGCTTCTTCCAAGTAGGTTCTCGCTCCCTTGCCCTGCATTTTGGTCGTTTTTGGTAGAATTTTAGCGGTCGAATTTGCCCAATCGGGTGAATTCTTAGTGCATGGATGCGCTCTCGGTCAGCGCGGATATCCCACGCGGGTCCGCGCTGGCCGAATTAGGACAAAACGTGGCCAACTTCGGGTCAGAGCGGAAAACCCGTGTTCTTCCGCGCTGACCTCGAAAATTAACAAAGGGCTGTCATGGCCAGCGCGTCTGTTTTTAAAACAGTCGCGCTGGCGCGGAAAAATTATTTGGTTTTAATTTGAACGTAAAAAATCCAATGGCAACACTTCTAATTTCTTTTCATGGTTCCTGCAGGACGTAATGGCTTTCCAATGGCAGGAAAGAGTGCACGATGTCGAAGATGTTGCTGCTTGGGCAAATGTGGATTGCTGCAATGCCATGCCGGCTTGCGGTTTTATGAAATTTTTCCTCACACCTCGCCTAAGAGCTCAGCATGATCTTCTCGAGCTACTGATCAGGGCATGGAACCCGGTGGATATGAAATTCACTATCCGGGGCCAGGATATCGAATTTGACCACATGGATATCTTCTTTTTGACCGGGCTGTCACGCCGAGGTGCGAGGCCCATCATAGAGGGGCAGCGACCTAGCGGCGGCACGCTAGATGATCTGATGGCTCGGGTATGTCCGGAGGCTGAGAAAGCGCGAAGTGGGAAAGTAGCAATCCCCACAGTGGGAAACATAGTGCTTCGCACCATTCTGTTCATGGTGACCCGGGCAGCGGGTAGTATGGCCAACCACGAGGCCTCAAAGACTCATCTCTTGTTAGCTCTTGATTGCCTTGAGCCTACAGTGTTTGATTGGTGCACAGCAGTGACCAATAACATGAAGAGGCAGCTGAGCAACTGTCGTCGCGGGGAGACGAAACAGTTCGGCTACGGGTCCATCTTAGTCCCGCTCATTCTAGAGCGAGTGCCAGCCATGCGGCTGCAGACGATGGCCGTGGATGCTCCCAGGGATCCTCGGGAGACGAGGGCCTCACGATGGGCTCGAATCATGCCACGCGGAGGTGGCGGCCGGCCACATAGCTGGGGAGCATTTTTCCGAGACTGGCTGGATCAGCAGGAGATCTTTGTGGAGGACTGGCCATATGCGGGCATGGATTTCCGCAATGACCCTGATCTGGCACTGCCCCCAGGTGAACAGTGGGATGATGCAGGTATAACACTTTGACTTTTGAATTTTTTAATGTTTTTGGATTTTTTATGTACATGTCTTTAACAAATGTCATGGTATGCAGATGTGGGGCCTACTAGACCGATTGGCCTGGCTGCCACGGCACGGAAAGAAGGACAAGGAGCTGGGGTCCTGGCCTTAGCCCCTCCAGGGGTTGATACGTCAGAGACTGTGGCTCACAACCTTGAGGGGTTGCTGGAGGGGGTGCCTGACTACCAGGGGGTCGAGGAGGTCCCCATAGAGCATCAGATCCATACAGTGGGGGTGCAACCCAGGGTGCACCGCCTTCTGAGGCGGGTGGCACGAGCAGCTGTGTACTACAGAGAGCATCATCCAGCCGAATAGACGCTTAGGCTTTATTTCCACTGTTATTTTGAGACTCATGACTCAGACATACTGATTTTTGGACATATACACTTATTTTTGAGCGCCTTAGTGCGCCACACGATATATATATATACATACCGGTTTTTGGATGGATCATTGTTACATGTGATGATGTTTTGTTTATGTTATGCATTTATTCAATACAATTGTGATCTTATGTATGAATTTGCACGACACATGACCCATGGATTTTATATTTTTTGATGCAAGCTTAAAAGCACCTATATGCAAACTATGCTTGAAATGATTTATTTACATATGCTTAACTTTATTATGCTTTCTATGTCTTCTTGCATGATGTTTATCTGTTACGCAAATGTCTATCTAACACATGATTTGCCAATGCGTCGGTCAACGTATTTAATCGTCTCGGAATGTGTTGATAAGTAATGTAATCAAAGTTTCGTTCCAACAATCTTACACGTAGGTACATCCTTAATATGCGCTGGTCTCTGACGGAATATCGCCCGTTGAGTTGATGGACAACTAGCTGGGAGTCCAGGTTCACCACTAGTTCGCGGATGCCAAGGTCAACCGCTTCGGCAAGTAATTCAATTACAGCGCTGTATTCGGCAACGTTGTTAGTGGTACGACCTAGGCAGACCCCTGAAGGTCTAACAGTTCTCCGTGAGGATCGTAGATCACCCATGCCGCAGATGACAAATTACATGTACTACGGCAGGCGCCATCAGCGAAACCAACATAAGGTGCACTAGACATCTGCACAAGAAGAAGAAAACACAATAAGAGGCAAACACGCTTGCACACCAAGGCAAAACGAAAACATGCACAACACACAAAACACACGTATATACAAAGTGAGTGCGCGAAGTTATGCATAATATTTCTTCAGATACAGCCCGTTGCGGGGCTTGTCAAGAGGATTTCCTTCATAATCAATCAACTCATATGTGCCCTTTTGTAAAACTCTTTTCACGATGTAGGGACCTAACCACATAGATTCGAGTTTCCCTGCCCCCAGCTTATCCTTAGCTTGATCGTAGAGCAGTACTAAATCTCCCTCAACAAAGGAACGCGGATGGATATTCTGGTCGAAGTGAGCCTTGACTCTCTTCTTCTGCGCTTCGATAGCCAGAGAAGCCAAACGACGAGTCTCGTCTAACCGTTCTAGGTAAAGAAGCCGTTCCTCCACCGGAGTGGTGTTGGGGAGTAACTCGACAGCTAATTTTAATGAAGGAATCTCGCATTCGACGGGAAGGGTAGCCTCCAGTCCATAAACCAACTGGAAAGGGGTGAAACCGGTGGCATCCTTCACAGAAGTCCGGTAGGCCCACAAGGCTGGGAAAAGCATAAGGTGCCAGTTAGACTTGTGCGTATTGACGGTGCGCTGAAGCATAGTGATCAAGACTTTGTTCACGGCTTCAACTTGGCCGTTAGATTGCGGATAGTACGGTGTCGAACTATCTTGGCGCAAGCCTAGTTGGGTTGTTAGCTCCGTCATCATATGATTTCGGAAATGCTTTCCATGATCTGTAACAATAGCCTGAGGGACTCCGAAACGAGTGATAATATGATTGAATAAAAACTGCGCCGCGGTGTAACCGTCTTCGTTTAATGTAGGCATCGCTTCGGCCCACTTGGTGAAATAGTCCACAGCAACGATAATGTACCCATGCCCCCCGGCCGAACGAGGGTTACAGGACGCATAATCGATGCCCCATTTTGCAAATGGACCTGCGGTTACGACAGGGTGCAGTGGTGCAACAGGTGCACGCATCTTCCGATGGTAAACCTGGCATTCGTGACATGCACGTACAGCAAGGATGCAATCCTTGAAAATAGAAGGCCAGAAATAACCAGCACGGAGGATCTTCTGAGCGGTAGCATATCCAGACATATGGCCGCCACAAGCGCCGGAGTGGCAGTCATTCAAGACTCTCTCAGCCTCCTCAAGGGTTAAGCATCGGCGAAGAACAGAATCGACGTCGAGGCGGTACAGGGTATCGCCCAAAATGCGGTATGGTTGAGCTTGGTGACGAATTCGTCGTCGAGCATCTTTCGATGTGTTGGGACGAAACGAAGACGTTTGTAAATATACGATAATGTCCCCGTACCATGGGTCGAGAGTGCTGATGAGAAATAGCGTTTCATCTGGAATATGTTCCTCTGAACGAGATGGTGTAGACTAAGATGGTAAGGAGCAGAGTAGTTCGGCGAAGACCAGTGATTTCTTAGACTTGGCTGCAGTGAATTCCAAGTCAAACTCTTGGAGGATTACGATCCACTTGGAGTATTTTCCCCCCAGCAACTGACGTGACAAAATATAGGTCATGGGGTTGCAATCAGAGATCACGGTCGTCGTGTGCAACAGGATGTAATGACGGAAACGTTGGACGGCACAGACAGCTGCCAATGCCAACTTCTCGACGTATGCATAGCGAGTTTCCATATCCAGAAGGTTGCGGCTGAGATAATATACAACATGCTCGGTGCCATCATCGTCGTCTTGCACTTAAACCATGCCGATGGTGGTATCGGCGGCGGCCAAATAAAGGGTGTAGTCACAGTGGTAATTTGGAGGTCTTAGGAGCGGAGCTGAGACCAGAAGGTCTTTAAGACGCTCAAAAGATTGTTGAGCGATAGCGTCCCAGCGAAAGGGCGTGTCTCGCTTCAATAATCGCGTGAAACCCTTAGCCACCTCGGCATAATTTGGGATGAATCGTCTGAGAAAATTGGCTTTCCCTTGCAAGCTCTGTAACTGCTGTAGAGAGGCAGGGGGAGGAAGATTCAAAATGGCCTCGACCTTAAGGGGATCCAGACGGATACCTTCCCGGGAGACGATAAACCCGAGCAGTCGGCCAGATTCTACGCAGAAGACACACTTATGCGGATTGAGTCGAATACGGTAGTGTCGACAGCGGAGAAAGATTTCGCGTAAATGAGATGGATGGTCTTGACATTTAGCTGGATGAGCTGGTAGGTCATCCAGGTAAGGTTGTACGATGTGTCGGATATCATGAAAAGCATACGACATCGCACGCTGGAAAGTAGCACCGGCATTTTTGAGACCGAAAGGTAGCTTCTTGTAAGCGAAGGTGCCCCAAGGACAAATGAAAGCAGTCTTGTGCTGGTCTGCGGGGGCTATGTTGATCTGGTTGTAACCAGAGAAGCCGTCCATAAATGAATAAATTTCGCTTCCTGCGTAATCGTCGATAAGCTGATCAATAAAAGGCGTAGGAAAGTTATCTTTTGGACAGGCGCGATTGATGTCGCGATAATCAACACAAACCCGAATAGTACCCTGTTTTTTATTCACAGGGACTATATTAGATACCCATTCCATGAGAGGAATGGCATAGATGAAACCAGCTCGAAGGAGTTTTTCAACTTCGGCCTTGATGGCTGCAGCCTTTCGAGGGTGCACTGGGCGTAAACGCTGACGAACAGGCTTAGCGCCGGGATAAGTAGGGATTTCGTGCTCCACGATACTGGGGTCAATGCCGGGCATTTCCTCGTAAGACCATGCGAAAACGTCACGGAATTCATGAAATAAATCAGTGTAAAGTTGAATTTCCTCAGGAGTGCATGTGACTCCAATATGAATATTTTCGACCACCCCTGTTTTGACAGAGATGTCGATAGCCAGAGTTTGCGTAATGTTACCCATGTTTCCTTCCGAAGACACTTGATACAACTGAACAGGCGTTTGGAGAGGGATAGATGGGACACATGAAGCAAACCGCTCGAGACATGTGGCCATTTCCGAATGAGGAGGGAGAAACGAAGAGCGATGGTGGTAATCTGACCAAGGGAGCTCCTCGGGAGACATAGTCTCAATGATAGCCTCGTCGAAGGGAAATGATTCCTTCAGGGGATCCGAAGTGGCCTCCCCTCCCATCCAAGGGAAGCGGTCATATGAATCGGGAATGCTGCTTGGAAAAGCAGGTTCAGGAGGTGGAGCCGATGCAGCGACTATCTCGATGTAGTTGAGCTCGGTGGGACTCAATGGCATCATCTCGCCCCAAGAGTCTTCCTGATTCAAGGGAGGGAGAACCCATGGATCGGAACGCACTGAGATCATGTTAACGGAGGCGAGGTTTGGAGGTGGGAGGGGAAAGACTCCCATCAGGGAGGGATCTTTAAATAATCCAGCACCCACACTCACTAGCGATTTGGAGGTATGCTCTACGAATGGCTCATTCCCTTCAGAAGAGGAAGCGAAAAAGGACAGCTGGTCCACTGTGACGATTTTCCCTTGATGGGGAAAGCGAACGACACGGAACAAAGAGGAAGCCACGGCATGCATGGCATATGTCCAACTTCGTCCAAGGAGGAGGTTGTAAGTGAGATTAGCGTCAACGACTTCAACCTCGACCTCTACCGTTTTCCCTTCTAAAGAGATAGGCAATCGCGGGAGGATACCATATGGACGAGATTCTCTTCCATCGAAAGCCTCTAGGGTGGTAGGAGACTGGCTCAGAGCAGGGGAACCAATAGCCTTCCAACAAGCAACCGACATGATGCAGGTTGAGGCACCTTCATCAATGACCGTACGATGGATCGTTTTGCCATTGATGAGAACCTGTATAAGGAAGGCCACCTGGTGAGGCAATCTCTGCGTAAAACCCTCGAGATCAAAAGAGATTAAATCCGAATCTACCGGGTCTATGCCACCAATTGCTGATAGCAGGGACTTCCTCTGGGAGGGGCAGCTCTGGAGGACTTCTAATGCGGACATAGCAGACGGAGCCTGAGCTAAGTCCTCGACAATGCTATAATGTTGTGCAGCACGAGCATTGGGATTATAAGATGACTTCCTGAGTACACCTTTGGGAGGGGGTTGGGGGATCGTCTCGGTGCTGGGCCTTTCGATGTGAAGGGGACCAGAACTGGACGGAGGAGCGCTGGAGGGAACTTCCGGCTCCTTCCCGGCTGAAGATGGATAATCTTTCGCTCGAGTTGTAACATGGATGGGGATGGTTCCAGCCATGAACACCTGAGAACCGAACGAGGAAGAGGATTGAGAAGAATCTGCCACCTGATGCGTCTGCTGGGACGGGAAAGGCTCTTTAAGCACGGCAGGGGACCCTGGAGCACCTTTCAAAAGCCGACTAACCTCGGACCGCCTGGGGCAATCCTTGGTGTAGTGATCCTCTTCGCAAATGAGACAAGGATACTTAGGCTTCCGTTTGGCTCCTTCCTCGAAGGGAGGTTTAGGAGGGTTCTGCTTCGGCTGTCCAGATTTATCTTTGGCCTTCCCTTTCTTTTTGCCTTTCGAGGATTTGTCTGCCGCGGTGGACTGAACGGCATTTACCTCGGAGGTATTCCCAGGAATAGATTGGCTCTGAGAAGCATTTTCGTTAGAGGCATTTTGTTTCTGCTTCCCAGGGTTCGCGGCCGATTTCTTAGATGGTGAGTTTACGGAACCGATAACTCCATCAACAGAAGGCTTTGGTGGAGCTTTGGGTTGTCCGTGTCTCGGGGCATCTGGCAAATACTCATACAAGGTACCTGACTGAGAATACACTAAGTCCAGGTATTGAGCTCGCGCGATTGCTTGCTCCTCAGTTACACACGCCCCCATTGCGATATCTTTGGCAATTTTAGGGACAAAGGACGTGGTAAACCAGTCGGTCAGGAGTTGATCAGGGATCCAAAATTTAATCAAGCGACGGCGCCTTCTCCATTCATGTATATGATCGGAGATGTGTGTTGCCGTATCCTGTTTTAGAGACGTGAGAAGATGGGTCCCAGTCTCGTACTGAATGGGTAACTGAAAATGAGTTAAAAAGGCCATAGCCAACGAGTTAAAATCAGAAAACATGCCGCGATTGAGTTCGATGTACCATTTAGCAGCTGAGCCAGTGAGGGTCCTCTGGAAGAGGCGAAGTCGGATAGAATCATCAAGCCATGAGTTAGATGAGCACCAAAGGTGATAAGTCATTACATGGGCCTGAGGATCCTCTCTGGCTTTGCCGTCGAACTTTGGACAGTCACCTGGTATTTTGGTTGGAACCGGTGGCCAATATGGATTATGCAAAATAGGGTCATTTGTTAACTTGGACACATCAGGTAGTTCCAACGTTGCCAAAAATGGTAGCTGCGGGTTGAAGGACATCTGTGGCTGCGGATTCGAGGCGACATTAGGGTTCCACCCAGATTGGGGTTGCCCCCATGAACTTTGTCCGGACGGGCCCGGCCCAAAAGGACCTGACGCGTAGGAATTTTGTCCCGACGGACCAGGTCCAAAAGGACCTGGCGCATAGGGAGTTTGTCCATAGGAGTTTTGTCCGTATGGATTTTGGCCATATGCGGACAGCTGTCCCTGTGTCTGCCCCCCAGCTCCCCAAGTATTAGCAGCTTGCCCGACAGGTTGACCATATTGATAATTTTGATAAGGAGTGGCCTGTGGTTGCTGATAATTTTGATAAGGAGCATACTGATTTTGCCCCTGGGGTGGCTGGTAGCCAGATGACTGCTGGGTCCCATACGGAGCCTGGTAGGCAGGCTGCATTTGGTATGAAGGTTGATAACCTGTTTGAGTTTGAGGCCCAGAGTAATGTCCTTGAACCGGCTGGGGTTGAACCATATGTCCCGAAGGTTGACTTGGTCGGATTCGAGATGGACCTGGTTGGCCAGCAGGGTAGCCTTGCCGGGCGCCAGGTTGTCCATGTGCCACCAAGGGTTGTCTTTGCGGAACGGATGGTCGAATCGGCTGGATAGCTGGTTGACGCCGAGGTTGGCCAGCTTGTCCAGTTTGGCGATGAGGGTGGACACCGGGTTGATTCAGCTGTATAGACGGTTGGCCCGTTTGTCCCCCAGTGTGACCAAATTGAGAAGAGGGCTGGGCTTGCTGCATAGCAGATTGCCCCCCTTGCATAGCGGAGTCGCCAAATTGTTGGAGAGGTAAATCCCCTCTACGGGTACAGGCGATCCCTACTAGCCCAGCAGGGGTCTAGCAACAATCACACAATGCTGCTACGCATGTTCCTAATTACTATTAAACAAGAGGTAAAAAGCACCTACTTGGATTCCTGCGCTGTCGTTTGACGAAGAGATGTTGCCTTCGCTCCTCCGCTTCGGCTGGTCACAATCCTCCGCGATCTCCGCGAATAGATACCTGCACACACGAAGGGGAAACAAACACAAGCGTGAAATATAGTAAAAGCAACCATACATCAGTCAGAAAAGATGTAATTCACATTTAACCATTGCATAGACAAATGAGAATGGAACAATAATAGCAGTCATCTATTATTAATCAGAATAGAGAAGAGTACAACCAAATGTTCTGACGTTGGTAACCTTCTCAGGAGGGGCCAGTCAGCATGTATCTCAAGCATTCACCTTTGAGGATGATTCTCCCAAGACAAACAACTCTCTCTCTCACACAAATAGCACAAAACAACCTTCCCTAAGCAATCAATCACTTCCACACCTAGCACACCACACCTATAGCAGCAATCTGAGCACTACAAGCTCTGTACAATCCAAGCTATTCCAAGCTAAGTCTAACTAGCTGCTCATGGTAATGGTGGAAGTTTATATAGGAGAAGGAGTCTCCTAAAAGGGTGGAAGGATGAGCTTATCCTTGAGGGAAACGGTTACAAAGGGTCGAACAGTCATGCCATAGAAGGGAGTCGACATTCACAAAGCTAACAACCAAGCCTGGAGTTATCTGGAAGGCTGGTTGTTTGAACGAATTCGCCCAAACTGGATCAGCGCGGATAATGAGGAAACTGACGCGATGTCGCCGCGTCTACATAACTGGGACAGTCATGTCAGCGCGGAAGCACATGGGAAAGGCGCGCTGGCGACCAGCGCGGAAAAGTGATGTCCTTCCGAGCTGTTAGCGCATTGAATACACTATGGAGCGCCAGTAATCGCGGATATTTTTCAAACAGACGCGCTGATGCATAAAACTTTTAAAAAATGGGTTTCTGGGCTAGTTCAGAAGGCATGAAGCTTAGTGATTGACACAGCAGGGTGACTGACAGGAAGGCAGTGACAAATTACTGTGTAACACTAGCCTTTTAAATAGGGGAAAGATGAACTGATATTGTGTTGGTCCTATTATTGTTGAATGTGCTGGAGGCGGGCCCTAGGATTTGGCTAGTAGTTGCTTTCTTCAGTAACTCTGCGCTGGCTGCCTGTCTTAACTGCTACTCTTTAAGTGTGATCTGATACTCTTTGACTGTGATCTGATACTCTTTGATTGTGATCTGATACACTTCGTCTGTTTACCTCTGTCGACCTTTGTCCACCTAGCTCTAGTAAATAGCTCAGTGTTTACCATTTACCTGGGGTGAATTTAACAATATTTCCAGCATATTTTTTGTGAGGAACGTTGAGGGGTGAAACCTTCAAGGTTACAGGGGTTTTTCTGTGAAAAATGGACCAAATAGCAGGCTGGGAGCTTTATATAGCAACGCAAATTGGACCGAAAACTGAACTTGGCCTCCTCCGGTAGAATTTTTAACCGAGAACCGAAAATTGCAGGGTTTCATGGTAAACAGGATAAATACCTGCGTAAAAGGAGAAAACGGTACAAATGCAAGTAGAATGGAAGGCCGCAGAGCTCATGCTTGTATTTTTTTTGGTCGGGTGCCCATCGAGAAACTGGAACTGTGAACTCAGTCGATTTTCCAGAGCGTTGTTTACAGCGAAACGACAGTGAAAATGTCATTTTTCGGTATTATTTGACAAAATGAAGTTTTGGCGGGATTTTTTGATTTGATTGGGCGGATGACGTAAGCGGTACCAGAGTGACGTCAGCATGGTGGGTGACGTGGCGGATGACGTCAATGGATGATGTGGTGGATGATGTCAGCAAAAGGTGGTAAGCAGTTTTGCCTGCACTGCTTTTGGGGTTGGCAGTATTGAGCAGAGGGCGAGTGAGCACCCGGGATGGGTGACGCGTGGCAGAGGTACGCCAGAAAATTGCCTGCCAATCGCGGGTTAAAAGGCAGAGGTTTGGGGGGTCGCGATATAGTTATCAACCGTCGGATGAGAACAGGTTGATCGAACGGTGGACGGGAAGTGAAGTAGGGCGGGGGTTTAAATGTGCGAGTCTGGCACGATATAACACGTTTTAATTATTTCGGCGCTATTTTCATTGGTCGGTAATGGTTATTAATTAACCCAATTGTTAATTAATCCCGGTTGTTGCGCGGCGGGGAAAGTTTATTTAACAGATTTCAAATAAATTTATCAATCCACGTTTATACAGTGACTATGGTCATATGCGACCGGGGCGGGATATTTAAAAATCGGGGTTTTTTATATAACTAAGTAATACGGGGAAGGGTTGTATGGTTATCTGGGATTTATATATTATAAATGTTAATAGTTAATATGAAAAAATGTAATGAAAGCGCCAAGTTAAAAAACAATTGACTTTTGTAGTTGAGCTTAGGCTTTGAAGTGGAAAAGGGGTTTATATGATGTATTTGCCATTTTCCTAAGTAAAATAGGGTTTTTACTTAGGTAAACGTTATGAAATGGAATAAGTAGTTTATGAATGATATTAAGAACAGATCTTAATACTTTGGGGAAATTAGTGAAATCTGTAGGGAAAGTATGAATGGGAGTTAGTTATTATATCTTGTCTTGCTTGAGCTGCTTCAAGTATAATGTCTGCCTTTGCACTAGTGATAGAGATAGAGATTAACACTTTCATAATCTATCAATGGTATCATTCTGCAACACCAATCTACCTACCCTGCCTACTTGGGCCTAGCATTTTT
The DNA here is from genome assembly GCA_031772625.1 of Pinus tabuliformis. Classification (NCBI taxonomy): domain Eukaryota; kingdom Viridiplantae; phylum Streptophyta; class Pinopsida; order Pinales; family Pinaceae; genus Pinus; species Pinus tabuliformis. The sequence goes on from CM062816.1 coordinate 32,982,215, forward strand.
TCCTTCTTTATTTGGGTGCACTTGGACTGGCAAACCCTCATTAACTTTTCTTTTCTTTTCATGGTGAGCCTACCTAAGTCTGCACTTATTACTTCCAAGGGCTCAGATTAAACTGTTGAGCCCCTTTTTATTTACTCTACCTATCTACTTATCTGCCAAGATTAAATAGTTTGGTCAGATTTTATTCTCTATCTCTAAAACAGGAAATTCAAATATGAACTAGCCAAGATTAAGCTGTTTGGCCATTCATCAATTGTGGCATAACTTAAGAAGCTGCACACAATGCTTATTACAGAAAATAAAAAGTAGTGGCATTTTGGACTTTCACACTTTCCTGGTCTATTTTTATTTGGGGTTCATTTCTTTCACTTTTTTTACCATTTTATTCTTTTTACCCTTTGATTTTTCTTTTAAGGTATACCCTCTTTACATGTTTTACATTTTTTGAAATTTTTGATAATATGGAAACCTTTGCAACAAGGAAAGGAATGAACATATTACAGAGCTCAACAAGTCAATCATGAAATATGACACCTATTGGTATAGGAGTATAACAATGGCTCCACTTGGGGATGGATTTCCCTGGTGGAAAGTCAAGAACAGCAGGTCAGAGGGCCTTCTGAATAACTTTTACTGTGCTCTGAAATCTCCTTTTGCTGGTTGCTTTATTGTATATATGACAGCACACTTGTGAAGCTTAGGGCCTTCTCTTCGGGCTTCAACTACAGCAAGTTACTATCCAATCCAAACTGTGACATTATTAAGGATATAGTATGTACATGTTAGAGTCGGAATACATTAAAAAACTAGATCAAAGTAATGTTTCAGAATTCAACCATTCACTGGTCCTTCTTCTATTTATGTACCATCCAGGCTTTTCAGAAAGTAAGTATTGTTCCCTTGCAATGCCTGGATGATAAATGGCCCTTTCCACAGGAAGTCAAACTTCCCATGTTTTCCTTTGTCTTCTCTCCTAGAAACTCACCTTAGAACTTTGTCTCCAAGGTAGAAGTCTTCTGCTTTGGTCCTTTTATCAAATATTTTCTTGAGTTTTTCTTGTAGAACTTGAGATCTTTGGTGCACTTCTTCTCTGGTCTACTGCAAATGGATGGTCTGATTTACTCTCCTTTGAATGTCATTGGGTTCCACTTGAGCTTCTTGTGGTAATTTCATTATAGGAACTCCTAAAGATGAAGGAAATATAGCCTCCATTCCATAAACTAACTCATAAGGGCTAGTTCCAATAGATCTGTTTGTAGTGAGTCTGTCTGCCCATAGTGCATTTATGAGTTTCTTGTGCCAGTTTTTCTTGTCCTATTCCAACAATTTCTTAATAATATTAATCAATATTTTATTTGAAGATTCAGCTAGACCATTACCTTGAGGGTAATAGGTTGTGGAATGGCCTAAAATGATATGGTATTTGTTACAGAAATTTATCATTTTCTTGGACTTGAAAGCAGCAGCATTATCAGTTATGATCTTTTCAGGACAGCCAAATCTAGACAATATGTTGGTTTCTAAGAATCCTATAATCACTGTATCATTGGCTTGTCTAGAAGGAATGGCTTCTATCCATTTAGTGAAATAGTCTGTGGAAGTGAGGATCCATTTATGTTGGCCAGAAGAGGGAGGGTGTATTTCTCCAATGAAGTCCAAACCCCATTGTTGAAAGGGTTTTCCAGTGAAAATTGGTCTCAAGGGTAAGGGTAACAGTTTCCTTTTCCCTTCAAAAATTTGGCATTTGTGGCAAGCAGTGACAAACTTCTTTACATCAGCGAACAAGGTTGGCCAATAAAATCCAACCCTGGAATTCTTTGATCAGTTCAACATACTTAAGTTTTTGATCAGGGGGCAAAGATTTGGATAATTTCACCATTTTTGGATTCTCTTCAGTTCCTATGTTGTAGTCTTCAATGTCTGCTTTTAGAGGTTCCATCTTGGGTTTCTTTGGAATATCATTGAAATTAAAGAGATCTTCCAAAGGAGTTAATCCTTTGGGCAAATGATTGTCTTTCAAATTGATAACTTCAAATTCTCCTTCAATAATCTCATCAAGGTCTATTTCTTTAAGATCATGTATTTCCTTTTTGGTAAATTTCATTGGATGAAGCATTTGAGTCGCATTTTCTATTGAAATGTCTGTTTCTATCTGATTTGTTAGATCAGACTCACTAACTGTATCTACATCTATGTTAGTGCTAGAAAATTCTTCTTCTAGGATTAAAAAATTGTTGATCTGATTATCACTGTCAAACACTTCCCAGTTCTTTACATTATCAGGTATGGCTGGCCTGTGCCTAATCTCAGCTGTGAATTGATGATTTGGTTCAAATGGTAATTTACAAGTGCTAGCAAACATGGCCAGGCTATGAGCTTGCAAGTTGTGTTTTCTCGGGATTTTGGCAAGCTGAGTTTCTAGAAATGTATTGAGGATCTCTATTCCTCTGTACTCTCTTAATCTTGGATCATTTGTTAAGAACTTCCCTTTTATCTGTTGAATGATTAAATCATAATCTCCTAAGACTGACACTCTAGTTGCTCCCAATTTCTTGACCAGTTTAAGACCTAGCAATAGAGCTTCATATTCAGCCATCTTATTAGTGCATCTAAAGTTTAATCTATAGGCATGGCCTTCAGCGTGATTGTTTTCGAGATTGTGCACCCATACTCCTGCTCCTGCTCCTAATTTGTTCACAGAACCATCAAATTCTAAGTACCAAAGGATTTCATGTTCATAATTAGTATCTAGAGTTTCAGGGATTTGTTTAATAGGGAGATCTAGTTTTTTAGTTTCTTCTGATTTATCTGATGTTTCATGATTTTCAGAAATTTCTTGTATTCGAACAATAGACTTTTCATTTGCTATTTCTTCTGTTTTATCTGCTAAAACTTTTATTTCATGTGGGGGATCAATTCCAGCATTGTAAAGGATAAAAGAATCCATATCTGAATGTACTGAGTAGATAGGGAAATTTTGAGGTTTCTCTTGACTACTTACTACATACTTCATTAAGGTTTCTTTGTATAGTTTCTTGGGTTGACCAAACACTGAAATAGTAGCGTAAGACATGTCTAACTGTAGAGATCCTTGAAGCTTTGCACCCCAAGATCTAGACAATAACATGCCATACTTTAGTGGAATATCAGCTACTACTATGTCCATTAAGATGGTTTTGGCAGGATATTGGACTAGTGACACACATAAGTCTTTGATTAAACCCAAACATTTGACCTGACTTGAATCAAAAGAGAAAAGGTCTTTATATGGCCTGGTGATGTCAAGGTATAGTCTCTCCATTACAGATTTAGGCATTAAGTTATGGGAAGTACCAGAATCAAACATGGCATTATGAAGTATTTTATCATGTATGTTTAAACTTACATAAAAAGGAGGAACTTCTCCCTCTACTGCTTTTCCATTTACTCCAGGGCCAAATATCAATTCAGGCTGGTCGTTAAAAACATTTACTGAATCTTCATTCATAGAAATTTTGACTGATCTACTGATATGACTTCTGTAGACATCATGTTTAGCTAATTCTGATAATGAAACAACTATCTTTAGTTTGCCTACTTCTTTCTCAAGATTAAAAAGTTTTTTAGTCTGAGTTCTTGTATTTCGGACAGATGGATTTTCTACATTTCTCTCCTCTTCAGGAGTGGGATTATGGGTTGACGTTGTTTCCAAATCAAGTTGTAGAGGCCCTTCTACGTTTCCTTTAGAAGGAATAGAAGTGGAAGGTTGTCTGTTAGGTGGTTGATTATCTGATATATCTTCAACAATTGGGTTATTAGGGTTAGGATCTGTTCTAGAAAGAATATGTACAAGGGGGGTATTGATCTTATCTTTGTTAGGCTGCTTGGTATCTTTTTGTTTACTGGTTTCAGAGACATCTATTCTTCTGCTCCTCAGATTGTATTGTTTGTGGACTTCATAAATCGTTGTATCATATCCCTCCCTAAAGTCAAATGTTTCACCTGACTGTGTTTGGAATTGTTTAAGAATGTGAGCTTCTTGATCCTCTTGGGTCAAGAAAACTTTTTATTCATTGTTGAGTCCCATAAAATTAATTTGAGTGTCTTCTGTTGTTTCATCAGAAGCTGAGGCTTCAGCATAATTTTCTTGCAATGGGGGCCTAATATTTTGGTTAGGCCCTGTCTTTCCAGTGTTAGGGTTTTGGTTCTTCCTGAAATTTGGATTTCTCCCAGTTTTGCTTGGTTGACCATCCCAAGGAGATTTTCTCTCGATTGTTTCTACTCTATCTCCAAGTCTATCCATTTCTTTAATAATAGCATCTAATTTCTATTCAAAGGCAGAAGGTTGTTCTTTGAAAGGTGTCCTCCTTTCAGCTCTGGCCCTAGATTGTTTAGAAATCAGGTTGGCCTCAACGCGGACAGCTATACTCTGCATCTCTTCTAAGTTTAGAGGAGCTCTTTCCCTAAGTTGGTATGCCATATTAGAATCAAATGCATCGGGGAATTTGATCAAGGCCAAATCTGGAGGAGGTCTAAGATTTTGAGGAATATCATTGTAAACATTATTGAATCTGGTACAGTAATCTTGGACAGTTTATTGTGTGCCTCTTCGTAGGTTTTCATACTCTGATAAAATGTGGAGAGGATCTTTCTTCTTTTCCCATCTGTTCAAGAAGGTCTGATAAAGAGCTTGTGGGTCATTAATACTGTTTGCAGGGAGGGCTCTAAACCATGTTTTAACATCTCCAGTTAAACTTTGCACAAATACTTTCATTCTAACATCATCAACATGAACCTCATATATTTCAAAATAGTCTGTCATTTTCTTGGTATGTTGTTGAGCTGTGTAAGTGCCAGTACCTTCAAAATAAGTGATTTTACTTTGATAGTCTTGGGGCATAGCCCCTGGATTGGCAGGTAAGTGCAGGGGAGTATATTGGTTTTCCATGGTTGCAGAAATAGATATGACAACTCGAGGAGTAGGGATAACAATGGGAATGTGAGTTGTAGATGGAGGAGTGGAAGGGTGGTTGATGGTGAACTTGGAGAAGCTGTAATAATCACAGAAAGGTTTGGTGTTCTTTCAGAGGTAAGCTCAGATTGAATGGATTTATGCAAATGTATGTCAAGGTGTGAAGTAACAACTGCAATCTGCAAATTTTCAATGAATATTGGATCTTGAACTGTGTGGGTTAACCCAGATTCTGAAAAGGTCACAAATAAAGAATTTTCAAAATGCTCATCAAAAGGTTTGTCCTCAGGGTAGATCCACTTCACAGGACAGGATCTTGATCTGTATAGAGGCCGAGAACTAGCAGAATTTTCTTGGCTCTCTTGTCTTCTAAGAATCCTAGGAATCAGATTAGGATTTTCAAACACAGGTGGGGGATTAGGATCAAGATTTGATCTGGTGTAATGAATCCTTTCTGAAGCCAGGTTTCTAGGTGTGTTTTTGGTTTTTTTCTTGAAATAGATTTGACAATACAACTTTAACAGCCTCTTTAAGAGGTTTTAGATGTGGGAGTTTTGAAATTTCTTAAAGACTTATTTGAAAAGAGGAACTGATCAAGTATTTGAACCCAACTATCCAATCTATAAGCTAGGCCGGAGATAGACTGAAGTAGCATTCATTTACTTTTTCAATTGCAAAGCAGAAGCATTTCAAAGGCTACCTGGTTAACCTCAGGCTCCGCTTGTAGCTTATACAAAAAACAATAGTAACAAGAAAATTATTCAGTTCCCCAGTGGAGTCGCCATTGATGTTATCACTCAAGTTTTCCCAAAAGTTGTAAGAAAGGGAAAGGAGGCTGAGGTAACCACAGACCAATCTTTTAGATACAGAATCTAGCCAATTTGTATCCAGAGAGTGCTCTCTCTTTATTATTTAGCTTTATTTTTAGAGGTATTAGGCTAGTTATGAAGTTCAGGAGTTTTGTTTGAGTTTGGGTGGTGAGATTCAATAGAGCAGAGAGGTAAGACAGAGTAGTTCAGTCCATTGGGCTAATGGAGTCAAAGAAGGATGGTTGTCTAGATTTGGTTTCTTAATAGATGATGGTTTCACAGAGCAAGGTAGTCAAACAGGGAACAAATAAAGACTTGAAATAGATGGAATGGACTCAAATTGGGTGAGGGCAGTTAAGGATCCTTCAACCTATTTCAAGAGGGAAATTGGATGATTACTGTTAAGGAGCAGTTAAGTAATCTTTAACAAATAATCAACATGAAAGAATTAGGAAACAGGAGCAATTAAGATTTCACTTTTTACCCTAATTCTGAAGAAAAACACAAAGAACAATAATGACTGAAAACATAGTGCAATCAAGCATATTCTGGAGTTAAATCTTTTCTTTATCATTCAGATTGTGAAACACAGATGATATAATAAACTAGGAAAACTTTAAAACAAAAAGATATAGAGGACTTATTATTCCAGTGGTTGATTCAAGAAGTCTGTGACAAGTCCTCTACTTCAATTCTTCATCCAGTAAGCCATGCAACAGTTGATTCCAACAGCTCTTTATTCCAAAAATTCAATATTACAGCAAAGTCTAGGAATCCACCCTCAATACTCCATTTGAGGGGGTATTTATGCAACAAATTATAAAACAAATATCTCATAACATAGTGAGATAATATCTAGGATGACTAAAAATAGCTTACAAGAAAATAGAAACAGCTAGCCTTCTAAATAGGGGAAAGATGAACTGATGTTGTGCTGGTCCTGTTTTTATTGGATGTGCTGGAGGCGGGCCCTAGGATTTGGCTGGCAGTTGCTTTCTTCAGTAACTCTGCGTTGGTTGCCTGTCTTAACTGGTACTCTTTAACTGTGATCTGATACACTTCGTCTATTTACCTCTGTCCACCTTTGTCCACCTGGCTCTGGTAAATAGCTCTGTATTTACCTTTTACCCGGGGTGAATTTAACAATATTTCCAGCATATTTTCCGTGAGGAACGTTGAGGGGTACAACCTTCAGCGTTACAGGGGTTTTTCTGTGAAAAATGGACCAAATAGCAGGCTGGGAGTTTTATATAGCAATGCAAATTGGACCGAAAACTGAACTTGGCCTCCTCCAGTAGAATTTTTAACCGAGAACCGAAAATTGCAAGGTTTCATGGTAAACTGGATAAATACCTGCGTAAAAGTAGAAAACGGTAAAAATGCAGGTAGAATGGAAGGCCGCAGAGCTCATACTTGTAGTTTTGCTGGTCGAATGCCAGTCGAGAAACTAGAACTGCGAACTCGGTCGATTTAATGCCCAGAGCGCTGTTGGTAGCAAAACGACAGTGAAAATGCCATTTTTTCGGTTTTATTTGACAAAATGAAGTTTTGATGGGATTTTTTGATTTGATTGGGTGGATGATGTAAGCGGTACCGAAGTGACGTTAGCGTGGCAGGTGATGTGGCGGATGATGTCAGCGGAATCATAGTGACGTCAGCGGATGACGTGGCAGATGACATCAGCAAAGGGTGGTAAGCGGTTTTTCCCGCACCGCTTTTGGGGCTGGGCGTAATTGAGCGAAGGGCGAGCGAGCACCCCGGATGGGCGACGCATGGCAGAGGTACGGCAGAAAATTGTCGACCGATCGTGCGTTAAAAGGCGGAGGTTTGGGGGGTCGCGATATAGTTATCAACCGTCGGATGAGAACGGGTTGATCAAATAGTGGACAGGAAGTGAAGAAGGGTGGGGGTTTAACTGTGCGGGTCCAGCACGATATAACATGTTTTAATTATTTCGACACTATTTTCATTGGTCGGTAATGGTTATTAATTAACCCAATGGTTAATTAATCTTGGTTGTTGCACAGCAGGGAAAGTTTATTTAACAGATTTCAAATGAATTTATCAATCCATGTTTATACAGTGACTATGGTCGTGTGTGACCGGGCTGGGGATATTTAAAAATCAGGGTTTTTTATATAACTAAGTAATACGAGGAAGGGTTGTATGGTTATCCGGGATTTATATATTATAAATTTTAATAGTTAATATGAAAAAATGTAATGAAAGCGCCAAGTTAAAAAACAATTGACTTTTGTAGTTGAGCTTAGGCTTTGAAGTGGAAAAGGGGTTTATATGATGTATTTGCCATTTTCCTAATTAAAATAGTGTTTTTACTTAGGCAAGTGTTATGAAATGGAATGAGTGGTTTATGAATGATATTAAGAACAGATCTTAATACTTTGGGGAAATTAGTGAAATCTGTAGGGAAAGTATGAAGGGGAGTTAGTTATTGTATCTTGTCTTGCTTGAGCTGCTTCAAGTATAATTTCCGCCTTTGCACTAGTGATAGAGATAGATATTAACACTTTTAGAGACATAATCTATCAATGGTATCATTCTGCAACACCAATCTACCTACCCTGCCTACTTGGGCCTAGCATTTTTTCCTTCTTTATTTGGGTGCACTTGGACTGGAAAACACTCATCAACTTTTCTTTTCTTTTCATGGTGAGCCTACCTAAGTCTGCACTTATTACTTCCAAGGGCTCAGATTAAACTGTTGAGCCCCTTTTTATTTACTCTACCTATCTACTTATCTGCCAAGATTAAACAGTTTGGTCATATTTTATTCTCTATCTCTAAAACAGGAAATTCAAATATGAACTAGCCAAGATTACGTTGTTTGGCCATTTATTAATTGTGGCATAAATTAACAAGCTGCACACAATGCTTATTACAGAAAATAAAAAGTAGTGGCATTTTGGACTTTCACATTTTCCTATTCTATTTTTATATGGGGTTCATTTCTTTCACTTTTTTGACCATTTTATTATTTTTACCCTTTGATTTTTCTTTTAGGGTATACCCTCTTTACCGAGTTACCCTTGCAACAGTTGTAGCAAACCATGTAGCAGCAGAAGAAATATGCTCCGCAAACCTCCCAGCCCATATCCATGTAGGGCCAACCTCTGTAGCCCCAGGGACAAATTTTGCAGCAACAAGGCCAACCCTTGCAGCAGACCTGGCCAGCAGCAACCCTTGTATACATATCAACAGGGTCAACCCTTTCAAGGGCAAGACCAGGGTCAAGTCATCCAGCAGTAGGCCCAAAATCCTAATGCCCTTGGTCAACAGGTTCAAAATCCTTGTGGCCAAGGACAGCAAGTGAAAAACCCTAATGTCTTAGGTCAATAGGTACAGAATCCTTTTGGTCAAGGGCAGCAGGTACAGAATCCCTATGTCCAAGGGCAACAAGTGTATCAACCTTATGCCCAAGGACACCAGGTCCAAAATCCTCTTATTCAAGGACAACAGGTTCACCACCCGTATGTTCAGGGACAACAGGTACAATATCCATATATCCAAGGTCAACAGGCTCAACAGCCTTTTAACCCATACATTTCTTACCAGCAACCTATGGCTAGATAGTTCCAAGGTATTCAAGGTCAAAATCCTCCCTATGGTGAAGGTAACCCTAATGGGGGCAGCATCGGATGCCATATGGCCAAAATCCTTACCTTGCAAGGATGGGCTCATCCATTTGGACCCTCTTACCGACCTCCTATGCCTTTTAATACTCAATTTCCATTCTTGGCCACACTCGATTTGCCAGATGTGTCTCACCTTACGAATGATCCAATCCTTCATTTGCCATATTGGTGTCTTTTGTCGTCCAAGATACGAAGTGATTGTCCAAAGTTCGATGGGAAAGAAAAAGAATATCCTCAACCCCACGTGATGACATATCACCTCTGGTGTTCTTTGAACTCTTACGTTGACGATTCCATTCATCTCCATCTTTTCCAACGAACCCTCACAAGCACTACAGCCAAGTGATACATCAAGCTTCCTCAAAGTATTTACCATGACTTTAACTCTTTAGCCATGGCTTTCCTCACGCATTTTCAACCATCGGTTCACTATGAAACTGGTACCTATTTGCTCACATCGCTTAAGCAAGATACTGCGACACACATCTCTAATCACATCCATGAATGGAGATGTAGACGTCGCCTGATCAAATTTGAGATTGTTGATCAGTTTCTCATTGAATGGTTCACTAAATCATTCGTGGCCCCAATTGCTCGTGATATAGCTATGGGTGGATGCATTACTAAAGAACAAGCCATTGCTCATGCCTAGTACTTAGATCTAGTTTACTCTCAGTATGGCACTTTGCATGAGTTATTACCCGATGTTCCGCGGCCATCATCTGATCCCACGGCATCAAAGTCACAAGTTGTACCTCCTGTCGATGGATTTATTGGTTCAATATCCCATACCCCTGCTAAAGCTTCTTCCAAACAAAAGTCGGTCTCGAATATTGTTCCTAGCAGTTCTTCCTAAAATCCTCCTGGCCCTAGTAAAACCTCATAGGTCTATGTTGTTCAGTCTATCGCAGTGGACAAATCCTCGAAAGGTAAGAAGAAAGGCAAAGGCAAGGTTAAAGTCGATGCCCCAAAACAGGGTCCTCCCAAATCATCTGCTGGTGAATCTTCACAATGGAAACCTAAGTATCCCTGCCTCATTTGCGAGGAAGATCACTACACTAAGGATTGTCCCCAACGATCCGAAGTTAGTCATCTGCTCAAAGGGACCCCCACTGTCCTCAAAGAGCCATTTCCGTCTCAGCAGATACAAATGGTAGACCAACCTCAATCATTTGCTTCCTCAGGATCTCAAGTGTTCATGATAAGTACGCCTATTAATGTGGCTAATAGATCGAAATATTACCAAAATTCTGCCTCAACAGCTGGGAAAGAGAAAGAAGCCACCCCTTCTTCTTCTGCCCCAAGTTTTGTCCCTCTTCATATCGAGCGCCCTAACCCTAATTCCGCTATACGGCCACCCTCTCGAGGTGTGCTACGAAAATCCTTGTACAATCCTAATGCCCGAGCCGCTCAACACTATAATATTGTTGAGGGTTTGGCTCAGGCGCCATCAACCATGTCGGCTCTCGAGGTGCTCCAAAGCTGCCCATCGCAGCGGAAATCTTTGTTGTCAGCTATCGGGGGTATCAATCCCACCGATTCCAATTTGATATGTTTTGATCTAGAAAACCATGTTCCGTGCCTCCCTCATCAGATTGCCTTTCTCATTAAGGTAATCATTAATGAAAATACAATCCATATGACTGTCATCAATGAAGGTGCTTCCACCTGCATCATGTCAATCGCATGTTGGAAGGCCATTGGTTCTCCTACTTTGAACCAATCTCCGAACACTTTGGAAGCTTTCGTTGGGCATGACTCACGACCCTTCGGTGTCTTACCCAACCTTTTCATTACCCTGGAAGGCAAGACAGTGCAAGTCGAGGTAGAGATTGTTGACGCCAATCTCAATTACAATCTTATACTCGACCGAAGCTGGACCCATGCTATGCATGTTGTAGCCTCCTCCCTGTTCTGTGTGATTTGTTTTCCCCATCAAGGGAAGATCACCACTATTGACCAGTTGTCTTTCTTTTCCTCTTCCTCTTCGGATGGCAATGTTTCGTACGTCAAGCACACTAGTGCTCCCTATGAGAGTGTGGGGGCAGGTCTTTTCAAAGATTCTGCCTTAATGGGAATTTTTCCGCTCCCACCTCCTCATGTTGCCTCTGTCAACATGGTCTTGGTCAAATCTAATCCTTGGGTCATACCTTCACCAGATTTTGTTGATACCTGGGGTGAGGTTATTCCACTTAGTCTCGCCGAAGTCAATTACATGGAAATTGTTTTAGCCTCAAGTTCTGCATCCTCCAATTCTTCTGTTTCGAAGACCTCTCTCGATACGTACTCTCAATCCCCGTGGCTTGGTGCTTTGGAATCATTTGATCCCTTAGCTGAGACCTTCCTTGCTGATGAAGGTATCATGGAAGTCATGTCTCTCGAGGAACCACCTTGGACCGATACTCATCATCGCTCCTCATTCTTACCTCGTCTGGTGGTCATGACTACCGCGTTTGAAGAGTCCTCCTCTTCGTTTCCTTCCCTCCCGCTTCTGCCACCGATCATGACTCATGAAGTATGGTCGGAAGGAAATTTGGGTAATATTACCCAAATGATGCCGATTGATATTTCTATCAAACCTGGTATCGTTGAACATGTTCATATCAGGGTATCTTGTTCTTCGGATGAGATCAAGACTTATACTAGTCTATTTCAGGAATTTTGTGATGTGTTTGTGAGGTCCTATGAAGAAGTGTCTGGCATTGATCCTAGCATTGTTGTGCACAAAATACCAACCTATCCGCATGTGAAGCCCGTTCACCAACAGCTTCGCCCGCTGCACCCCAGGAAGGCTACTGCTATCAAGGGTGAAGTTGAAAAACTTCTCAAAGTTGGGTTCATCTATCCCATCCCTCTTATAGATTGGGTGTCAAATATTGTCCCGATGATGAAAAAACAAGGCACGATCCGTGTTTGCGTTGATTATCAAGACCTTAATCGTGCTTGTCCTAAAGACAACTATCCTACTCCCTTCATTGATCAAATCATTGATGAATGTGCCGGGAGCGAGATTTTTCCTTTATGGATTGTTTTTCTTGTTACAACCAGATCAACATCACGTCAGTTGATCAAGAAAAGACAACTTTTATCTTTCCATGGGGTACGTTCGCATACCAAAAGCTCCCTTTCAGCCTCAAAAATTTTGGGACTACGTTTCAGCGGGCGATGTCCTATGCATTTCATGATATTTGCAACATTATCCAGCCTTACTTGGATGACCTTCTCGCTCATTCTCGTATGCACCAAGATCACCCTGACCATCTTCGACAAAATTTCTTGTGGTTTAGACACTACAACATTCAGTTAAACCCGCATAAATGTGTTTTTAGCATAGAATCTGGACGACTCCTCGGCTTTATCATTTCCAAGGACGGTATTCACCTTGGTCCGCTTAAAGTCAAGGCCATTGTAAATTTACCCCCTCCATCCTCATTGCACCAACTCTAGAGCCTGCAAGGAAAGGAAAATTTTCTCCATCGTTTTATACCCAACTATGCTAGGCTAGCTACAAGATTTATCCTGTTGCTAAAACAAGGAACGCCCTTCGCATGGGATGAGGTTGCCCAAAAATATTTCAATGATCTCAAGGTCGTCCTCGTAAATTCTCCTCTATTGCATCCCCTAAATTATTATCAAGATTACTTTCGTTACCTAACTGCAGCCCCTAGCACCATTGATATGGTCCTGGTCCAAGACGTCGACGAAGGAAACGAACATGTTATCTACTACCTTAGTCGTAATCTCCTTGACACTGAAATACATTATGCTCATGTCGAGAAGTTGGCTTTTGTTGTCGTCTAGGCTGTTCAATGCTTTCGGTACTATATTCTTTTATGAACGACTACGAAGATTTCTGAATGCAACCCCATGACCTACATCCTGACTCGTTATTTGTTATGGGAAAATATTCTAAATGGATTGTCATCCTGCAAGAATTTGATTCGGTATTTACTACTGCCAAATCAAAGAAATCACTCATTTTCACCGAATTGATTTGTTCCCTTCCTTCTAAGTCTCTCCCTGCTAGTGCAGACGAACAGCTTCCTGACAAGACTCTCTTCCTGATTTGCACCCTTGATCCATGGTACGGTGATATCATCATGTATCTCCAGACGTCCACATTCCGGTCCACATTGACTAAGGAAGATCGCCGAAGGATTCAGCATCACTCCCAATCCTATCGTATTATTGGTGATCCTTTATACCATGTCGATGTCGATTCAGTTCTTCGTCAATACCTTACGATTGAGGAGGCTGAAAGTGTTCTCAATGACTGCCACTCTGGGGCATGTGGTGGCCATATGTCTTGCTAAACTACCACTCAAAAAATCCTTCATGCTGGTTATTTCTAGTCGTCCATTTTCAAGGACTACATCCTTGTTGTTCACAAGTGCCATGAATGCCAAATTTACCAACGCAAGATGCGTGCCCCACCCTCTCACCTACACCCTGTCATTACTGTTGGTCATTTTTCCAAATGGGGCATCAATTATATGATATGTAACCCTCGTTCGTCTGGGGCGCGTGGCTATATTATCGTCGTTGTGGATTATTTCACCAAATGAGCCGAAGTGATGCCTACATACTCTGCAGACGATAAGATGGCAACTCAATTCCTTTTCAACCATGTTATTTCCAGGTTCGTAGTACCTCAAGCCATTGTCATAGACCATGGCTCCTATTTCAAAGATTACATGATGGCTAAGCTGACATGCGCATTCGACTTGCACCACGATGGCTTGACCCCATTTTATCCTCGGGCCAATAGCTAAGTTGAAGTCGTGAACAAGGTTTTGGTTACAATGCTTCAACGTACTATTGGGATGCACAAGTCAAATTGGCATCTCGTGCTCTTTTCAGCTCGTTGGGCTTACCAAACCTCGACCAAAGACGCAACTGATCCGGATTTAAGCAGGAACGCAATAGATTATAGAGATAACCATAAATACAGAGATGCGATAACCATAAAAACAGAGATGCAACAGAAATAATAATATGCGATAACCATAAAAACAGAGATGCCGTGGAAATAATACTTCATTTCATTAATGGAGAATACTGAAATATGCTTACAAATAGAAATAACCCAGCTAGGGCGATGGTAGCTTATCTCTGAGAAGAGATGTGTCGGCTACATGCCTCTGAATTGTTTTGAACTCTATTACAATGAGGCTCGAGGGCCTATTTATTGTTGAGAAACAATGGAAAACCCTTCACATTCCAAAACCTAACCCTAGAAGATGAAACGCCAAATTGTGGGCCCCGTTTTTGGGTAAGTTGGTACATCAACTTCCCGGGGTCGCGACTTGGTCATACTATCTCCGTTTGACGTGCATGATAGCCCGTTGGAAAGATCTCTCCGAGGACTATGACGGAAAAGACGATTTTTAGCATAAAAATCATTGGCGGTGGATTTCCCAAAAAACGTCGTTTAGAGCCTCAAAACGGCTCCGGAAGTTTAGGACCCGAAAAACTGCTAAAAATAGTAAACTGTGCTATAATTAAGGAAACTGATAAAAACTGTAAGAAGCACTAGAGGGGATCCAAGTGGAAGTAGCGGGTGGCCACCAATATCCACCTGGATCATTCCTCCCCCTTAGGAAGCAATGGTCCCCATTGCGTTGAGTTCCTCCATGAGATGAGGGAACTTCTGCTGCACTTGGTCCCTGGTGAGCCACTTGCCCTGGTGAAGGAGTTGTCCTGCTTTGACAACTTGATACAGTTGGATATTCTGCTGGCGAGTGTGCTTGATCTGTGTGTCCATGATCCGATCAGTTGCAACTTGTTCCATGCAAGCTGGATTTAACTCTGTGGGTGTGAGTTGTTCTGCAATGTCGAACGTG
The DNA here is from genome assembly GCA_031772625.1 of Pinus tabuliformis. Taxonomy (NCBI): domain Eukaryota; kingdom Viridiplantae; phylum Streptophyta; class Pinopsida; order Pinales; family Pinaceae; genus Pinus; species Pinus tabuliformis. Next base: position 32,997,471 of record CM062816.1, read on the forward strand.
TCTAGTAATGGTGGAAAGTATGGCCGAAGGCGGTCGACATTGAACACCGGGTGCAGGCCAAGGAATGGGGGAATGCTGAGCTCAAATGCATTGTCTCCCATAGCTTTGGTAATGGTGTAAGGACCATGTCGAAGTGGTCTGAGTTTCTGATGGGTTCTGGTAAGGCGCTCCCTCTGCAGATGTAACCAAACTTTATCGCCCACCTGCAACTTGTGTGGTAACCCTCCAGGTAACGAGAAGTTGTTCCTGTGTTCTGTCATGACTGTATCCCTCTGTTGCTGCTACTGTGTGGAGGAACCCTTCGCGGGGGTCATGAATGTAGCAACGATCTTCCCCTCACATTGGGAACGAACCAGACATAAAATAAATTTCCTAGTCTGTGAGATGAGCTTGCTGCCTTTCTTAGCAGTGATCAAAGAGGTGGCGGTAGGTGGGGCTACCTCCGGTATCCTGTATAATGAATTATCCAAAGAAATGATGACAGCGCGAGGCCTTGACTCATACACAGCATGTTGCCTCCACAAGTATGGCTGGCCTAATAGTACATCACAAACATCCAGAGGTGTAACATCACACAATACCTCGTCTTTGAAGGGCTTGATGTTGTAGGGAAGGCGGCACTGCTGGCGAACTTTGAGATCTCGTCCTTCGTGAAGCCAACCGATATTGTACGGCTGTGGGTGTGGTGTAGTTGGTAGGCCCAACCGCTTCACGACCTCTGCTGAAATGAGGTTCTTTTGGCTGCCACTGTCAACAATGAATTGCAGCGGCGAACCCTTCACCCACATCTGTGAGTGGAAAAGACGTTCCCCCTCCTCTGGATCTTCGGGCTCATTTTTCTGGATCTTGGCAGTAGCAACAGTGGCGCTGGGATCCGCATCAATAATCTGCTTCCCTTTGTCATTCCCCTTGTCGGGTTCTGACTCAGAGTCGGAACATGCATCTGATTCGGAAGCCTTCAACTCGGCCACCAGCGACTGCTTGGTCCGACACTCACTTGTGTTATGAGTGGGACTCTTGTGGAACTCACACCACTTTCCTGTGTCCTTCTTCGGCTTCGTGGTGTTGTTCTTTTCTTGTAGCTTCGACGGGTTGTCTTGGGTCACCCCGCCTTGGCTTTGTCCTTTGGGCTTTGGATTTGCACATCCAAAGTCTCGCTTCTTCTGTTTGAACTTTTGCTCGATTTTGACAGTGTATCGGTATGCTGTGCCGAGTGAGGAGATGTTCAAGAACTCCATCTCTTCTTGGATGTATCTGTGTAGGCAGTCGCGGTATTTGAGTACCAGATGCAGCTCAGAATCTTTGATGCCCAACTGTGTGCGAAGGGTATGAAAAATGCTTGTGAACTCCGGCACATCTTGGTCTCGTCCCTGCCGCAGTGTGGTCCATTTGATGTATTTGTCCTCATAGCTTCCGACGGGGTAGTACTGCTCCTTGATGGCATCCCGGAAGTCATTCCAAGTGGGTGCGATTGAAAATAGTGAGCCTGTACTTTCACCCTTCTGCTCGCAATAGGTTTCCCACCAGTCCTTGACGTGGGGGGTTGCTTTGAGAAGAGCGAAAACAATCTTCTCCCGACTTGAAAATTCGTGAACAGAAAAATACCCATCTAGCAGATTTAACCATTTATCTACGGCATCTGCGTCTATTTGACCCTCGAAGATGGGGATTTCAAAATTAACTTGTACCTTAAACGGTGTGGCGTTTCCAGAGTAGCTGTTGGAAGCCGATGCGTCGCCTATGGGTAGCCGCTGAAGGATCTGCGCAAAGCTATCCATCATCGCGTTCCTTTGCCGCTCGAGCGCTTCTTCGAGCAAGACTTTGATAGGATCTCCTGCCCCCTCGTCTTTCTTCTCATCCGCCATGGGAGGACGTCGAGATTTGCGAGGCTGGTCTTGCAAAGGTTCGACCAGTTCAAGCCCTAACTCCTTATATCCCGACCTCGTTGGGGACATGCAAAGAAAAACAGAGAAAAAGCAGACCGCTCTGATACCACTGATCCGGATTTAAGCAGGAACGCAATAGATTACAGAGATAACCATAAATACAGAGATGCGATAACCATAAAAACAGAGATGCAACAGAAATAATAATATGCGATAACCATAAAAACAGAGATGCCGTGGAAATAATACTTCATTTCATTAATGGAGAATACTGAAATATGCTTACAAATAGAAATAACCCAGCTAGGGCGATGGTAGCTTATCTCTGAGAAGAGATGTGTCGGCTACATGCCTCTGAATTGTTTTCAACTCTGTTACAGTGAGGCTCGAGGGCCTATTTATTGCTGAGAAACAATGGAAAACCCTTCACATTCCAAAACCTAACCCTAGAAGATGAAACGCCAAATTGTGGGCCCCGTTTTTGGGTAAGTTGGTACATCAACTTCCCGGGGTCGCGAATTGGTCATACTATCTCCGTTTGACGTGCATGATAGCCCGTTGGAAAGATCTCTCCGAGGACTACGACGGAAAAGACGATTTTTATCAGAAAAATCGTTGGCGGTGGATTTCCCAAAAAACGTCGTTTAGGGCCTCAAAACGGCTCCGGAAGTTTAGGACCCGAAAAACTGCTAAAAATAGTAAACTGTGCTATAATTAAGGAAACTGATAAAAACTGTAAGAAGCACTAGAGGGGATCCAAGTGGAATTAGCGGGTGGCCACCAATATCCACCTGGATCATTCCTCCCCCCTTAGGAAGCAATGGTCCCCATTGCGTTGAGTTCCTCCATGAGATGAGGGAACTTCTGCTGCACTTGGTCCCTGGTGAGCCACTTGCCCTGGTGAAGGAGTTGTCCTGCTTTGACAACTTGATACAGTTGGATATTCTGCTGGCGAGTGTGCTTGATCTGTGTGTCCATGATCCGATCAGTTGCAACTTGTTCCATGCAAGCTAGATTTAACTCTGTGGGTGTGAGTTGTTCTGCAATGTCGAACGTGTCTAGTAATGGTGGAAAGTATGGCCGAAGGCGGTCGACATTGAACACCGGGTGCAGGCCAAGGAATGGGGGAATGCTGAGCTCAAATGCATTGTCTCCCATAGCTTTGGTAATGGTGTAAGGACCATGTCGAAGTGGTCTGAGTTTCTGATGGGTTCTGGTAAGGCGCTCCCTCTGCAGATGTAACCAAACTTTATCGCCCACCTGCAACTTGTGTGGTACCCCTCCAGGTAACGAGAAGTTGTTCCTGTGTTCTGTCATGACTGTATCCCTCTGTTGCTGCTGCTGTGTGGAGGAACCCTTCGCGGGGGTCATGAATGTAGCAACGATCTTCCCCTTACATTGGGAACGAACCAGACAGAAAATAAATTTCCTAGTCTGTGAGATGAGCTTGCTGCCTTTCTTAGCAGTGATCAAAGAGGTGGCGGTAGGTGGGGCTACCTCCGGTATCCTGTATAATGAATTATCCAAAGAAATGATGACAGCGCGAGGCCTTGACTCATACACAGCATGTTGCCTCCACAAGTATGGCTGGCCTAATAGTACATCACAAACATCCAGAGGTGTAACATCACACAATACCTCGTCTTTGAAGGGCTTGATGCTGTAGGGAAGGTGGCACTGCTGGCGAACTTTGAGATCTCGTCCTTCGTGAAGCCAACCGATATTGTACGGCTGTGGGTGTGGTGTAGTTGGTAGGCCCAACCGCTTCACGACCTCTGCTGAAATGAGGTTCTTTTGGCAGCCACTGTCGACAATGAATTGCAGCGGCGAACCCTTCACCCACATCTGTGAGTGGAAAAGACGTTCCCCCTCCTCTGGATCTTCGGGCTCATTTTTCTGGATCTTGGCAGTAGCAACAGTGGCGCTGGGATCCGCATCAATAATCTGCTTCCCTTTGTCATTCCCCTTGTCGGGTTCTGACTCAGAGTCGGAACATGCATCTGATTCGGAAGCCTTCAACTCGGCCACCAGCGACTGCTTGGTCCGACACTCACTTGTGTTATGAGTGGGACTCTTGTGGAACTCACACCACTTTCCTGTGTCCTTCTTCGGCTTCGTGGTGTTGTTCTTTTCTTGTAGCTTCGACGGGTTGTCTTGGGTCACCCCGCCTTGGCTTTGTCCTTTGGGCTTTGGATTTGCAGATCCAAAGTCTCGCTTCTTCTTTTTGAACTTTTGCTCGATTTTGACAGCGTATCGGTATGCTGTGCCGAGTGAGGAGATGTTCAAGAACTCCATCTCTTCCTGGATGTATCTGTGTAGGCAGCCGCGGTATTTGAGTACCAAATGCAGCTCAGAATCTTTGATGCCCAACTGTGTGCGAAGGGTATGAAAAATGCTTGTGAACTCCGGCACATCTTGGTCTCGTCCCTGCCGCAGTGTGGTCCATTTGATGTATTTGTCCTCATAGCTTCCGACGGGGTAGTACTGCTCCTTGATGGCATCCCGGAAGTCATTCCAAGTGGGTGCGGTTGAAAATAGTGAGCCTGTACTTTCACCCTTCTGCTCGCAATAGGTTTCCCACCAGTCCTTGACGTGGGGGGTTGCTTTGAGAAGAGCGAAAACAATCTTCTCCCGACTTGAAAATTCGTGAACAGAAAAATACCCATCTAGCAGATTTAACCATTTATCTACGGCATCTGCGTCTATTTGACCCTCGAAGATGGGGATTTCAAAATTAACTTGTACCTTAAACGGTGTGGCGTTTCCAGAGTAGCTGTTGGAAGCCGATGCGTCGCCTATGGGTAGCCGCTGAAGGATCTGCGTAAAGCTATCCATCATCGCGTTCCTTTGCCGCTCGAGCGCTTCTTCGAGCAAGACTTTGATAGGATCTCCTGCCCCCTCGTCTTTCTTCTCATCCGCCATGGGAGGACGTCGAGATTTGCGAGGCTGGTCTTGCAAAGGTTCGACCAGTTCAAGCCCTAACTCCTTATATCCCGACCTCGTTGGGGACATGCAAAGAAAAACAGAGAAAAAGCAGACCGCTCTGATACCACTGATCCGGATTTAAGCAGGAACGCAATAGATTACAGAGATAACCATAAATACAGAGATGCGATAACCATAAAAACAGAGATGCAACAGAAATAATAATATGCGATAACCATAAAAACAGAGATGTCGTGGAAATAATACTTCATTTCATTAATGGAGAATACTGAAATACGCTTACAAATAGAAATAACCCAGCTAGGGCGATGGTAGCTTATCTCTGAGAAGAGATGTGTCGGCTACATGCCTCTGAATTGTTTTCAACTCTGTTACAGTGAGGCTCGAGGGCCTATTTATTGCTGAGAAACAATGGAAAACCCTTCACATTCCAAAACCTAACCCTAGAAGATGAAACGCCAAATTGTGGGCCCCGTTTTTGGGCAAGTTGGGACATCAACTTCCCGGGGTCGCGAATTGGTCATACTATCTCCGTTTGACGTGCATGATAGCCCGTTGGAAAGATCTCTCCGAGGACTACGACGGAAAAGATGATTTTTATCAGAAACATCGTTGGCGGTGGATTTCCCAAAAAACGTCGTTTAGGGCCTCAAAACTGCTCCGGAAGTTTAGGACCCGAAAAACTGCTAAAAATAGTAAACTGTGCTATAATTAAGGAAACTGATAAAAACTGTAAGAAGCACTAGAGGGGATCCAAGTGGAATTAGCGGGTGGCCACCAATATCCACCTGGATCATTCCTCCCCCCTTAGGAAGCAATGGTCCCCATTGCGTTGAGTTCCTCCATGAGATGAGGGAACTTCTGCTGCACTTGGTCCCTGGTGAGCCACTTGCCCTGGTGAAGGAGTTGTCCTGCTTTGACAACTTGATACAGTTGGATATTCTGCTGGCGAGTGTGCTTGATCTGTGTGTCCATGATCCGATCAGTTGCAACTTGTTCCATGCAAGCTGGATTTAACTCTGTGGGTGTGAGTTGTTCTGCAATGTCGAACGTGTCTAGTAATGGTGGAAAGTATGGCCGAAGGCGGTCGACATTGAACACCGGGTGCAGGCCAAGGAATGGGGGAATGCTGAGCTCAAATGCATTGTCTCCCATAGCTTTGGTAATGGTGTAAGGACCATGTCGAAGTGGTCTGAGTTTCTGATGGGTTCTGGTAAGGCGCTCCCTCTGCAGATGTAACCAAACTTTATCGCCCACCTGCAACTTGTGTGGTACCCCTCCAGGTAACGAGAAGTTGTTCCTGTGTTCTGTCATGACTGTATCCCTCTGTTGCTGCTGCTGTGTGGAGGAACCCTTCGCGGGGGTCATGGATGTAGCAACGATCTTCCCCTTACATTGGGAACGAACCAGACAGAAAATAAATTTCCTAGTCTGTGAGATGAGCTTGCTGCCTTTCTTAGCAGTGATCAAAGAGGTGGCGGTAGGTGGGGCTACCTCCGGTATCCTGTATAATGAATTATCCAAAGAAATGATGACAGCGCGAGGCCTTGACTCATACATAGCATGTTGCCTCCACAAGTATGGCTGGCCTAATAGTACATCACAAACATCCAGAGGTGTAACATCACACAATACCTCGTCTTTGAAGGGCTTGATGCTGTAGGGAAGGCGGCACTGCTGGCAAACTTTGAGATCTCGTCCTTCGTGAAGCCAACCGATATTGTACGGCTGTGGGTGTGGTGTAGTTGGTAGGCCCAACCGCTTCACGACCTCTGCTGAAATGAGGTTCTTTTGGCTGCCACTGTCGACAATGAATTGCAGCGGCGAACCCTTCACCCACATCTGTGAGTGGAAAAGACGTTCCCCCTCCTCTGGATCTTCGGGCTCATTTTTCTGGATCTTGGCAGTAGCAACAGTGGCGCTGGGATCCGCATCAATAATCTGCTTCCCTTTGTCATTCCCCTTGTCGGGTTCTGACTCAGAGTCGGAACATGCATCTGATTCGGAAGCCTTTAACTCGGCCACCAGCGACTGCTTGGTCCGACACTCACTTGTGTTATGAGTGGGACTCTTGTGGAACTCACACCACTTTCCTGTGTCCTTCTTCGGCTTCGTGGTGTTGTTCTTTTCTTGTAGCTTCGACGGGTTGTCTTGGGTCACCCCGCCTTGGCTTTGTCCTTTGGGCTTTGGATTTGCAGATCCAAAGTCTCGCTTCTTCTGTTTGAACTTTTGCTCGATTTTGACAGCGTATCGGTATGCTGTGCCGAGTGAGGAGATGTTCAAGAACTCCATCTCTTCCTGGATGTATCTGTGTAGGCAGCCGCGGTATTTGAGTACCAGATGCAGCTCAGAATCTTTGATACCCAACTGTGTGCGAAGGGTATGAAAAATGCTTGTGAACTCCGGCACATCTTGGTCTCGTCCCTGCCGCAGTGTGGTCCATTTGATGTATTTGTCCTCATAGCTTCCGACGGGGTAGTACTGCTCCTTGATGGCATCCCGGAAGTCATTCCAAGTGGGTGCGGTTGAAAATAGTGAGCCTGTACTTTCACCCTTCTGCTCGCAATAGGTTTCCCACCAGTCCTTGACGTGGGGGGTTGCTTTGAGAAGAGCGAAAACAATCTTCTCCCGACTTGAAAATTCGTGAACAGAAAAATACCCATCTAGCAGATTTAACCATTTATCTACGGCATCTGCGTCTATTTGACCCTCGAAGATGGGGATTTCAAAATTAACTTGTACCTTAAACGGTGTGGCGTTTCCAGAGTAGCTGTTGGAAGCCGATGCGTCGCCTCTGGGTAGCCGCTGAAGGATCTGCGCAAAGCTATCCATCATCGCGTTCCTTTGCCGCTCGAGCGCTTCTTCGAGCAAGACTTTGATAGGATCTCCTGCCCCCTCGTCTTTCTTCTCATCCGCCATGGGAGGACGTCGAGATTTGCGAGGCTGGTCTTGCAAAGGTTCGACCAGTTCAAGCCCTAACTCCTTATATCCCGACCTCGTTGGGGACATGCAAAGAAAAACAGAGAAAAAGCAGACCGCTCTGATACCACTGATCCGGATTTAAGCAGGAACGCAATAGATTACAGAGATAACCATAAATACAGAGATGCGATAACCATAAAAACAGAGATGCAACAGAAATAATAATATGCGATAACCATAAAAACAGAGATGCCGTGGAAATAATACTTCATTTCATTAATGGAGAATACTGAAATACGCTTACAAATAGAAATAACCCAGCTAGGGCGATGGTAGCTTATCTCTGAGAAGAGATGTGTCGGCTACATGCCTCTGAATTGTTTTCAACTCTGTTACAGTGAGGCTCGAGGGCCTATTTATTGCTGAGAAACAATGGAAAACCCTTCACATTCCAAAACCTAACCCTAGAAGATGAAACGCCAAATTGTGGGCCCCGTTTTTGGGCAAGTTGGTACATCAACTTCCCGGGGTCGCGAATTGGTCATACTATCTCCGTTTGACGTGCATGATAGCCCGTTGGAAAGATCTCTCCGAGGACTACCACGGAAAAGACGATTTTTATCAAAAAAATCGTTGGCGGTGGATTTCCCAAAAAACGTCGTTTAGGGCCTCAAAACTGCTCCGGAAGTTTAGGACCCGAAAAACTGCTAAAAATAGTAAACTGTGCTATAATTAAGGAAACTGATAAAAACTGTAAGAAGCACTAGAGGGGATCCAAGTGGAATTAGCGGGTGGCCACCAATATCCACCTGGATCATTCCTCCCCCCTTAGGAAGCAATGGTCCCCATTGCGTTGAGTTCCTCCATGAGATGAGGGAACTTCTGCTGCACTTGGTCCCTGGTGAGCCACTTGCCCTGGTGAAGGAGTTGTCCTGCTTTGACAACTTGATACAGTTGGATATTCTGCTGGCGAGTGTGCTTGATCTGTGTGTCTATGATCCGATTAGTTGCAACTTGTTCCATGCAAGCTGGATTTAACTCTGTGGGTGTGAGTTGTTCTGCAATGTCGAACGTGTCTAGTAATGGTGGAAAGTATGGCCGAAGGCGGTCGACATTGAACACCGGGTGCAGGCCAAGGAATGGGGGAATGCTGAGCTCAAATGCATTGTCTCCCATAGCTTTGGTAATGGTGTAAGGACCATGTCGAAGTGGTCTGAGTTTCTGATGGGTTCTGGTAAGGCGCTCCTTCTGCAGATGTAACCAAACTTTATCGCCCACCTGCAACTTGTGTGGTACCCCTCCAGGTAACGAGAAGTTGTTCCTGTGTTCTGTCATGGCTGTATCCCTCTGTTGCTGCTGCTGTGTGGAGGAACCCTTCGCAGGGGTCATGAATGTAGCAACGATCTTCCCCTTACATTGGGAACGAACCAGACAGAAAATAAATTTCCTAGTCTGTGAGATGAGCTTGCTTCCTTTCTTAGCAGTGATCAAAGAGGTGGCGGTAGGTGGGGCTACCTCCGGTATCCTGTATAATGAATTATCCAAAGAAATGATGACAGCGCGAGGCCTTGACTCATATACAGCATGTTGCCTCCACAAGTATGGCTGGCCTAATAGTACATCACAAACATCCAGAGGTGTAACATCACACAATACCTCGTCTTTGAAGGGCTTGATGCTGTAGGGAAGGTGGCACTGCTGGCGAACTTTGAGATCTCGTCCTTCGTGAAGCCAACCGATATTGTACGGCTGTGGGTGTGGTGTAGTTGGTAGGCCCAACCGCTTCACGACCTCTGCTGAAATGAGGTTCTTTTCGCTGCCACTGTCGACAATGAATTGCAGCGGCGAACCCTTCACCCACATCTGTGAGTGGAAAAGACGTTCCCCCTCCTCTGGATCTTCGGGCTCATTTTTCTGGATCTTGGCAGTAGCAACAGTGGCGCTGGGATCCGCATCAATAATCTGCTTCCCTTTGTCATTCCCCTTGTCGGGTTCTGACTCAGAGTCGGAACATGCATCTGATTCGGAAGCCTTCAACTCGGCCACCAGCGACTGCTTGGTCCGACACTCACTTGTGTTATGAGTGGGACTCTTGTGGAACTCACACCACTTTCCTGTGTCCTTCTTCGGCTTCGTGGTGTTGTTCTTTTCTTGTAGCTTCGACGGGTTGTCTTGGGTCACCCCGCCTTGGCTTTGTCCTTTGGGCTTTGGATTTGCAGATCCAAAGTCTCGCTTCTTCTTTTTGAACTTTTGCTCGATTTTGACAGCGTATCGGTATGCTGTGCCGAGTGAGGAGATGTTCAAGAACTCCATCTCTTCCTGGATGTATCTGTGTAGGCAGCCGCGGTATTTGAGTACCAGATGCAGCTCAGAATCTTTGATACCCAACTGTGTGCGAAGGGTATGAAAAATGCTTGTGAACTCCGGCACATCTTGGTCTCGTCCCTGCCGCAGTGTGGTCCATTTGATGTATTTGTCCTCATAGCTTCCGACGGGGTAGTACTGCTCCTTGATGGCATCCCGGAAGTCATTCCAAGTGGGTGCGGTTGAAAATAGTGAGCCTGTACTTTCACCCTTCTGCTCGCAATAGGTTTCCCACCAGTCCTTGACGTGGGGGGTTGCTTTGAGAAGAGCGAAAACAATCTTCTCCCGACTTGAAAATTCGTGAACAGAAAAATACCCATCTAGCAGATTTAACCATTTATCTACGGCATCTGCGTCTATTTGACCCTCGAAGATGGGGATTTCAAAATTAACTTGTACCTTAAACAGTGTGGCGTTTCCAGAGTAGCTGTTGGAAGCCGATGCGTCGCCTCTGGGTAGCCGCTGAAGGATCTGCGCAAAGCTATCCATCATCGCGTTCCTTTGCCGCTCGAGCGCTTCTTCGAGCAAGACTTTGATAGGATCTCCTGCCCCCTCGTCTTTCTTCTCATCCGCCATGGGAGGACGTCGAGATTTGCGAGGCTGGTCTTGCAAAGGTTCGACCAGTTCAAGCCCTAACTCCTTATATCCCGACCTCGTTGGGGACATGCAAAGAAAAACAGAGAAAAAGCAGACCGCTCTGATACCACTGATCCGGATTTAAGCAGGAACGCAATAGATTACAGAGATAACCATAAATACAGAGATGCGATAACCATAAAAACAGAGATGCAACAGAAATAATAATATGCGATAACCATAAAAACAGAGATGCTGTGGAAATAATACTTCATTTCATTAATGGAGAATACTGAAATACGCTTACAAATAGAAATAACCCAGCTAGGGCGATGGTAGCTTATCTCTGAGAAGAGATGTGTCGGCTACATGCCTCTGAATTATTTTCAACTCTGTTACAGTGAGGCTCGAGGGCCTATTTATTGCTGAGAAACAATGGAAAACCCTTCACATTCCAAAACCTAACCCTAGAAGATGAAACGCCAAATTGTGGGCCCCGTTTTTGGGCAAGTTGGTACATCAACTTCCGGGGTCGCGAATTGGTCATACTATCTCCGTTTGACGTGCATGATAGACCGTTGGAAAGATCTCTCCGAGGACTACGACGGAAAAGACGATTTTTATTAGAAAAATCATTGGCGGTGGATTTCCCAAAAAACGTCGTTTAGGGCCTCAAAACTGCTCCGGAAGTTTAGGACCCGAAAAACTGCTAAAAATAGTAAACTGTGCTATAATTAAGGAAACTGATAAAAACTGTAAGAAGCACTAGAGGGGATCCAAGTGAAATTAGCGGGTGGCCACCAATATCCACCTAGATTAGCAACTGGTTTCACACCATTCCATCTAGTCTATGGTTTGGAAGCAACATTGTCATTCGAATCTGAGATTCCTTCACTCAAGTTAGTTGTTGAACTTCTCCCTGAAACATCACCTCGGAAATAATGCCTCCTATATTTAGAACGACCAGACGAGACTTGTCGTCTCGCTGTGTTTGTTAGCAAAGCAATAAAGAAACAGTTCAAGTCCCATTTCGATCAGTCAGTCTCCCCTCGCGCATTCCTTGAGGGTGATTTGGTCTTACTATACAACCAAGCTAATGATAAGCTGGGGGTAGCCAAGCTCGAACCCATGTGGCATGGGCCCTACATTGTGAAACACGTTTTGCAGAAAGGGGCTTATGAGCTTATTGATTATGAAGGAAATCCTCTGGATAAGCCCCAAAATGGGCTTTACCTCAAGAAGTACTATGCTTAGGTCATCTTGCATGGTTACTTGTGTACATTAGTGTGTCATTCATTTTTGTGCAGTGTGGTTTGGTGTGTTAGTTTTCAAACAACTTTCCTATTTACTACGTTTTCCCTCCTCACATTGGTTTCACTGATGGTGCTTGTCGTAGTACTCGGAACCATCCGCGGCATGGGCTATTTATGACCCTGATGGTGAGTTGATTGACCTTCAAGGTATCTATTTAGGTCGTACAACTAACAGCATTGTTGAATAGAGTGCGGTCATCGAACTGTTGTCAGAATCCATTGCTCTTGACATTTGAGAGTTGGTTGTCAACTTGGATTCACAGCTTGTCGTCCTTCAACTCAACGAGCAATATTCTGTCATAAACCATCAAATATTGAGAATGTATCTCCGTATTCGTCTACTGGAAAGACATTTTGATTTCATTAGGTATCATCATATTCCTAGACATATGAATACATTGGCAGATGCATTAGCTAATTATGTGTTGGATAGACATTTATGAAACATGTGAAAAGATAAAACAAACCATCTGTACCATAATAAGCAAGAAAATATCACATATATATATGGTGATAATGTTTGATACATCAAAACCCAAAAAAATCATATGTGCGTCCAAAATAACATCGATGGCTCGCAGACCTCATATATTTGTGGCATACAGGCCTCAAAAAATGTAAATGATGGACCTAGGAACTAATCATCATGGTGATCATGGTAGCATGATACAGCTCGGGCAACACGAGTCAGTAATCGGCGAATCCGATCCAAGACTCCCACCGTGTGTCTCTAGTACTGGCGAGGAATGTCTCCCACCCGCGCATACTCTGGGATACCACAAGTCAACCCCTAAAGGTTCCTCGTGATCTCCTCCTTGTTGTCACTCCCCTCCTGATAAGGATCGACAGCATCAATCGAGTAGGCGACGCGTCTGGCTATTGGAGACATCCCAACAAGCCGCTTTGATCCAACGTCTGCATTAATAAGAGAAATGTTATAAGCACATATATACCAAAAAAATTAAAAAATATCAAAATTCAAAAGTTGATTTTTTACATTCATCGTGAAAATCCTCTCCATCTGGTAGCAGCATGTCCCGATCTCCACGGAAGTCAGTGCCACTGTATGGCCAGTCCTCCACAACAATCTTCTTATATCGTCGTAGCCATGAAAAGAATACAAGTATGTATGACATGTGTTGGCCCCCAGTGAGCCTAGGCATCAAACAACCCCAGGGGGCCATCAGTGGGTTGCGTGGTATGGGAGGATCTATCTAGGTCAACTGATAATGGAACAGTGGCACCTGTTCCAAGAAAAAGGTCACAAGTACAGATCCAAAGAAAAATTGCTTCAGATTTCCCACATTAGCTTTGGTCAGCTGGCGCTTTATGTTGATCTTCATGACCTTTTTCCAGTTGAATATCGTAATTGCTATGTAGTTGATAGCATACAGGAACTTCGACTTGTTGGTCTCATGTACTGCCTGGGACCCCGCCACTTTGTTGATAGTCAACAGAAGCACTCTTAGTGTCAAATCCTGAATAGTGGAAATCTAAATCTTGCCACTCTTCGATTTGAGGGCCTCAAGGCAATTTTCGGCGAGCAACATGGATATGCTTTCCCCAATAGGTCATGACCGTAGAAGTTGATTGGTTCCCCTATTTGGACAGTCTTGTGATAAAGTATATATCCAAAGTTTCTAACTCTAGCTCCTGGTCACCAATGACGAATATTTCCCGATTTATGTCCCAAAGACTAATCAGGTACCGAAGAAACGCATGTTAGGCCCACATCCTTGGCGTGAGAAATAATTTGAGGAGCCCACAAGCCCTCAAAGCTTTCAAGCAATTTGGATCATTCAGTGCCTAGGTGTTCACATCTTCATGTTCTCGTTCTTTCCAGTCTACCATTTTCAGTGCTTCTTTCCTACAAAAGTCATATATTTGAATCAACAATCACGCTTGGCCCATAAAATTCAAATTTTAATGGTGTTTTTGTGAGGAAATAGGATTTTTCCCTATTCGCGGCACTGACGGCACGATAGGCCATGTTAATTACCCTCAGCCGGTGTGATTCCGTGCCCGGAAGTCGCACCGACTGAGGGAAAAAACTTTTGATAAAACCTCCTTCAAAAAACCAAAAAATGGTTAAAAACAGGAATGAAAGACATGAAAATGAAGCTCAAGGCCTTGGCTCTTACCTGCAACTGGCGGCTTGGCGAATGACTGCCCGGATCTCCCGCGATCTGCTCTGGAACAATTAGGGCAAAAGTGAGTAAAAAGTCTTCACAGCAAGGTAAAATGGTAAATGGTAAAAATATATTTACTTTTCTCCTTTTTATTCAGTTTTTCATGAAAATATTAGGTTTTGTAAATATTTTAACCTATTTTGCCTCAAGAATTGGATAATGCACTTTACCTTTTTGCGCAGCGACAGGTGATGGATGTTCGACGATGATGATGAGTCATGTTTTAGCTCTTTTCTCGACTCATTAAACTCTTATGAAAATATTGTCGAGCATTTTTCCCTTTTGGCTCATAAAAGAGAATAAAATGGGGGGTCCGCTTTCAAGCGCTTTTTTGACCCTTTAAAAGCGAAAATATTACCGAACCCTTGTCGTTTCAAACACATTAACGGATGCGAAAATTCATGTGCCCAGTATAAGTTTACCCTTTTTTGGGTTGGGATGCACTATTTATGAGAAAAGGTACTCCTTGACTAAAATGGTCAAGCGGTTCTCTCAAGTATTGTTTTCTACCTTTTCGGGCTCAAGAGACACAAACGTATGAAAAGGGACCATGTGGATTTTTCTTTTACGTGTCTTTTTCAAACTCTCTAAACATGAAAAAGATACCAAGTTACACCTTTGTCGGACTCGTTAAAATATTAAACGACATCGGATTCGTCACCATGATGAACATGAGCTTCTCCTTCCTAGGGCTCGTTAAACTTACTAGGTCGGATTCGTCTGAAGGATGAACTTACAGTGCAAGCATATGTTATCCCCTTCAAGCTTGCGATTAAAAAATAATTGGGGTACCTTCCAGAAATAGTGGGGGGAAATTTGGAAATCTAATCAGTTGTGTCGGCGGCTCACTCTTAGACATGACACTTTCTGCTTCATGTCAGGTTGGGACATCCTCCCTTTTATCGTTGGCCTCCCTGGGTTGGGCCATTCATTTTTTCCATCTATTTGATCTCTGCTACATCATCATGACCATCGATCATATGGATCCAAAAGCTGCCAAACTTCCAGTTGTATCGCCGATATGTTCAAGAGTTGTCCTTCTGTAGTTACATTTACCTCTGATTCTCTGTATCATCCAAAATCACTTTGCGTCCTTTTGTCTCGCGTCGATGATGTGGGATACATTATGGCCCTCCTTCAACACGGTCACTTCCTGTCAACCTCAGCTCATTATCCGCGAAGTTGACTGAGATAATCCCCTCCAGTACCTTAGAGCTTGCATGCCCTAATGGCAAGTTCTTCGCACTCGATGACGAGTTCACATCATTGGCTTTTGATCGAGTGATTTCATGGGTGTTCGACTTCAGTTCTTCTATTCACATTCTGTGGATTGTGTTGATAGTACCTTGAGGACCATTGTCATTATTAGTGGTTTCTCTCATGCTTGTTAACATTTTACATCATTGACTGGTAATCAAGCGACTTTCTAGCATGTTCGACGCCAACACATCTATTCGCATGTTAGAATTTGTACTTTGATCGGGTTGTGTTGGAGCGCAAGACCCTGGACTCAGATCACAAAAGTCCAGGTTGCGAAGTGATGTGACGTGGTTATGTTGATATACATGTCTCTTTCAGATCGATGGTTGCAACCATACCATGAGTTATCATATGTGAACCCTCTCATTATTGGATGGCTGCGACCATACCTTGGTTTCATTATAATCCTCTTTGACGAATGGTTATGCCCATTCCTGGATCCATTAACATGATCATTCTCTGGATGGCTACGTCCATGCCACGATTCATGTATCACTTAACAGAGTTCTTAGTTATGTATATGTATATGTACTTTCTTGCAGGTTTTTCAACGGCAGACTACGGTTCCCTACACTGATTCATAAAACATTTCATCCCTCACTCTAGTTCGGCCTTCACGCTTTAGGGGGCATCTGTTACACATCATTTTTTCACTGTCCATGTACTCCTTGCTCCTTGATCCTAGAGGACCTCTACAATGAACCCTACATGCTTACCCTTCATGAAGAAACTCCTATTGTGCCCCTCTTCATGAGCAGAGCAATTCCCTTTTGCACCAATTTCCAAAAAATTTTATTATTCCCAGTTTACAAGGCTGGCGCTAATGGCCTTTGTCCTCCTCGCACCGATATACAGGGATTAACACTGTTCCTAGCACCGACCGGAGCGACTGAGCTTTGTTCCAGTCAGACCGATCTTATTATGGAAAGTTTTTTAAATAAAGAGCCGAAGCTTCCAGCTCTAGAAGCTTCGTAACGGAAGTCTGGTAAATGGTTTGGCTAGATGGGGTCAAGGATGTTAGTTTGGGCTCCTTTCCCCTATAATTATGGAACTACCTCAAGAGATAAGACCTTCTCCCATGAGAAGAGGATCCATCTCCCATCCATTCATCCTATATAAACCTCCCTTTTTCCCAAGCACAAGTTAGTGTTAAGGTTAAGTGTTAATGTTGGTGTGCTAGTGCTAATTAAGTTTGGAGTAAACAGCAAGCTATTCATAGTTGTATCTCTCTAGTTGTGTGAGGGAGAAGTGTGAATTTGGTTTAGTGTGAAGCCTAAAGGGAAGAGCCTTAAAACTATTATTGTTGAGGCCATCATGTAATGTTAGTAGAAGTGTGTGTGAACCTAGTCTTGTCAGAGGAGAACGGCAATATCAAGGCAATGGTTGTAATCTCTTCTTGATTCAATATATATGCAACTATCGATTGATTTCCTACAAGATTTGTCATCTTACATGTTCATGGCTTAATGTTTCTTGACTTGTTAAGTAGGGTGAATTAAAATTTGTCTATTATCACGGTTGTTGTTTGTTGTTGTTTACTTGTTTCAGGTGTTTGAAGAAGGAAGTGAGAGATCGTTGAAGCGAGCAAGCAAGGAAATCATCAAACGGGATAAGTGTACTAAGAGGTAGGCCCTCTTAATTGGTTCTAACCTAAGGAAATCTTCCATAGAATGTATTAGTTGTGGCAAGACCCATTATCAGGCTAGAGGAATTTGTTTGTTTGTGTCGGCACTTATAGCTATTAAGCATGGGAATGCCCGACTCAGGACATGATTTTAGTTGTTTTATATATATATGTGTTGCATCAGGTTTCTTGTACTGCCCGAAGCTCCAATCCTCTCTCTCTCTTTTCCAAAGAAAAGGACAGTTAAATATAAAGTATTTCGGCCATCATCGCAGCCTCTGATCTCACACTTTAGGGGCATCTGTTACACAGGAAAATGACCTCCTCATCAAGTCATAGGACAAAGACGTGATGACTGAAGGACTGACCAAGTTCACAGGCCCAGTTGTCAAGCTAGTGTTGTCTAGACACTATCAACTTGATTTATAAATCTTCTCAGCAAGCTTAAGGGTGTGTTAGTGCCCAGGGTAACTATACTTGCTACATCGAGAATAGTGTTAGTGACCCTACATCAGTTTATATGGGTCAAAGGAGTGAATGGACTGACAAAATATCCCTAGATTCTCTCCTATGTTAGCTCATAAAAGCAGGGAAACATCAGAACTCGACCTGTTTGGGGGAATTACTAATTCCTAATGGAGTATGCAAACAGGAAAGAGCACTAAAGCATGGAAACATCACTGATTTTGCCTATTGGAACTCATGAAGGACTTGGCAACCCTAACCCTACATGTTATATATGCAAGGCTTGGACCATTGTGAAAGAGGTCGAAACATTTGAAAGGATTGCCTATTTGACTATCAAGCAGAGTCTTAGACTAAGGCATCAGAAGAGGTTAAGAAGGGAGAGAGAGAGAGAGGATCTAGAGGGGTAAGGGAAGGTTGATGCAACTGATGGTTGTAATCACTCTTTCTACATCAATATAGAACTACAGTTGTGTTGTCCACTCCGTGATGTTGGTAGCATAACTTTTTTATACGCTTATCTAATATCTTCTAGCATGAGTGGCTTAGTTATATGCAACTATATGTCTTTTATATGTTCATGCATTTGTTTATCAATGTTTTATGTTGTGACATTACGCTTTTCTTTGCTATTTGCAGGTTTTGATCTAGAGCCAGCTCAGGGGTCTTTTGCCTAGCTACATTGTGCTCTCCAGCAACACCACACTAAGACTCGAGGTAATAATTCCTTCTCGCTTTGATATTCATTTATTAAACATAGATATGCATGTATCTTTGTGACAGTTGCAGCTAATCTGACTGTCTGTCGAGGATCCCGAGAATATCCTTGAGGGTTTTCTACATCACTAAACACTCATGCATTAATCCCTATAGCAGTCTCCTCATAATCGACCCCTTCCTTCTGTGCAAAATCTTTTTCCACAAGCCTAGCTTTGTGCTTGTCAAGTGAGCCATCAACATTATACTTGTTCTTGTAGACCCACTTGCATCCAATTGGTTTGGTTCCCAATGGTGGATCAACCAAATTCCAAGTTCATTATCATATTCCTTTTGCATCACTTCTTTCCATTCATCATGAGAAGCAGCTTCTTTGAATGAATTTGGTTCAAAATCTGTAGACAAATTCAATTTACAATCATAAGAAACATCCATATCAAGAGGTGAATTAGAATCATCTACATCACCTCCATTTTTCCTAGTTGAATTTCTTGTTCCTGTCTTTCTAACCTCATCGGGATGAACACTTTCAAGTGTCTTTGTCAAACACTTTGGGGGACCTTTCTAAGATGGCCCAAGGTTCTCAGTTGACTAAGTTAGGAATGAACCAAGATTGAGTCTCCCAATTCTGTTAATCACATCACTCAAAGTATCATCAGTGATTGGAGTTTCATGTGGGGGAGAGAGTGCTTTAGAAGAAGATTCCATAAATTGATCCAGTATAGGAATCCCCCCTCCAAGATGTGGAATATGATAATCGAATTCTTGAAATGATTTTGCATGTTTGAATCTATTCACACGATTAAGTTGCCGCTCAACAACATTGTCATCTTTGAAATATTCAAGAAAGGTTACATCTATAGATACAAAAACTTTTTATTAACTTCATCATAGAGACGGTATGCTTTGGAGGTATTTGAATACCCCAAGAAGATACACTTATGAATCCTTGCACCAAGTTTGTTTCTATGTACCTTTGGTATCAAGGCATAACAAGTGGAACCAAAGACCCTGAGATACTTTACCAAAGGAATGTGTCCATACCAAATTTCATAAGAAGTCTTGTTTCTAATAGAATTAGATGGACATCTATTCTGTAAATATACAACACATATAATTGCATCAACCCAAAACACCAATTTTACATTCTTGAAAAACATCATGGAACATACCATATTTAAGATTGTCCTATTCATTCTTTCAGCTACTCCGATATGTTAGGGATTATAAGAGAGTTGTTTTATGTTTGATCCCATGTTGGCGGAGATAGTTTTCAAATTCATTTGAAGTGTATTATTTTCCATTATCAGTGCGAATAGAGCCAATATGAGATTGTGCATAATTTTCAATCCATGTGTGAAATTTCTTGAATGTTTGAAAAGCATCAGATTTGTTCTTCAATCAATAAACCCAACACATTCTGGTGTAGTAATCAATAAATATCAACATATATATATATTTCCATTTGCAAAAGTAAGAGGCATTGGAACCCATAATTTTGAATGAATGAGTTCAAGTTTTATATGTGCTCTGGAATGTGAATCATGAAAAGACTGTTTGATATGCTTTCCTAGAATACAAGCATCATATTGCTTAAGTTTCCTAGGAATTGTAGACAAACTAGTAACACCATTTTTCTTCAAAAAGCGAAGGTTGTTATAGTTCAAGTGTCCAAATCTAGCGTGTCCTAAACGACTTGATGGAAATGTACCTTCATCATAATGAGAACTATATGAGAAATTTTGTGCACGGGCAAAGGTACCTTGCAGCTTCAAGAGTCTTTCTTCTTCTATCCCTGTCATGACAAGTGAGTGATCTGATGCTTTTCTCACCTCAACGTTTCCATCAAACATATGAATGGAGTGTCCTTGTTGGCGGATGTTGACCATTGAAAAGAAGTTTCTATTCAGTTGTGGGAGATATAAAACATCATGCAGAAGAAAGTCTGGAAGACCAAGCAATTGGAGCCTGATTGTGCCAAGTCAGGATGGTTTTAGTTTTGATTTGTCTGTAAAGTATACTGTTCCATCAACATTGTCAGTAAATTCTTCAAAAAACTCTCTTCTAAAATCCATGTGGAAATTTGCTCCTGAATCAAGCAACCAATCATTTTTCCAAGAAGCAAGTGAAGCATTAAAAAATCCCTCATTTACTCCAATATTACAATGTGCCACAGCATAGTGAGTGGATTCAAGTGCTTTAACTTTCTCTTTGTCATTGGTTTTACCTTTGGCTTGATTTCTTTCCTGCTCAATTTTGTCCCAAGGCAACTTGCATGTGGATTCATCATGTGATCCGTCTCTATTGCAACGTATGCAATGAAGATCAAATTTTTCTCCTTGAAAGTGTCTGCCTCCCTACCTCTAAAATTTATTCTTCCTCTTCGACCACCTCTTCCTCTGGAATAAACTTGAGCATGATTCTTCTCTATGTGAAAATACACACATCTTCTTCAAAATACTAAGGAGTTGTCTTTTTCCCAAAATCTTTCTCTCTCTCAGCAAATTTATTCACAAGGGAGTCAAAGGTAATCTCTTTGAGGTTTTCGTTTGTTTGCAATGAATCAAGGTAATTTGAATAAGTGGGATAAAGTGCCTTGACAAAAGCTATCAGATGAATGTTTGGTTCAACAATAGTGAATTTGATATCATGAATAATAGATATTACTTCTAATTCTAGAGAAAGAGGATCATCATTTTGTAATTCAAGACTGAACAATTTAATCATCAATTGTACAACTTCAAGCTCAGAGTGTGAGTCATAAAGTTCCTTCAACTTACGTATGGCTTCAAAATCATTTGAAAATGGTGAAATATGGTGACTCACCTATTAATTTACAGATGTTGCAATCAAGGCATAGGCCTTGTTTTTCTTGTTTTCCCGAATGTTGAATTCCTTGTCTGAGGTAGGCTTTGTAGGTTCATTATGTCCTTCTCCTACACAAACTCCTTTCCACAACTCATTGAAAATGAGAGTGTGTTTGATCTTCCAAGACCACTCAGGATAGTTCTCCTTCCCAGTGAGAACCATTCCCACAATAGATATCAATGAATTCATTTTAAAATTTGTATTCTGTTAAAAGCATTGTACTTCTGATGGAAAAAAAATGCAGTTTTGGTGGCTAAAAATGCACTTCTGGTGTAAAAAATGCAATTTGATATTTGAGGATAGAGGTATTATATGGGAGAGGGATTGTGGGGGGGCGGGGGGGATTTTATGGGGGAGTCAACATATGGGAGCAGGTGTTACCATGGGAGGTATTACCAGCGGAGTTTTACCATGGGGATGACTGAGCGTTATATGTTACATAACTGAGCATACCTTAGTCAGGAGAGTGGTATACGAACTAAGAGTAGAGTTGTATTAAATGTGCATTATTTTATTTGAACCAGAGTGCAGAAGGTGGAGGGGTAGTTTTGTGATTCCACTACTCAGTGGGGAGAGCAACTCATATAGCGGGATATAGCAGTGGTATGGGGAGAGCACTAACACCAGTCATGAAGAGCACCAGCACCATGATGCCACAATACTGAGCCACAGTGTGATTCCGCGGGGAGGAGGAAGTGGTGTAACACAATACAATGGAATGGTGGTGTGGGAAGAGCGTTTTGATGTCATAATTCCAGAACAACGGTGATTCACAATCACACCATTATTTGAGTGAAGATAGAGGAGTGGTACAACAACACAATAATACATAGTAGCACAATAAAAAATTAACGCAGTCAGTCACGATAGCACATAACCATGAACCATGAACTAGTCAGTCACGCAGGAGAGTGCCACAATTTGAACACAGACCATACCATAGTGCCAGACCCATAAATTTCTTCCAAAAACTGAATGATATTACCTTATTTTGAGCCTTCGGTTATCAATCTCCCCACTGAGGTTGAGATTTTGGGCATCTCACCATGCTCACTGCACTAGTGTTCACTCCTCCACAACCTTCAAACTATTCCACATAGAGATTTGAGACACCAGTGCATCATTCCAGAGAGAAAAGTATTGGGGCCAACAGTGCAGGCCGACTGTGCATAGGGAGACACCAATCAACCAACACCACAAAATATTAATGACGCCACTCGATAAAACTAACGTAGAGGACAGAGAGCATAGGAATGAAGAATATGGCAGACTGCAGAAATGGGGAAGACTGCAAAAATGGAAGAAGGTAGTTACAAGGGTAGGAAATCTAAAAATGGAGCTGGCTCTAATACCATGTCAGGCCTCCTCAAATTAATTATGTTTATTCATTAATATTACTCATGGATATATACATGAGCAAGTGACTCTTAGGCTTCACCTCCTGATGACTCTTCATTTTCCATTATTTACTATTTACATTATTTACAAGTGTTCACCCAATCCCAATGATTAAGTGTTATCACATCCTAATATATATCCTCTACAAATATCTACAATATACCCAAAGAAACCTGCTCTGATACCAATATTATCCATAAAATACCACTAATATTCCACTGGACAGTTTGTCACAACAAATATGATAATATTATATTAAAAATGTGAAATTCCACACTATTATATTATTATTAGATTTTTGGATTTGTATATTTAGTGTTAATAGTGCATGCATGTGAACAAAAAATTTGCAAAAAATAGAGAATGATAAAAAAAAGCTCACAACACGTAACCCTTTCGGGAGAAAAACCTAGATGGAAGGTGAGGTCGCTCCACTCTCTTTCTCTGAAAGGAAATATGGTTGCAAGTACAAAGAAGTATGGTATGTGGCTTGTGAGCTACTACAATGCAAAAATCCTCTCTGTGTGTTATACCTCCTATCCTTCTTCGATATTTTTACTCAACTATGGAATAAATGCACTCGAAAGAATGGAATCCATTTTCTTCCTAGTTGCCCAGTTATAAGACAACCTGATAGCCTACTAGTGGTTAGGTTTGACTACCTCAAATCTTAACCAAATTTACCATCTAGACTCTTGTAGAGAATTATACACTATAATAACATGGATAGCCCCTTTTTCATTGATAATGGGGGATAATGTGGCATCCTCTTGAAACATGGTGGTCAAAACAAAAATGTCAACTTCTAAGAGGCATAACTCTCACATACAAACTCTGATTGGAATGATTCTTGCATCATTGGAAAGGCCTTTGTGTGTATAATAGCATTAAAATCTTCCACATTAAATAAATAAATTTTTACCCCTAAAAAAAGTTATTTGATGCCTCAAAATGCTCTAGAAAGGTTTCAAACCCTCTTTTCCCAAATTCAATCCCACTAGTAAAAAGGTCTCATGAGCTTATTCCTCTACTTTTTCCTCTCTAAATGCATCGATATGGGTGATAAACAATATAATGATGCAATCTTGATCATATAGTTGAAGTTTCATCCTATTATAAATTTGACTTTATTGCAAGTCCAAGGCTTAGAAGTAGTCTAAATTGGCCAATATTCCACTTTCTAGCCTCCTTGTCCCTAAATATTGGATCTAGAATAGTGTAGGCACTTTTGGGTCGTATATTAAGGGGTTTATCTTATTGTTTTCTACACATTTTGTAAAAATTACAGACCTATCATAATATGACAAGAAGTTGTTTTACACAAAAACACCTCTAAACAATTGTTTGATTGTAGAATGATTATACTTTTGGTTGTGATGAATGACACTCTGAATGGGAAGGTACATTAATGGGGGAGCATTTTCATCTATCGATCACCTATAAGAATGTTCGATGTTTTCATTCATGTCTCAATTCTAAAATTTGAGCACTACTTGATTTATTTTCATTGATATCCATCAACTATGTGAGTTCCGTAATCTGTGTTTGTTTCAATACAGAGCGTATGAGTTTGGTGTAGGAGGCATTAAGTGAATCTGAACTATTGGATACACATCTAAATGAAGAATATTTTGTGTTTCAGTACTTGGAATTCTTTCACTATTTAAATATGTAGATCCATTTCCATTCCTCTTCCCAATCGATTTCAATGTATTTTGTAAATCTCTCCAATGAAATTTGTTTATATAAAATCTGAGATGACTTTTAAACTCACATGGAATGTAAACAACTAATGTGGAAGATAAGCATTGAATGTATATATTATTGACATGATATACATTTATAGTACATGTGAGTGACCATTCGATTCCATATTCCAAGGTCTCTTAGACTCCAATGTTTGTTCACATTCCACACCAACCAATAGAGGATTAGGTGTCCAACATTCCCCCCTTAATCGAAGGGGTATGTATGAGTCCAAGAAGATATTTGTAATACAAAATGTGCAAAAATTCATGGCAGCACTACGCTAAATGTGATCTCTTAAATGTCGGTATAAGGGGGGTGGTTTAAGGATGACCACCAACACTGGAACGCTTAGTGCAGTTCCCGGAACTATTCCAAATATGGCATGAAGTTTAGGTCTTCTTCTAGAGGGAGTGCTCCTCGTGTTTTGAGGAGAGAAACCTTCAACCTTGAAAGGAAGGTCTCTCCCCACATAAAAAGGGAGAAACTCAACCTGAAAATGGAGGTCTCAACCTGTGATGTTTTAAGCTGGCAAGAAGTTGAAGTCTTTTACTAGAGGAAGTGTCCCCAATTCTTTGAGGGGATGTATCAACCCATCATAGATGGTTTAAGACTGATCATCAACCGAAGTCATGCTCAGGGGCATCTTTGTCTCTGGCTACAATTCTGAATCTGGTTTGGAAGGTTGTGGCTCAAACTCGCTTGATGTGGATTTGAAGCTTGTAGATGACCACCACTTCCCTCCCTGTCAGATACAAGGTGAGAAGATGAAGAGATCTCAACTGCAAGTAATTCAATATTTGAGAACAAATCATGTTGTATGAGCGAAATATCTTCTTGGTTATTGAAGCCCATTGCCAAGAAGCGATCCATCCAAGATGAATCTTTGTTCTTGCAAGAGGCTTGTTTTTGAAGCATTTATGTGAAGAATGCATATGATGACCACAATGCTTGCATGGATGAAGATCAAAACAATGATATTTCATATGGCCAACTCGTTCACAATGTTGGCATTTAACATTTTGTTGTTGTTGTTGTGGAAAAGGAATAGAATCTGAAACAGTTGAAGGTGAACTGTCATGAATAAATCCAACACTCTGAAACTGGATGGGCTTTGAGTAACCTTGAATATGAAAGGAAACCTCCTTGTCATATCCAAGACCTATTTTGTGCTTGTCGCTAAAAACCTCTTCCCAAGGTCTGATGATTTTCTTGAGAAGTGCAAGCTGAATTTATGTTTATGCATGCAATTTTGCTGCTTCTTTAGGTATTGGATCTAAATCAACTTCAATATCACTAATTTCATCACTTGTTGGTTTTTTATGGGTGTTTTTATAATGACAAATATGTTGAAGCTCATCTCGCAGGAACTGAGATTCTAGTTGGAGAAACTCTATCTTTCATGTGCATTTTGCAAACAGGTACCAATATCCAAGAGAGTTTGCATACTAATTTGGATTGTGTTATCAGTAGTAGATTGTATCAAATTTTTCAAAAGCTCTAATACTCCATTAAGTCTAGCCATTATTCTCCAGGTGAAGTAAATGAAATATGCTCAAACCAACTCCTTTCTCTTCAATTGTGTTTTCAAGTTCATATGCTCCAAGAGGCCAACTAGTTAAAGCAATTCTGATGTACAATACCCACTACTAATCTCAAAACTAAATATAAGAATAAGGTGTGATATGAAAAGCTTTGAATATTAGCTAGTGATGTCCCTAAAATGGAAATGGCACTAATGTCCCTCTCAAAATTTTGGTTTAAAAAAATACAAGATTTTATACCACAATTTTGTCCAACTAAACAGAGAATCTTTTTATGCTACTATAATGAATTCAGAAGAAAGACATACAACCAGCATCAATTTAAAACAATATGGCTACAACCAAACCCTGATGATGAACCACAGAGGTTGGTTCGAAACATTGATTCCAATCAAACATAAATGTGATGACTCCGAAAGACAAATGCTACAAAGAATATGGCTAGAGTTGGCCATGGAGAGGGATTCAACCTTCTGACAATTATACAGGAGCTAACCCATCCATCAAGTTACACACTGTTTGCATTTTCCATAAGAATCCACTGTTGCACAAATTATTATATTTCAAAGCATTGAGGAAAGGCAGAGATCGAGCTAAAAGAATTGCCCAGATGTATTGGGGACCTGAGAAAATTGGAAGTCCTGGAAATAGGTAACAATTCCTTGGAAGTGCTACCACCGTCGCTTAGATACCTTCAAATCTTAAAGCTTTTCTCAGTCAGTGATTCACCCAAATTGAAATGTGTGCCCGATTCTTTGGGAGAGTTGAATCAGTTGACACAGTTGAAGTTTGAGAGATGTGATATAGAATTCTTATCACAAGATCCTTCACAGTTGAACAATCTTGACGTGTTAAAAATATGGGATTGTAGCCTGAAAATTTGAATGGCGACTTTCTTCCACCCAGAATTCTGAAAAGGAGAACTACAGTTCACTTAGCCTTAACTTCTAAAGTGTTAGTCTATGGAGGTGGTATTCATGGATAACCATTATTATGTGCGCAGTGATTTTTCTGTTATAGTCACTCTGGAATCATGACTCACCTTAGCTAGTCATTGAAATCGAATATTTTCATTCATATCATTTATCATACACCATTTTGATATGTTGTCAATATTACTTATGATCTGATGAAGATTTTAGTGTTGAATTGCAAAATCGACCATGTTTGACTCAATATGAGCGCTTTCTTTCATGTGATATTTTATCTCTCTTTAACTGAAATCCTTGATTTACCATCTTCGGGCTCGTAAAACTCCTACGACGATGATATGAGCACTTTCTTTTTTGGGACCTTTTCTCGCTCTTAAATTGAAAAATCCCTGAGTTTTTCCCTTCTTTGGGCTCGTTAAATCTACGAAGAAGGCATGAGCAGTTCTTTTATTTCTTTTTCCTCACTCATTAAACTAAAAAATATATATCGATTTTTTTTCATTTGACTCGTTAAAATTTGATGAAGATCTATTGAGATTGTCTTCACATGACTCATTTAAATTTCACAAAGAATATAAATTTTACTCTATCCATCGTTCTCGTAACGAGATGAGGCAAACGTCTATTGAGCATAGGTTTATCACTTTATCCGGACTCAATAGACTAACTTATGGAAAAGGAATTGTGTCAAGCATACTATTAAACCTTTGTCACACCTGGTTATCAACTATGACAAAGGGACCCCCTTGGAGTTGCTCTTTACGATCTTTTCAGAGTCTCTAAATATGAAAAGACCACCGATTTTACCCGTCTGGACTCATTAAACTTAATCAGATGGGGAAATTTTGGACAACACAATGGTTCTATGTCTATATTCGGAAATATTTTTTGGCAGCAGTCATTCCCTTGAAATTGGCACTCCCTCAGCAAAACCTCCTTTTTGTCAGCCTCTCAGATGAACCTTACAATCCTATGCATTTAGCCTATATACTTTGATGTTCCTGCATCCTTGTATCCTAACACTCCTTGGTGTTCATGGGTCTAAAGCTACCTGGTAAACCTTTGTGTCGTGCCTTCTATTGTCCAAGGGATTCCTTTATCCTCTACTTCTTGTATCCACCATCACTCATATACCTCCATCATGCCCTCTGTCTGTTTAACCCATTGCTCAAAACTTGTTTTCAAAAACAATCATTCCTGTCCCATTTCGTGTCGACTGGTGTAGGGCACATTCTTACCTACCTTTTGACACGTCTCTTCCTATCGACTTCAACACTCTATCTAGGGAGAAGATCCAGAAACATATCAGTACCCTGGAACTTGCATTCATTAGTGGCAGATTACCTTGTGTTTAATTGGGGGTTTTCATTATTGGCTCCCAGTTGAATAATTCTACGAGTGTTCAATGACAACATCATTATTCGCACTCATTATAATGTACTGCACATCTTGGAGACCATCATCATTATCGGTGGCCATCCTCACGTATGTTAACAGTTTTCATTATTGACTAGTAATCAAGCAATTTCACACATGTTCGAGCTCAACTTCTTTATTCACGTGTGTCTAAATATGTTGTTGAGATAAAGCGACGGCCAAGACCTTGGGTAGAGTCGTAAATCACTCGGCCTTGTTTCCTCTCCCAAGCTGCATATATTTCTTTCGGAGACAACTCGTTTGGATGATCATATTATGACACAGTTCGACATTGTGCTTATTGATGGACATGATCATCATATCTCTTTTGAGAAATCACTCTAATAGAGCTACTAAGCATGGGAATTCCCGACTCAGGACATTATTTTAGATTTTCAACATATGTGTTTGTATCAGGTTTCCCATAGTCTCGAAGCTCTGATCCTCTCTCTCTTTTTTCCAACATATTCTAAAGTATTTTAGCCATCATCTTCATCTCTGACCTCACACTTTAGGGAGCATATGTTATACAAGAAAATTACCTCCTCGTCAACTCAAAGGAGAAATACAGTTTGGTTGAAGAAATGACCAATTTCATAGGCCTTTTTGCCAAGGTAATGCTCCCTATGAACTAGCAAGAAGAGTTCGAACGCTCCCCATACATGAGCTAGGGGTGTTAGTCCATAGGGTAACTCACTATGTTGCCTAAGAGACAACGTTAGCCAAGCTTTTTGAGATTCCAGAGGTCAAATGAGTGGGTTGGCTCACTAGTATTCCACTTTTTGCTCAAATGCCATCCTTAAAAGTAGGAAACATCTACCTTCGACCTGTCTAAGGATATTTCCATTCCTAACGAAGTCTAATGGAATGGGAAAGAGAAACAAAGCAATGAAACGTCCTAGAATTTTCAAAAGGGAACTCATGATATAGTTTGCAAGGATAAGCCTCTCATCATCTATATATTTGAGGCTTGGGCATTGTGAAAGAGGTCGAAGGATTGTCAACTAATTTCTGAAGCTTTGTGTGAGATAGTTGCTTTACTACCAAGAGGTTAAGAAGAGAGAGAGAGAAAGGAGATGGAGGATTAAGGGAAGCTGTATTCACCAGATGGTTGTAATCATCCTTTCTTACTTAATAATATAGACCTGTTGTTGTGTTGTCTACTCAATGGCGTGTTGTCTACTCGATGGTGCCAATGTCGTGATTGCTTACATGTTGATTTACTACCATTGTTTTTTGAGTAGCTTAGATGCATGTTGTTTTCATATATTTATGTATTGATGCTTTGGTTATCAGATTTTATATGTTGTAGTATTACTCTCTATCTTGTTTATATACACGTGTTGATCTAGGAGCTAGCAAAGGGGTCTTCCGCTCTGCTACATTGGGTTCTCCAGCAAAACAGCATCAAGCTCTGAGGTAATATCTTCCCTCTTGCTTTGAATATCATGCATTAATATGGATATGTATATGTTTCTTTGTGCCAACTGCAGTTAATCTGAACAGTTTGCGTTGGATCCCAGGAAGATCCTTGAAGGTATTCAAACCACAACCACCTGTGCATTAATCCCTATAGAAAAAATATAAAGACTAGATAACATATAAACCAAAAATATAGTTTTTTGTTGCAACATACCTAGTGAGCATGTTGAAGCTAGTTGTCTAGAGTAGAACACGCAATCTGGCCTAGAGGTGGTGGGTCTCTATTATGAAGAATGATTACTTACATTATTTGCAGGCACTCATCCATAATTTTCTAGATCAAGTGTAGCTCTTCCATGTGAGGGAGAATCTTGTTGAGCCTTTCATTGCGATCAAAGAGGACCTTTCCTAATAGGTTCTTAGGGTGCCAAAATATATCAATGGTGTGGATATACTCATAGCGGCATGCTCGAGGAGTACCCAAGTCCTTAACCTAATTCATCACTTCAAGACTTCTAATTCTAAAACTTCGTTTCTCTCATCCATAATTTCGTGTTCAATATCAACAATCTCATGCTAAGCAACCAATGTTATGTGCTTATGGTACGTATCAGCCAAAGATTAGGCTTGATTTCAACTATGGGTGTTTCTATGAGAAGTAGGGATTCCAACCCCTTTCCTTAAAAAATCCCTTTGGTGTGGCATAGAGTTAAAGCAAGGGATGTTGTAGGCACTTATGAAAAGGTAGGGGAGAGTGTTCCATTAGCAAGAGAGAGAATAGGGGTGGGAAAGCAAGTAGGGAGAGAAGATAATGTGTTGAGAGAAAGAATGGAATAGCTAGAAACAAATGGAACTTGGAAGTATTGAGTAGAACAAAGAAGACAAAGGAAAGCGTCCAGAGACCAAAGGATGGGTGCGCAAGGCTATTGAAAAGGAAGTTGGGTTTGACCTCAACCGAGCTAAAGAAACTTTTATGGAGGCCAAGAATAATTTCGCTAAAGCCTCTATACCTGGGAGTTAAGAGAAATCAGTTGGAAATAGTGAAGTGCAAGAAGTGGATCCTTCGTTGTTATCTACTTTTCTAAAAACATGTATGAAGTTATTGAGAGATCAGAAGGCAGTAGAAGGGCTCCAGGAGTTGATCGAAAATTGCACGGGAAAAATTAAGATTCCTTCAGAACAGCGCATTGTGAGGAAACTGGATAAACATAAGAAGCGGATAGGGCGTGAGATAAGGTTGACCATGCATATTGGAGAATATGAGATGGATCAAGTCATCTTAGATCTGGGGTCTGATGCTAATGTACTGCACAAACAGACATGGGAAAGAATGGGGAGGCCTATGCTACAATTGTCTCCTATATAGTTGTGCATGGCCAATCAGTAGAAAATCATTCCTATGGGGCGCATGTATGGGGTAACAATAGACATCGAAGGGGCAAGCGTGTTAGTTGACTTTGAGGAAATTGAAATAGTGGATGACAGCAATCCTTACCCTATGCTACTAGGAATTGATTGGGCCTTCGACATGGTGCGGTGATTAATCTGAAGAAGCGAAGAATGACATTTGAGAAAAAGGCGCTCGGGTTATTGTGCCACTAGACCCTGTTGAAGGATCGTGCTACACTGAACCAGTCCGCGATTATGTGGAAGATGATGATCTAGATCAAATATAAAAGATAACTATGCGCAATGAAGATTGGATCAATCCCACTGTATATGGGGAGATCATGTGGAATAGAGACAACTATTGTACCTCAGACTCAGATGAAGAGATCGAACACTGGAAGAATTGGTTGCATGAAGTCTCTATGATACGTTGCAATATGATGACAAAATCGTTGTGGTGGGTATCTACAGAGGTAAGAAATCTCCTGCATTATGATGATTTGAATTATGTTAATCTCTTTTTGGATGAGTTTGAAAGGGAGGTGCTCGAGGAATATCAATTCCAGGCACTTGAATTGGCCCTACGTGTTATGCCTGCCCGTTAGTGGGGTACACACAAAGAAATATTCGCCGACTGGAGGGAATACAAGCGGATGATGAAGTTGAGATTTGGATATGCTAATACCCGGATGACTAAGAAATATAGCAGAAAGGATTATCCGCGTGAGCGCTTGGTGCGATGGACTAAATCTTGGGGACAAGAGCCACAACCGAAATGGGTGCATATCTTCTGTCACACCTTAGATACTATTCCCATGAATTAGTACTTGGAAACAGAGCTACTCCATGGAACAGTCGAATGGGATATCTTGAGGAAAATTTTCTTATTAACTTTCAGCTTTGAGGATCGATTTGAATGCATTGATGAAGTGCTCCAAGAGATGAAGGCCGCTATCTTTCGAACACGTGAAGAGCCGGTAGAATGGGTTCAACCAGAATGAAGTACCCAGTTGCGCCATGCGCTGGAATGCTACAATGTGACTGCAAAAGAAGAAGAAGAAGATCCGTGAAAAATCAACATTCTGAAGACTGAAGGACAGCGCGAGGTTGAAGGTCTTAAAGCAGCGAAGATTCAGAAGTTGGTTGCCGCAGTCAAAGAATCAAAGGATGAGGTCGGTAGAGTAATGTTTGAGTTACAAATGAAGATCTTAGAGCTCGAATTGAAATTGTAGCCAACTACTTTTCCAGAAGTTCGAGAGCAGCGCAGAGCAACTATCAGAGAAAGTGGCGAAGTCCCTTCCTACATAGTAGTTTATAATCTCGTGCTCACTTTCAACTGCAAGTGGGACTAAGACTTTCTCCCCTTTATTTTTTAGTGCGATGGTCCAAGGACATAATCATCCCTGTATATCCTCTGTCTACTACCATTCACTCACCAACAATTATTTGTCCATTCAACTTCACAAGTTGAGCATCTCCGCCATCTGTAATGTTCTTGACAATATATGACCCCAACCACTGTGTCTTGAATTTCCTTGGGAACTTCGTGAACTTATTTTCATATAACAATACAAGATCCCCCTCCTGAAATATCTTCTTTTTTATGTACTTGTCATGCCAGGATTTTCCCCTTGCTTTCTATACCTGCTGATGGAATCTGGCTATGAATATGTCTTCTTCTAAAGCTATTATCTGCAACATTCGTTCCTTTATTATGTCGGGGTCTACCATATTTGTGACAGCTGCAATTCTCAGGCTTGGCACAATATATTCCATAGGAATAATTGCTTCTTGTCCATATACCAGCCTGAAAGGTGTTTGTCCTGTTAATTTCTTGCATGTCGTTCTGTATGCCCACAACACTGCTAGAATCCTCAAATCCCAATCATCTTTATTTACATTGCACACCTTGGTCAATGCATTCTCCAGAATATTATTAAAATATTCCATTGTCTCATTTTCCTGGGGATGATATGGAGTGCTCTTCTGATGGTAAACCTGAAATTCCTCAGTCAGTGCTTCAATTGTCTTATTCAAAAAGTGTGTCCCCTGATCGCTCATCAAGATCTTCGGACAGCCAAATCTGGATAATATACATTCGAAGGTGGTTTATGCACTGCAACCCTTCACCTCGGCCCATCTTGTCAAATAATATTTCGTGGTGATGATATATCTTGCACCAATCTTTTTCCCTCATTGACTAATTGGTCCAACAAAGTCAATTTCCCATTTTTCAAAATCCTGCAACGTCACCTATGGTACTAGGGGAATTTCATCTCTTATAGATGTCTTTCATGTCGTTTGACATACATTCACATATTTGGCAATAGTCCTTTGCATCCTCATGTATTGTAGGCCACCATAGTTTGTCTCTCAACCTCGCTGGAAAAGCTATTGAAAAGAGATTTCAAGTTCGTTTGGAATCAAGAATTGGGAAGCATTCGATCTATTGAAAGATAAGATGGTCACTACATCCATACGATCCTTTCCTCCAGCTGTGGGTGGACATTGCACGCTCCCTTCCGAATGAAGGTGACTAATGCTTCAGTGACAGCTAATTACCAGATTGATTAGTTTCGACACACATGCAAACCAAGACTCCCATCACAAGCAGAAGACACATGCCCAGGCCCATTGGAACTCAGAGATTTCTACTAGAATGCTTTGCCTTTCATGCTCAGGGACATATCTTCGCAATAATTCATCCTATCCCATTTTATATAAGTGACCCGCAATTAGTGAAAAGTGTTGGAAATACTGGGGGGGTGAATCAATATTCCTTTCAATTAGTATTGTTATTAATCTTTCAGAGCATTAGTTAATATTCAATTATTATCAGTGTTTGTACAATGATAGTAGTAAACAAAAGGAACACAAATGCATAGTTTTTAAGGTGGAAACCCCCTCCGAGACAAAAACCACCTGAATTCTTTTCAAATAATTCTTTAATATTCAACTCCAATTGAAAAGAAAGCTCCAATTTCCTAGAATCTAAAAAAGCATTCTTCTCCAACTCCCACTAGATGGACGCTCTAATGCCCGAGATTATTCGGTACTCAACTGAATGGATGCCCCAACATCAAATGAGCTATAATGCACCCTAGCACCACCCTACCACACTATAGAAGAATAAAAGAAGAATGGACTCTCATACCAGGGACAATGGTCCACTTTGCAATGATATAGAATGATATAGAAGAAGAAGACACACTATACCATAACCCCAACTATGACACAACCACCTAATGATGATCTTAGACCTCCCGACACTACCTCTTCAACTCTTGGCACATAGAAACTTGTACAAATTTTACAACGATGCTTTTACAATGGCTCTGTACAATGATGCTTTTACAATGACTGTATGTAGTGCTGCCCACTTGAAGACTTCATGTGGTGAACTTCTTGTTGTTGTTCTGCACCTTGATTGTTGCTCTTTTCATGCTACCCTTTCTCACTCTTCAGAACATTATATTATGCATTGAGTCTTCTCTTGATGAATATATAATACCTGCAAAAAGTCTTCAAGGAAATACCCATGACATGATAATAGCAAAACTTACCTCATCCTGCAGAGCATATGTCAGTGCTAAACAAAAACAACAAATTAGAATACAAAAAACCTAATGTAATTAAGAGATGAACATGCATATACAAAATACACTTTCCTGGAGCTTACCTATGCTGCATCATTTTGCTGCACTTTTCTCTTTGCTGCCCTAGAAAGTCTAGTCCTTTGCACCCCTTGATAGCACTTGATCTAGTTATTTTTTTCTTTCCTTCTAGGATCGCGATTTTGAATCAGATGTATCTCTGGGATTTCATATCCCCAATATGTGATCTTTGGTCTTGTATTATCCCTTTGATTCTTCTTTCTAATGCCACAGGTCTGACCCGATTTAGATTCTTCAAGACAAAGTTATGCCCAATCGTTCAGAATGACCTAATTCTGGACTAGTTCAGTAGAGCGAACTTGTACAGCATGCCACGTGTCACTATTTCTTCTTTCATCTCTGATATTGATACATAGAAAACTGAAGTCCGTGCACTATCCGTCACTTTTTATAGAATTCCACTCTGCTTCTTAGAGAGAGAGTTATGACGATTTTCCCAAAGTCACCTATTTGAGATGAAATTTGGGAGCCTGTAAAAACCCTAACTTCCACAAATCATATCTCCGAAAATATAGAGAACCAAGATATGAAATATAGTCACAATGTTCATTAGGATTTCGGATCAAATGGGTTTTAATTTCAACATCTAAGACTTCGCAGAAATAAATTTATAGCGAAAATTCCACGATCACTTCTTTTGGAAGATATATGAGATTTATTTTTATAGAGTTGAGAGGGGCTTCTATAGAGAGTGTTGGAGAGATTTTAGGAGCTTAAAAAGTTATTAATTATTGACTATTCAATAACCAAAATCAATGATAAATTCCATTCCACAACCCCATGGGGTTTTAGCCCACTAATTGGGGTTACTAACTTCAATCTTGAATAACTTACAAACAATGAGGAATTACGAGGAGAGTTATATACCAATAGAAAGACATTTTTGAGTAGAGTATTCTTATAATGGTTATGAGACAAGAAAAAATAATGATGATGCCCAATGTGCCATGGAAGTTCAGGTTCATCCTTGGTGTTGCTTGCTTTGACATCAATGACAACCTCAAATCATCTTCAGATCAACAATCCCCCCCTTTGGCATTGATGGCAACACAGGTACTCCCCCTACGATCAGGGCACCTCTTCCTACTTCCTTCTCTCCCCCTTTGACATCAATGGAAAAGGGTAACTCCCCATGATACACAACCATCCTATGTACTTATACACACTTCCACTCCCCCTTTATTTTCTTAATAAGGAAAATCTAATAAGAACTTGGGAGAATCCCAAGCTTCTGGCAAAGATATTCAAATGCTTCATGAGGTAAAGGTTTAGTGAAGATATCATCGATTTTTTCTTTTGTACCAACATATTCAAGTTTGATATTCTTTTCAGCGACTTGTTCTGTGATAAAATGATATTTGATCAAAATGTGTTTTGTTTTTAAATGCATGATAGGATTCTTGGAGATGTTGATGGCACTGGTGTTATCACAAAAGATGGGAATAGGCTCACTCAATTGTACTTGAAGATATTGCAAAATTTGTTTCATCCAAAGGACTTGAGTACAACAAGTTGCCACTGCAATGTACTCTGCTTCCGTTGTAGATAACGAGATTGAGGTTTGATTTTTGCTCAACCATGATACGAGATAACCACCTAGATAGAATGTTGCTCCACTAGTACTCTTATGATCATCAACACTTTCTGCCTAATCTGCATCTGTAAAGGATTGAATAATGAGATTGTTTCCCTTGGGATACCACAAGGCATATTCTTTTGTGCCCTTTAGATATCGAAGAATTCTTTTGACGGAAATAATATGTGATTCTTTTGGTGCTTCTTGGAATCTTACTACTTATCCAACTGCTTGCATAACATCTGGTAGGGAGGTTGTTACATATAGAAGACTACCAATCATAGATCTATACAACCTCTGATCCACATCCTTAGATGAGTCATCTATGCTCATTTGCAACCAGTGACCGTCGGAGTAAGGATGGGTTTGCAATATTCCATTTTGAATTTCTTGAGAATTTCCTTGATGTACGTGGCTGGACATATAAATATTCCTTTCTCTTGTCGAGATATTTGAAGCCCTAAGAAGTATGTCAACTCACCAAGTAAAGACATCTTGAACTCACTTTGCATATTTGTAGCAAAGTTCTTACTTAGTCGATCATCATTGCTACCAAAGATTATATCATCCACATATACCTCAACAATTGTTAAATTATCTTTATCTATTTGTACATAAAGATTGCTATCAGCAGTACCTTTCTTGAACCATTATGACATAGATATCCATCAAGATGAGCAAACCATGCTCTAAGAGCCTGCTTGAGACCATACAAAGCCTTCTTTAACCTGCAAACATAGTCTTGTTTTTCTGAGAGTAGAAAACCTTCAGGTTGTTCCATTTAAACTTCTTCTTCTAATTCACCATTCAGAAATGTTGATTTAACATCCATTTGGTAGACTTTTATTTTTCTTGAACATACATAGGCGAGAAACATCCTAATAGTTTCCATTCTGGCAATGGGAGAAAATTTTTCTTCAAAATTGATTCCTTCAACCTATGCATATCCTTTGCAGACTAATCTTGCCTTTTTCCAAGTAACATGTTGTTGGGTGCGGGATCCCCCAAGGCAATTTTGGGGCTAAAAGCCCATATTTTGGTCCAATTTTGTAATCCAAAATGTAAAGACTCCGCATTTTGTGGTCGCGGAGCACATAGATGTTAAAGAGTCATAGGGTTGTCCGCCCTTATTTTGGAAATGTAATTTTGGCTGTAAAATATCTACCCATGGTCCGCAAACCATGGGATTGTATAAATAGAGATAAGCTCTAACTAGTTTAAAAATCAATCAATAAAGGAAGAAATGATCGAAGATGTATGAGAGATAGCTCTAAAGTAGAAGTTTAAGTCTTGGGTCGTAGCATAGGTAGAGGCTCTGCAGCTGAGTGCGCAAAGGCCTAGAAGTTCGCAGCTGGGTGTGCGGACCCCTGCAGCTGAGTGTGCAGGGCGGGTCGAATCTGGAATCATCCAGAATTATCAATAAAGAGAAGTATTCCATAATTTCTGCATCTTATTTCATGTTTATGCATCTATTATATTGGGTATGAATTTCACTTATAATGCTTATATGATGTGCGAATGTATGTAAATGTATTGGTTAAGTAAACGCAAGTAAGAACATCTATTTACGCGAAGCTAACTAAGATCTGTTAATAAGATAAGAAAAGACACTTAGCCTAGTTGGGAGATATCGCAGTTCGCTACCCTAGTAGCGCGAAAGGACTTCAGCCCCTGGTTAGGGCTGCGCGGAAGCCGATTGTACCCTTTCGCGAAGGTACTGAAGGGTGGAACAGAGGGTTAAGCGACCTGCACGAAGGCAGGTCTAGCTGAAATAAACCAACATCACATCCATCTCAAGGGTGTGGAAACATGGTTCCAATATCTCCCCATACTGCTTTGGGTGAGACTTCAGTGCGCGCTCCGCGGGCTAATGGTGAAAGGGCCAGTAGTGTAGGGATTTGTTTGGCTAACTAACGTTGAACCTAGGTCAGGTCCCCTCAAGCCAAAAAATGGTTCCGTTGCCGAGACTGGAATCTGCATAAGAGATGTGTGATGTCGTATCACTGGAATACAACTAAGAAAGAAATCGAAAGTTGGTTGGACAGAAGGATTCACGAGTTCGCAGCACAAGAAGACGTAAACTCGTGACTGCCAAAAGAACAGTGGTTGGACCGATACTTGTATACGAAGATCCAAAAAATATTTTTCGCCTCCTTTCCTAATGAGCTATACGAGTGGATCGCGAAGCTAGCAGATAGCCAAGGAAGGTGGAAACTTGACGATCCTATTGTGTGGACCCCAGAGCTAGTGCAAAGGTTGGAAGCGTCAGAGGATAAGATCACCCTCGCTATCAATCATTGGCTCGATCGAATCATAGGAGGATTTGTGACTGAATTTGCGGTCGACACCTCAGTCAACTATAGCGAGGTAGAGAGACGCTTTTTTAAAGGACCGTGAGGTAAGTACGTAAAATATTTGAATACTTGGATTAAGATGGTGTTGTGCGAAAAACGGGTTATGCAGCTACCTTGATGTTCGGGACTGCGTGAAGCGGAAGATTTTACAGAAACGAAGAAAATAAGGGTCTAGAGCATAGCCCCTTGATTTCACCTCCGCAAAGGGACGAAGAAGGAATCATGAAGGTCTCTCCACAAAGTGCTATTCAGTTGATAAAACAAGGATTCTCGTGAATGCCACCTCCACCCACACCACCACCGGCTTCACCACCATCACCTCCAGCTTCACCCGTACCACCCCCACCTCCACCGCGATTCAGTATGGCAAACACAGTGCAATTTCCTTTGTTGAAAGGCATGAGAAATGAGGAACTAGACCAATTTTGGTTCGTTGTGAGGGTTGGATGGGAAGCTACTCTGTAGAATCACGCGCTGACCTGGTATATTAAGTACTCCAACGATAACCCGAATGCGAGAGTAGCAG
This sequence comes from Pinus tabuliformis, assembly GCA_031772625.1. Lineage (NCBI taxonomy): Eukaryota > Viridiplantae > Streptophyta > Pinopsida > Pinales > Pinaceae > Pinus > Pinus tabuliformis. The sequence goes on from CM062816.1 coordinate 33,036,578, forward strand.
ACATCCAAGCAGCACTAAATAGGGAATTTAGCAGGCCTAAATCTAAAGCGTAGTCGATTGTGGGATTCAAAAAGATCACGATGCAACCAGGCGAGACACCGTGGGAACTGGATCAAAGATTGAAGTGTCAAATCTGTGAAGCCAATATGAATTTGATAGATGGACAACATCGCGAGTGGTTTGTGGCTTTGCTAATACCACACTTAAGGAGTGCATTATCACAGCAGAAGATAACCACTCAAGCAAAGGCCTTTGAGATTTCCATAAGATTACATGAGACTCTGATGCAAGATCCTAATCTAGGAGTTCAACAGATCCACGCGCAGCTACAGAATCTATGCCTTGAGATGCAGAGTCTGAAGCAAAACAGGACAGTTCGACCAGAGGTACGCGAAGAGGTATGGTGCTTAAAATGCAAGAGTCAGGTTCATGACAAAGACCATTGCCCGATCTTTAGAAATTACCTTGTAGGGGGAGGATCGATTCCTTGAAGACCGGAAGCTCAAGTAGGACCTAGTGCGGCGCTTGCTTTATGGTGTGCTATCTGTCAGGTAGCCGGAAAACATGCCATAGATAACTGTCACTTACTTCAGAAGTATGTGCAAACACCACAACAGTTGTTCTGCCACTTTTATAGGTCGGTAGGACATGATGAGCGTACTTGCAAGAGCTATGAATTGATGATGGATAGAACTCCCACCTATAGGGTTCAGGCTGAAATGCAGCCCCTTGACCAGAATGCAGGGATGGCGCGAATAGGATTTTAGGGGTGTGGACGAGGCCAAGACAGAGGAGGACCTGATAGAGGTCGAGGACAGTTGATTCGCTACAATTGCAGAGGACCAAGACACTATGCCCGCAATTGCACTAATCCAATGCACCCGTCGTGCAAGTATTGCACGTTGTTTGATCATGAAATAGAATATTTTCCTACGCTAATAGCTAGGATACGTGTCAAAGGGGCGCTACTTCCTCCCCTGAATCAAAACCTATAGATGATGAGGTTTGAGCCGCGCGAGGAAGATCCGAACATAAATATAGTGCTCTGGAGTGGAATCGTGATGGGAGATGACAAGGGGAAACATCCGGAAGATAGTACATGGGTTCGCAAAGCATAGACAAAAGAGGCTGAGTTTGATTTGGAGCGCGCTCGTGAAGAATTCATGGAAGCTAAGAAGAGCTTCATTGAGGCCTTCACTTTAGGAAGCAAGGATAAACCGGAGTTGGAGATGGAGCCCTCTATGCTTACAACTTTCCTGGAAACCTGTAGGAAGTTATTGCGCGACAGTAAGGCTGTGAAAGGGTTACAAGAACTCATCAATAAATGTGCTAGGACAACGCTAAGTGAATCGTGTGTAGTCTGAAAGATCGGTAAGCATAAGACAAAGATGGGGCGTGAAATGATACTCATCACGCAGATCAGAGAATACGAAATGAATCAAGTCATTCTGGATTTGGGATCAGATGCGAATGTTCTACCGAAGCAGACTTGGGAGCAAACGGGGAGACCTACACTGCAATGGTCTCTGGTTCAGCTAAGGATGGCGAATCAACAAAAAATCATACCCATGGGGTGGCTGTAGGGAGTGACCATGGATATTGAGGGAGCGAGTGTGCTAGTAGACTTTGAAGTAATAGAGATTGTTGATGACAGCAATCCCTACCCTGCGCTCTTGGGAATTGACTAGACTACTGATTTGAATGGGGTAATCAAATTGAAGAAGCGATAGATGATCTTTGAGAAGAAGCCATTACGCGTAATAATACCGTTGGATCTTGCTGAAGGATCACGCTATAGGGAACCAGTCTACAATTATGAGAGTGATGATGATTTGGACTACATCTATAACATAACAGTGCGAGACCAAGACTGGGTGAATCCCACCACGGACAGACGGATTACATGGGAGCACAAGAGTTCCTGCACTTCGGATTTCGATGAAGAAATAGAACGCTGGCAAAATCGGTTACATGAAGTAACTACGCTGAATTGCAACATGATGACCCGGTCGTTGTGCTGTGTGTCGTCAGAGGTAAGAAATTTGCCTACTTATGATGGACTGACTAAAGTAGATATCTTTTTGGATGCATTTGAAAGGGAGGTGCCAGAAAAGCAACGCTTCCAGGCATTGGACTGGGTACTGCGCGCTACGCCTGCAAGATGGTGGGGTACGCACAAGGGAAGCTTTGATGATTGGTGCGAATGTAGGAGGATGATGAGAGCACGATTTGGGAAACTTAATATGTGACTATCAAACGAGTATGATAGGTAGAATGATCTGCGCGCATAGTTGGCCAAAGCAGAGAAGAACTATTCTACCACTGAACGCAAGGGGCTAGCTATGGTGTATTCGCTCCAGAAGCATCGATACTACTTGCTAGGAGGTCACTTCAAGATGTGTATGGATCACTCCGCACTAAAGTACCTAGTCAATAAGCCTGTGTTGGGGGGGAGAATTTGCAAATGGCTCTTATTGTTCCAAGAATATGATTTTGAAGTTGTTGTGAAGCCTGGACGATTGAACGCGGGACCAGATCACCTGTCGCGCATCGAGACAAGGAAGAACCTACTAATTTGGAGGAAGGATTGCCTAACGCGCAGCTATTTGTAGTGTGTGTTTCGGATGGACATTTCGAGGATATAATACACTTCCTAACAACAGGAACTGCACCAGAAGGTTACTCTTTCCAGCAAAAGAAAGAATTAGTGGTGTGCGTCGCAGACTTCTCTGTCATTTTTGGGCATCTATACAAGATGGGGAATGATGAAATACTACGAAGGTATGTACCTGAGTTTGAACAAAACAGCATCCTCGCGGACACTGGGGGCGCTGCGGGAGGACATTACGTAGGGAGAGCAACCACGGAGAAGATTCTACGCACAGGGTTGTGGTGGCCAACCCTTCATCAGGATTCAAAAGCATATTGCAAGGCATGTGATGTATGTCAAAGAACAGGCAGGCCATTGCAAAGGGATGAAATGCCTTTGAATCCACAAATGACATTGCAACCCTTCGAAAAGTGGGCAATAGATTTTGTAGGACCTATTCAGCCTCAAGGGAAGACAAGCGCGAGGTACATTATCACTGCTACGAAGTATTTGACTCGTTGGGCAGAAGCGTAGCTAGTGAAGGATTGCACGAGCGCGACTACCGCGAAGTTCCTATTTGAACATGTAATGATGTGATTTGGATGTCCAAAGATCTTGATGAGTGATCGTGGTACACACTTCCTGAATGAGACGATCAGCACACTAACAAAGGAATTTCGGGTGTATCACCAAAAGAGAACACCTTATCACCCACAGGCTAATGGGACAATGGAAGCGTTCAAAAAAGTGTTTGAAACCGCACTGACCAAGGTTTGCAATGCTCAGCGAAGTGATTGGGACCTACAGATACCTGCACTATTATGAGCTTATCGAACGACGTGCAAGAAGTTAACGGGACAGACACCCTTTAGGTTGGTATACGATGTTGAAGTAGTGTTAAGTTATGGTATGTTCCATGCCTATAACAGTTTAATTATCTTTCTTATTATTTATCCACATATTAACAATCACAAGTACATAAAGTAAAGTGCAGATAGAACATTAAACAGTTGACAGAAAACAAGCCAAGACAAGAGACACAAGATGTGGCAGCTAGCCAAGGACAAACCCCAATGTGGGGAAACCCTTTGATCAAATCTTCCTTTATCTTGAGTAATCCAGCAGAGAGAAATAGTACATAAATCTGATTTACATCAGCAGCAGCAAACCCTAGATCAGTCCCAAACTAGGGCAAACAATATCTTGCAAACCGACCATCGGATCGGCTTGATTCAACCACCAAAAAATGCGGTCTTCAGAGGAGATCCAGATGGACCTACAGCGCAATTCTAAGGAGGGAGTCTTCTGGTCAACACTTTTCAAACTTTGGTTCTGCAGTTGCTGCCCCAAAACTGCATCCTTCCTTCCACATGTGTGAGAGAGACTCTCTTTTCTGCACAGTAGAGAAGAGCCTCTTTTCTACACAGGAGAGAGAGAGAGATGTGATGAGATGAGTGAGTGCAAATGAGGAAAAGTCCTATTTTTATACACAATTTTTGAGGTTTGAATAGATGTGACTATTGGGCTTCTGAGCCTACATGAGTTGTAGGTCAGCTTGATAATTATTCCATAATCAAAATAAATTCATATCTCCATAAATACTTATCGGAATCGGATGATATTTAGATCAATCCTACACCTCTCGACGAGAGGAATCTAATAAGAATATTATCAGTCATGAATAAGATGACCCACATGGAGTTTGGCCCTAGTTGCCAATTTTAACATGCCTCTCAACTAGGGAGAACTCCATCTGTAATCTGTCTGTCGGTCGCTACTATTCATCCATCAAATGCACTGCCCTGTACAGCATGACCCCTACTCTTCTCTGCTCTATTCTACCTGATCTGCTCTGTTCTGTTCTGCCTTGTTCTAATCTGCTCTACTCTACTCTGTTCTGCTCTGCTCTGTTCTGTTCTGCCCTGTTCTAATCTGCTCTGCTCTGCTCTGTTCTGCTTTGTCTGAATTATGAAGAGGAAGAAATGATCGAGGATGTATAATACTGACTCAAAGTCAGTCTCAGAGTATGTACCACTAGTCCCAGACCAGTCTCAACCAACCCGAAGTCAGCATCATAGTGGGTACAACTCCTACCACTTGTCCTAGACTAGTATCATCCTCCACTGACTCAAAGTCAGTCTCAAAGTGCGTACCACTAGTCCCAGACCAGTCTCAACCGACCCAAAGTCAGCGTCATAGTGGGTACAACTCCTACCACTGGTCCCAGACCAATATCACTGACTCAAAGTCAGTCTCAGAATGCGTACCACTGGTCCCAGACCAGTCTCAACCAACCCAAAGTCAGCGTCATAGTATGTACCACTCCTACCACTGGTCCAAAACCAGTCCTTCACTGACCCAAAGTCAGTCTCAGAGTATATATCACTGGTCCCAGACCAGTCTCAACCGACCCGAAGTCAACATCATAGTGGGTACAACTCCTACCACTGGTCCCAGACCAGTATCATCCTCCACTTCAGGCATTGTTACATCATCTACCTATAGAAACTTCGGAAGTCTTTGATCATGGAGCATGGCACGAACAGCTTCCACAATCGTACAGTTCTTCCTTTCTGCCACACCATTCTCCTCAGGAGTATATGGTGTAGTAGTCTCCCTCTTAATGCCAACCTCAAATATTCCTGAGTGAACCAACTGTAATATATCGGAGGTCTTGCTTTGGCTTGAGGGGAATGGTCCCTTTTTGAGCTTTCTTTCGGCACATCCTGGTCATACACCTTCTTTCTCTACTCGAAGTTCAGGCATCCCTATCACCATTTGTCTTACATCGGGTAGAGCTTTATAATGAAGGTGGGCAAACCTCCAATGCCAAAGTTCAGACTGAAGAGATGTGTCACAAGACATGACACCCAGTGGATTTCCACCGACCTGATATAATGAATTAACTTGAAACCCAAGAGTGAAGGCATCTTTAACATTATTTTTCCATATACGTACCTTGCCATCGCTAAAGGTTACCTTGTAGCCTTTGTCTTCCATTGCTGAGATGGACACCAAGTTCTTTTTGAGGTCAGGTACATATAATACATCCTGTAAGTGGATCGTATTACCTTGATTCAATTTGAGAGAGACATTGCCTTCCTTCCACATGTGTGAGAGAGAGACTATTTTCTGCGCAGTAGAGAAGAGCCTCTTTTCTGTGCAGGAGAGAGAGAGATGTGATGAGATGAGTGAGTGCAAATGAGGAAAAGTCCTCCTGTATTTATACATAATTGTTGAGGTTTGAATAGATGCAACTATTGGGCTTCTAAGCCTACATGAGTTGTAGGTCGGCTTGATAATTATTCCATAATCAAAATAAATTCATATCTCCATAAATACTTATCGGAATCGGATGATCTTTAGATCAATCCTACACCTCTCGAAGAGAAGAATCTAATAAAAATATTATCAGCCATGAATAAGATGACCCACATGGAGTTTGTCCCTAGTTTCCAATTTTAAGAAGTGGTGATACATTGTGCCTAGTTTGCGCATAGCAGCGCTCACGGGTATGACAAATCGTGGAGCCCTGGACGAGAGGCTCGCACAGTTGGACGAGATCGAAGAAGAGAGATTTTTGGCTGGATTTCACCAGCAAGTCCAAAAGGAGCGTGAAAAAGCGTGGCATGACCAACATATTAAGATGTGCACCTTCAAGGTAAACGATCTGGTTTTGTTGTATGACAGTAAGTTTGATAAATTCCCTGGAAAATTCAGGATGCACTGGTTAGGGCCGTATGTTATTAAGGAGATTACCGACAAAGGCGTGGTACAGCTAGTCAGGTTAAATGGAGAACCCTTCCCAAGAAAGGTGAATGGAAATTGCTTGAAGCCATACACCGACGATCCATCCATGTGACTATATGGAAGTAGCAAAGTCTTAGCACTCCAGGCAGTTGAAAGGAGGCGCGAGACTATAAACTACACTACCCGGGTTGGGGAGCTGCGTGAAGTAGTGAAGTGTCACAGGGTCTGCGACAACGCGAAGACAGATGCGCTAGCGCGAAGATCCAATGGAAAGTGACCGTTAAAGTCACTATTCGCGATTTGATGGTCGGTTTGAGGCCAAATGGAGTAGGCAGCAGGCATTTAAGGCGAAATTTATGGGTTAGATTCTTGAAAATCTGCCGCCAATCTAGCATTAATGGGCTGAATGGGGGGGAGCAGTCGAATTTGAATTCAAAAAGCCCTATAAATTACAAGTGGTTGTCCAGCAAAAAACACTTGCCATTTTAAAAATCTAGTTGTTGTGCTATCAGTTGTGCATGGACCTTTCAAATTTTGAGGCTTTGAGAGCAAGTTCAATGTTTGGGAGATTGTCGAAGGAGATGCAAGACCTTTTGACCAGAATGATGTCGACACCCAAGGAAGCCGCACAAGAAATTGTGGTAGTAGAAGCCCCAGAGAGTGCCAGAGTGATAGTAGAGGTTCCTAAATCACCCAGAACACCGAGACCTAAGAAGGATAAGCAGGGTATGATCCTAGTGCGTGTCTCACCAAGAAACCCACAAAGGACCAAGCTCAACTTGCAGGAAAAGGGGAAGGCCATTAATCTGGAGGCCGATGAGGAAGAATATGAAGAAATCCTGGTGGATGAATAAGATGTAGAAATGGAAGTTGAAACCCAGGATGCGGACCCTATTACCAAGCTACCAAAATATGTTCCTCCGTGCAAAGGTAAAGCCAATGTGATGAAGGACATAGACGAGAGAAAGAGCTCCCTATAAAACTCCATTGCTCCCGGATGACCTTGTTTTTTATGGACCGCACTTAGGACGGGTTCTTGTACTGAAATTCGAAGATTGGGACCTCGCAGATTAGGTCAGAAATTCAAAGATTGGGACCTCGTAGATCAGGTTAGAAATTCGAAGATTGGGACCTCGCAGCTTTTTGAACAATTATTCGAGGTCCTAACCACTCTGCAGGAGGACTCGAATGTAGAGTGCTTGGAGACAGAGGCGCGCAAGCTACAACAAAGGTATGGCGAGGTCAAAGGGACCGTGCAGACGGTTGCCCTTACACAGAGGCTTGCATGGATGCAGGAGGTAAAGGCGCTCAAGGAATAGGTGGAGGTCGCTCGGCACAAAGAAGCAGTGTTAAAAGCACGTATACAGACATGGATAGATGAAGCATATATGATCACAACCTCCATTGAAGGAAAGCTCGCACAACTACAGGCAGCTCAGCAGAAAATTTAGGGCAGCAGTTCAGTGACAGTCACCGAACAACGTGTGGAAGAAGTACAGCAGGCGGTCGCTCAGTGCGCTGCCGAAGTTGCGGTGATCCAAACAGAGTTGCGAGGTCTTCACGCTAAGATATCTGCACCTGCAGAGTGACTCGAGGGTGAGTCACGATGTTTGTGTTGGGGGCCTTTTGGGTGCGGGATCCCCCAAGGGAATTTTTGGGGCTAAAAGCCCATATTTTGGTCCAATTTTGTAATCCAAAATGTAAAGACTCCGCATTTTGTGGTCGCGGAGCGCATAGATGTTAAAGAGTCATAGGGTTGTCCGCACTTAATTTGGAAATGTAATATCGGCTGTAAAAGATCTACCCATGGTCCTCAGACCATGGGATTGTATAAATAGAGCTAAGCACTAAGTAGTTTAAGAATCAATCAATAAAGGAAGAAATTATCGAACATGTATGAGAAATAGCTCTGAAGTAGAAGTCTAAGTCTTGGGTTGTAACGTAGGTAGAGGCTCTACCACTGAGTGCACAGAGGCCTAGAAGTCCGCAATTGAGTGTGCGGACCCCTACAGCTGAGTGCGTAGGGCAAGTCGAGTCTGTAATCATCTTGAATAATCAATAAAGAGAAGTATCCCATAATTTTCACATCTTAATTCCTATTTATGCATCTGTTATATTGGGTATGAATTTCACTTATAATGCTTATATGAGGTGCGAATATATGTAAATGTATTGGTTAAGTAAACGCAAGTAAGAACATTTGTTTACACGAAGATAACTAAGATCTGTTAACAATATAAGAAAAGACACTTAGCCTAGTTGGGAGATATTGTATTTTGTTTCCCTAGTAGCGTGAAAAGACTTCAGCCCCTGGTTAGGGTTGCGTGGAAGCCGATTGTACACTTTCGCGAAGGTACTGAAGGGTAGAACAGAGGGTTAAGCGACCTGCACGAACGTAGGTCTAGCTGAAGTAAACCAACATCACATCCATCTCAACGGTGCGGAAACTTGGTTCCAGCATCCCCCCCATACTGCTTCGGGTGAGACTTTAGTCTGCGTTCCACAGGCTGATGCCGAAAGGGCCAGTAGTGTAGGGATTTTTTTGTCTAACTAATGCTAAACCTGGGTCAGGACCCCTCAAGCCAACACATAATCCTTCAACTATTTTTCTCCCCATGAACCTTTAATGAAACTACCATCTTGTTCAAACTACGTTCCTGTCAATCGTAGACTTATGCCATATACTACTACATAGTCTCCTCCTGTACAAACATTAAGGAGTCAACATGCCAGATTATTCAAAATAATGAGTCACCTAATGGGCCATCTTGACTTGAGTCATTATCTAAAGCAATTGCTAATTCCTCATTACCTTTTGCTTTTACAAATATTGAAAGCATAACTGTTGAAAGCTTGTTATCTGCTTTGTCTTCCTGTACCTATCTCCTTTTTCAAACCTTCTTATTCCTACAATCTCGAGCCATGTGCCCATAGTTATGACCCTTGAAGCATTCAATGTTGTCCATAGGCGATTCCATCTAAAAACCCTTCTTCATCATCTTCCTTTTCTTCACACTTGCAGGTGCAGGTATTTGCCTTTGAAGGTTGTTTGTCCTTATTGGTTTTCTTGGATGCAGCGAACATAGTTTCTAGATGCAAAGTACCCTCTTCATCAAGTCTCATTTCATATGCTATGATAACTCCATGTAATTCCTCTTTGCTAAGTTTGGCCATATTTTCATTGTATTCTAAGATTGATACCTTTGGGTTGAATCTTCCAGGTAACGTTCTAAGAATCTTTCATATAATAGTCTTTTCTTCAATAGGCTCTCCCAATCCTTCCAGAGTGTTGGTTATTTCATAAACATGTTGGAAGTATGAAGCAATGTTGTCATCTTCTTTCATTCTAAGTTGCTCAAATTTTGCTTTGTAGATTTGAAGCTTTGCTTCTTTCACATTTGAGTCACCTGCATATATATCCTCAAGCTTGTCCCATACATTTTTGGTGGTTTTACAACCCAACACCTTATGATAAGCAGATTCAATAAGTCCACTAATAATAATATTCTTTTATTTAGCATCATTTACCAAATTCTTCTTACCTTGTTCATCTGCATTTGGTGTAAAGCCATTTTGAACAGTTTCCCATACTTCGTAACCTTGCGCAAAGAGATATACCTCCATTCTTCCTTTCCAGAGTGCATAATTATTTTCATTTGAAAAGAGGTACACCATTCTTGGTATGCTCCATGATCTCCTTCCAGTTATTAAACTGCTACTAAAGGAACTGAGCTCTGATACCAATTATTGGGATTACTGAGAAGGAGAGGGGGGGGTGAATCAGTATTCCTTTCAATTAGTATTATTAATAGTATTTCAGAGCATTAGTTAATCTTCAATTATTATTAGTTTTTGTACAATGATAGCAGTAAACAAAAGGAACACAAATGCACACAGTTTTTAAGGTGGAAACCCCCTCCGGGACAAAAACCACTTGAACGCTTTTCTAATAATTCTTTAATCCTCAACTCTGATTGAAAAGAAATATCCAACTTCCTAAAATCTAGAAAATCATTCTTTTCCATCCCCCACTGGATGGACGCTCCAACTCCCTAGATTCTTCAGTAGTCAACTGAATGGATGCCCCAACACCCAATGAGCTAAAATTCACCCTAGCACCACCCTACCACCCTGAATTTTTCACAGGCTTGAACCTGTTGGTGGCTTCATGCACCACCCTACCACCCTATAGAAGACTAAAAGAAGAATGGACTCCTGTACCAGGGACAATGGTCCACTTTGCAATGATATAGAATCATGTAGAAGAAGAAGACACACTAGACCATAACCCCAACTATGACACAACCACCTAGTGATGATCCTAGACCTCCCGACACTGCCTCTTCAACTCTTGGCAAATAGACACTTGCACAAATTTTACAATGATTCTTTTACAATGACTTTGTACAATGATACTTTTACAATGATTGTATGCAGTGCTGCCCACTTGAAGACTTCATGTGGTGAACTTATTGTTGTCGTTCTGCACCTTGATTGTTGCTCTTGTCATGCTACCCTTTCTCACTCTTCAGAACATTAGACTATGCATTGAGTCTTCTCTTGATGAATATATAATACCTGTAAAAATTCTTCAAGGAAATACCCATGACATGATAATAGCAAAACTTACCTCATCTTGCAGAGCATGTCAGTGCTAAACAAAAACAACAAATTAGAATACAAAGAACCTAATACAATTAAGATATGAGCATGCACATACAGAATATACTTACCTGGAGCTTACCTCTGATGCATCATTTTGCTGCAACCTTGCTCTTTGCTGTCGTAGAAAGTCTGGTCCTTTGCACCCCTTGATAGCACTTGATCTAGTTTTTTTTCTTTCTTTCTAGGAGCACGATTTTGAATCTGGTGTATCTCTATTATTTTAGATCCCCACTATGTGATATTCAATCCTATAGTATCACTCTAAGTCTTCTTTCCAATGCCACGGGTCTAACCAGATTTGCATTCTTCAAGGCAAAGTTATGCCCAATCTCTCACAATGACCTAATTATGGACCAGTTCAGTAGAGCGAACTTGTACGGCGTGCCATGTATCACCGTTTCCTCTTTTGGCTTTGATATTGATACAAATAAAACTAAATTTCGTGCACTATCTGCCACTTTTTACAGAATTCTAATCCACTTCTCAGAGAGAGCATTATGACGATTTTCCAAAGGTCACCTCTTTGAGATGATATTCAGGCGCCTACAAAAACCCTAACTTCCATAGAACATATCTCCAAAAATATAGCGAACCAAGATTTGAATTTCGGCCATAATGTTCATCATGGTTTCGGCTCAAATTTGTTTTAATATTAGCATCTAAGACTTCACAAAAATAAATCTATAGTGAAAATACCACGATCACTGCTTTTGGAGGATATATGAGGTTTATTTTTATAGAGTTGAGAGGGGCTTCTATAGAGAGTGTTGGAGGGATTTTAGGAGCTTAAAAAGTTATTAGTTATTGACTATTCAATGACCAAGATCAATGATAAATTCCATACCACAACCCCATGGGGTTTTAGCCCACTAATTGGGGTTACTAACTTCAATATTGAATAACTTACAAACCTTGAGGAATTACAAGGAGAGTTATATACTGATAGAAAGATATTTTTGAGTAGAGTATTCCTATAATGGTTATGAGACGAGAAACCATGAATTATGATACCCAATGTTCCATGGAAGTTCAGGGTCATCCTTGGTGTTGCGTGGGTTGACATCAATGACAACCTAAGATCATCTTTAGATCAACAAAAAGTCAGCTGCTCGAACCACCAATTCCATCTTTTGCTTTGTAGTGTACTCTGCGGGCACCATTCCTGTGGAAAAAAACTAGATAATATCTGCAAAGGGATCATCTGTGACTTTAATTGCAAATAGTTGTGCATCGGTCAGGTTATCTTCAAGACTCTTAGGTTCTTCTCCTGTCTTTATCCTGGATAAATGATCAAGCCCAACATTCAATCTTCTTGGCTTCACTATAACTTTGAAATAATATTCTTGGAATAATAACAACCATTGATAGATCTTCCCTCCTAAAACAGGCTTATTCACGAAATAATTTAGCATGGAATGATCCGTGAACATCTTAAAGTCTCCTCTCAACAAGTAATGTCTGAACTTTTGTAGCGCATACACTATAGCCAACCCCTCCCTTTTTGTCATGCTGTAATTATTTTCTACTTTAGACATCTTCCTCCTTGCAAATTATATGGGATGATCAATATCTCCTGCTCCTAGATGCGCTAATATTATACCCAATTCTATTCAATATGCATCAACATGCACATGAAACTCTTTCTTCCAATCCAGGAAAGCAAGAATCGGCATAGTTACCATCTTTTCTTTCAGCACGTTCAGACTCTTTTGGAATTCTTCATCCCACTAGAAGGTCACATCCTTCTTTAGAAACTTCTCCATCGTTGTAGTTATCTGCACATACCCTTTAATAAACTTCCTGTAGTAGCCCATGTGTCCTAGCATCGTAAGTAGTTGTCTTATTGTTTTCGATATTGGCAGGTTCACAATGAATATGATATTCACCGTGTCCATCATCAATCCCTGTTTACAAACCACATGCCCCAACAATATTCCAAATGGTGCACAAAAGATGCACTTCTTCAAGTTCAACAATATTTGATACTGCCTACACATATCCAACATCAATCTTAAGCTCACCACATGCTTTTTTAATAGCCCGAACATTGTCCAATCATCGAAGTAAACTTCCAGAAACTTGTGTATATACTCCTTGAAAGTTGCAATTACAACTCTGGAAAAAATGGCAGGCACATTCTTCAATCCAAACGGCATCATTGTGTATTGATAGTGTTAGAGTCAATATTTGCATACTGCCATAAGTGATCAAAAATCCTCTTTTCATATCATATTAGGGCCCCATTCTGAAATTTTTGTCATTCCACCTTGGTCCTCATTCAAAAATTTACTCATTGATGGTATCCCAAGTTCAAACTCCAAGGCCCTCCCAAAAAATCAATATTTGATGGCCCACCTTCATGTGTCTTGTTGAGCATACATTCATTTTAAAGTCTCATGTCATCATGTCTTATGTCAGTCAAGTCCACCTAAATTCTACTTGTTCAAGGTCCCATTAGGTCACTAGGTTTCATTCCTCCAAGGTCCAATAAAACACCATTCACTGCATAAGGCCAACAAAAGCATGAGAGTGAAAGAAATAATATCCCTTTTTCATTCAAAGAGGATTTGCAAACATGTAACTACAGTTGCCCGAGCTCTAATTTTCATTCCAAAGTATGGGTTGGTTTCAGATTGTAATTTTATTTCAAAAAAAGAAATGTAATATTTTTATTTATTTATGTAATTTTATGTTCATTATAAGTAATAAGTTACTATTCCTAAACTGTTCACTCAAACTCTATTGCCAACATCATCCACCTGCAAAGGAAAAAGTCAGAAGTCAAAGAGCATTAGTGTGAAAATTTCAAAAGTGATATGAAACATTAGAAAAAGGGTTTTCAAAGCATAAATCAAACCCATTCAAGTATAAAAGCACTCAAGATATCAATTCAACATTCATTTTCACTCATACACTCTCAAAACATCCTTAGCAAAAGGGAATTTTCGAGTTATAAATGAAATTGTGCAAAATGGGTGCAGAGGGCGCGTTTTGAACTAGTGCTATGCGTTTGCCTTAAAATGTTGCGCATTTCCTAAGGGCGTTGCCCGCCTATTAAGAGTGTTGCATGTTTGACCAGATTGCTGCGTGTTTTCCCGAAAACGTCCAAAGATTGCCCAAAGAGCACTACATCATCTCCAAGCTTCAAAATGTGTCACCAACAAGCTTGAGCAAACAAGTAGGTTGAAATCATATCACTCCTCTCCTCCACAGTTGAATTATATGGTGTTTCATTGTGTTTTAGTGTCCTACTAAATTCAAAACCCTAGTAACATAATCCCATTCCTAAATTTCATTTTCTAGCATCCTGCTACCATTCCTACATTTCAAAACTACCCCCTGTCACCTCCCTCATATCACACATCCCAATTTTCATCTCCTTAATTTTCTCACCCCATTCCATACTCTCTACACCTACATTCCATTTCATCATCTCCCTAGGGTTTGACTCCAATAACTCATGGCAAAAGAAGAGAACAGAAGTCATAGAGAGGAAGAAATACAAGAGAGGAGGCTATCTAAGAGAGGAGAAAGAATCATTAGACATGAGCCAACCAATACCAGAGAACTCATGGCATCTCCCATCAATGTGACATGATTTAAGCATGTGGGCTGTTTTGAGTTTTGTGAGAAAGTACAAAGGATCCAACATTATCATGTGTTGACCAGATTATTCATCACCAACCTCCATGACAACCAGGTAACCCTTGCTGGCGTCACCTTCACTGTATCTCCTGCTATCATATCAGCTACCTCTGGGATCCCAAATGTTGGGGGAATGGTTTTAACAAGGAGAATTGGATCATTTTTATTATGAGCCATATCTTAAACCAAGGTACAAGAATCAGAGAAAGAGGATTTTTCCTTTCTCTTACCTCCTACACAGATATGCTCCCATGATGAAAATCATCATGAAGTACTTCACTTGTGAGGGTAGGTTTTATAGGCTTTATTCCTATCATATCTGACTACTCATGCATTTTACAAGAGTCAAAATGCTCAAGATACCCTACTATCTTTATTGGAGCATTGAAAAGATGTCATTCATTGCCCAAAAGAGAGATTATGATCATCAAATGCAAAGTATCTTTCACCACACCCTCACCAAGATGATAGTCCCCCATTACCTTGATCAGCTTAACATTGCATGGGACGCCTTTATATCCAATGTGATTTTCATTGTCCCACCTATTCAGCATGGCCAAGAAGCACCTTCATCATCTCATCCTTCCACATCCATTCCTCCACCTCATCTTATAGTTCATACATCATCACCAAATCAATCTCTTTCACCCACCTCACCACCATCATCTTCATTTCACACTGAGACTGGTTCACCTAGCAGGGGTGAAATTAGCAAGCCTAAGAGGGTTGATTTGGGCATAATGGCACATACTTATCAAAGAGGCCATAGGTAGGGGTTTGACCCAAAAATTGTGGGAAGGGCCTTGCCTTCTTCATCAGCAAAGCAGGTACAGAAGGCAAGGAGAAGATGACAGAGACAGAGATCCAGCAGCAGCAGGAAGACCTCCATGAAACAAAGCAAGATTTTGACTTAGTTGATCTAAGGGAGCATAATGACAGTGAAAGCACAAACATTGTCATAAAAGAATGGGATGCACTCATAGGGGAGCTCTAGGTCAACTTGCAGAGGGCAAAATATATCATTTTGTACTATAAGCAGGAAAACAAGTAGTTTGAGACCAAACAAGAGCTTATGGAGATTCAGCTCATCAAGGAAAAGAGGGAGGCTGAAAAGACTAAGATTTTACTTGATGAATCATATGGAGTATATGGTGAACAGCTTGGTGAACAAGTGCCAAGAAAAAGGCCACAGACTAGAGGCCTAAAAAGAGCATTGAAGTTAGAGGAACAGAAAAAGGTTGAACTAGCTAATCAACTCACCCTAACTGAACAATTTTCCAAAATGATGAATGAGAACCGGGAGTATTGGCTTGAGAGGGTAAACGGTCATCTTGAGAAACTCCTAGTCAAGGCCAAAAGGGATAATTAAATTCACAAGAAGATGGCTAAACATTACGCCTACAGAGAAAGGATTTCCAGGGCAAACTTAAAGCTCCAAAGGAGAAGATTGAAGCCTTGACCAAAAAAGAGGAGAAAAGGAGGTTAGACATTCTTGCCGAGGCATCACTCCATGCCTTAAACACATGATCAGCCATCATCCCACCAATTTTGACAAGTTTTGAGCAAATTTTGCAAATTGTGAATTTTTGTGTTTTTTGAGGCATTTTTAGCACAGTAAAAAGGTCAAACACGCAGCACCTAGGGTGATGCGCTCTTTTTGGGGCATCTAATGAGCAAAAGGTCAACATAATCGGATTCATAGTGCTGATGACATGCACCCTATGCATTTTCTAGGCATTTGGAGACAAATGGGTCAGTCAAAAAGGTCAAAAACCACCAAAAAACCATGTTTCTGCCTCATTTCTAGCTTGGGCGCTGCGTGTTTACCAGTCTTGGGAGATTGAGTTTTTGACAGGGAAAATGAGATCCAATTTGAAAAATGAAGACATTTCTATAAAGTAGACTTGAAGGGCTTTTAAACAAGCCATCTTGGAGCAAATTTGGACACCGAGAAGGCACCCAAAAGCAGTCCTGAACTTGGAGGGCACGTTTGACAAAGAGAGGGCGCGTTTGACAGTCTTCTCCAATTTTCTGAGTTTCTCTCCTGTTTTGATTTTCACCTTGGAAAATGATGATTTTACCTATGTAAATGATCAAATTGGATGTAATTATCATATTTTTACTATTACCTAGGGTAAATGCATTAGGTAAATCAAGCAGATAAGTTATAATGAATCAGTTCACTTAAGATAGGAATGAGTCACTTGGACCATCCTACAATTTAACTATCAGTTCATATTTTTGTGTAATATCTTCCTCACCTCATGGATTCGACCCCTGAGGATGAGGGGAAGTGGTTTTCATGTCTATTTAGTCCCTTTCTTCACCATAGACAAGGGTTGGACTCTATTGGATGTTGTACTAGTGTTTCAGACTTTGGCATGAAATATATTGGATGAGTTGCAGCTATTTTGGTGGGATTCCTGTGGCATGGTATTTTGATATTGTTTCTTCTTCAGTTACATGTGTGTGAATGTTTTGTACCTTTCATGATCCATTTCACTTCTAAATATGTTTTATTTTCAAGGTGTGATAAGCAGAATACATCTTCTATGCTCTGTTTTGGGAGAATCATCATAATTTGTTTATTTCTTCAGTTTAAAAAGAATTCATGATTTTCATGCTCCTTTTAGCACCTCACTAGTCTAAGCCATCTCATCACTATACTACAAAGTGTTAAAGTAACTTGCCTGCCTTGCCCCATTAGATGTCTACAATTCTGATTCTCTTTTGCCCTGACCTATTTCACTCTCTGGCCTAATTCACTCATCCAGTGACTACCCCAACCAAATCAAATCAAACAAACCCTGAGCTATTATATCTAGCCTAAAACCCTAATCTATCTAGCCCTCTTGGCTATGATCCTTTGGAGAGAGCCCTCTCCGTCTTGGTAGGGCTAGCTACCAAGTCAAAAGATTGGTTTGTGGTTACCTCAGCTGGACTCTTCCTCAGCCTTGGAGATCCGGAGGAGTGATAACGGATAGGACCCCCACTCTGTGACAAACGTTGTTTTATGTCCGTCTTCTAGTGCAATTCTGATCTGGTGATATCCTGAGAAGCTATTTGTAAAAGAGTAAACCTCTTGTCCTCCTACATTATCGAACACTTCGTTTGTAAATGGGGTGGGAAAAGGGTCATGAAGGGATACATCATTCTGTTGATCATGTCCACACAGATTCTAATTTCCCCTTTCGCCTTCTTCTCCTAAACTACCATGGGACTTACCCATTCAGAGTCTTCAACAGGTTTAATTATCCCTGCTGCTAGCATCTTGTCCAATTATTCTTTTATCTTTTCCCTATATTTTGGGTTTAGTCTATAAGGCCTCTGCTTAATAGGATTTTCATTAGGCTTCAAGGGAATCCTCATAACTCCCAAATCCCCTAGAATGTTTTTCATATCTGAAAAAATAGAAGGGAACAACTCCTTATATTCATGACAAAAGTGTGTTATCTTACTGACAGTGTCTTCGTCCCAGTAATCTTCTATGGTCACATACTTCAGTTCAACTTCTATCGCTATATTTACTTGCTTTGTTTTTAGTGGTTTTGTTATATCTTGCATCTCTATTTCAGGCCCACTCACTTTGTGATGTCCCTCTGACTCCTTGATATCAATGTTGTGAGGATCTTCGTCCTCTTCCGCAGTGAGATTATAAAATTCTATCACATCCCGGATCTGCACGGCCCAATCAAGTTGCCAAATAACCGAAACTTCATTTTCAAAATCTTCATATTAACTATACTCAGGGTTGCATCTATATGTGGATAGTCATATTCAAATATGAACGTCATCACAAATCCAAACACCATCTTTGTCCAGCTAGCAGTGCCATGTCGAAGTTCAGTCTCCAAATACCAGTTCTTCGGGATTGTCTCCAATGTGTGTATAAATCCATGCACCCATTCCTCTCGCGGAATGTCTTCCCAAGCTACCATACAGAGATGTATATGATCCCTTGGATCAGTTTGACCATCATATTTATCCACAAGTTGCATGTCTACTGGACCAAATCTTACCCACATCAATCTCCTACATTTTTTCCAATCTGTGATATTATTCTTGTGAGCACCCCACCATCTAGCAGGAGTAGCTCTTAATCCCTGATCCAAAGCTATCAATCTCAGATATTCTAGTATTTGTCTCTCATAATCCCTAAGGAACATATTTATATCACCCAATCCATCATACACAGGTAAATCACATACCTTGGTTGTCATGCAGCACACTGCCTTGGTGATTCTTGCACATCGCCTGGTCGATACTTCATGCAATATGTTCTGCCAGTTCTCCAACTCCTTGTCTGAATCCAAAGTGCAAGAACTATCTTTCTCCCAGGTCATCTTCCCATCTGCAGTAGGATTGATCCACTCCTCTTCCTTCGTTGTGATCTAATAGATATTATCAACATCATCCACACCATATTCTTCTTTGACAGGCTCTGTATACCTCACACCTTCTGATGGATCCAATGGAACAATAACTCTCATATTATTGCTTTCGAATATCATCTACCTTTTCTTCAGATTAATGATAGCCATATTGGAAAATGCCCAATCCAATCCGAGCAGCGTGGGGTAAGGATTACTATCATCCACAATCTCAATTACTTCAAAGTCAGTGGTAGTGCGCACTCCGTCGATGTCCACTATGACATTAGACAACCTTCCTAGGGGTAATATTTTATGTTGATTTTCCATCTTCAACTGAATAGTAGACCATTGCAGCTTCAGCTTCCCCATCAATTCCCAAGTCTGTCTTGGCAAGACATTGGCATCAAACCCCAGATCCAAGATCACCTGGTCCATATCATACTCTCCAATCTGCGTTGTAAGCCTCATTTCTTTTCCCGTTCTCTTCTTGTGTCTATGCAGGTTATTCACTGCACACATCTCGCTCTACGGTACTTCCTTAGAAGCACAAGAATCTATCAACTCCTGTAATCCCTCTACGGACTTTTTATTCCTTAATAGCTTCATAGAGGTCTGTAAAAAGCACTTCAATATATTTGGATCCACATCCTATGTCACAACGGGTACCATCTTGCATTTATCATTTTGAGTTGGTTGCGCAATAGAGGTCGAGGCCCCATCATCCATAAAAATTCGCCTCGCCTCCATGAATGCTTTATTTTCCTTTAGGACATCAAATGTAGGCACTTTTTCATCAAACTTCCTCACCAAAGTGGCTTTAGCTTCCTTTTTCTGATCTTCCTTATTGTTCCTGATCGTAGTTCCACTCCTTGTTATAATGTCAATGCGCGGTTGATCTTCTCTTGGCTCAGCGGTCATCATTTGGACATTCGCTACAGGCTACTGGTTTCTTTTTTCTTGCATCTTCACAATGAGGACGGAACATTCTTCTTTGACATGATCAAAAGCCTTATAGTAATTACAGGTTGTCGTCGGGTTCTAACAGTGTCTCGTAAAGTGTCCATCCTTTCCACAATTGTAACATATAATCTGGCCACGACCTCGACTAGCTCTTCCTCCTCCTCCTCCTCCTCCTCCTCCTTGAAATCCTCCTTGACCAGCATGTTGGCCTTGCTATTCATGTGTGTTTCCTTCGTCTTAACTATCAGTAGTGCGCTCCATCATTAAGTCATAACTTCAACAATTTTTCTCATCATGGCCTACTGATCTACAGAATTTACAAAACAATTGTTTCGGGGTCTGTATTTATTTTTATAATAGATAGCAGCCTTCAGAGAGATGTTGACCTCGCGTCCTACAAATTTCGCACCATAGACTCGGATTTACCGGAATAGGTGCTCCACTTGAAACATAATCTCTTAATATTGGGCATTGATCCTTATAGTGACCTTCCACTTTGCACTTCATACACCAAACTTCTGATATTTCTGGTCTGACTTCTTTACCTTTCTTCAGATCCTATAATTCCAAGGTCAACGTAGCTAGCTGATTATGTATATGTTGTACTCCTGCGTGATTATTTCCAACCAGCGAAGCTTCCAACTTCATCACAATCTCCAGTGCTTCAGCGTGCGTCCTAATCTTTTGATGTGTCAACGGACACCTGATATGTGGAAACATCGCGGCTATAAACCATTCCTTATGTTTCTGTGGGGCTATATCAAAGCTCACTTGACCCATCAACACCTTGAATCTCTGATCCAATTCCCACACAGACTCATTCATCGCTTTTTTAATTTCTTTGAGCTTCGTGATACACTATGACTCTGATTTTGGCTTCTTAAACTTTGCGACCAATGCTTTCCTTAATCATAGCATTTGGGTTACTTGTGGAGTATTCCATATACCATGTTAACGTTCTTTCCTGCAGCGACGTTATGCGCTGCGCCTTCTTCACGTCATCGTTATTAATTTGTCTCGCTATCCATGCTACATCAACTACGAACCAGAACTGGTCAGGGTCTTTTGATCCCAATCCCCTAAAGACAGGTAGCTTAATGTCGTTAGCCATTCGTCTTCCTCTCAATGGACTAGGTGGAGGAAAAGGTGGAAGTGGAGGTGGAGTTGAAGTACGAGGATGGGGATGGGGTGTGAGGGGGATGGATGGATGAGGGATCCCAAAGACGCCCTAATTCTTCCCAGCTCCTGACTTCGACACGCCTTTACGGTGGGTGGGAAAATATCGTGGGGTTGTAGGGTTACTTCTTTCTTCTTCGTTTTCAGATTCCAACAGATGGCTATAGTTAGCCTCAATAAAATTCTTCGGATCTATTCTATATCGTTTTCCACTTCGTGTAGCTCCTATTTCTGGCTTATTTCTTCTTTTCCCAGACATCAATTTGATTGCATCCGCGAAATCCCCTTTTCACACAATAACATCCCAACCTAAAGCTTCAGAGAATTCAAGAACTTACCTCATGGTCTTATGAATAATCTTCGTTTAGCTTCGCTATAGGATACAACCTCTTCGATCACGAACTCAGTGAGAATCCTTCCAAAATGCTATCAATCCAAAAATCAACAACCCTTGAGATATTGTTGTTGATCCTCTTAAGAATTTGTATCAAATCAGGATTCCACTCTTTAGGTTCATCACCTTTTAAAACAGTGCTTAAACTCAGCGAACCTATATATCCACTCAAGCAATTCAATGTGGAACGAACCAAAGAAAATCTCTTATTGTTCTTCGAAAATATATCTCTGCAACCAATCTTCAAGTGATAATCTAGGATTTTTGTTCTCTTTTCTTCCAAAATCCCTTTCTTTTTGTTCCCAGCAACAAAACCATTTGTTGGTTTGAGGGGGGCTTGACCAAAGTTCATATTGTGTTGTGCACCAAAAAAACCCTCAACTATTGGCCCTTTCAGCAACGCCCTACAAGCATATCGCAGTCTCACCTGAAGCAGTGATGGGAGGTTGCAAAACCAAGCTTCCGCAACCAAAGGGACATCCGCGAAGTGGTGTCGTGCAATTACTTTTGTTTTATATCAATCTTATAACTTCTCATGCATAAGAGCTTCACGCAAATGATTAATATATAGAAATGCATAAACTTCAACACATCACAGTATATCTTACAATCCTTTGCATAATTCGGTAAAAAGCATACATAACCAAATACATTACAGTAGAAAAATAACAAATACAAAGGTTCATACTTCCCAAAACTTCTTTATTAAATAGATCTTCAATTACATTCACTTCTCTAACTTGCGCACTCAGCTGCAGTCGGTCTGGACACTCAACTGCAGACTCTACAAGGCCTCCATGCACTCAGTTGCGGAACCTTCTCCACAACTACAGACTACAAATGTGGAAACAGATATTCACTTGTGCTTCTATCACTCAGGTCCTAAGATGATTCGATTACAAAGTATTACATATCATTTTATAGAATTCATCTATACAAAAACCATGGTCCACATACCATGGATCCATAAAACAAGGACTACTACCCAATACCCATTACAAAATAAGGGCTTTATCCCATCCCTAAGGCCCTAAATTCCATGCGATGAATAATTCTTCGCGAGCTTTGTGCGGTCTGCTCCTTCTATCGCAAGGTATTTTACCCAAAATTTGGACCAAATTGGGCCATGCCCAACAATTCATGACTACAAAACAAAAATGGGATGGTTTTAAGTGGATTGTTTTTCATGGAAAATGGGTTATTTTAGCATAATAATAATTTCATTATTTCTTTCCATTTTGTTGTTGAAACCATCATAATAACTTGACCATTTCCTAAGAGGAAAAGTTGATTCCTTCTTATGACTAAGAAATTGGATCAAAGAAAATTACCTATTTTCCCTTAAAATAAAGTGGTAGATTCCATCACTATAATTAGTGTGATCTTACAACCTAAATATGCTTAAGGAAATGGACTAATCATATGTTAGTAATAGAGCTTGGTTTCCAATGCCAACAATTTCCTGTTTTTGAAAATAATTTACCGATTTTGAGAGTTTTGAGATACATACAATGCATTTGAAAGTCATATGATTGAATATTTTCTCATTAGATTAAATTTTTAACTCTAGAGACCATTTAGAGTCTCAATGTTTATTTATCATGTCTCGATTTATCAATTAAGCTTGTAAAAGACTTTTATTTTATGGATAGATGAATTCATAATCATGTGTCTCCATGTAATTTTTCTATTTGCACCTTTACAAAAAATATAATCAACGAACTTGTATATTTGATGTTTAATTGTTCATAGTTATATTATTGTGCATAATGTATTTTTCATTCATTTTAAAATTTCTATATTTTTTTTTTCGAAGTCAACTCCAAGTGCATGATTGAGTCCCAAGTTGACTCCAACTGAAAGGGCTCGCCAAGTCACACCATATCCAAGTTTTGGATTTGAGACAAAAAGGTTATTTTTGAAATTGTTGTTACCCTAGTGATTCTTTATGACTGTGAGTTTTGGCATTGTGATTTTGTTGATCATGTTTTCATTGATGTCAAAGCGAGTGCAAAGCTAGTACACGATGTCAAAGAAAGTGCAGAATGTCATAGAAGGTGAAGGATGTAATCATTGATGTCCTCAGTATGTTGGTTGTTAAGGATGAGATGATGCAGTAATGAAACCCTATCTCTAGGGTTTGGTTTCCTTAGATGATGATCATACCCCACATTTGATGGAGTTTTGAAGTACTAGATCAATGAGTTTGCCTTGGAGACACTCACCATTGGATTCTCCTTGTCATGTCGATTTTGTCGATATATGGAGTCCTCACGGTTTGGGAGATTATGGCTTAGTCAAAGTTGGTACATCCAATTTGTGGCTCAAATCCCCAAATGGATATTGATATGATAGCATGGTAGAGTTGATCAAGAAGGGAATTAGATGAGAAAAATATTTTAAATTTTCAAATAATTATTGTATTGATCAAAGTCCAAAGGATTTTACATGGAAATTAAGGCACAAAATGAAGACCAAAAAATGGGTTTAAAGGCGATCAAAATTAAAGGATATCACTATTATCCTAAATAAAAAAGGGGGGATTATTATTTAAATTATTTAAAGGAGGACCCTTTGTTCAACCTTAGGTCGACGAGGGTTTCGGACCAATTTTTGAGTTTTCATTTTTCCCTCCAAGTCAGCTTTAAAGGAAGGTCATCCTCTCCTACATAAATCAACATATTACCTCCTTCATAAAACAACAAGAAACTTGCATCTTTGTGAAAAAGACTTACGCCTTGTAGGAAGGAAGTGTTTGGTGATATGATTTCTCTACAATTCTAATTCGACCCTATGGGATATAAAATGAGAAGGCCATATCTCAAAAGTATTGAAGGTTTTATGGTTTGTGGTCTTTGTTTATGGATTTTGTTGGAATTTTTTGTTGTAGGTTCTAAGGATCTTAGGCATGCCCCCATTTCCTACGGCCTTGTGGAATCTCCTTGGGTTATTGGCTTGTGGTTTCATTTGAAAAGGGGTTTCTTTGGATTTCTTTCGCAGGGCGGTACAGTGATCTCCTAAGTAGTGTTTCAATATTTTTGACAATATTAAGAACTATCCATAATCTAAAAGGCATGATAAATATGAATGTTAAATCAAGCTGGAAGTGGCATGAATAAGTCTCACTTCAAATTTCTGAAGGAGTTGGGCACTATCTAAAGACCTTGAAGGAAATAAGATTGTACAACTAAATGAATTCCTTTCATAAGACCAATGAAGGAAAAATTTAGTTTGGTTTGTTGGCACAGTGCATCAATGGTAGTACCAAAAATCACTGAAGTTTGTATGCAAGTTTACTTATGGTGAATAAAGGATGTGTCCTAGTATGACGCTTCTTTGCAATCTGGTATGACCACTGATCCGCGGCCCTTGAGAATAATCTTTGAACATAATATTGACTCGAAATTATAGTAGGGTTGACATATTTTTTGTTGAGTTATGGATATTTGATTGATCCCTTTTGTGGGTTCTTGATATAGTTTTCACAAGAGTTTGGGCCCATTCTAAAGCACACAAATTTTCCCTAAATCTGGAGATCGCACCTTTGTAGCAGAGATTTGATTTCCTCCCTAAGAACCTTGGCATCATTTGAAGAGATATCCAAAATTTCAAGTAACAAACTCGTAGATTTTGTGCTGAAGCACTCGGAATTTAATTCCTTGTGTGGCCTTTGTGTATATCCAAATATCAGTGAAGAGTAGAGGCAAAGATTTGAAATTCCAGTAGTTATACTTCGGCCCAAAAACCACATAATCTTCACTTCATAAATACGTTGATTGATTTGATTTTTGAAGATTATAATGTTTAAAGAACAAGATTCAAGTATGTGATTGACTCTTAACAACATTCTACAATAGTGTTAATGAATTGAATAATTGTGAGACTACGACAATGAGGAAGATAATATTGTAATCTATGTGAAAATACCTTGAGGATGATTACGATCCATATGTCAGTAACCTTGTTACACAAATTTCACCTTGATGTATAACTATGACAGTGAACCTATTACATAATAGTTACTTCAATGAATGACAGTGACACTAACTCTTGAAGTATTCCTATCTGTTATGAAGTTTGTTAAGATTTATCACCTGTAATTGTTCATTGATGAATGATTGTCCTAAGATATGGAGTTTCTGAACTGTAGAGTTTTCACTATGATTGAAATGGCATTCCCTATGTACCAGGAGCTTGTATTTAGGGTTTGATCTTGTTAAGGGATTGTTATAGAATTGACCTTGTTTAGTAGTATGTATTCCAATGATTTTTTTTCGAGAAATGACGTATGTTTTTATATCAGTATTGCATGGCAAAGACTCTTTTGGTGAATGTGAACTATTGTGACATATGAAAATAATGCATGACTATCATAGATGGCTATGATAAGTAGCAAGGTACTTGTAACTACAATGGTGTGTGTGTGTGTGTGTGAAAGTATTGTTGGAATTCTAACAAAAAAACACTTAATTTGACTTGTGCCTTAGTCAAATGGAGCAATTAAATTTTCCACATTAACAGGATGACTTGAATTGCAGTTAGTTGGAGTGACATGGCCTTGTCTCCTAATTAAGTTAGTAAATTTGAGTTATAGGATAAAAGTAGAGTTGTGCATGGGTTGATTGCTAAAATTTAGTAATCTAGTGGAGTTATTGTTAGTTAAACTCAGTTAACTAAGCTCTAGTCTTTAGTGGAGTCAGTAAGAGTTCATTTGAGTAGTTATAATAGTAGTTAACTCATTGATCTCTCAATCAATTTACTAAAAACAGTGCCACTCACGCATTGGATTTCAAATTTCCTTGTTGAGTGGAGGAAAAAGGCATAAATTTATTTATTATTGTACACTAGAGTGTATATAGTTTGTATGCAATATGTGAGACTCTTCTCTTGGGAATTGCACAAGCAAATAAGGGCTTCTCATATTCTTTAGGAGCCAATTTCGTCAGGAATTGCACAAGTAAATAGGAGCAGGAGGCTAATAATTGGCTAAGTCTTTTGCAAAGCAATCTCAAGAGGAGGAGATTAGAATTGCAGTGCAGGGTGTGCTTCATGTGTGAAGCATTCATTGTAATTGATCATTTTTTCTCATCTAATATAATACAAACAAATAAGGGGTTTTTCCCAGTTGGGTTCCCCTATAAAATCATTGTGTTCCTTGTGTTTTGATAGTTGCATGTTATTGCATGTGTTTATATCGTGTGTTTTCCTTTCAACATAATAGTGGAAGAAATTTGTATCTCTTGATTCCAGTTTGATTTCATTAGCAGTAGAAAATTTCTACATGGCATCAAAGTTACAGAAGACTACATAAAAACCTTGTTTTAGATATTCTCTCAGAGAACTTTCGATTTGCAAAGTTTTTGGTGCAAATTCTCTTCAGTGTAGGAAAAATGTCTTTCAACGGATTGAGGTTAGAGTATGCATTGGAGGGCACCTCAAATTTTTGTGCTTGGCAAAAAAGAATGGAAGTTGTCCTAGATGACAATGGAGTATGGGAATATACACAAATTGATATTCCAAAGCCAACAGCATCAAATGCACAAGCACTTTCTTAGTGGAAGAAAGACATAGCAAGAGCCAGGAGGATTATTCTGGAGGGTCTCATAGATCATGTGGTTTGGAACTTCCATGGAAAGGAGACTCTTTTTGCAATGTGGAAAACTCTCACAGATCTATTCTAGAGAAACAATGATGCTAGGAAATTGGCATCGAGAGATAAACTCGAGAGCATTCGAATTCAGGAAAATGAAACCATTCCTCAATACATATCCAAATTCACTCAAGTTCGAGATGATCTTGGAGGAGCAGAAGAAAATGTTCGATCATATGAACTTGTGATTTTAGCACTCATTGGCCTTTGAAATCTTGGCATAACTATGAAGGTTCAGTTAATTGAAGAGACAAGCTACTGAATTGGGAGAGACTTTGGTATGATTTGGTGTAGGAGGAGATCAGAAAAAACACTAGAGATGGTGTCACATCCATTGAAAATGAGGAAGAAGATTGTGCTCTAGTTGGAAAAGGAAAGAAAGGCCAAACGAATGAAAGCCCAAGGCGAGGTAGAATCTAGCGAAAACCAAGGCAAGAAGAATGACCTCAGCAAAATTAAATGTTTTCACTGCTATGAATATGGACACTATGCAACCAAGTGTTCGCATAAGAAATACGAGAAGAAACCTGCAAGAGTAGGAGGTGATGCTCTTGCATCACAATTCAAATTAGATTTCACCCTCATTGCATGCATGGAAAGTACTGTACGGGGAAGTATATGGTACTTAGATTTTTGAGACTCATTTCATATGACAGGAAAAAAGGAGTTCTTTAGCAACCTGGAGGAGAAGGACCTACAATTACACATAGAACTTGGAGAAGATGGGAGGTATAGTACCAAAGGGATTGGTATTGTCACCTTTAAGAGGGATTCAGGCTCCCATCTTCACTTGAAGGGTGTAATGTATGTTCTTGGTCAGAAGAAAATTCTAGTTTTTGTAGTTGTACTTGAAGACAATGGATATGATGTGTTGTTCAGTAAGGGGAAAGCTTATTTGAAGCATGTTGCTACTGGATGAGTAAAACAAATTGGTGTTCTAGTTAAAAATATCTAAAAGTTAGAGGTAGATTTTTCCATGCATGCAGTTATACCTCCATGAGTGAAGTGGGGCGATGTAGAGCCTTAGTTCTAGAGTTGAAAAGATTTGGGAAGGGTCCATAGGAGAGCAATAGCAGTTGCAGTATACTCTTATCATGGATCATTACCCTTGCTACAGGGGCCCATAGTATTCAATAGCATAAGGATTAGTTTCAGTTGATGCAGTTAGATCCTGAGCGACAATTGCAGGCTAGTGGCAGTCAGAGACTCAGGAGACAGATGCATCTTAGAGACAGTTGATTCAGTATTTTGGATGCTTCTCAGTTGTAGTTGTTGAAGTAGCAACAGCAACAGTGAGAGGGAGTTGTGTTACAGTGCATTCCTACAGGAGCAAGATTGGGGTTGTGCAAAACCATTTTCTTGCTAAGAGGGAGTGTTGGAATTGTAGCAAGAAAAGGCTTCATTTGACTTGTGCTTTAGTCAAAAGGAGAAATCCAATTTTCCACATCAGCAGAATGACTTGGATTGAAGTTAGCTGGAGTGGCATGGCCTTGTCTCCTAGTTAAGTAAATTTGAGTTATAGTCTAAAAGTGGAGTTGTGCATGGGCTGATTGCTAAAATTTAGAAATCTAGTGGATTTATTGTTAGTTAAACTCGGTTAAATGAGCTCTAATCTTTACTGGAGTCGGTAGGAGTTCAATTGAGTAGTTATAACAATTGTTCACTAGTCTCTCAATTAATTGATCAATTTACTAAAAATAGTATCAATTGTGCATGGAATTCAAATTTCCTAGTTGAGTGGAGGTAAAAGGCATCAATGTATTTATTATTGTATACTAGATAGTTGTCGGGAGCGGGATCCCCCAAGGGCGGTTTTGGGGCTAAACGCCCATGTTTAAGTCAAATTTTGTAATAAAAATGTAAAGACTCCACATTTTGTGGTCGCAGAACGTGGAGGTATTATGTGTCATAAAGGGTAGTCCACCCTTAGTTTTGTAAAGTAAAGTCGGTTGTAAGAGATCTACCCATGGTCTGCGAACCATGGGATTATATAAAAAGAGCAAAGCGCTAAGTAGTTTAGGAGACATAGAATGGCAGATCATGTAAGAGAGTCATAGCTTTGGAGCAAGAAGTCTAAGTCTTGGGTTGTAGCGTAGGTAAAGGCTCTGCAGCTGAGTGCGCAGAGGCCTAGGGTAGAAGTCCGCAGCTAAGTGCGCGGACCCCTGCAACTGTGTGCGCAGAGTGGACAGAGTCTGTAAACACTTGAAAGATATTAATAAAGAGAGATATTTTGCAATTTCTTTGTCTTTGTTCTATTATTGCATCTTTACATGTTATGTATGAATTTCCTATATTATGCTTATGTGATGCGCGAATGAATGCAAATACGTTGAATAATTGGACGCAATTACGATTATCTGTTTACGCGTAGTTAACTATAATTATTTTATAAGATAAGCAAGTCACTTAGAATGATTGGGGAATTTGTACGGCACACTGCTCTAACAGCGCGAAAGTACCACAACAACAGGTTAGGGCTGTGCGAGGGTCAATCGTACCCTTTCGCAGAGTTATTACACGCTGGAATAGAGGGCTAGTCTCGCAGGCCCTAGAGCGAAGCAACCTGAACGAAGGCAGGGATAGAAGGAATCAAACGACATCACAACCATCTCAGGGTGCGGAAATTTAGTTCCAGCATCCCCCCATACTGCTTCGGGTGAGACTTCGGTCTGCGCTCCACGGGCTAATGTCGAAAGGACCAGTAGTGTAGGGATTTGTTTGGCTAATTAACGTTGAACCTGGGTCAGGCCCCCTCAAGCCAACAAATAGTTCCGTCGCCGGGATTGGAATATGCATAAGAGATATGTGATGCCGTATAACTGGTATCCAACTAAGAAGGAGATCAAAGACTAGTTGGATAAAAGATCCATGAATTCGCAGCACAGGAGAACAGAAACCCGTGACTGACAAAGAAACAGTGGTTGGACAAATACCTGTATACAAAGATCCAC
Source organism: Pinus tabuliformis (assembly GCA_031772625.1). Taxonomy (NCBI): domain Eukaryota; kingdom Viridiplantae; phylum Streptophyta; class Pinopsida; order Pinales; family Pinaceae; genus Pinus; species Pinus tabuliformis. The sequence continues at coordinate 33,066,732 of CM062816.1, forward strand.
GAGATCTTTTTCTGCTCATTCCCTATTGAGCTATACGAGTGGATCGCGACACTAGCAAATAGCCAAGGAAGGTGGAAACTTGACAGTCCTATTGTGTGGACCTCGGAGCTAATACAAAAATTGGAAGCATCAGAAGATAAGATCGTCCGCGCGGTCGATCATTGGCCCGATCGCGTCATAGGGGGATTTGTGACTGAATTCGCGGTCGACACTTCAATCAACTACAGCAACGCGTAACGGCGCTTTTTCAAAGGACCGCAAAGTAAGTACGTAAAATCTTTGAATACCTGGATTAAAATGCTATTATGCGAAAAAACGGGTTATGCAGCTAACTTGATGTTCAGAACTACGCGAAGCGGAAAAACTTAGAGGAATGAAGGAAAAAAGGGTCCGGAGTATAGTCCATTGGTTTCAGCTCCGTGAGGTGATGAGGAAGAAATAGCGAAGGTTTCTCCGCAAAGTGCTATTCAGTTAATAAGATAAGGATTTCTGCTAATACCACCTCCGCCCACACCACCTCCAACTTCACCCGTACCTCCACCACAGTTCAGTATGGCAAATACAGTGAAGTTGCCTTTGTTCAAAAGCTTGGGAAATGAGGACCTGGACCAATTCTGGTTCGTTGTAAGGGTTGTATGGGAAGCTCAAGGTGTTACAGATGATCATATAAAGAAGGCGACATTGGTTAGTGCTCCGCAAGATCGCACGCTAACCTGGTATATTAAGTACTCTAATGATAACCTAAACGCTGGAGTGGCAGACATCTAGGCTGCACTGAATAGAGAATTCAGTAGACCTAAATCTAAGGCGTAGTCAATTATGGGATTCAAAGAAATCATGATGCAACTAGGCGAGACGCCTTGGGAACTAGATCAGAGGTTGAAATGTACAATCCACGAAGCCAACATGAACCTAACAAACGGACAGCATCGCGAGTGGTTTGTTGCTTCGCTCCTGCCACACTTAAGGGCTACGCTGTCGCAACAAAAGATAACCACTCAGGCGAAGGCCTTGGAGATTGCCATGAGACTACATGAAACTCTGATGCAAGATCCAAATCTAGGAGTTCAGCAGATCCATGCGCAGTTGAAGAATTTGTGCCTTGAGATGCAAAGTCTAAAGCAGGACAAGACGGTTCGACCAAAGGTGCGCAAAGAGGTATGGTGCTTGAAATGCAAGAGTCAAGGTCATGACAAAGACCCTTGCCCAGTCTTCACGAACTATATTATAGGAGGAGGACCGCTGACTTTAAGGCCAAAAGCTCAAGCAAGACCTAGTGTGGGGCCTGCATTATGGTGCGCTATCTGTCAAGCAGCCGAAAAACATGCCACGAATAACTGTCACTTGCTACAGAAGTTTGTACAAACGCCGCAACAGTTGTTCTGCAACTTTTGTAGGTTAGTAGGGCATGATAAGCGTACTTGCAGGAGCTATGAATTGATGATGGATAGAACTCCCGCCTATAGGGTTTAGGCCGAAACACGGCCCCTTGACCAAAGCGCAGGGATGGCGCGGACAGGATTTCAAGGGCGCGGACGAGGCCGAGGCGGAGGAGGACCTGGCAGAGGTCGAGGACAATTGATTTAATACAATTGCGTCCATCATGCAAATATTGCATGTTGTTTGATCATGAAACAGAACATTGTCCTACGCTGATAGCTAGGATACGTGACAAAGGGGCGTTACCGCCTCCGCCGACTCAAAACCTGGAGATGATGAGGTATGAGCCGCGCGAAGAGGATCCAAATGTAAATATAGTGCTCAAGAGTGGAATCGCGACAGGAGATGACAAGGGGAAACAGCGAGAAGACAGTACGTGGGTTCGCAAAGATCCGGCGAAGGAGGCTGAGTTCGATTTGGAGTGCGCACGTGAAACCTTCATGGAAGCTAAGCATAGCTTCGCTGAGGCCTCCACCTCGGGAAGCAAGGATAAGCCTGAACAGGAGATGGACCCCTCTATGCACAACTTTCCTAGAGACCTGTATGAAGTTACCGCGCGATAGTAAGGCTGTGAAAGGGTTATAAGAGCTCATCAATAGATGCGTTTGAACCGTGCCGGGTGAATCGCGCGTAGTACAAAAGATTAGCAAGCATAAGACAAGGACAGGATGGGAGATGAAATTGACACGCAGATAAGAGAGTATGAGATGGATCAGGTTATTTTGGACTTGGGGTCAGACGCGAACGTCCTACCGAAGCAGACTTGGGAACGAATGGGGAGACCCGTGCTACAATGGTCTCCGATTCAGCTAAGGATGGCCAATCAGTAGAAGATCATCCCATGGGCAGCTGCAGGGGGTGACCGTGGATATTGAGGGAGCGAGCACGCTGGCTGATTTTGAAGTAATAGAGATAATAGATGACAACAAACCCTATCTTGCGCTCCTAGGAATTGACTGGACCACTGATATGAAATCGCTACGCATAATAGTACATCTAGATCATGCTGAGGGATCGCGCTATACAGAACTAATTCGTGATTATGAGAGTGATGACGATTTGGCCTGTATCTATAAAATAACGGTGCAAGATCAAGATTGGGTGAATCCCACCGCGGATGGACGTATTACATGGGATCGCGAGAGTTCCTGCACTTCGGACTCCGATGAAGAGTTAGAGCGTTGGCAGAACCGGTTACATGAAGTGACTATGCTGAACTGCAACATGATGACCCCATCGCTGCGCTGTGTCCTCAGAGGTAAGAAATCTGCCTACTTATGATGGTCTGAATGAGGTAGACATCTTTTTGGATGCATTTGAAAGGGAGGTACTAGAAAAGCAGTGCTTCTAGGCATTGGACTGGGCACTGCGCGCTATGCCCGCAAGATAGTGGGGTACGCACAAGGGAAGCTTTGATGATTGGCGCGAATGTAGGAAAATGATGAGAACTCGCTTTGGGAAGCCTTGTTGAAAATAGCAACAAAAAATGCTAAAAATAGCACTGCTAAAAATAACAGTTTCATCCAGTATTGAATTTCGCTAAAATGGATGAAAAAGTGAAAGTGCTAAAAATAACATTCTAAAAATAGCATTTCAGATGGATTCCTATTTTAGTTAGTCCCTGGACTAAACATAGGAAGTAAAATTCGAATTTGAACTTAACAGTTGTTTGAAAATAAATTAATTAATTCTCCATGAATTAATTAGTTGAGAAAAATCAAACATGAAGTCTATGTGAGAACATGCAACAATTTCTCCACTGATTGAAGGATTTATCCATCAGTTAAAGAGATAAGGACGAGTTCTATATTGAGTAGTAATTAGTTGGCTCAGTTAACTGAGTCAAGTCCAGTTAGTTTGATTTAGACAGTTTGTTTAAATTAAGTAAGTTCAATTAGTTAATGCATGCTTGCATATCACTGTTGTTCTTCAGATAACTGAATATTCTCTCATGGATAACTCATGCATGTCAGTTCAGACAAAGACCCAGTTGAGTTCAGATGGTGGGACAGTGTACTGTCAGTTGCTAGGATATTTCTGGTGAATATTCCTTGCATGCAGAAAAATTTCTATTCCAAGAGAATTGTGCTTATATTTCTTCTTGTACAGTGAGTGTGATGAAGCCAAATCACACGTGGCTTCACTGAACCCCAGGAAAAATTGTGCAAAGAAATAGGGGCTTGGAGGACAGGACAAAGATATATACTTGTCTATGTAGTCTACGAGCTTCATTATCTTATTGCAGAGAGAGTAGGAAAGCTTTTGAGCTGATTCTTTTTGTAACTTGGAATAGATTTCCACTTGTATGATAATACAGAGTTGGGGTTTTATGCTTTGGCTTTCCCCTGGTTATATCTTTTGTGTTATGTGTGATTGATTTCTTCTTATCAATTATATGTGTTCTTATTGATGTTGCTCAATTCGATTAAGCTTCCGCATCATTGTTTGTAGAAGTAGATCAAGTATTCTGCTTTAGTATATTGCATTATTAGGTGATCTACAAGTGGGAATTTCTACAATCTTAAGATGCGAATGGCAGACAAGTATGATGGGCAGGATGATCCGCGCGTGCATTTAGCCAAATGGACACAAGCTGGCGAAGAGAGCTTGGACCATCCTATCGCGTTCGCAACCCAAAAATTATCCAAAGTAGAGAAAAACTATTCCACAACAGAGCGCGAAGGGCTAGCTATGGTGTATGCGCTCCAGAAGTATAGGCACTACTTGCTAGGAGGCCATTTTAAGATGTATACGGATGACTCCGCGCTGATATTGTTAGGTGTTATTTAACAAAGGCATCTCAAACTATTAGAAAATCAAAGCTTTTCAATGCCCAATAACCTTGTCAGATATATATTATATAGTTTATTCCATCCTTTTCATTACTTCAAGGTTCATGCAAACTGGAACTATTTAACAAAGGCATCCCAAACTATTAGAAAATCAAAGCTTTTCAATGCCCAATAACCTTGTCAGATATATATTATATAGTTTATTCCATCCTTTTCATTACTTTAAGGTTCATGCAAACTGGAACTATTTGCTCATCAAAAGAAACAAGCCACCTTTTCAAATCCAATTTGTTCAGTTGAAACTAAATAGAAACTACCGCTGCTATGTTTTGCATCCTCAGTAGAATTGGACAAAAAAATTATTCCTTTTCCCCAAGTTGTTTTGTACTTTCTGAAAACTAGCACCTTTTACTCCACAAAAAATGTTGCACTGTTTACATCCTGTGAAAGAAATGTACACCCCATGTAACAAGCGCTGACGTGCATTGGCAATCATCTTGGTACAGAAAGACCAAGCTCTGGTGGACACAAGATCAAAACGAGTGCATTAGCATAAATGTAAAATGCCAGAGCAAAGTAAGATTTGAATAAAAATATTAAATGTAATTGAGATTAGCATTCAAAGAACTTTTCCCACACATTTCTAGTGTATGTATGGCATTTTCAGAAACTTGTGAAAGGTATATCCATACATTTCTAGTCTATATGTGGTTTTTTTCAGACTCGTGAAAGAATATCCAGAGTCAGTCAAACTCAGATCATAATTATGAAGAAATGGATGAGAAATACATAGGAGCCAGATAAACAAGAATAACAATTCCATATTTGAAATTAATGTACTTGACTTGTGAAGAGGTTCATCAGGCCAGCATAAAATTCAATTTGTGATGCAAAACAGAACACTTAAATCTTGAGTAGCACTTCTCTATAACAGACTACTTTGTGCCATAGTTGTCACCACCATAGTGAAGCAGATAATTACCCGATGCCAAACATCAAATAGTCAGTGAGTCCAATCCTGTCTCGTTATGATCCATCGTCCCCATCTGGCCATGCATTTTCAAGTTTATACAATACAGTGGAGAAAAATATATAATTCTGACTTTCAAAAAAAATACAATATAATATTTTGACTTCCAATTTGCAATATCATAACTCCAAAACATACCATGGCATCGTAAATAGTATCATATCTCCTTGAAAAAGATTTATAGGATTAGCACGGATGAGAGTTGGATCCTAAGATAACAGGTATGAAGTTTCGTTACACCCATTTCCAGTAGAGTTTCGTATGAATATCCTAATTCACTTGTTTATAATGCATCGCATGTGTATGATTTTGAGTAGAGTTTGGCATGAACGTCTGCACAGTCTCCTTATGAAAGAATGCTAACAACTCAAATCCCCTCGCAGGGAAGGCAATTTTACCATAAATAGTGCATTCTCTCAAAAAGCTAATTTGCATTACGTTTGGTGTTTTGAGACAAAAATGCTTGGGGCAGCCAATGTCTCTGCATTAGGAATTTGGATTATGAAATGAAAGCTAAGTTCATATATTAGGATTGATGTGCCAGAGATCAATCACTTGATACCCACATAAAGTAAAACTGAAATCTAATTGATGAAACAATTTCAATTGGGATCGGTCGAAAGATTACTCTAGCTAAGGAAAGAACAGTAAGCACCAACACCATGCAGTGACCTTGATGACAAGGCTTGCAGGTAACTGTCAGAATTATATAGTTTTGGCAATATCTCAGGAACTCTTTGATAAGTCAGTACTCAACTATGGCCTACATTCCTTTGTTGGACTCTCTTTCCTGGCATTTTGAACTCAACCGTCATCTGAAGTCAGCAACATATAGACAGTCTTGAAAAGGTGCGAATCATCTAAGTAATTATAGCCCAGGCCTGGAGCATGATAGGACTGAACCCAATCATGGGAATATCGAATATTGCCATTCAGTTAAGCTGTGAATGAGTGACAGATAAATCAACAGAGAAATAAGACAAGAAATATTATAATCATCTGTATCACATGAAGTCCAAAAGGATGCATGATTGTTAAGTAGTGTCAAGGACAAATAGCATAAGTGTAATCAGTAATAATTGGCTTGAATTAAGGAGGCTAAAATCAACTCAAATGTTCCTTCAAGTGCTTTAAAAAACAAAGAAAACAACGGATACAATCTGTGCTTAAAATTTAGCAATACAAAATTATTTTTGTACATGAATAAACAAAAACCTCTGGACTTCTGGTCCATAAACATTCAATCACAGTATGACATGTAAAACAGAAAAATAGACATGAATGGACAAATATTATGCAAAACAATATTGAGATATCCTCGTACACTCTTGCTGAAATCTTGTAGGCACAACCATAAGATGTATGAGGCAGTAACTATCATAAGTATGTTGGGCTGTGGTCCGGTAAGTTGGAGATCTTACTGTAATGCCTACCTGGGTTAAAAACCTATTGGGATTGAGACCTGACTTAATGCAGAAGTAGAAGATGAAGCCGGGTGCAAGTGCTGGGGCGATGAACAGAGTAGATCATATCACCGCATCTAAGCTAGCTGTTGTTTCCAGTTGTTAACAATAATATAAAGGGGAGGCAGAGCAATCCCCTGACATTCTAATTAACCAATGCTAGCCAAACACTTTTAACAAGCAAATGACTACAAATATATAGTTCACATCTAACTAAGAAAAGTTGTTCTACAAGCTGGTCGTAGGCCTTGTTAATACTGTCCATTGATAGTGTATAGTTGCATAATTGAAGTATAAGAAAATATTTGTTGTCTTGACCACAGTAACTACTTGAAAATCAAGTAACAACTATTTGAGTTTTATTGGTTAACTACTTGACAGTAATGGAAAATCAGCCACTTGATTTTCAAGGACAGAAATGCCCTTGTGTGCTGTAACAAATTGTGAGACTAAATTCAGTTTACCTGTATGCATTCATAGAGATTTGTTAAGTGCAAGCAACCAGTGGGAAAATCCTACTCACCACATCCAAAGCACCCTGGGGAGTTACTTGAAACATTCAACTTTCAAGGCAAGCATGTTTGGGATCCTTGTAGACTTGAGACAATTGACATGTATTTGTTTCCTAGATTGAGCTCAATTGCACTTTTTCTAGTATTTGCACACAATAAGCCTACTACAGTTGTCTTTTCCGGTTGAAATAGCCCTTTGTAAATGTGCTAGCTTTGAAGGAGGGTGTGAACCTTAGGAAACCATAGAAAAAACGTATTGCCCTTGAAGGAAGGTTTAAACCCTAGGAAACACTAGAAAAAAAGTGCTAGCCTTGAAGGAGGATTTAAACCCTAGGAAACCCTTGAGAATAGATGATCCAAAAACCTTAATTTTGTAGTGTCAAAGAATCTTTAAGTGATGCTAGTAGCCAAAAATATTTAAATTGATCACTAAAATGAGCCTTTGAAGGGTTTAAATCCACACAGGTCGAAATTCTCCACAGAAAGGTCAAGACTGTTCCTAACTTTATGTAATGTCCCCGTCACCATAGGAAGCTTATGACGAGTCCGCTAGCCTAGAGTAGTTCCCGTAGGCTAAAGTGGGGAAATAGTTAGTAAGGGGACTTAAATTCGCCTAAGAAGACTTTATTAAAGAAGGGAAAAGGATGATATTTCCTAGGCAAGTGGGATGTCACTCTAACTATATAAAGTGAAGTATCATAAAGTGATTTTATAAAAGTGAACTTAATAAAAAGAAAAAGAAAAAGAAAAAATAAAGAGAGAAAAAGGGAAGGCGAAGAGAAAAAGACAAAAGGGAAGGTGAAGATGAAAAGACAATCGCAAACTCATTAAATAAGGGAATTGAGGAGACTCTCTGCATTCGTGCATTGTGTGAGTTTGAAGAGAGAGCTCTTGGAGAGAGTGGGAAGAGGAAGCTGAGGGATTTGGAGCCCTAGCTGCCATAGCAGACTTCGGTGTTGCAACAAGACCCCCTAGTCTGGATATGAGAGTGAAGTCATTCAGATTTCACCATTGAGCTTCAATGGAGAACGAGATTTTTGAGAAATGTTGAGGTACTCAAGTTTTGTCAATCGTTTTTATATCCTTATACAGTATTTCCCATTTCTTTTGACAGGCTGGAGAATTTTATGGAGAATGGAGCACCAAAGGCAAATATGAGCCAATAGAGAGACTGAGTACAGGAGCAGTAATTTCTCCAGCTTCCTGGGGCCCACGAATTATCTGAAGGAGCCTGCATATTTTATTGTGGGGACCAGCCTACATATGTCCCACGGAGTAAAAGCGGAGAGCCTCACGTGACTGGATTTTCAAGGAAGTTATGGCAACGAGTTTTTATAGATCAGTGGCATGATTTTTACCCTCTTAGTGAGCTGAGTTATTTCAATTTTATTATTGGGCAGCGTCCATAGCAAGCATGAGTTTTCTGGAAGAGACGGGTTCAAACTTTCCTTGCATTTGCTGTTGAACGTGCTACCAATTTTCTGGGTCGAATCTCTACATCAAAGGGATGGATATATCTCTCTTGGAAGGCCAGAGACACTACCTGTGCGTATGTATCAAATTAATTATATGTTTGGGTGCATGCTGGAGTCATCATGGACTGCGTGGGGGCTGAAGAGTTTTTCCCATGCATACATCTCTTTCTCTGAGCAACGTGAAGGTCATATTTCAGTGGAAGGCCATCCTGGGTAACCCCATTTATCACCAGTAGCTGATTGGACGTATGCTTAAATCTGGAGCCTTAACTGTCTGTGTTTTACTTGGGCATTACATTCCAGAATTTCCAAATTGGAGTATCTCTTATCTCCACTGGCAGCCATTGTACCCAGGTTCTACATTATTCTTCCTGTTGTGAATTATTTCCTGTATAAGAAATAAATGATGTATGCTGTTCAGACTCATTATTACACAGATCTCTCAGTGATCTTTCCAAATTTCTGATGTTTAGAATTGAACAACAGTTGCTAGTTACAGTAGTTATTTCCATACACGTGTATCACTGTGCATTGCAATTAGCTCCAATAAATATACTTATTTACTGCAGCAGAATTACATCAAGTTGTTAAGGGACTACATTGAATGAAAATAAAGAAAATTCGGAATTTTATGGGTCATTTTGGGAAAAAAAAATAGTGGGATTTTACACTTTAGGCTGAATTATGCCGAATTATGTTGCTCCTCAGGCTGAGACTTAGACCGAAATTCTGTCTCTTATCAAGGCCAACATATGTCCTTCAAAGGGGCTGGATCTGAGCTACAAATGAGGTTGAAGTCTGCTCCAAAGATAGCCAATTTTATTCAAGAAAACTGATCAAATAATTCACCAAAAAGTAAAACCATCACCCAAAGACAGAAGCCAAAACCCAAAATTTTTGCTTCTTCAACTCGTCTTAAGGTTCATGAGATATGAACCTGTCTATTATTTCCTCAGACCCAAATTACTTCTCCTTGATTCTTGGTCGAGTTGATGGTCGAATGAGGAAGAGGTGTCCCTTATTTATACTGCTCAAGATGTTCCAAACAGGACCAACTTCTACTGGACAGTGCCAACTTGGACAGGGAGTGACATGACTGGTCTTTTGACTTTAGAAAATCAATTTATCCTCAATGGAGAGGAGTTAAGAGGCACAATAGCTCGTTGGAAAGGGCTTAAAGAGATCCTTAAGCCTATCCTTAATAACATTTTACCATTTCCTTCATTTCTTTCCTGCTCAATTTTGTCCCAAGGCAGCTTACATGTGGATGCATCATGTCCATCTCTATTGCATCATATGCAATGAAGATCAAGCCTTTCTCCTTGGAAATGTCTGCCTAAAATTCTTCCTTCCTCTTCCTCTTCGGCTACCTCTTCCTCTAGAATAATCTTGTGCAGGATTCTTCTCTTTTTGTGCAAGGCACACAGCTTCTTCAGTAGACTGAGGAGTTGTCTTCTTCCCAAAAGCCTTCTCTTTCAGCAAACTTCTTCTCAAGGGAGTCAAAGGTAATCTCCTTAATGTTGTCACTTGCTTGCAATGACTCAAAATAATGTGAATAGGTCGGATATAGTGCCTTGACATAAGCTATGAGAGGAATATCTATTTCTACACCAGTGGATTTTATGTCATGTATAATGGATCTTACTTCTGATGTTAAGGCAAGAGGGTCATCATTTTTCAACTCAAGACTGAACAACTTGATCATCAATTGAACAACTTCAAGTTCAAAGTGTGAGTCATACAATTCCTTCAACTTCTTTAAGGCTTCAAAAGCATTTGAAAATGGAGAAATATGGTGACTCACCTCTTCATTTACTAACGTTGCAATCAAGGCATAGGCCTTGTTGTTCTTATTTTCCCAAATGGCAAGCTCCTTGTCTGAAGTGGGCTTTTCAAGTGCATTGTCTCCTTCTTCACAAACCCCTTTCCATAACTCATTAAAAATCAAAGTGTCTTTTATCTTCTTTTCCAAAGAGAACTACACCTACAATGGAGATGAGCAAATGCATCATATAGTCTAATCTGGCCTCAAAATTACAATGGTTGCAACAAAAGGTTGATATATTTGCAATAAAGTTGACCGGTTATGTCTTCAAGAATTCATCAATTAAAAAATGCACTCTCTCAATATATACCATCCATATGTGCAACATGTTTAAATCAATGTATATACCATGGCTTTCAAAAAATACATTCAATGCACCATGTTTATGTGTCTCACCGCACCATATACCATGTAATATATAACAGACCAACACATATTCATAATTCATATCATGGCTAAAAAAACTTCAATGAACACCAGCAAGGTCCGCAAACCATTTGTATACCATAGTCAAGTCTTCAATTCAAGGCAGGGATAATTGCACCATAAGAAATCCATACGCAACTTGCATACCAGTCACAGGAGTAATGCACAACTAAACAACCACAGAGAAGGTTTAACACAGCTCAATGTCACCAATCCCACGCAAATATCAGGATTTCCACAGGCGGTTATCCAACAAGTCGGACTAGTCAACAACATTTCATGGCATATGTGATTTATATATACTTCAATTCCCAATGCATCAACACAAAGTTTCAATTAACACAACAACCAGCATAGAAAAAAAACTTTGCATAGCATTCACCATTAATGAAACAACCATTGCATGAGTTACTAGCGCACATATCACGAATGTACAACACAATGTTCAATTCACAGTCAGTCGCAACACACCATAGACTGCTCACAACAATACGCACCATATGCTATCACCAATCAAACTGTTGCAACTGTCTTGAACGCACCATACCAACCTCATGGCCAGAATACGAACCAAACCACCGTGTTGAACTATTTCTCAGACAACACAGCATATAATACCCTTTCAATGCAGCAACATTCCATGCACATAGCACCACCGCATTCCAACAGCCTTAAGTTCAACTTTCAATGCACAATACAGCACTCAAGTCAACCATCTCGCCATTGATGTTGCTTCCTTCAATAGGATCAATGCAGAGGGCAAAGGAACATGGAATATGGCAGAGAATTGCAAGAGTTACATGCAGAAAGAGACTAATTTGGGAGTTGGCTCTGATACCATGTCAGGTCAGGAGTAACTCCGAATGAAATTGTTGCATTTGCATTAAGATAGAATATGACTATATACAAGGAGAGGGAGACTATTGGGTTTCATCTCCCAATGTCTCTTCGTCTTCCAACTTCTCTTATTTAGTTATTTACAATATTTACACAAGATTCCTAATCCCAAAGATTAGGTGTTCAACAATCTTGTATCAACGAAGATGACAGCTCGAAGAATTCTGAAAGATGTGAATAGTTTACAACATAAAGAAACAGATGACACGCCTTGTCTACAATAAGCTTTGAGGACATATTTTTGGAGAGGAAGGCAACATTATGAATATAACTTATATAAAAATAATGTACATATAGTAATGATTAATTAGTGAATATTAATTAATAATTAGTACTGAAGAGGCATGTCTAATGGGACATGACCTTCCATGAAGAGGCACCTGCCTAGGTATATAAGCAGGCCTCATTTGTAACGATCAGACATATTTGTACATTCAACAATTCTTATATAATATATATTATTTATCCTACAATGGGTACTTACATATACCAGGTATTCTGAGTATTTCGTTGGGTATACGAACTTTGTTCATTACATTAACTGCCCAGAAGTGTGTCGCAAAGATAGACCTTCATGCTCAGAAATTGATGCCCTAAAAGGCTGTCGCAGAGATCAACAAGACCACAAATTTTGTAGCAATTTAGGTCACTGTTTTGCTTCAGAATTGCATACAGATTTGCACTTCAAATTAGGCCACAAGATACTCATAGATTTGCCCTTAAGGAGCGTTAAATGACTGCTTCAGGACTGCAGCTAGGTTGACCTTTCATTCCCTGCAATGAAACCCCAACGAATCCCTGAAATCATAATGCAATAATCTCACGACCCATCACTGCTTCTCAAAGTGTATGGATTGGAGCATCATATTAGTCCTTGGTCCTCTTTAAAGCAGTCCTTGTACCAAACAACACCCTTCGCTGGCCCATAGCAGAGAACCGCAGAGAAAAGGGCACACAGCCCAGCAAAACCCTTATCCCAGAGAAACCACAACCCAAAAACATAAACCAAAAAACTCCTTCCAAATAAGCCTCCCGTTTGATCTTCAATGACACCTCAAGCCCGAAGATTTCAAAATAATATCAGCTAATTGATGAGCATTGAATTGATACATTAGAAGTGAAATGGGATGCCCTTGTATAGTTTTTGGATGGACATCTGGGAGGGTAGCCGACTTGATCCTCAAGGAGGGAAAACATTTAATTTTGAAATTCAAAACTTCCCTCTCATATTTTTGGACCACAAACAAATTCGAGTTTTATTCAAGATTTTGGACCATGAAGACTCTGATCCTTTATTATTAAATTTAATCCTATAGAATTATTCTCCTTTTACATAATTAAGTGTGTCATAGACTAGCCAACATAATGTTGCCACATAATCACCCTTTGGGGCTATTGACCATGAGATGGGGGCTCACACTTTGACTGGGCACATATCTTAAACCGTAAGGACCCACAAAGCACTCCACATATCAATAGAATCAGCATGATGAGGAGAATCCAATGGCGAGGGTCTCCAAGGCAAATTCAGTGATCTGCATCTTCAAAATCTTCAACAATTGTGGGGTGTTTTTATTTTCCAAGGGATCCAAACCCTAGAGCTAGGGTTTCATCAATGTATCATCTCATCCATGCATGAAAGACATCAATGACGATATCTTACACCCGCTTTGACATCCTACACCAGCTTTGACATCAATGAAAACATACTCAATCTCCCCCTTTGTCATTGATGTCAACACACCTAGCAAAACAAGGCATGTTGCATTGAGCTTTTTCACTTCTCTCTTCTTTGTTTCTTTCAAGTTCCTCTCCCCCTTTGCCATCTACTGCTGCTGAAGCAAAAATCACAATTCAATGGATTCTAATTGCTCCAGAACAGCTGTCTGCATCAAGATTAGAACTTGCTGAGCTATCTGTAAATGCCGATCCACTACAATTCTTTGAACTTTGTGAAACTTGCCTCTGCTACAATCTTCAACTACTCTTCACAAAATGTTAGTATTTCAGATCTGTGTCAAGGTGATTCACTGTTACACATTACAACCATACTGTTGCAAAAAGATATGATGATGAAGCCCTTACAGAACAAACCAAACTCTTATGTCCTTTATCTTGTTTACAGGAAAAGAATGCTCAGGATTTGTGCTATTGCAAAGTCCAGAACAAGGAGCAATACGATCATCCAATACTTCCTATACCAACTTTTTGTAAGCCTGGATTTTACACATAATTTATATGACAATAACTTTTTGAACTGAGGCTGGTTGCATACCCTTCAGAACTGTAGTAGTCACAGCTACTGGGAATCCTTAGCAAATGGCCTTAGATTACAATTATGCGTCTACTTCAGATATACCAATGCAGGAGCGAGAGAAAGAGACCGCAAACATGATTTATAGGCAACTTTTAAAGATTTCTGACCTCTTGCAAATCAAGAATGCAGGTCTGTCTAGCACTAGTAATATCAGGGCATTTTCAAAAAAGATGTAGGCCATTCAATCTTCAGTTTTGTCTTGATCAAATATGGAATACTAACTTCTCAATAAATGAGGATCACCAAAATCCCAGCTTATGTTTCCAAGCGTGCCACAGAGTTGACGTCTAATGTAGTTGAATATAGTTTCAGTACCCTTGAGAATACTTACCGAAAGATGCTTGACTCGTCCTCCAATTCACTCAATGATCAGTGTCTTGATTTGAAATCTTTTTAAACCTTAAAGCCTGCTATAGTAATTTGTATACAGCACTATAATAAGGCCACAATATTCAGGGCTGAAATCAGATCTAAACTTGCTTCAACTTCCAAAATTTTGCTGAGATGACAATAAGTGAAAGAACCAAACAACAGATCACAGAGCCTAGTATCTTCCACAATCATCAAACTGTCAAACTTCAGGTCTGTGATGTTTTAGGATTCTGAAAATAGTCCAAATATAGTGCCAAATCGGCCTCCGTTTTTGAGGGCTGAGTGTACTGTTGCAAGGGAAAAGAAGCTTCAGACTTTAAGGCTCAGATCCTTCACAGAATTGCTCAGGTCTGAGACTGCATGAGCCAAGTGGCAAGGATTCCAAACAGAGATCTGTTTCCAAGGTCAAAGTCTGAATTTGTTTCAAGATCAAGGTTGGTTCACTGAGATTTGTAGTCATCCAAGGGATTTTTTTTTTTTGTTAGAATGCCTAAAAAACTTCAAAATCTTGATAAAGCACCCTCAGTGCTCAAAAATATTCAAGAAACATTCCCAAAAACAGTGATGAGTGACATTATCAAGCCATAGCAACCAAAAAGTCTTTCATGCCTCCTAAAGTTATGGCTGCCCCTGTCTCTATGTCACCAATCTTTCTTTGACTAGTTATCTCCCCGTAACAATGTGCTTTCCTACTGCATCATCTCTTCCATTTCACATGCTCCCCCTAACAATACGCTCTCCTGTTGCATCATGTCTTCCAATTGTACAAGAATTCATTGTGAAACCTCTTTTCTCTGCCAAACCCTGATGGTCTTGTCTTCTTGCCTAGTTAATGTCTGTCCTTCCTGGTTCTGTGAGGTCCACTTGAAGTTGCTTCTACAATATCATGCAAAATGTCCAAAATTATGAGATAGGTAGCACTCTACTTCTGGTCTGAACACCTGAGCAAAGGTGTTGTAACTTCTGCTGTCATAGGCATATGGGGCTCTCTCTTGTATTCCAGTAAATCTGTCAGGCCAAGCAGTAACTCCTCAACCAAAAATTGATTCGTGTTTATTCCTTCAGGTAGGTCTTCACTAAATACATGAGGGAGAGACTGTTCAGTTCATCTCCCGATGACTGTTCATATTACTTATTTATCTATTTACATTATATTCGCCCAATCATGAGGATTAGGTGTCAACATTCCCCCCCTTAATTTGAAGGGATGTTGGTGAGTCCAAGCATCATTCTGAATCATTCAAGTTTTTCTCTTCCAAGCGCTTTGGTGAAGATGTCTGCAATTTGCTCATTAGTGGAATAATGACGGAGATGGATTGTTTTGGCCTCAACATGATGTCGAATCAGATGATATTTAGTATTGATGTGCTTTGTTCGATCATGGAACTTTGGGTTCTTGGCCAACTTTATTGCAGAGGTATTGTCAATCATGAGTGGAGTTGATTGTAATTGTTTTACCTACAAATCTTCAAGAATTTTCCTGAGCCACACAATTTCTTTTGTTGCTTCAGCTGCTGCCACGTATTCTGCTTCTGTTGTGGAATCTGTTGGAACTGATTGTTTGCGTGATCTCCAGGAGACAGCTCCTAATCCAAGACTCGTAGCATATCCTAAAGTAGATACCCCAGTTTCTTTGTCTCCATCGAAGTCTGAATCAGAGTATCCAATTAGGCTGAAGTCGTCCACCTGTGTATATTTGATTCCAAAGTCTTGAGTTCCCTTCAAGTACCTTAGAACTCTTTTTGCAGCAGACCAATGTCCCTCACAAGGCTTTTGCATAAACCTGGAGAGGATTCCAACAGCAAACGAAATGTCTGGTCTGGTAGTTGTTAGGTAGTTGAGACTTCCTACAAGCTGTCTATACTTTGTTGCATCCTCAAATTCTTTTCCTTCAATAGATGTGAGCTTTAAGTTTTGTTCCATTGGAGTAGTAAGAGAATTGCATTCTATCATGCCTTGTTCAACAGATCTCCAATGTATTTATTTTGAGAAAGAAATATGGACTTCGAATGTTGGGTTACTTCAATGCCAAGATAGTAATGAACATAGCCCAAATCAATCATTTCAAAACTTTTCCCCAATTCCTTCTTTATGGATGCAATGTAGCTTTCATCAAAAGATCATCTACATATACCACAAGATATACAACTGTTTTGCCAACTTTCTTGACAAATAAAGTTGCATCATCAAGATCATAATGTTTGAAATTGAGTTTCAAAAGATGCTCAGTTAGATTTTCATACCAGGCTCACAGTGCTTGTTTGAGGCCATACAAGGACTTCACCAGTTTGCATATTTTATGTTCATGTCCTTTCACAGCAAATCCTTCAGGCTAGGACATAAAAACATTCTCTTTTAGATCTCCATTCAAGAAATCAGTTTTTACATCCATTTGATGGACTTTCCAACCGTTCTGAGCTGCTAGGGCAAAGAGTGTCCGGATGGTAGCCCATTTTGTTGTGGGGGCAAAAGTCTCCTAATAATCGACCCCTTCCTTCTCTGCAAAACCTTTTGCCACAAGCCTAGCATTGTGCTTGTCAAGTGAGCCATCAGCTTTATACTTGTTCTTGTAGACCCACTTGCAGCCAATTGGTTTGGTTCCTAATGGAGGATCAACCAGCTTCCAAGTGTCGTTCTTTATGAGGGCATCATACTCCTTTTGCATCGCTTCTTTCCATTCATCATGAGAAGCAGCTTCTTTGAAGGAAGTTGGTTCAAAATCTGTAGACAAGTTCAATTCACAATCATAAGAAACGTCCATATCAACAAGTGAATTAGAGTCATCTACATCACCTCCATTTTGCCAGTTTGAATTTCTAGTTCCTGTCTTTCCAACTTCATTAGGATGAACACTTTCAAGTGTCTTTGTCAGCCACTTTGGGGGACCTTTCTCAGATGGTCCAGGTTGCTCCGTTGATTGAGTTAGGACTGAATCAAGATTGAGTCTCCCAATTCTATCAATTACATCACTTAAAGCATCATCCATTGTTGGAGTTTCATTCGGGGGAGAGTGTTCTTCAGAAGAAGATTCCACATGTTGATCTAGCATAGGAATCCCCCCTTCAAGATGTGGAATCTGATTATCAAATTCCTGAAATGATTTTGCTTTTGCGAATCTATCCAAGCGATCAAGTTGCTGCTCAACAACATTGTCAGTTTTGGATGATTCAAGAAAAATTACATCTCTAGATACAACAAACTTTTTATTTACTTCATCATAGAGACAGTATGCTTTGGAGGTGTTTGAATACCCCAGGAAGATACACTTACGACTTCTAGCACCAAGTTTGTTTCTATGTACCTTTGGTATCAAGGCATAACAAGTGGAACCAAAGACCCTGAGATGCTTTATCGAAGGAACATGTCCATACCACATTTCATAAGGAGTCTTGTTTCTAATAGCATTAGATGGACATCTATTCTTTATATATGCAGCACATAGAACAACATCAGCCCAAAACATTATCTTTACATTTTTGAAGAAGAGCATGGATCGTACCATATTTAAGATTGTCCTATTCATTCTTTCAGCTACACCATTCTGTTAGGGATTATAAGGCACAGTTGTTTGACGTTTGATCCCATGTTGCCGAAGATAGTTTTCAAATTCATTTGATGTGTACTCTTTTCCATTATCAGTGCGAATAGACCCAATATGAGATTGTGCGTCATTTTCAATCCATTTATGAAAATTCTTGAATGTTTGAAAAGCATCAGATTTGTTCTTCAATAAATAAACCCAACACATTCTGGTGGAGTCATCAATAAATGTCATCATATATTTATTTCCATTTGCAGAAGGAACAGGCATTGGACCACATAAATCTGAATGAATGAGTTCAAGTTTTCTAAGTGCTCTTGAATGTGAATCATGAAAACACTGTTTGCTGTGCTTTCCTAGGATGCAAGCATCACATTGCTTAAGTTTCCTAGGAATTGTAGGCAAACCAGCAACTCCATTTTTCTTCAACAAGCGAAGACTGTCATAGTTCAAATGTCCAAATCTAGCATGCCATAATAAACTTGATGGAAGTGTACCTTCTTCATGATGAGAATTACATGAGAAATGTTGTGCACGAGCAGAGGTTCCTTACAGCTTGAGAAGCCTTTCTTCTTCTATTCCCCTCAAGACAAGTGAGTGCTCAGATGCTTTTGTTACCTCAAGTTTGCCATCAAACATATGAATGGAGTGACCTTGCTGGTGGATGTGGACCAAGGACAACAAGTTTCTCTTGAGCTGTTGGAGATATAGAACATGATGCAAAAGAAAGTCTGGAAGACCAGGCAGTTTAAGCCTGATTGTGCCAAGCCCTGATGGCTTGATTTTTGATTGGTTTGCAAAGTATACTGCGCCATCAACATTGTCAGTAAATTCTTCAAAAAAATCTTTTTTATGAGTCATGTGGCAGGTTGTTCTTGAATCAAGCAACCAATCATTTTTCCAAGAAGCAAGTGAAGCATTAAATAAATCTTCATTTACTCCAATATTACATTGTGCCACAACATAGTGAGCCGATTCAGGTGCTTTACCTTTGTCTGTATCATCAATTTTACCTTTCTGTTGGTTTCTTTTCTGCTCAATTTTGTCCCATGGTAGCTTGCATGTAGAGGCATCATGTGATCCATTTCTTTTGCAGCAAATGCAGTGCAAATCTGCCTTTTCTCCTTGAGAATGTCTACCCCCCTGCCTCTGAAATATCTTCCTCTTCCTCTTCGACCACCTCTTCCTCTTGAAGAATCTTGAGTAGGATGCTTTTCTTTGTGAGAAAGGCACACAGCCTCTTCAAAAGATTCAGGGGCTATCTTCTTTCCAAAAGCTTTCTCTCTTTCAGCAAACTTTTTCACAAGAGAGTCAAAGGTGATATCTTTGAGATTTCCATTTGCTTGCAATGACTCAAGATAATTGGAGTAAGTAGGATAAAGTGCCTTGAGAAAAGCGATAAGAGGAATATCCAATTCAACCTTAGTGCATTTGATATCATGCATTATAGACTTTACTTCATATGCAAGAGCAAGAGGATCATTATTTTGCAGTTCAAGAGTGAAGAGTTTAATCATGAGTTGAACAACTTCAAGTGCTAAATGTGAGTCATAGAGTTCTTTCAGCTTTTGTAAGGCTTCAAAGGCAGTTGAATATGACGAAATACGGCGACTCACCTCTTCATTTACAGATGCTGCGATTAATGCATAAGCTTTGTTGTTCTTGTTTCCCAAATGACAAGCTCTTTGTCTGAGGTAGGTTGTACTGGTTCATTGTCTCCGTCTCCGACACACACTCCTTTCCACAGCTAATTGAAAATGAGGGTGTGTTTTATCATTCATGACCATTCAGGATAGTTCTCCTTGCCAGTGAGAACTATTCCCACCATGGATATGATTGAATGCATTCTGTAAAAAAAAAACTTCTGCTGATAGAAAAATACTTCTGCCAATATACAGTAAAATTGTACTTCTGGTGGTAATTTTTACATTTCAAAAGGGCATTCTCTCCATGTATTGTCTTTGTCTTTAATGAAAATATAAAACATAGATCAGCTAGGCATTCTCAAAAGATTTCAAATCTCTTCCTCATATACCAATATGGACGCCAATACCTCACGCTACACCTTTATGCAACATATTTCCCTCACCTCATTGTTTATGCGAGAACTAAATGAAAGGCTCCAACATATATCTTCCATATACCCCAATGGTAATTTTATATAATGTAATATATGCCCATTAAAAGCTCAACGAATTCATGTGCCTTTATGGTATATGGAAAAGCATCACATATATGGAAAAGCATCACATACCATGTCAGTAACTTCAACGTGTATGCCAAAACTTCCGCATCAACCCTTTCACGTGCAGAAGCTTTGATTCTCACACGTAGGTTATCAAGCTATGAAGCACGCAGGTGTGCTTTGATTCTCGCATGCAAATGAAGCACGCTATCACGCAATGAAGCATGCAGGTGTGCTTTGATTCTCGCATGCAGGTTATCAAGCACGCAGGATTACAGTTCCATCTTAAGTAGTTCCCTTGTACACAGCGCCAAATCTTCCCTCACCACGCTTGTTCTTACCATGAAAATTTTCTGTTGCAGCTACCAATGTTTTCATTTCAAACACTGTGAAAACATTGGACAGGCTAGGAATCGGTTGCGGATCTTCTCCAACTCGTGAGTCTTCGCAGGCAAAAAGAAATGATAGCAGGTCACTGCGTGGAGCAGCGTTCAGGCTACTGCGTGGAGCAGCGTTCAGGTCACTACGTGGAGCAGAGTTCAGGCTACTGCGTGGAGCAGCGTTCAGTATGCAACGTTTATGGACAGCGCTTTGTATGCAGTGCTTTGTATGCAGCGTATTATGGAGCAACGTATGGACAGCGCTTTGTATGCAGCGTATTATGGAGCATCGTATGGACACCAACGTTTATGGACAGTGTTTTGTATGGACAACGCTTTTGAATGGAGAGCAGAGGAGCAGAATAGGGAGTTACAAAGGGCATAAAAGCTAAAAAAATGGAGCTGGCTCTGATACCATGTCAGGCCAGGCAGTAACTCCTCAACCAAAAATTGATTCGTGTTTATTCCTTCAGGTAGGTCTTCATTAAATACATGAGGGAGAGACTGTTTAGTTCATCTCCCGATGACAGTTCATATTACTTATTTATCTATTTACATTATATTCACCCAATCATGAGGATTAGGTGTCAACAAAATCTGCCTCTAGGGTTTTAATAAAACCCTCTATCATTACTCCTGTTATATTCCCTACAATCTCCAGCTCTATGTCCATAGTTAGAACATGCATAGCAATAACCATGAAATGTGCCTGCATACCTGGGTGTATAGGGTGATGATCTCCTAAAGGTGTCTCGCCGCTGAGAATATCTAGGTCTTTGCTGCTCTCCACCTTTGAATGCTCTTCTATGATTTGGCATCTTCAATGCATCAACTTGATTTCTTGAGGCATTGGTCTTCCAACTTTCAGTGTTGGTTGACTTGTGCAAAACTTTGACTTTGGGCTTCTCTTCATCTTTGGCATGAGGTTTCCTTTCATGAGGCTTATTTTCTTCTTTGACATGTGGCTTCTCTTCATCTTTGGCATGAGGCTTCTCTTCATGAGGCTTTTCATCTTCGTCATGTGACTTCTCTTCATCTTTGGAATCTTCATCCTTGCAGCATGAGGACTCACCAACATATCCAAGACCTATCTTGATAAGTGGTGATCTTTGGCAATTGAGAATGTCATCCAAGACCTGTGAGCTCCTCAATCTTTGATTCATCTTGTCCACTTCTGCTCTCAAGGTGATGATTTCTTGTTCATGTTTCATGCAATCCTCTTCCTTTTGCTTCATTTGACTTCTTACGACTTCCTCAATCATTTTGGATTCTTCAAGTTCTCTCTTAAAGGAGATGATTTGTTTGCCAAGTTCTTTATCATGTTTGTTCCATTTATTTGGCCTTTCCTTTTCCTTGAGTTGGCTTGTCAAGGTGCTTTCCCTATTGTTTGCCTCTTGCAACATGCTTTTGAGATGATCCACTTCCTTCTTTGCTTCATCAAGTTCACAATCCTTTTCTGGCATTTGTTGGTTATCAATTTGATTTTGAAGAACACTAATGTTAACTATAGTTAATCTATAATTATCGTATATCTTTGAATTCTCGGTCTCTAGTTTTTCATTTTTTAAATGAAGACTACTATACAGACCTTTGAGCCTGTTTCTATCCCATTCCAATTGATCGATTTTGCCTTTGAGGGAATTAACAACTTCTTTGGGATCAGCAGCCATCTTATGTTCAACTGCAGGCTCCACCAATCAACTTTGAATGCTATGGATCTGCCTTCAAGCAGTTAAGCTTCCAAAGAAAGACCTGCTCTGATACCAATTGTTGGAAATACTGAGAGGGGGGTGAATCAATATTTCCCATACTTTTACACAATTGGTTAGTTTATTCTTTTAAATATCCAGAGCCTCAAACAAATATGAAACTAGATCACATCACATAGAATCGGTACACAAGTGATTTCACTCAACAAGCTTCGTTATATATGGTTTACATACAAAGTTACCAGATGAACTAGAAGGAAGTACAAAACTCCCCAAGGGTTTTACCAGCAAGGATGGAAGCAAATGCTCCTTGAATGAATTTGGGCTCTCGTACCAAGGACAATGACCCAACTACAATCTACTCTATATCTGATACTGTCAAAAGTCGTTGCCTCTACTACACTCCTACCACTGTTCACTGCCACTTCTGCTGCCACTGTTGCTACTGTTCACTGTTATCACTCAACACTTTGCTGCACATTAACTCCGTCATTCACCCTCAGAATATTTTGCTCAAGGAAAGCACACGTAACATTGTCATACATCACATAAGTCATATATCACTGTTAGGGTTACTGCCATACTGTTATAAGTCATATGTCATAGATTTACTATCATATGTCTTAGTCTTGAAGATAGAAGACCACTGTCATACATCACTCAAACAGAAATAGAAGATCATAGGTTTACATTGTTGTCAAGCCAAACATCACTGTCAAGAGAACTTTGCCAATCATCACTAAAGTTAATCACTGCTCAAACTCTGACTGCTTGTACAAATGCCACAGCCTAACCTTAGCACTCATTGTTCAACTAGCTGCAACAACAATCTCCATCTCAATATTCAACTATACTCACACTATCATCATTAAATAGATAACATCATGTACAAAACTCAAGTCATGACATTATATGGCATTGAGTGCATCAATCATAGTGTATATTACTACTGCAAAGTGTTGTGACTCGTGCAAATGAAACTGCAGATCATGAAACAAACGCTAATACACATTCCAAGGGAAAGGTCTGCAAAGTTGAAAGCCTAACTGTCACAAATGATAATGAGACTCTGCTACTGCACCCAAAATCTTACTCCAGACTTCTTAAATTGCCAAATACTACTTTTACAGTATACTTCTTATATATTGACAACGAGAAAGCCTTACAACTGATCAATTATACTAATGATATTCAGTGAGACTTCAACAATGAAACTTTTATTGTTGTTTAACCAAAATTCCTCAAGTGACTTGTAATTTAAATATGGATTCATGTACCTTTGATGTCTCTAATAAACGAGTATCAGACCTTTAATAAGTTGTAGAAGTGTACCTGAAGATGTTGGTTCTTTTGTCTTTGTGCCTACTACAGCTCGCTTTGTCTAATGCTCTCGAAGCTGATGTTACAACATACCCTTGTACCTCTAAACCTTAGCTAGTGGGGTTATCATTCAAGTGCTTCATATTTATGTCATGCATCAGGATTTCTTTGAGAAAATTCAAGCCAGCAACCCTGCCAATGCCAACAACCTTGAGATTTGTGCATGCACAATAATAGATGACACAAGAGACTTCTTTTCACACTAGCGCAGCCTTATTCTTCAGATCTGGTTAGTATTGGAAGAATTAACTGAGATGACTAAGTGTTGTCCAAATATGAAGGCTGAGACATTATGCTAGAGGGCAAAGTACTCATAGGAACGCCCAAACGTATCATAAACAACAAAATCACAAAAACTTCAAGCATTCGTCCAATGCAAAAATAAGAGACATACCACTGCAACTTGCTTCAGTATATCCACTAGGCAGAAATTGTTGAGAAATTTAGGGGGCAGCAACATAGGATGATTTCTCTTACTTTGGTAATTGTTTGTGGTGTACTTTTAATTTTCTTAATTAGCTTCTTCTTTCACTCAATTATTATTAGTATTCTCTTCATCAAACAACGACCAAACCATAAAGAGCAATAAGACAAAGGACACAAGATATAGGTGATCAGCCAGAGCCAAAACCTCTCCAACTTGAGAGGTAAACCCACCAGAATTCTTTCTCTTTTTATAGAACTTCAATTGACAAATTCCGAGACCTTTGACCCTTGACCAAGACCCTCCAAGACCAAGTCACACCTTGCTTCTAGCAACTTCTGCAAATTTGACTTCCAGCAGCTTCTTCTGCAACTTTGACCTGCCCAGCAGCTTCTTCTCCAACTTCGACCTATCTAGCAACTTCTTTTGCAACTTCGACATGCCTAATAGATTCTTGTGCAACTTCGACCTCCCTAGCAAATTCTTCTACAACTTCGACCTACCCAGCAGATTCTTTTGCAGAAACCCTAGCCTTTGCACGTGTGAGAAACAATGGTGTATTCCTACTCCTCTCTCCTTCGCTTGGATATATTCTCTCTCCTAGAGAATTCGGTTCCCAAAATAGTTCTTCTTGATGACCTATCTTCACTTCTACAACTCGAATTTATTGCAACAATATGATCCTAATTCCTTCGCACGTGTGGAGAGACGTAGCCCAAAAACAAATCCAAAACAACTCGACTTTTCTTCCTTCCTTCGTCTTCCTCTTCTTCGCACTTCTTCTTGTCCTTGTGATCGAACTTGAGTGAGTGAAGTGTGTCTCTCCAAGTGAGGTCAAAGTCTCCTTTATATAGGCTTCTCATAGGGTCGAATTGCTTCTTGTAGAAATTTCTGATTTCCCACCCCGGTTTTCAGTTTCTCCTTATTTCTCCCATATAGTTAAATGCCCTTTCCCATAACCATACATTCAACAAGCTGGAAAAAATAAATATTGCTGAAAACACAAATTCTGGAAATTTTACAGAATGCTGGAAATTGCAGAAATAAAAATCAGCAGTAATAAACAGCCATTAAAACACATTTAAACACAGAGATTTTTGGTCAACTTGACCCTGGAAAAACCCCCTACAACTCTTGGGGAAAACCAGTTTGAGAGCTCTTCTTTATTTCTGGAAAATGCCTTTTTACAGTAGGAGAAATGTTCAGCAAAAAATCAACAAACAGACTTTTACAACTTATCTCAGCCTTGCTGAAACACCGTTGCTGTTGCTGTTACTCCGCTTTCAACTTTGCTGTGACACCGCTTGCAGCTTTGCTGTTACTCTGCGTGCAGCGTTGCTGTTACTCTGCGTTCAGCTTTGCTGTAACTCTGCGTGCAGCTTTGCTGTTACTCTGCGTTCAGCTTTGCTGTAACTCTGCGTGCAGCTTTGCTGTAACTCTGCGTTCAGCTTTGCTGTAACTCTGCGTGCAGCTTTGCTGTAACTCTGCGTGCAGCTTTGCTGTTACACCGCTTTCAGCTTTGCTGTTACACCGCCCAGAAATCTCCCTTGCTCTCTTGCTCTCCTTCTCTCAATCTGCTCATGAAAGAATGAATGATCTTTTCCTCCTTTTCCTCCCTTAACCCAACCCTAAATGACTTTTGGGTGATCCCTAAATCCAATGGCTGAAATAGATTTAGATCAATGGCTGAGATTAAATGCTCATTTAAATCTCACTTTCTATTTTTTAATTCACCCCACTTTAATAAAGACCCACTTAGTCATTTATTTCCAAAGTCACTTTTCCTTTCTAATTTTTCATTGACTTTATAAAGTCACTTTAAAATTAGACTTAGTAACTTTATCACTTAAAGTCACTTTCAAATTAGATTTAACTTTATAAAAATTATAAAGTTACTTTAGGAGAAAAATTAAATTCTTTTGGACACTTTTCCCTAGGCCAAAGATCAAAGCCTTAGGGAACCACCTGTCCTCCGGTACCAAATTTCAACACTCCCTCTTACCGAGGAAGGTGTTCCTCACCACACCCATCTTGTCTCTGAAGTAGACATGCTTGCCCCGTGGTAAGGCTTTGGTAAGAATATCTGCAACCTGCTCATCAGTGGAAATATACTCAAGCTTCACAGCTCCCTTCTGAACATAGTCTCTGATGAAATGATATCTGATCCCGATATGCTTTGACCTGTCATGAAATACTGGATTCTCCGTGAGTTTAATGCAACTCTGATTATCACAGTAAATCACTGAAGGTCTCAACGGCTGACCAAATAAGCCAAACAACATCTTGCGAAGCCAGATGGCCTCACAACTAGCTAGACTGGCTGCCATATACTCTGCTTCTGCTGAACTCAGTGCTACTGACTGCTGCTTCCGGCTGAACCATGACACTACTGCTGAACCCAACCCAAAACAGCACCCTGAAGTGCTCTTCCTATCAGAAGCACAACCTGCCCAATCAGAATCAGTGTATCCTGCCAATCTCACTCCATCTCCCTGCCTGTAGTCCAGACCATAATCCACTGTCCCCTGCAAGTACCGCAAAATGTGTTTTGCAGCCACCCAGTGAACCTTCCTAGGCTCACACATAAACTGACTCATCGTGTTGACTGCAAAACAGATATCTGGTCTGGTGTTGACCAAATACATCAAGGAACCAATCAGCTGCCTGTACAATGTGGGATCCACCAACTCGGAATCCGAAGCATGAAGCTTCTTCCAGTTGGTGATCATCGGTGTCGACATGGGTCTACAATCCTCCATGTGGAATCTGCTAAGGATGTCCACAATATACTTCCCCTGCCCCAGGAAGAAATGCCCCTCCTCCTGCCACACCTCCAAACCCAAAAAGTAATGCATCAAGCCGATGTCCTTCATCTCAAACTCCGCCGCAAGATCTCTCTTGCAGTGCTCTATGAGTCTCTCTGCACCTGTAATGATCAAGTCATCCACATACAGCACCAGAATGAGAGGCTCCTCACCAATCACAATAAAGTAAAGGTTCGGATCTGCCTCACTCTTTGTGAAACCCATCCCCTGCAAGTATGCATCTATCCTGGAGTACCAAGCTCTGGGAGCTTGCTTCAGGCCATAAAGGGCCTTCTTCAATCTGCACACATGGGACTCCTTCCCATGCACCTCAAAGCCCTGTGGCTGCTCAATGTACACCTCCTCCTGTATGAAGCCATTGAGAAATGCGGTCTTCACATCCATCTAGTGGATCTTCCAACCCATCTCTGCTGCTATCGATATAATGGAGCGGATCGAAGTATATCGAGCCACGGGAGCGAAGGTCTCCTCATAATCAACTCCCTCTACCTGTGAGAACCCTCTAGCCACAAACCTTGCTTTGAATTTCTCAATGCTGCCATCTGCAGCATGCTTTACCTTGTAAAGCCATCTGGAAGTAACCACAGATTTGCCCTCAGGCCTCGGCACCACCTCCCAAACATCATTCTTCATGATAGAAGAATACTCCTCCTGCATGGCCTCTCTCCAGACCTGCTGGCTAGCTGCCTCCTCATAGCTAGAAGGCTCAGAGTCAAGGATGCTGGTAACCATCGCCATATAGCTACAAAATCTCTCAGGTGGTCTACTCTCTCTGACCGGCCTCTTCGGCTCAGCGACAGATGTGGCATCTCTCAAGGTGTCCTGAAGCCACTTGGGCTTCCTCTTTCCTGAGCATGCTTCTCCCATAGGAGAATGAAACTCCTCCTCCTCATCCCCATCAGTAGCCTGAACTCCTGACTGTCTGTCTGCTGTCCTCCTGCCTGCACCTGAACCTGTAGAAGCTGAGGTACCGTGTGAACTGTCCATCAGTGGACTCCCTAGTGAACTGCTCTGTGAACTGCTCTGCATGCTGCCCGGAGCACCACCCCTCTGGCTCGGCGAGCCACTGCTCACTGATGGACCTGACATCCTCATAGATGTACCTCCGGATCCTCCTGATCCCTGCCCACTGGATCCCTGCGACTGACTCAACTGCTGCTGAGGGTCTGGCTGATCCAGATACTCTAACTCCCGTGACCTCCTAAAGGCCCTGTCCTCCTCGAACTTCACATCCCGTCTGACAACAACTCTCCTCTGTGCAGGAATGTAAATCCGAAAGGCCTTTGAGGTCTCACTGTAGCCCACAAAGATACCCTTCTCTGCGGTGGGCTCTAGTTTGGTCCTCTTCTCCTTGGGTATATAGGAGTATGTAATGCATCCAAAGATATGAAGATGACCAAGATCAGGCTTCTTCCCAGAGAAAGCCTCCTCCGGAGTCATGTGCCCCAAGGCACGATGCGGACTCCTGTTCTGCAAGTAAACAGCTGTGTTGCAGGCCTCTGCCCACAAGAATAATGGCAACCCTTGATCATGTAACATGGCTTTGGCAGCCCCTATGATGGATCTGTTCTTCCTCTCCGCAACCCCGTTCTGCTGGGGGTTGTAAGGAACAGTGAACTCCCTCCTAATGCCTGCCTCCGCACAATAGTCAACAAACTCTCCAAGGGTGTACTCTCCTCCATTGTCCGACCTCAGGGACTTGATCTTTCGACCTGTCTGAGTCTCCACAAGAGCTCTGAACTCCTGAAACCGCTTGAAGACCTCACTCTTGGTCTTCAAGAAATAAATCCAGGTCCTCCTGGAGTGATCATCAATGAATAGAACATAGTACTCATATCCACTCAAGGAAACATGAGACATCCGACCGCTCACATCAGAATGAATCAAATCAAGTATCCCAGTCGCTCTGCTGTCACTGCTGGGAAAAGGGGATTTGGCAAACTTGCCCATCGCACAACCTCTGCAAGTATCATGGTGATCAGTACTGAAATCTGGCACACCTGTAGTGATCTCCCGCAATGTCCTCAAGGCTCCATGAGACATGTGCCCCATCCTGCGGTGCCAAATCTCACACAGCTCAGAACTGCTAGTTCTGCTGTCGGTACTACAACTCAATGCCAAAGGGGGCTGGAATGCAAACTTGTACACCTTTGCATGGCGTACACCTATCACTCTAGCTGAATCAGCTGGAGAGCCCCTGGGATACATCAACACCTGTCCTTCCCTGAACAGTACCTCATATCCTCTGTCCTCCAAAGCTGAGACGGATATGAGGTTCTTCCTCATCCCTGGCACATAAAGAACCTCTGACACCTTCAAGGGAGGCTTGGACTCCCTCTGAAATGTCACTGTCCCAACCCCGACTGCTCTAACAACTCTGTCATCACCGAGTACTACCTCAATATCAGTGCCACTCTCTGAAAGCTCTGAGAAGTACTCCCGGACTCCTGTCATGTGACGTGAAGCCCCACTGTCCACATACCAGATACCTGTAGATGCTCCGCTAATCGAGGGAAAAGCATGCTCCCTCTGAACCTGTGTGGCAGGTGATCCTGCACTAGAAGACTCACATGTAGTGAACGCAAACTCCCGGTCAAAACGACCTGCAAAGTCCTCAATCTCAGCTGACGCTGCCACATCCTGGGTCTTCCCCTTCTTCTTCTTCTTCTCCGGACACACAACTGCATAGTGTCCCATCTTCTGACAATTCCAACACTTCACTTTGGAATAGTCCTTTTGTGAGTTACCCTGTTTACCTTTACCTTTGCCTTTGCCTCCACCACCGCTTGTGGAAGCCTGCTTCTTCCCTTTGCCTTTCTTGCCTCCTGCCATCAGTGCTACGTCCTCATCCTGCTCAACTGGCTTGGCTGCCCCAAGCTGTCCTTTCCTGATCTCTGTCTGAATACAATCATCCCAAAACCTCTCCCATGTGGGAAGGGTCTCACGTGCACAAACCCCATCAGCAAAGTTCAACCATGAACGGGGGAGGCCATTCACTGCAATACGCACCAACTCAGTGGATGGAATGGCCTCTCCAATCGCTGCCAACTCATCTCTCACATTGGTAATCTTTGTGAGATATCCAGCTGCACTATCATTACCCATCTTAATGTTCTTCAGCTTCTCCTTCAGGACCATCTTCCGGTTCTCATTGGTACTCTGGTAGAGATTGGACAATGCTGTCCACATCTCATGGGCATTGCTCTTTCCTCTCACATGAGGAATGCAATGGTCTTTGATTCCGTCTAGAATCAGCCTCTTACCCTTGTTGTTCTTTTTATTATAAGCTGCCAACTGAGTAGCATCAGTAGGCACAACAACAGGGTGCTGTGCTGTATGCACCATGATATCCCAGACTTCTGCCTCCTCAAAGATACTCTGCATTCTCTCCTTCCAAACGCTGTAATTTGTATGCCCATCCAACCTATCCTCCACCCTCAATCCCAATGACATCTTGCTGTCCTAAAACTGAAAAATAGCACTGCTGTGGTAAAGATAAACCTGCTGTTTATGAAAAATCAGCTTGCTGGAATTTTCTGAGTGAAAAAATCAGCAGCTGTATTTTTCTCTTTTGCTGTCCCAAACTGCCCTTCAGCACTCAAGCTCTGATACCATGTAGAAATTTCTGATTTCCCACCCCGGTTTTCAGTTTCTCCTTATTTCTCCCATATAGTTAAATGCCCTTTCCCATAACCATACATTCAACAAGCTGGAAAAAATAAATATTGCTGAAAACACAAATTCTGGAAATTTTACAGAATGCTGGAAATTGCAGAAATAAAAATCAGCAGTAATAAACAGCCATTAAAACACATTTAAACACAGAGATTTTTGGTCAACTTGACCCTGGAAAAACCCCCTACAACTCTTGGGGAAAACCAGTTTGAGAGCTCTTCTTTATTTCTGGAAAATGCCTTTTTACAGTAGGAGAAATGTTCAGCAAAAAATCAACAAACAGACTTTTACAACTTATCTCAGCCTTGCTGAAACACCGTTGCTGTTACACCGTTGCTGTTGCTGTTACTCCGCTTTCAACTTTGCTGTGACACCGCTTGCAGCTTTGCTGTTACTCTGCGTGCAGCGTTGCTGTTACTCTGCGTTCAGCTTTGCTGTAACTCTGCGTGCAGCTTTGCTGTTACTCTGCGTTCAGCTTTGCTGTAACTCTGCGTGCAGCTTTGCTGTAACTCTGCGTGCAGCTTTGCTGTAACTCTGCGTGCAGCTTTGCTGTAACTCTGCGTGCAGCTTTGCTGTTACACCGCTTTCAGCTTTGCTGTTACACCGCCCAGAAATCTCCCTTGCTCTCTTGCTCTCCTTCTCTCAATCTGCTCATGAAAGAATGAATGATCTTTTCCTCCTTTTCCTCCCTTAACCCAACCCTAAATGACTTTTGGGTGATCCCTAAATCCAATGGCTGAAATAGATTTAGATCAATGGCTGAGATTAAATGCTCATTTAAATCTCACTTTCTATTTTTTAATTCACCCCACTTTAATAAAGACCCACTTAGTCATTTATTTCCAAAGTCACTTTTCCTTTCTAATTTTTCATTGACTTTATAAAGTCACTTTAAAATTAGACTTAGTAACTTTATCACTTAAAGTCACTTTCAAATTAGATTTAACTTTATAAAAATTATAAAGTTACTTTAGGAGAAAAATTAAATTCTTTTGGACACTTTTCCCTAGGCCAAAGATCAAAGCCTTAGGGAACCACCTGTCCTCCGGTACCAAATTTCAACACTTCTTTTAGGCCGACTTGTCCATGTGTGTAGGCCAACTTGATCTTTTCATTATGACTAGGTCCTGGAGGGTCTTTTGACTCAATTTTGACTTAAATAAATTCTTTTTACAATATGTAACATGCCCAAATGGATCTTCAATACATGACAATGACATTCTTGACTTGCAGACTTAATGACAAGCCCTAGAAGCTCACAATGGGAGCTTGAACTATGAAATAAATTCTCTTAAGCATGAAACCCATGCCTCACGACTCGCAATAATAAATTTATTCTTCTCTTTTCCTTAAATACATAAAATCATGATTACATATGTCATTATAAAGACCGAACCTCGTTACACATTTCAACAGAAATATCAGTAATGATGCATCAACAGTGTCACTTTATCTCTAAAAAATGGTGTGTTAACTGCCCAGAAGTGTGTCGCAAAGATAGACCTTCATGCTAAGAAATTGATGCCTTAAAAGATTGTCGCAAAGATCAACAAGACCACAAGTTTAGTAGCAATTTAGGTCATTATTTTGCTTTAGAATTGCATACAAATCCACAATTTAGATTAGGCCACAAAATACTCAGAGATATGCCCTTAAGGAGGGCTAAATGACTGCTTCAGGATTGCAGCTAGGTTGACTATTCATTCCCTGCAATAAATCACCAACGAATCCTTGAAATCATAAGGCACTAATCTCACAAACCCTTGTTGCTTCTCAGAGTATAGGGATCAGAGCATCATACTAGTCCTCGGCCCTCCTTGTAGCAGTCCTTGTACCAAACAACACCCTTCACTAGCCTGTAATAGAGAAGCTCCAAGAACCCCTCAATAAACTCCAAGGCACATCACTAAAGGATTGATGAATTCGAGCGAAGCCTAGTGGCAAGAGAATAGGTCGGTTCTAAGACTAAGCATCTGCATCATTACGACATATGGGCAACAAGCATTCTAGGGTTTCCAATAACCCTCTACATCCTTCCCTCTCTCTCCATTATCGTAATGTAAATATCACCCAGCATTATATCAGCAACTACATTAGGACTGATGTGGGCATGTAACAATAATTTTGGCTTGAAACAAATCTGGTATAGAACGGAATGGCGATGGTTAGGGTTTGCTCGAGCAGAGTTTTTGGCGCCGCCGCATCGGCTCCCAAGCCTGCTTCAGGGGTCGAAGTCGATCCAGGGTTTGGGGCGACGGTGAACACTGCTGATAGGCTGCCATTACTGCAAGCGCCTTCAGAGAAATGGCTTGCCTCCCACAGAAAAACGCCTCAAATACACCCAGATCAGTGTGGCTATGCATCTATGGGTTTCTCTGTCAAAAGGAATCATGCGATCCTGGATCGGGAAGAAAACTCAAGCCTTCAGCGAGACCGGGAGGCGAGGGCAGCAACGGAGTCTCACTTTTTTAAGTGGATAAACGAGGAGGCCTGCCTCTTGCGGAAGATCGAGGCCCTAAACGGCGCTCTTGAACAAAGACGCTGCCATGTTGTATGGTTTTTAGAGGCCAGGCGTCGCCAAAACCAGAACGCACGAAGAAATGGTAGGGGAGGGCTGCACGATGCAGATCCGATCCTTCCTACAACGCAGGGGGCCAAACATCGTAGTTCCGGCTTGGATCTACACGATCTAGCCTATATCCGAGCACAGTTTGCTTCCAGGCAGCAGATCGAGGGCACCAATCATAGATCGAGCAGAGTTTTAGCAGATCCAGACAAGTTCAAGGAAAAACAAACAAAAACAGCGTCAGACCTGGAGGTTTGCCTACAGCCAAAGCAGGAAGCACCTCCTTGCAGCTGAAACAACAGATTTGGGCAGAAATGGGATACCCAGTTCAAATCCAACATCTGGTCAGTGGCAGGCGGTCTCTCCAGGATCTTAGGTCGATGGATAGCTATGAGATTGGGCCAGGATCAATCATTACTTTAAACTTTAGATTGAGAGGAGGGGCTCTGCCTCAGGGACAGCCAAGCTCCTTAGGGAGAGACAAGGGAAAAAAAATCTGCTCCCCAGCACCAACCCAAGGGAGGTTTATCCTACAAAAACATTCTTCAGGGCAGCAGAGACACAGGGTCCTCTTCAGATCAAGGCGGAAACATACCCAGGCCATACATTGTAGATCAGTCAGAGCAAATCCCAGCCTTAAATTTAGATTCTTCAGGGCTTGACGATTTCGTTAAGTCCTATGAAACGCAAGCTCTAATTTGTCGTTTCAACAGCTTTTGGCCTAAACCTCTGGATCTATTCCACAGGATTTTCACCAGCTGGACCATGGAATGTGATATTCATCTATGTTCAAAGGGGTTTTTTATAGTAAGATTTACATCCAAGGAAGTCAGACATACAGTCATCAGCACAGGGTCATGGTTTTGGGGAACATCGGGGCTGTTTATGACCCCATGGTTTCCAGATTTTGATCCAAACAAAATGATTGTAACCAAAATGCCGGTTTGGGTCAGACTATACAATCTTCCTCTGCACTTTTGGAATGAACAAGTCTTGGAAGGCATTGGGAACAGTATAGGGAAATATATCAAAACAGACCTGGAAAGGATTGATGAAAGGATCTATACTTTTGCACGTATTTGTGTGGAAGTAGATTTAAGTAAAGGGCTGCCGGACAATATAAGGCTGATCTACAAACAACAAAACTGGTTGCAAGTACTAGATTATGAAAACACCGCTTTCAGATGCAGGCTCTGTAGGCAGACAGGACACTTGCAAAGTTCATGTCCAGAAGCCAAGAAAGTAAACAGTAAAAAGAAGCAGAAAGGGAAGCAGAAGAAAGGATGGCAATTTTCACCCCCAGATTCAGAGGAAGAAGAATCAGAAGCAGAGGTGGAAGAGACCCCTGCAGAGAAGACTGAGGTATCTCAAGAAATGGAGAATCAGAAGGGAACCACACAGAACAACAAGACAGAGATGACAAGAGTGGATCCAAGCATGGGAGGCATCAAGCGACATCACCACTCTGATACTTCAGACTCAGACAAAGAAATTGGCCCACAGAATGCAGAATCACAGTTAGTCATTGCTTCGATCGAGCCCACTCAAGGAGAGTGGCGTAAGGTCGAAAAGAAAAAGGGGAGAAAAACTTGAAGCATGAGTCTTACTCACTGCCGGAATTCAGTTTTTCGCCTCTTTCTTTCTCTCTCCTCTCTTCTCTTTTCTTTTTCTCTGTGCACGTTAGTCTTCTAACGATGCGGGGGGTGCGAAAGCACTCGAGCTTTTGTGGCAGCTTACAGAATGTATCAGTGCATATGCTAGTGTAACTTTTCATTATTTCTTTAATAAAAGTTACTGTTTTTTCCTTTGGAAAAAAAAAACAATAATTTTGGCTTGATGAAGAAGTGGGGAAGCTCAAGAGTCAGGAGGGTAGTTGAAAGGGCATGAGGAAGGTCAAGGGTCATGGTAGGTGAATGGTCACCTGACCTCTATAAATGTGCCCTCGTGCCTTAGTTGTTGAGGACTTTAGCATTTGAGTTGAAGCTAAGACTAGAGATAGTTGGTTTACACTTGAGAGCTAGAGCCACTCAGCGCTTGGCAGCGAGTAGAGTGGATTGGCAATCGGGCTAGGGTTTTGGTATTGGGCAATGATATGGGCAGCCCATGTTCCACTATTGGGTTTTGACCAATTGCAAGATATGTATTTGAAGCTACAGCAACATTAACAAGATGTTCTCTCTATTTGACACTGATTCCCATGCTTACTCATGGTGGTTGTGTTAGTTGTCTGATACTTCACTATATTTGTTTGTGCGCTTTCATATACGCAATATGTTATGGACTGGTACATAGTGGTTGCATGTATGTTTTGCTTTCGAATCTGTGTTTACTTGTTCCTTGCCATGTCAGTGACCTATTGTGAACTACTTTGCAATTAACTTCTGGCATGTTCCTATTTATTGTATGTCTAATTGGGTTTTAGCTCACTAATCCCTCTCATGACATATTTCTTCTTATTGTTGCTGAGACTTGTTTGTACCTCTTTCTGCAATTTGTCAATCTTGGGCTGATTTTGTTTCACTGCCTGAGCATTTCATTCTTGTCCCCACTCTAACACTTTCTCATTTGATAACCAAGAGCAAAAACATTCATGGTGGCAGTCGGGCCCACATACCGGATGGGGCTCCTATCCCAAACGGTGTGAGGTCTAATTGGGACTTCACACCGGGGAGATCCCCCTTAGTTGTTGGCGGTACATTTCGGTCCGTCAACAAATTGGCGCTAGAAGGAGGGCCAGATGACAAGTTGAGCCCTTGGAGCCTGCAGTTTAGTCTCATATCTATAAATGGCTCCGTCTCGAATCGTGCTCCTAGAGTGTTTATCTAACTTGTCCACTTTTCAATTTTCAATCCCCGAGGAGCAGCTCTATCACTTGTCTTTGTTAAAGTTTGATGGTGAGGATGGAACTTCCTTAATTGAGCACATTTTGGACTTCCTTACATTTTGCGAATCTTACGAGATCTACAATGAAGAATTTGTTTGTGTGCTCTTCTCCCTCACCCTTGAAGGTCGCGTCAAGCAATGGTGCCACACATTGCCAGCATCATCCATTCATTCGTTCAAGCAACTCATCAGTAAGCTCCGACAAGCATTTCACATGTACGATTTTCAAGATGTGTTAATGAGGATAAATGAGCTTAGGATGAAACCTGAAGAATCTTTAGAGGATTTTTCTTTTAGATTTGTACATATTTGTTTTGAATTTCCTGAAAGAGATGTCGATTGGGTGTATTTGAATATAAATTTTCAACGATTGGTTCTCATTTCTTTGCAACATTTTCAATTAGAAACAAATCCTGTTTCACATGAGTATCATCATAATTTGCAGATTACAAAGTGTCCAGATTCTACCCCTAATCTTGTTTTGCCTATCTCTCTAAATCTGGAACAACCTCAAGCCTCCGAGGAAGAGATTACTGCTTGTGGGATTTCTCATCATCCTCCTGATTTGTTACATAATAAGATTTTGGCCGTAAATGGTTCAAATGATGAAAAGTGCTTTCTGGGAAATGAATCGGATGGTCTTGACTTTGAAGCCCTCGTACATCCTTTGGATCTTGAATCTGAAATTATGTTGATATAACATCTCTTCCTGCTGATGAAACCCAGATCAAGTCCTATATTCCTAGATCTCATTCACCTGTCTGCGATGGCTTTGGTCTTGTCTCAAATAAAGTTAATTGTCTTATCAAATCCACGAACACATATAAAATTCCTAGTGGGCAGGATGTGAGTTCGAGTCCGACTGGTGCCCCTTCATCTGACCCTTAGCATCCATTGTACCCTAATTTAGTTCATGGGTCTACTACACTGGCGGTTCCTACAAATCATTCACATCTTTATCCTACTCGTGTTGATTGCAATCATGTACATGGGGGAAATGTTTCACAGTCAAGGTATGTGGATCTTGAACCTCTTATTCCTGCTCTTTTCCACAGGCAATCTTTAACAGGTGAAGAAGAGGGCCTTACATCTCGGCCAGCTCAAGATGGTTCTCTCATTAATCCCTCTTCACTCTCAATCCAAAAAGAGCCTTATTTGTCAGATACCCAACCTAATCAAACTGGTGGCTTCAGCGATTGTCATTATGTCGAAAACATATTCGCCCACACCTCTAGTGATTATCATTTATATCCATCTATTGATCCTACGAAGCCACCAAAATTTAATGATCCACCTTTCGAATGTTTGGGGACTCATCAAAAAGTTGCGGCACTTCAGCTTCCGCTAATGATTATGTCAGGTTCTCACGTTCTTGATGAGACCCCTGAACCAAGTCAAATTAGGGTTTCTGCACACGAAGCCCCTCTCAGCATCATCTTGCCAAATGCAAGCTCATCTTGGAAAGCCTCTCATTCGAGTGATGTTGAGAAAATCTTTCCATCACCTCTCAGTTGATATCGTCAACCTCTATACCCTAATTTGTTTGTTGAAGGGAATGCATTGGCGATTGCCTCAAATCTTTTTTTATTATCGCCCAGTCGGCACGGATTGTGAACAGGTACAAGCAGATGATGTCTTACAATCTCCTATATGGGAAGGTACCAATCGCCTTACCTCTCCTCTGACTGAGACTCTTTGGTTGATTCAGTTCATTCTTGGGAATCTAAAGAATCTGATCTGTTGAGCTGCCAATCTATCAATATTCAGACATCTTATCCAATCCACAATATTTTCATTGATAGTTGTCCTATCACAGCCAATGATAACCATATACATCCACCTACAAATCATGTGAAGCTACCGATATTTGATGGCGTATCGTTTGAAGGTTCAGAGATTTGTCAGGATGATGAGGCACTTCAGCTTCCACTGATGGTTATGTCAGGTCCTCACGCCCTTTACGAAATCTATGGACAACTTCAAAATAGGGTTTCTGAAATTA
This sequence comes from Pinus tabuliformis, assembly GCA_031772625.1. Taxonomy (NCBI): domain Eukaryota; kingdom Viridiplantae; phylum Streptophyta; class Pinopsida; order Pinales; family Pinaceae; genus Pinus; species Pinus tabuliformis. The sequence goes on from CM062816.1 coordinate 33,104,851, forward strand.
GGGTTTCCACATTTGAATCCTCACGTATCTCAATTACACCCGGCAGAAGCCCCTCTTTTCAAAGTCATCATGTTGATCATCCTCTATATCATGGTAGGGTTGCTGATTGGAATGAAGGATCTTATCTGGTGGATTCCTTTGCTAGCCAGCAACATCTTGCCTTACTTACATTGGACTTAGGGTTAAGCATGTCATGGCTGGATGATTATAAATTTCAAGTTTGTGACTCTGTTTACCAGGATTGGATTGCAATTTGCCTTGAATGGTCTTTTCTGGTATGTTTCCCTGTAAGTAGACGTGACTTTCTTGTTGTTGTGCATGTTTCACAGGTGAGCATTTTAGTTTTTGCACAACTCTTTTCACAAATTCTAATCGTTGTCATCTTTGTTTTTGCAGGTCAGGAACTGTTGTGGTGGCTGCATTGGAAGTTTGATTTCACATGACCTGACCTCCTCTCTGGTTAAATTAGGGTTTAGGGTTTATGCTAGTTAGGTTTTAGGTTTTGCTTATTAATTTGTTGATTGAAGTTTGCTCCTTAGCATTTGCTTTATGGTTTGAATTTGTTATGTTTTGTTTTCCTTACTATAGGTAGTTTAGTTTCCTACATGTTTATTTTGCACTCATGTCCTTGCATTTGTTTGTTGTTGCATGGCATTCATGAAATCTCTGCATATGCATTGCATTGGTCTTTTAATTGAAAATTAGCTTATCTCTTTTGCACATAGTATTACATTGCATCATAAGCCATGTATGTTGCATTATATCATGCATCTCTCTTCTTGGTTGGCATACACTCACCTTTGACCTAACTTGGCATATTCCTCTATGTTGCATAACAATCCATGGGCCTTCATGAACCTGAAGCCTTCAAACCTTTGGTACTGTGACTGGCTTCCTCACACCCTTTTGCAGATGCTCAAACCTTAAAGTGATTGCTTCGACCTCTTCACACATGTTGAAACCCTAGGAAAGTTTCCCTAGTCACCTAACCCTAGAATTGAACAAACAAACAAAAAACCTAGCCCTAATGATTGCGTGCAATTGTAATGGTTACTCCAATAGGTAGCTTCTCTTAGAACCCGTCATCAAAGTTGCATCCTGGATATCTCTCCTACGAGTCTAATTTATTAACAAGGAAGATAAGAACAAATTGCTCGTGGGGAACCCTAATCAGTTTGAATGACCTATACCCATAACCTGAACCTTGTGCTCAGCATGGTCTCGACTATTTCAATGACTTGTTTTCTTTGTTCACTTATTAACTGGAGATGAAATGTGAAAGTTTGGCATGAAGGCCAACCTAAATCAAGATATCTCTTAGTTTCTATCAAACAAGAAACAACCTCTCTTGCTCGTAAAATAAGTCGAGATCCCTCATCTGCTTGGCGCAATGAACGCCCAGTAATAAGTGCAAATGCACACATAAAAGAAAATGAAGTTAAATAAAAGGTAAAGGATCGAGAAAGGCTTCCTACGCAGAGAGGTAATGCAACGACTACGTCGAGGTACTGACCATACTGACCAGGCTCGCTGGCAGCGGAGCAACGTTTGTGATTTCTTGGAGTGACTCCACTGAGGTACTGTCCAGGCCCGCTAGCAATGGAGCAACACCAGAAACTTACTTTTAAAATTTTGAAATACAATAAGCCCTTTGCCTCGTTCTTTGCATCATCATCATCAACTACCGGCATGTGTAAACTTCTAATTGGGTGTTTATTGACCAATAGGACCTAGCTAAGACACAAGGGGAAGGCATATCTACAAAGGTCAAGGCAACACAAGAGGCGCCCATAGCAATTGTTCAATATTCCCTTGCATCATTATCCCCACTTGGTCTACTACAGGGGTGTTGATTGAGATACTGGATTCTACCAGTGGTTCACCAATTGTTTTAACTGCTACAACACCACCCAAATTTTTTGGGCACATCCAAAATTTTGGGTACCCTACCACTCGCCCCAGGCTACTAGGGTTGCGATAAGGCCTTCAACTGGTTACTCTCCTCGCGACCTTGCCTATCCAACCCCTTTGATGCGCCCACTCACGCTTCATACATTGCATCTGCACATCATGCTTTATCTCAAACATAGGCCTTATGATCGCATTAGGGTTTCGAAGGTTAATGGCTTCATTGATGCATTAAGAGTCTCTCATGATTTTGAAACTCATCTTCGCATGATATGCATCGCGATCAGTAGATGTCCCATATTTGAACAAGCATGCATTCAAGTTGGCTTCCCTTACAATTGACAATATTAGGGTTTGGGAGAAACCCTAGATTGTCAAAAGAGTGATCCCCTCCCTGTTGTTACCAAATTCGCATGCCTCTAGGGGTGCATTCTCATTGGCATCACATGGCATCATGGTGAGAGTCATTTCAGAACATTTTCCCCAGGTTCTTGGCGGATCCTTCACCTCAACGTGTGCATTAGGGTTTGTGAGGGTCATGATTTTCCCTTAGCATCTTTGTAACCCTAGGTGCATGTGATTGAAGGTCCAACCCTGCTTTGAAATAATCTTCACCCTTTAGAGTTTTTGAGAATACATTTTGTCGATGGCACTGCCTCACCATCATCCTCGTCCCTTCCAGATGTATTTGGGTCTGTGTATTGTGATCCCCATCTTGCGCACCCGAAACCCTGATGATCGAATAAACCCACAACCTTGTCTAACATCATCGTATTCTCTAGTTGCATTGCCACAAACATGTTTTGGCACTGACCGAGCATCACAACATCATCTTGGCATTGTTGGGGCCCATTTCTTTCACTGCACCAGGGTGAGAAGGGACTCATTGTTTCAGTAATTGTTAAATTGGGCAACTAGGGCCAAACTCCATGTGGGTCATCTTATTTATGGCAGCTGATATTTTTCTTGGATCCCTCTCATCGAGAGGTGTAGGATTGATGTAAAGATCATCCAATTTCGATAAGTATTCATGAAGATATGAATTTATTTTTGTTATGCGACAATTCGTCAAGGTCGGCCAGCAACCAAATAACCCCCACGTGTGCTCAACATTTTAGTATAAAAGGAGGTGACTTGATAGTCATTTGTACACACACTTCACTCTTGATTTCTCTCCACTTGTTTTGGGTTTTAGTGGAAGAGAAGTCTAAGCGAAGGAAGCCCTAGGCGCAGTAAGGAAGGAGCCTAAACACTGTTCTAGATGATACCCTCGCTGCTCTACACATGACCCAAATCAAGGAAGACGCAGTTTGCCCTAATCCAAGAAGACACAGTCATGTTGTGAAGGAGATAGCCCTAAGTTGGAAGCAAGGGAACTTTGTCTTAGCCGTAGCAAAGGAGAGCGGAACAGCGTGGTTATAGAGGCCTGTTTCACGAGTCGTTTGGAGGGCCGAATTTGTTATAAGGGAGGCCAAGGTTACTCCCTAAAGGGCCAAGACAAGGAAAGGTTGTTTCAGCCTGCGTGGAGGTGTTCTTGGATGCCTAACTCATGGTGAAGGGCAGTGTAGGCTTGATGTGGGTAAGCCGCAATCCCTACGAGTAGTTTAGAGGGCAACATAAGGTGTTTTGAGTGGGTTGTAGGTGGCAGCGGAGCTCTGTGGTAGGAAGCAAGCCTAGCCATTCCAAAACAGGGCTGCGTGGAGGTGTTAGCGGCCATAAAAGCCCAGAACAACAGCTCACATAAGGAGGAACCTTCCTTGCCTAGGCCGCAGCAAAAGGGAGACTATTTGTATGAGTATTTAAGGGTTGTTGCAGCATGCACATGCCCTAACCAGGGATAGCAGTATAGCAGACTTGGAGCAGCAATTGTGATGCGCGTTGGATCCATTCTTCGGGTCAGTTTGGATCAGATTGTTGGGTAGTCTATGGGAGCCAAATTGGTGGTTGTACATAGCAGCAATGGTAATTGGTGCAGCATTGGTACAGCAATGAGAGCTGCAAGTACAGTGCAGCATAGTGCACATAAGTGCAACAATGCATGGCATGATGTACAGTGCAGCATAGTGCACATAAGTGCAACAATGCATGGCATGATGTACAGTGCAGCATAGTGCACACAGCACTATGAGGTGCAGCAGAATGATGCATTTAGGTGCAGCATAGTGCAATGAAGTGCTCAGCAATACAGTGATGGGTACGATCATGATTAGTGAAGCATGATGAGATGCAACATAGTGATGATGGGTGCAGCATGGTGCAGCACAAGGAGGTGCAGCATTGAAGACTTGGAATCAACTAATTCCAGAGCAAGAGCTCAAGTTGAAGATCAGGTTGTGGAAACATTAAAGGTCAATGACTCCTTTGGTTTTGGTTCTTGTGAATCAAATCATGAATTTCTAGCTTTTCTCCATCTTTCAATTCTCATGTTGATGTCCCAGAGACATTACCAAAGGAAAAGGGTATGAATGTGACATATATACAGTTAGGCAAACAGCAGGTGCAGTAAGCCTAGTAGAAGTGTGCGGGTCGCAGAGTGATCCTTCGAAGGACCATTGCAGTCAGTTGAGCTTCAATGACCTCTACACAAAAGTGTGCAGGTTATTTCATGCCATGGGCACATCGACGCCTAAAACCTGATAATGCGATGTGCATCGAACATCATATGCGATGTTTAAAGACACGGAGGATGGGACCCTTGACAACTGATGCTGCGTTGATAAAATTGATTTGTCTGCATCGGAGTTCTGGAGTGTGGCTGGGCGAGTTTGCAAATCTCACTCCCAATCTGTAACACTCTCCAGCTAAAATCGACCTGGCCAGAATTAACATTTCGTGACCCACATAAGTGCAAATTCGCAGCCTCCAAGTCGTCGCAGTGCAGAGCTTCACCCAGTCATGCGACCTTTGTGACCTAGTGACCCTTGGAGGTCACAAAGGTCGCACACAAACCTAAATCAGGCCTTGCGACCCATGCGACCTCCACTAAGTGCGCCTATGCGACCTCTTCTGGGGTAGGCAAGCCGCAGAGTCACATCTCAAGAGGCAAGCACGCTAACCCCAAGTTTCATAAATACGTTGTGCGTCCACAAATACTATTTAAAGATCAAAAACAATGTAAGGCAACAATTCCCAGCATGTGCGTTGAGGATGAAAAGGCTCATGAAAGGTTATATAACAATAATAATCTAACCACTCAAGGAAAGCAACAACTAATGCCACCTTGGTTCCAAGACATGGAGCATATCAACGCACAAATTTGTGACCATGATGTTGCAAGCAATTTCGAGGCTAAGAATTCTTGCTCATTATTAATTGTGCTATTTATTTCTTATATTTCATCAAAGTACACCTTCTTGATGCTTAATTAATAATTGTGCACATGTGTAGAATTGAAACGGCGAAGGAAAATCCCTGCCATTTATGTAGACACTTGAGCCAAATTGGTTGCTAAAATGACTCAAGGAATCGATGTTGCGGAAATGCATGATCTTGGTCAACAACAATGTCAAGCTAGCTCCAAGGCAGAAGGAAGGTAGCAAGATGTTGGTCTATGCAGAAGATTCAGGGTTTATCATGAAGCTTGCATAGCAAGCCAAATGGTCCCTTGCAAGCTCCAAGAACCCCTCAATAAACTCCAAGGCACATCACTAAAGGATTGATGAATGCGAGCGAAGCATAGTGGCAAGAGAACAGGTCGGTTCCAGGACCAGGCATTCGCATCATTACGACATATAAGAAACAAGCATTCTAATGTTTCCAATAACCCTCTACATCCTTCCCTCTCTCTCCATCATCGTAATGTAAATATTGCCCACCGTTATATCAGCGACTACGTTAGGAGTGATGTGGGCATGTAACAATCATTTTGGCTTGAGAATAACTAGGGAAGCTCAAGAGTCAGGAGGGTAGCTGAAAGGGCATGAGGGAAGGTCAAGGGTCACAGTAGGTGAACGGCCACCTCACCTCTATAAATGTGCCCTCATGCCTCGATTGTTGAGGACTTTGTGTTGGCATTATGATTCAAGTGTTGTCCTTGATGGCAACTCACTCAGAGGATGGTACAGGTGCTCAGAGGTTGGTACAAGTGATGACATCTTAATCAGAAGACAGATCTCAGTACAGCATGCCAAGGAAGCTCATACACGCCGTTTCGTTAAGCCCAAGTCGCGTGTACACGCTAGTTCGATTCATAAAAAGCGCGTGTATGTGGAAAGGTTCCTTTGGTCCATGGTGGTTAGTCCTTGGAAGTTGTGCCTATGATTTCGGACCATTGTGTCTCGACGGGCGTGTCGATCCCTAGTTTTGAAGTTGATGGTATTGTGTTACTATGGTTTTGGCTCTTGGTATTGAGCTAGGCCTAAGACTATATAAGGAGAAGAAGATCATTAGGCAAAATCATCTTTCGACAAGGGCTTGAATATCTAAGAGTGAAAGAGATCTGATTTGCAGGTGCTGGGTTGCTTGATCTAAGCCAAGGAGAGATCACATTGGTTGATGGAAGACTAGATCTAAGGATAGATCGGGATCTAATGGTTTGAAATGCACTATCATGATATGGTTGATTATGCTTATTTCTAGATCTGCATATTGTCGCAATGCTATGTTCTGGGTCTAACTAATGTCTGGTACAGCTGCAAATTGAGAAAGTTTATTTTTAGATCTGTACGCAGGTTGGCTTCGGTAAAAGTGCGTGTATACGCGGGTTTGGCTCCTTGAAGTAGCGTATATCTTTTGAAGCTTGTTTTTGGGTTTACAGTGGGGTCTGACAGTTATTGCAGAGTTCTGTAGTCTGCTCTGTGTTCTGGTAACTGGTGATTGACAGGGTTCAGTGGTTCAGTGATTCAGAGTTTGGTTGTTTTATGCTTCAATGATCTGTTGTGGAAATTGAATGAATTGTGGTCTTCAGATTGTAATGTTGTGCTTCAGGAATATTCAAGTCTGAAAATGTATGAAAGGTGATACCTGAAGAAAAGAAGATTGTAGGTCAGCACCTACGTACTAGTATCTTGGCTAGTACAAGAACAAAGGGGGTTGGAGCTCCCTTCCAAGGAAGTTTGGAGAACGAGAGAAGGTTGTAGCCTTCTGCAGGTTGTAGCCTGCGTACTGGTATAAGGCTGCACCAGTACAAAAGATTGTAAACTGAAGTTTCTTAAAGAAAGATAGAGATAACTTGCAGCAGGTGGTTTTCACCCACATTGGGTTTCCACCTTATATCTTGGTGTTCATGTGTGTGGCTTTTGATCCGTTCTGTTATACTGCATCTGCTTACTGTTAATGTGCTGAATAATGTCCTGATGAACTTAACTGAAGAATAAACTAACTAAGTTATGAGTTTTCTGCTTATACGCTGTTTTATTTAGTCACAGTAGCGTGTACACGCTGTTTTACTTAACTGAAGTAGCGTATATGTTTCTGAGCATTGAAAAGGTTTGATTGATCTGATAATACTGATTCACCCCCCCTCTCAGTATTATTTCCAACAATTGGTATCGGAGCGGGTCCTTCAGGGAAGCTTGATCGCTTGAAGGTAGATCATTCATCATGAGCAACTACGAGAAAGAAGCATCAATCAGGCCACCGGTTTTTGATGGAACAAATTTCAATTATTGGAAGGTAAGAGTTACTGCATATCTTCAATCTCTTGGTACAGAAGTTTGGAACATTGTAGAAACAGGCTATGCTTTTCCTTCAGCTACTCCTACAGATCCAGCTGAGAAAAAGACATATGAAACAAATGCAAAAGCAGTCAGTACTCTATTAGGAAGTATATCCCAAACAGAATTCATGAAGGTCATGCACTTCAAATCAGCAAAAGAGATATGGGACAAAATGATCACTAGCTATGAAGGAGATGAACAGGTAAAGGAAGCTAAACTTCAAACTCTCAGGATTCAATATGAGACTCTCAAGATGTATAATGATGAAAGTGTGGCAAATTATTTTCTTCGGGTAGACGAGATTGTTAATTGTATGAAAAATTTGGGTGAAGAAATAAAAGAGACTATAGTAGTTTCAAAGATTCTAAGATCATTATCCCCCAAGTTTGAATCTAAAGTATCTGCAATAGAAGAAAAGGAAAATCTCAAAGTTCTCACTATGTCTCAGTTACATGGAATTCTAACTGCTTATGAAATGAGAAAGGGAGGTCCATCAGACAGAAGGGAAGCTGCTTTTAAGGCATCAGGAAAAGAAGATTACTATGAGGCAAGCCATGTTCCAGAAGAAGAGGAAGAAGAATCAAATTTTGTCAGAAATCTTCAAAGGGGTGCTGGAAGGTTCAGAGGTAAGCTACCTTTCAAATGCTTTGCTTGTGGAAGAGTAGGTCATTATGCTGCAAAATGTCCTAATAAAGATAAAGGAAAAGAACCTGCTAGATGGAATAAGAAACAAAGTGCAAATAAGAAAAGCTACTACACCCATGAAGATAGTGATGGCTTATCAAACAGTGATGAAGATGAACAAGGTAATAAATATAAGCTATTAATGGCATTTGAAGATGATGATTATGAGGATGCTGTAGATGTGGATAATCTCTATAATGAAATTACTAGACTCAAGAGATGCATAGAAGAAAAGAGTGTGATCATTGATACTTTGCAATTTCAAATTGATGAAAAGGAAAAACATCTTGAAAAACTAGAAGGTGAAATTGTTGGTCTCAGAAAAGAAATTGAGAAAACAAAAGCTATTAATCTTAAGTTTGTCAAAGGATCTGAAACTTTGGATGAGATTATCAATGTGCAGCGGTCTCCTCTAAACAAGACAGGTTTGGGCTATAATGGAGAAACCTCTAAAGCATCCACCTCAAAGAGTTATCTTGATGCAGCAAGAAGAAATGAGCAGAAGAACAATGAAGATAATCAGGTAAAGCAGGGACGAATTACAAACAGAAACTATCAGGGACAATCCTTCTTAAGGGTGAACAAAAGCTACAACCAACCACAGGTAAAATCTTCTCAGTTTGGCACAAGAATAGATGAAAATAGAAATTACAATCAGTTGGCTGGTAGATTCAATAACCGCAGAAGCTTCTTCAATGGACAATGCTTTTCTTGCCATAACTTTGGTCACAAAGCAGCTCAATGTGTTGCATATAAAACAATCATGACTAGGGAAGCTCAAAAACAAAGAAGTATGACAGGGATTACAAAGAGGACCTATAACAACTTTTCGGTTCTTGAAAATGAAGTTGAATGTTCTATTTGCAATAATTTTGGTCATAAAGAATCTGAATGCAGGAGCAGGTTTCAGGAGAAAAAGGAACAAGCCACGAGCACCAAAAAATGGAGAATAAAAGAACCTCAGACAGAAAGATGTGGGATAGCGTTTTATGCAGAAGGACAGGAAAATCTATGGTACATTGACAGTGGATGTTCGAAACATATGACAGGTGATAAAGAAAAACTTGAATCTTATTCTACTTTAGAAAAGGGAAAGAAAGTTTCTTTTGGAAATGATACTCCTGCAACTATAAAAGGAAAAGGTATTGCTCCTTTGAAAGAAAAGGTCAAGGCTGGAAATGTTTTGTATGTTGATGGATTGAAGCATAATCTTCTAAGTGTCAGTCAGATGTGTGATCAAAAAACCGAGGTTATTTTCAGATCGAATGGATGTCTTGTTCGTGATCTTGATACAGGTAAAACAGTTCTCAAAGGCAAAAGAACTCCAAATAATCTGTACATATTTGAAGAAGGACAACAACAATGCTATCTTAGCAAGGATGAAGAGCACTGGTTATGGCATCGAAGGTTGGGACATCTAAGCTTCTCACAAATAAGAAAAGCATGCAAATATCAGGCAGTTCGCGATCTTCCAGATATCAAAATTCCAGACAACACTATATGCAAATCTTGTCAGTTTGGAAAGCAAACCAGAACTAACTTTCCAGAAAAGGAAGGATCAGCTAGCTTGCCTCTTGAGCTAGTCCATACAGATGTATGTGGTCCATTTAGGAAAAGGACACCTCGAGGAGAAGAATATCTGATATTATTCATTGATGATTTCTCAAGGTTTGTTTGGTTAGGGCTTATGAAGCACAAAGATGAAGCATTCGAAAAATTCAAATCCTTCAAAGCATTGGCTGAAAATGAATCAGGACACAAAATTAAGTGCCTCAGATCTGACAGAGGTGGGGAGTTCACATCAAATGAATTTTTCGATTTCTGCGATGAACATGGGATAAGAAGAGAATTCTCTACAGCTAGAACTCCTCAGCAAAATGGGGTTGTGGAAAGAATGAACAGAACTATCCAACAAATGGCTCGTGCTATGCTCGATGAATCAGGTACTCCTGCAACCTTCTGGGGTGAAGCTGCACATGCTGCTGTTATCATTCTTAACAAAACAAATGTCCGAGTAAACAGCACTCAAACACCTCATGAGCTTTGGAGTGGTAAAACTCCTTCCGTGAAGCATTTCAAAATCTTTGGGAGCAAATGTTATATTAAGAATACTGATGAGCAACTTGGCAAACTTGAACCTAGAGCAGATGAGGGCATTCTTCTTGGTTATTCTCCACATAGCAAAGCATACAAGTGCTACAATAAAAGACTTGGCAGAATTGTTGACAGTATTGATATAGTGGTTGATGAGAAGGGATATATTCCTAGGCAAGTTCATCATGAAGACATTGAAGAAGATGAAGGTTACTCTCAAAGGCGAAATGATGAAGAAGAAGAACCTCAAGAAGAAGAAGAATCTCAAGAAGAACCAGAGGAGCAGACAAGAATAGAAGAGAAGACTCCATCCAGATATGTCCAAAAGAATCATCCAGAAACTCAGATTGTGGGGCAGAAAGAAGCAGGAGTACAAACAAGAAGGACACTTGCAGAAGCTTCAAGCTACTTGGCTCTACTCTCCTCCATTGAACCACAAAATGTGAAAGAAGCATGCAAAGATGAATGTTGGGTCAAAGCAATGGATGAAGAACTTGAGCAAATCGAAAGGAACAACACTTGGGAATTAGTTCCTAGACCAAAAGATAAGAATGTAATAGGAACAAAATGGGTCTTCAAGAATAAGTTAAATGAAAATGGAGAAGTAATTAGAAACAAGGCCAGACTTGTTTGTAAAGGGTATGCACAGCAAGAAGGAATAGATTTTGAAGAGACCTTTGCTCCTGTGGCAAGACTAGAGGCCATCCGAATGTTCCTTGCTCTCTCAAGCTTTCAAAACTTCAAGGTATTTCAAATGGACGTGAAATCAGCCTTCCTAAATGGAGACTTAGAAGAAGAAGTATATATTGAGCAGCCAGATGGGTTCATTCTTGGAAATGATCCAAACCTTGTATGCAGATTGAAAAAGGCACTCTATGGGCTCAAACAAGCTCCAAGGGCTTGGTACTATCGGTTGGACAAATATCTTCACCAACAAGGCTTTTCAAAAGGATCAGCAGATAGCAATCTCTATATAAAAGTTGAAAATAACAAATTGCTAATTCTTGTTGTTTATGTAGATGATATTATTTTTGGCAGCAATGAAGAGACCATGAGTCAAAACTTTGCCTTGGTTATGCAGAAAGAATTCGAAATGTCACTTCTTGGAGAATTGACATATTTTCTTGGATTGCAAATCCAACAAAATGAAGGAGGTATCTTCTTGTCTCAAACCAAATACCTCAAGCAGATCTTGAAGAAGTATGGCATGGAAGAGTCAAAGCCAGTATGTACACCCATGGTTACAGGATGCAGCCTCAGTGCAAATGATGAATCAGCAGCAGTTCACCAACCCACTTATAGATCCATGATTGGGAGTTTGCTTTATTTGACAGGTACTCGACCAGATATTACACATGCAGTAGGAATGGTTGGAAGATTTCAAGCCAACCCAAAGGAAACTCATCTTCAGGCAGTCAAAAGAATCTTCAAATATCTTCAAGGGACCCAAAACTATGGCTTATGGTATCCTAGAAATACTGATCTCACTCTTCATGCTTACACAGATGCAGATTGGGCTGGAAGTGTGGATGATAGGAAAAGCACAAGTGGAGGTGCTTTCTTCATGGGTTCCAGATTAGTATCTTGGTTCAGCAAGAAACAAAGTTCGATTGCCTTATCTACAGCTGAAGCAGAATATGTGGCTGCAGCATCTTGTTGCACACAACTTCTTTGGATGATGCAGACCTTGCAGGACTTTCAAATCACTTGCACTCCACCTGTCTCTATCTTATGTGATAATACAAGTGCAATCAGCATTTCAAAGAATCCTGTCATGCACTCAAAGACCAAGCACATACCAATCAAGTACCATTTTCTTCGGGAACAAGTGCTTGAGCAGAAGGTCAAGTTGGAGTATGTTCCTTCTAAGGAGCAAGTTGCTGATATTCTCACAAAACCACTGCCCAGGGAAACTTTTGAATATCTCAGACAAAAGCTGGGAGTAGTTGATGCTTCATCCTGTTGTTGAAGATTGTTTGTTCTACAGAAAAATTGGTATACGCAGGTTACGGAAGGGATATGAGCGTATACACGCGGATTCATGTCGGGTAAGTCGCGTGTATTCTGGACGCTTGTTGCAGAAAGAATATCCGCGTACATACGCTGTTTTATACAGGATAAAACGCGTATATGAAGTTCTGAACAGCAAGGGAAAACTCTGAAGTTCTGAACAGCAATAGGAATGTCAGAATTCTTCACGCACAGTTTCAGGGAGTGCAACAGGCACAGGTTCAGGGGGAGCAGCTCAAAAGTCTCATAAAGCATTGTTGGCATTCAGATGTTTTGGTTGTTGGTTTCAGGAGAAGGAGCTCAGAAAGAAATTCTGGTTGCTGATCTAACAAGCTGTTTATCTGATGCTGCTGGTGTCTTTCCTAAGTCTTGGTCTAGATCTGTTGTCTCTATGTCATGTATCTCTCTTGTCATATCTCTTTTATGGTGTCAAGGTCATGTAACGGCCTATGTTGGTTTCCCCACTATGCCTGGGATGAATGCTGTAATATAATTGGTTGTTTCTGATATGTCCCCTCTTGGTAGGGAGTATGGATGTATGTATTGAGTCTTTTGGTGATAGGAAGGTCCCTTATGGTGTATAAATCTTGGTTCTTGTTGAAAAACATCTTTTTCAGATCTGGCCTACTGTCAGGGGGAGCACGAGTCAGCACAGCCAAGCAGAGGTATCAGCATGTCCTCAGGGGGAGCACAGCCCTTTGCTCTTGATGTCAAAGGGGGAGAGTGACTTGGTGTGGTGGTTGCCATCAAGTCCAAAGGGGGAGATTGTTGGCATTATGATTCAAGTGTTGTCCTTGATGGCAACTCACTCAGAGGATGGTACAGGTGCTCAGAGGTTGGTACAAGTGATGACATCTTAATCAGAAGACAGATCTCAGTACAGCATGCCAAGGAAGCTCATACACGCCGTTTCGTTAAGCCCAAGTCGCGTGTACACGCTAGTTCGATTCATAAAAAGCGCGTGTATGTGGAAAGGTTCCTTTGGTCCATGGTGGTTAGTCCTTGGAAGTTGTGCCTATGATTTCGGACCATTGTGTCTCGACGGGCGTGTCGATCCCTAGTTTTGAAGTTGATGGTATTGTGTTACTATGGTTTTGGCTCTTGGTATTGAGCTAGGCCTAAGACTATATAAGGAGAAGAAGATCATTAGGCAAAATCATCTTTCGACAAGGCTTGAATATCTAAGAGTGAAAGAGATCTGATTTGCAGGTGCTGGGTTGCTTGATCTAAGCCAAGGAGAGATCACATTGGTTGATGGAAGACTAGATCTAAGGATAGATCGGGATCTAATGGTTTGAAATGCACTATCATGATATGGTTGATTATGCTTATTTCTAGATCTGCATATTGTCGCAATGCTATGTTCTGGGTCTAACTAATGTCTGGTACAGCTGCAAATTGAGAAAGTTTATTTTTAGATCTGTACGCAGGTTGGCTTCGGTAAAAGTGCGTGTATACGCGGGTTTGGCTCCTTGAAGTAGCGTATATCTTTTGAAGCTTGTTTTTGGGTTTACAGTGGGGTCTGACAGTTATTGCAGAGTTCTGTAGTCTGCTCTGTGTTCTGGTAACTGGTGATTGACAGGGTTCAGTGGTTCAGTGATTCAGAGTTTGGTTGTTTTATGCTTCAATGATCTGTTGTGGAAATTGAATGAATTGTGGTCTTCAGATTGTAATGTTGTGCTTCAGGAATATTCAAGTCTGAAAATGTATGAAAGGTGATACCTGAAGAAAAGAAGATTGTAGGTCAGCACCTACGTACTAGTATCTTGGCTAGTACAAGAACAAAGGGGGTTGGAGCTCCCTTCCAAGGAAGTTTGGAGAACGAGAGAAGGTTGTAGCCTTCTGCAGGTTGTAGCCTGCGTACTGGTATAAGGCTGCACCAGTACAAAAGATTGTAAACTGAAGTTTCTTAAAGAAAGATAGAGATAACTTGCAGCAGGTGGTTTTCACCCACATTGGGTTTCCACCTTATATCTTGGTGTTCATGTGTGTGGCTTTTGATCCGTTCTGTTATACTGCATCTGCTTACTGTTAATGTGCTGAATAATGTCCTGATGAACTTAACTGAAGAATAAACTAACTAAGTTATGAGTTTTCTGCTTATACGCTGTTTTATTTAGTCACAGTAGCGTGTACACGCTGTTTTACTTAACTGAAGTAGCGTATATGTTTCTGAGCATTGAAAAGGTTTGATTGATCTGATAATACTGATTCACCCCCCCTCTCAGTATTATTTCCAACACTTTGGCACTTGAGTTGAAGCTAAGACTAGAGAAAGCTAGAGCCACTCAGCTCTTGGCAGCTAGTAGAGTGGATTGGCAGTGGGGCTGGGGTTTTCGTATTGGGCAATGATATGGGCAGCCCATGTTCCACTATTGGGTTTTTACCAATTGCAAGATATTATTTGAAGTTGCAACAGCGTTAATAAGATGTTCTCTCTATTTGAAATTGATTCCCATGCTTACTCATGGTGGTTGTATTAGTTGTCTGATACTTCACTATATTTGTATGTGCACTTTCATATACGCAATATGTTATGGACTGGTACATAGTGGTTGCATGTATGTTTTGTTTTCAAATCTGTGTTTACTTGTTCCTTGCCATGTCGGTGACCTATTGTGAACTACTTTGCAATTAACTTCTGGCATGTTCCTATTTAGTGTATGTCTGATTGGGTTTTAGCTCACTAATCCCTCTCATGACATATTTCTTCTTATTGTTGTTGAGACTTGTTTGTACCTCTTTCTACAATTTGTCAATCTTGGGTTGATTTTGTTTCACTGACTGAGCATTTCATTCTTGTCCCCACTCTAACACTTTCTCATTTGATAACCAAGAGCAGAAACATTCATGGTGGCAGTCGGGCCCACGTACCGGACGAGGCTCCTATCCCAAACAGTGTGAGGTCTAATTTGGGACTTCACACCAAGGAGACCCCCCTTAGTTTTTTGCGGTACATTTTGGCTCGTCAACACCTTCAAAGACTTCCTGCACCAGAACAAAGAGGAAAAGAGAAGCAAAGTCAAATTTGGGTGGAATCTTACACCACTGAAATTGACAAGAGAAAAGGGGGGTTTTTTAACCCTCATGACCAAAGCTCAAAAATAGATGAAATGATCCACATTGATGCCTCCAAATGAATCCAACCCCTCTTTACTTATAAACTTCCTTAAGGGGCTTCACTTTCTTAATTGGTTGAATGTGTCATACTCAAAGCCCCATATATGGGTTTTTTCGCCCAACTTACCCAAAACTTACCCAACATTGGGTGTTTTGGGTTTTATCCCCTTTTTTGAAGGACTATAGCCTACGGGGACGAATAGGCTACTAAGTCAATTAGTCCTCAATTCGTTGAGGACATCACATTCTTAGTTCTCGTGGGCAGGTCTAAAATTACTCTTTATTTACGCTTTGTGATTTAGTTTTTGAATTAGTTTAATATAGTAGCCAAAATCAAATGTTTGGGGATGTGCGTGTTGTAACATCGATTTTGGCTTTGTAGTTTGTTGTGAAAGCTACAGAAGCTTGGATTACATTAGAAGTACTACCCATCCTTCCTCCACGAGGTATCAATCAATGACAGGACCTGTTGCAATGGCTCAATAAGTTCATAACGCTTTGTTCAATGTGCAACATTGTCTCCATCCCAAATTCCAGCCAGTCTCTACTCCTCATAGACATGAAGACTTTGTCGTAGCGCCTCCCTAGGTTCAATTACTAAAGTGGCATTCTTTTTTCATCATGCCCACAGACAAGTGGGGGGGCACAACAATGAAGACAATGTCATAACAATTCCAAAATGACTTTCAAGGATTACATTCCTCATATTGTCAACTTCATATTGGCATTTCCAACCTCATTGGGACCTCCCTGTAGATATTAGCACAACATCGTTAAGCTCTTCAACAATTGCAAGTTGAATGTGGAGCCCTACGCTCCTAGCAAGAGGAATTCAAGACTTAACAAATAGCAATCGTGCAGAATCACTCTCCTCCAAAACACCCAAAGATATCTCCAACAATTTCATCACACTATTTCCTCCCAGTCTTGAATGTCCCTGGGTTTGAAGACTCTTAAGTTGGTAACCATGCATAGAGTGCTTCTCTCCCCCCCATATTTTATACATGCAGTGTTTTGTTATCTTTTTCTTAGGCATCTATTACGGGGACTCTAAAGTTAGCTTCATTCTAGAAGTATTCTTTTCTTTCCTATGTACATTGCTAAGACGCCTATTAATTACTGTTACGTTATGGAGTTTGTTGATGTCCATCAAAGATGTACTTTTTTACTGAAGTGGCATTCTCCTTTCATCATGCCCACAGACAAGTGGGGGGGCACAACAATGAAGACAGTGTCATAACAACTCCACAATGAGTTTCAAGGATTGCATTCCTCATATTGTCAACTTCATATTGGCATTTCCAACCTCATTGGAACTTCCTTGGAGATATTAGCACAATGTCGTCAAGATCTTCAGTAATTGCAAGCTGAATTTGGATCCCTACACTCATAGCAAGAGGAATTTGACACTCAACAACTAGCAATCATGTAGAATCGCACTCCTTCAAAACACTTAGAGATATCTCCAGCGGTTTCATCACACTTTTTCCTCCCAGTCTTGAATGTCCCAGGGTTTGAAGACTCTCAAACTCGTAACCATGCATAGAGTGCTTCTCTCTCCCCCAGATATTTACATGCAGTGTTATGTCATCTTTTACTTAGGCATCTATTACGGGGACTCTAAAGTCAGCTTCATTTTGGAAGTATTGTTTTCTTTCCTATGTATACTGCTAAGACTCCTATTAATTACTGTTATGTTATGGACTTTGTTGATGTCCATCAAAGATGTACTTTTTTTAATGCATCTTCTCAATGCAATTTTTGCTATAATAAAAATATCTCCCCATTCTTGTCAAGAAACAAAAAAAATGAGAAAAACTTATTAAGGAGATGTTGAAATTGTCTGTCAATTTGTTTATAGCAGATGACTGGATGCTGGGCAGACAATTATAAACTAACCACCAGAAACAAATAAAAAAAAAATTGAGAAAAACTTATTAAGGAGATGTTGAAATTGTCTGTCAATTTGTTTATAGCAGATGACTGGATGCTGGACAGACAATTATAAACTAACCACCAGTGGTCAGCTCCTTATCCTTGACTCTATTATCAATGTTAAAACTTTGAATATCCCGAATGCACAACTCAAGTCATTGGGGTGAAATGAGCAAATATTAACTAAATTACTATTTACTCTACCCCAAATAGTAATATTGAATGGAAAGTAGACATGGCTCCAGCCAAAACATTTCAACCTTCTTGGGCAACCGATATCCTTGGTACATGATACCTGACTGGCTACCTGAACTCTCTCTGCATGCAATTATCCAATGGATGAGATTCCTCTGAGGTATTATCATAACTGCAATTTCCCTTCAAGGGCCATCGATAACATAGGACCCTAACCTGGCATTAGTATTTTCAATTAGTAAAGGACAAAGATGCAAGAGGTAATTCAAAGGCAACAATGAAAAGGCCATACTTGAATAGACGCAAATTGGGAATTAGCACCCGATTGCACTTACATTGAATCTTGAAACTCTAATAGTATCAAATACTGGACCCTTTGATGTTATCTAACAAGTGCACCAATCAATGCGAAATGACGAGATCATTGTATCTATGTGCAGCGTGTTAACTACTATTTAATCTATTCTGCTAGTGTTTGGGCTTCAAGGGCTTTGAGTGGACGGGCAGAACTTCAAGCGCTCGTTGGCTTCCCAAGAATTGTGTGAATAATCGGGCCTGCTGACAAGCAGGGTTCAAGGATGGATGATATTCATAGCGAATGTGGATTAGTAGGACTCCATTGTGCTAAAAAAAATTGGATTGGTGAGGTTTTTAGTAATCAACAAATGGATCACTTGCCTACCAAGCAGCAAACTCAGTTGCTTGACTCTAAAAGGAATCCATATACGTGTTTGTAAATTAAAGCAAACCCCAGCTATCAGGTTTCCTTCTGACAATCTGTTGGGTTTCCGAATCTGCTGAACTCCCAATCTACTCATTTACATATTTCTCATGAATGGGATAACAGAAGAAAAGAAAAAACATGTGATGTGATTGTTGGATGTCGAGCTTTTAATGGGGGATTGCAAACTCACAAAGTAAAAACTACCGATCTGGGGAAGTTCGACAGAGGGTACCCTGAGACAGCGAACGAGAGTTGATTGCCAATCGGGACGTGAGCCGAGAACTTGCAACCGCACTATGTAGCGGAATCAGAGAGTCTACACAGCACGCCAATTCTACAGGGAACCTGCCATTGTAAATAAAAACCAAATCACTGATGTGAATCACGTCCTTGTTATCAAGTGTAATTTCGAGAGGATTTCAATTAAATAACAGAGCAGCCATGAAATGGAGTGGCTTTCAAATAACAGAAAGGATGAAATGAAATATATGAACCTTGAAATTGAAGAAAAGCGGCGTCGGAGGACAGGTATGTCTCTGCCACTGCCGAGGGGATTTGCACTGGTGGAAAACGAGGGTCTTCTGAAGGCAGCTCGGGCACCAGCAAGTCCGCCACCAATACTCCTACAAGAGATTATTACAGACCTTGACATATGCGCCATTCCTTCTCCTTTGCTTAAGCTACCAAATTCACTGCAAACGAATGCAAATGAAACATTGATGGGAATATCTGATTGAATAGGGGGTTCACTTTTTTCAGTAGGGTTCTATGTTGAGTGGGGTTTTAGGTTTGTTTCCACTTCGTTTGAAAGATCGTAGTAGAAATTTCGACGAGTTTAACAGCCGTGAAAAGAGATTGTACTGATCAAATTGAATATGATAGTGCACATAAGTATTTCGGGTAATATTTTATTGGAAAAAAATATTATTGCTTTAAGAGGTGTTTTTAGTTGGTAGAAATGTTGTAGTGTAATGTTTAACATTTTCGAGTTTAGTATAATAAAAAGGTACTTTCAGTGCGGTAGAGATGTTGTAATGTAATGTTTAACATTTTCCAGCCTAGTATAATAGAGATGTTGTAATGTAATGTTTAACATTTTCCAGCCTAGTATAATAGAGATGGTGTAATGTAATGTTTAACATTTTTTTGCGTTAAAAATGTTGAAGAGAAAAGTTCTAAATGACTAGGGTTGAGAGCAGAATAAAAATAACAAAGAAAATTCATGCAATTAAATCAAATACCTGATTCACAAAAGTATGGACTAGAGATGTACTCAGAGGTCCTA
This sequence comes from Pinus tabuliformis, assembly GCA_031772625.1. Classification (NCBI taxonomy): domain Eukaryota; kingdom Viridiplantae; phylum Streptophyta; class Pinopsida; order Pinales; family Pinaceae; genus Pinus; species Pinus tabuliformis. The sequence continues at coordinate 33,124,463 of CM062816.1, forward strand.
CGTTTGAAGTAAATCTCATAGGGTCCAAACCCTCAATCTTCTTCCAAGATGAGCAGACCTACAAATATATCAAAGAGACACAAGCAGATCACCAAATTCAAAGTACAAGTACATATATGTATATCAAAAATCATAAGCATCATTACAAATTAACATTCATAAGATAACAATGCAATTCAGAAACAAGACATGAGTTTCTTTATTAATTGAAGGTAGCAAGAATAGGTTAAGCTACACCTGAACCTAACCAAAGATATTGACAAAACCTTCCTCTGAATCCATCCAGCCCAAGTCATTGAAGACTTCCTCTCCAATATATGCAAGAAGATGTTAAATAAGGAGGTTGAGCATCTCTACAAGGAAACAAGGATTTCCGGGAATCTCAGAGTGCATAAAGCATATGAAAATTGCAGACCTAATCTGGGGAAATTTGGGCATAATATGGATACCTCTCATTAGGAATGATTTAAGCCTACCCAAGGGGTATACATATACCACCTCAAACCAATTAATTCAGTTAGGCCACAGGCTCCTATAGGTAGGCTTTTGATAAAACCTATAAACCGCACCTAGTGTTTTTCAAAATAAGGATAGGTCTTTAATGGGAAAGGGATCTAACCAACCCATATAAGACATCTGGTCTACAGGAGTGGTGAAAGATGTAATAACAATTGCCCCCTAATGTATGAGGTCAGAAGGGGGACTGATGGCAGAAATACATTAAGTATAAAAGGGAGGATCACCGGATTCTAGTCCATCAAATACCTAAGAAGGAGTCAGAAAGAAAACTCATATCAAAGCTAGGCATACCCATGCTCAAAGATAGTAAAGCATGTCCATTGATCAAGTATAATGTGAATCCAAGATGTATACATAAGTGTGTTGATGATTAGAAGAATACATAACGGAACAACATATCATAGCCACAAAAGAACATAGTGGAGTTGTCTCAGTGTCTTCTAAGAGGATATCTATACAAAAGATCTTGTATAATTGATCCTCACATGAGTAACAAAGTGATCCAAATTGGATCCTAGAACACTCTCTAAGTTTTCATCAACTCTTCAAAAATTATGCCAAAGGCTACAAATCTTGTGAAGATCAAGCTTATTGGAGGTATCCTCGTAATAGTTGCAATTGGTGATCAGGAGCAACGAGGACCGTCGGTCAAGCGCACAGACCATCAGCCCATGGTAATGCGCGCTATCAAAAATTAGCAAATCCAGAGGTCATTTCAAGAAATGGGGGTCGTTTCCGATATGCGATTAGCGATCAACGCGGAGCAACGAGGACCGTCAGTCAAGCGCACAGAGCATCGGCCCATGGTAACGTGTGCTATCACAAATTAGCAAATCCAGAAGTCATTTCAAGAAAAGGGGGTCGTTTCCGATATGCGATTAGCAACAAGTCGCTAATCGCATATCACAGGGCAAACCCCTCAAAGAAGGAAAGGCCACAAGCACCCGGACCCGAAAAATCATAAAATGCAACGGATATCGTTCTGATTCCATCAGAAGCGGGATTCCACAAAACCGGCAGAATATCAAAGGGGCTTCAAGCGATAAGAAGTTTCAACCGAGTTCCCCCCGATGCCATACAGCAATTGCCACACATCTCGGGGAAGAGAGAGAAAACCGCTCACATCGAACGGATAAACATCATGTTACTTATCCGCCCGATATGGACGATGACCGTAGGATTTAGAGGCTCTAGATCAACGGCGGAGACGCATTCCGATGGATGACCGGATTTGACGAGGTTAACAGGTAGAGTTGTATAAGATTTGAAGTCCGATGTGGACGATGCGTTGGCAGAAGGTCGTGTTTCGCAGGCATTCTTGGAGTTAACGGAGAAAACGGTTGTTTCAAATATGTCCAAGAGAATTGACACTCATCCGTTATGAAATAGGTGGTCACCTCCCTGTGAGGCGTTATATAGTGACTGATTACGTAGAACAAAGGGATTCAAACAGATAGAGGCAAGGGAACCAGAAAGCCGGGAAGCAGAAACGAACAGTCAGAAAGCAGATTGGCTTTAAAGCCACAAACTGACAGAGTTGAGTAAGCGGTAAGCAGAAAGCTAAGAGCAGAGAGCAGTAGGCAGTGAGCCGAAAGCAAAGAGAAGAAGTCGAGCTGACCTGCAGAAGCAAAGGCAGCATCGAACCAGGCTTAAGAAAGAGACAGAGAGAGTCAAAGAGTCTGTGCACTCCAAAGAAGGCTTGAGAGGTTCAAGCGCACTCCTCTGTAATGCCTGTCATGTATGAGTCTCGGATTGGGCTCATACTACTGTGACCAATAGAGGTCCAGAGTCAGTAAAGAGAGTCTGTGTACTCCAGAGACTTGGGGGATCCAACTACAACCTTGCTGATTTATTTCTGTTGTGTGAGACTCAAATTGAGCTCACTGTTGTAAAAACATTGCTTGAAAACATAATAGAGAGGCCACCACTAAAGGTTGGACCAGGAGACGTAGCCCAGGAGTATTGGGTGAACTCCTTATTAAACTTGTTGTGTTTATATGTTTGCCTGTTATGTTTTCTTTAACTGCTTCATTGCCTGTGTATTTCGCAATCTTATTGATATGTTGCATAAAATAACATAGGCACATCCATGCACATGAGTCTGTAATACCTTATTAATTGTCTTAGATCAATTCCAGATCAAGTGGTATCAGAGCTTTAGGTTGCTAATGTTAAACAAGCTTGTGCTGGATTTTTTTTTTGTTGAATGCTAACAAGAACAAGGCTCAAATTAGGAGAAGGAGAGTTGGTTGAAGCTAACCCAGAAATTGGAAGAGTCTATCCTAGGAGGAAAATAGCAAAAGAAAGTCCCTTGGAATCAGGCTCCTAATTCATTGACAGTTTCTTGGCTATGAGAGCCATGGTAGAGGAAATGTATAGAGAATTTATGAAAGGTCGAAGTGAAGAGTCTTCAACTTCCCAGCATGACAAAGGAGTAGAAGAATCTCTCCTAAATTACCATTTTAAAAGCAAAGGGAAAGAAGAAAAACTTCCCACACCTCCTGATGGAGAGTTGAATGCAGAGAAGCTGGATAATTGGATTAGACAGTTTGATGTATATTGCAGGGTGTAGAGCATTGATTCAAACAGAAGTAAGATTCAGCTGGCCAACCTATGCCTTGGAGGAATTGCCTTGGTATGGTGAGAAGGCAAAACACAAGCTGACATGAAGAAGCATGGTAAAATTCTTTCTGTCTGGAGTGAAGTTTTTTCTGCAATTAAAAAACAATTCTATCCACTAGCTTATATGCAGCAAGCTATGATGAGTTGGCAAACTCTTTACAATTGAAAGGGCAAAGTGTACAAAGTTACACCCAAAAATTTAGAAAAAGAGCTTTGATTCTAGGAATTTCTTTAGACTCACCTGAAACTCTGATGAAGTATATAGGTGGTCTACACAGCTATTTAAAGCACACCATTCTCATGTTTAATCCTACTAGCATAGATGAGGTATCTGTTCAGGCTACACATCTAGAGGCTAGAGGCAAGAATGTGAACCCAGAAGTTGGGGGATCAACAAAACCCACTGCAAGCAAGAACAAGGAAAAGAGAAAGCAGAAATAGAAAGAGAGGAAGGTAAATACTGTACAAAAGACCAAACCTTCATGCACTCACTACAAGAAGGATGGGCATGATGATGAACACTGTTGGATTTTGCATCCGGAGCTGAGGCCCAAGAAGTACGATGGCAAAAAGAAGAAGACTGCTGCAGCTATTCAGAAGGATTTGGGTCAGACTCAAGAAATGAAACAACAATCACAACCACAGTTATAAAAGGTAAAAATTCTGAAGCATCCACTAGTAATTCTACACAATTGACTGATAATGAAGAAAATGAGAGGAGAAGACATGAGCTTTTTCATATTAGAGTTATTTCCAAGCATCAAAAGATTGATACTTTGTTTGATAGTGGCTCACAAGTAAACTTAATTTCTGAAGCAATTGTAAAGAAGCTAGGATTACTGACTACACCTCATAAGAAGCCATATCCATTGGGTTGGGTATGTGATAAAGCAAAGCTACAAGTGACTAGACAGTGCAAACTTAGGTTTTCTTTTGGGTCAGCATTTGTAGATGAGGTTGAGTTAGATATTGTTCCCTTGGATATATGTGGAATTGTTTTAGGAAGTCCTTACTTGTACAATAGAAAAGCCATTTTCTATAGAGCTGAAAACAAGTATCAACTTGTTAAAGGTGGAATCAAATATATTGTAAGAGCTCATAAACTCAAGAATAATTATACTCTCATAAACTCAGGGCAGATGAAAAGAATTGTAAATTCATGCAAACAATTTTTACTGATGGTTGTAAAGGAAAAGAAACCTGATAAAACCAATGTATTTGAGGGCTGTAATGCTAAACAGCAAGCTGATTTAGAAAAAGTTGTTTCAAAATATGATATGCTATTTCAAGAACCTAAAAGTCTGCCACCCAAAAAGGAAATAGTACATGATATTAATTTGCAGCAAGATTATCAATTGCCTAACATCGGAATGTACAGATTGTTCGCTTTAGAGAATGCAGAAATCAAGAAGCAGGTACAGGAGCTGCTTGAGAAAGGGTTCATAAGACCTAGCACATCACCATGTGGGTCTCCAATTGTCTTGGTGAGAAAGAAAGATGGCTCATGGAGAATGTGCATTGATTACCGAGCATTGAATATGATAAAGATGAAAAATTGTTATCCCCTTCCTCGCATAGATGATCTATTAGATCAGTTGAAAGAAGTTGTTTACTTTTCCAAGTTGGACTTGCATAGCGCCTACTATCAGGTCAGAGTTGCAGAGCAAGATGCATGGAAGACTACTTTCAAAACAAAGCAGGGATTGTATGAGTGGTTAGTTATGCCTTTTGGCTTAACTAATGCTCCTGCTACTTTCATGAGAGTAATGAATGATGTGATGGATATGCTACTTGAAATATTCTCATTTTTAGCAAATATTGTTCTTAACCTCTGCCAAATATGCAAAATGTTGTATGTCTTTGTTGATATGGTGAAGTTGCTGAGGGAGTTGGAAAAACTGGCGAAACCCTAGGGTTTCTGCCTGCTGAACGATGGTTTTCCCGGTCTGTGTGCGACCTTCCGGATCTGGGTTATGGCTATCGCCGCGGGCCTGCCTGCGGGTTAAGGGTTTAAGATTTTTATATGTTTTGGCACCATACCCGGGACTGTCGGTGGTTTTTTTAAAGGTTTTGACAGCGATTCGGGCTTTCTGCTTCCGTGATTCTGCACATTACCTACAGTCGGTCCCCCCCTGGTCATACAGTGGTCAGGCGGTGTTTTTTGTCGGTTACCATGGTTGAGGAGGACCTCGTTGACTACGAGGAGGACCCCATGCCTGAACAGGAGATTTGGGTACATAAAAAAGGTTCGGACATGGAACCCTGGGGCAAACAGATGGTTTGGTCGACAGCTGCAGCTCACCCGGCGCAACACCCGCCGCTCTCCGGTAAAAGGCATCATCCGACTGTCAATGTGGAGGACTTACCGGCCCTAGAATGCCCTCCCCTCTTGCCGACTACCTTGCATCTACTTGGCTCATGTATGCAGACATCACCCTCTTTCGACTCCCCCTTACCTTCTCCCCGCGGCAATCCCCCCCACCACCTGCGCAGGTCTCCCAGCACTTGAACCCTCCCTCCTTCTCCTTGGCCCCGGCCGGCCCCTCAAATCTACATCGTCCTGCTCGATCCTTCATCCATCCTGGCTCCTGCAGCTTAAACCCTCATTCTCCTATTCGTTCGGGCTGCTTCAGCTCCCCATTACTGCCTGCACGCCCTTCTTCTTCCGCCCAGCAAAGCACCTCAGACCCGTGTTGGAACCTGCTAAAAGATTACCCAATAGGCCGGCGCTTGGACAAGCAGAAAAAGGGTCGGTGCCTTAGACCCTTAGACTCGGATATTAATCTGACCTTTGGTGAAGACGTTCACATGGAGGATGCAATGGAGACTGCAAGGAAAGTACTGGTTGGTCGTGTCTGTGGAAGGACCTATTTCATGGAAAGATTACGTCAATGGACCGAGGAGATTTGGGGTCAACTCCTGAAGGAACTTCCTACAATAAGGGTCCTGGCCAGAGGCTGGTTTGCTCTACACTTTCATAGAATGGAGTACACGCAAATGATATTGTCACAATTCTGGCATATTGAGCTAGCACCAGTCCTATTGAAGCGTTGGGACCCCCTTTTTGATCCAGAGCGCGAACAGCTTGGCGCTGGGCCTATATGGGTGAGATTGCCTGGTTTACCTATGCAATTTTGGACTCCACAAGTTTTCAAGCGTATTGGGGATGCGTTGGGAACCTATCTGGAGCACGATCAATCCTACGAAAGAACAGGCATTATGACCATGGCTAGGATCCTTGTACACCTTGATACCAGGGCGGGACTGGAAGAGAAAATTACTCTACACCGAAGGCACTTCTCGCGCAAGCAACTACTGGACTATGAAGGTGTCCCATTTCATTGTAGGAGGTGTCACAAAGTGGGCCATTTATACAAAGATTGTCCATTACTCTCTGTGGTGACCTCGGAAAATTCGAAGGGGACAAAAAACCAGGCTTCGGTGGAGCAGAGCAAGGGTGACTCGAAGCGAGGAGATGGAGACGGGAAACAAGCTGCGGCCCCATCGGAGACAGAGGAAGGTGCTTCAAAGAAAACAAAAAACAGGCGAAAAGCGGCGACCTCACCTCCTCGGACCCACTCCAAGTCTACAGTGGAAGCTACTTCTATCCCGGGTAAAGTGACTATTCCTATAACTACTGCACTCTATTCAGAAGTTATGTTCTCTGTGCTGCATTCATCTCTGCACTCTCCCTCCTCTGCTTTGGGCACTATTCCCTCTGTCCCCTACTCCATCATCCCTCCCCCCCCACTTTCTCCACTACTCCCACCTCCCTCAGGGAGATTACCACTCCACCCACCCGCTCCTCCTCCCATTCAGGGATGGGCTCTCATCCCTACAATCTCCGATCTAGACCTCGGCCAAAACATTTGGGGTTGGGCCTCTCCCCTGGACGCTCAAAAAAAAAATCTAAAGCAGCCAGAGGCCGTCCATCCAAGATCAAATCTGCCATTAAGTCGGCGGTGGCGGATGTTGCCACGGGCCGACAGTACACCATAGAAAGGGCGCTTAGAGCAATTGAGCCCTCTGCTCCTGTTTCCCCATGATTTGTCTCTCATACAATTGCAGGGGACTAGCCAACCCCAAAAAGAGATTGGCTCTCAAGCGGCTAGTACTAGAAACCAAATGTGATATCCTCCTCCTACAGGAAACTCTTGGCTCCTCTGAAATCATTACCAGAACCCTCCAAACTACTCTGTCGGGTTGGGTATTTCAGGGTTTGGACGCTAATGGCAAATCGGGTGGCCTAGCAATTGGTATTAATCCCAAAGTTGTCAAGATCTATTCATCTTGGGGAGGGTGGGGCTTCTTAGGTATGGATATTTTGGTGGGAGAACTCGGTATCAGAATTAGAGTGATCAACATGTATGGGCCTAACCAGAACAGAGCGGCTTTCTGGCTTAACTTCTTGGAACATGACCTTATTACAAATGCTACCATTATTGGAGGGGATTTAAACTTTTCATTGGGAATGGAGGAATCTTGGGGTCATCATGCACAAATGGATCCTATCTCGGAGCAGATGAGCACATTATTGGACACCTACAAGCTTATTGACGTTCCCATGAACAAGAAAGTACCCACTTGGCACAATAGGATAACGGGGGAAGCCGCCTTAGGTCGAAGATTGGACCATTTCCTAATCCATGAAAATCTACTTCGTCATCTTCCCCTATACATGCAATGGGTTGGCACTGGTGGTTCATCAGATCATCTACCTATTCTTCTTCAAATCTCTGGACCAACCAAGAAGTCGCGTCCTCCTTTCAAATTCTTTACGGGCTTCCTTCAGGATCCGGAATTCATCAACCTTGTAACTGATTTCTGGCAATCTCAACCTCCGCTGCGGGAACAGAGGATGGCGGCTGATTTCTGTGAGAGTCTCAAAACCCTCAGGAACAGGACCGAGGAATGGTCAAAGAGGAAGAAACGGAGAGATGAACAGCATCTCGTCGATATAGAATTACATATTACACAACTAATGGATGAACAGGGGCTTGGTTTCTTATCGGAGGAGTCTAAAACACATTTGAAAAATCTGGAGAAACAAAAAAATAAGCTGCTACTTGACAAAGAAGAACAGTGGAGGTTGAAAAGCAGGGCCATCTGGCTGCAAGCGGGAGATGGAAATACAAAATTCTTCCATAACTTCACAAATGGTAGGAAGGCAACAAATACTATCTGGCAGCTACCTAATGAACTTGATGGATGGGCCTCAACTCATAAGCAGTTAGCCAGATTGGGAACTTCACATTTCAAAAGACAGTTTACGGCTCCAACAGATATCAATCTACCGGAGATCATTAACCTGGCAGGGCATTTTCCAAGGTTTGTGGAACCTGAAGCAGTGGAGGATTTGATCCAATCGGTAACTATGGAGGAACTGGAAGGTACACTAAAGTGGTTCAAAAAAGACAAGAGTCCAGGGCCGGATGGTTGGCCAGTGGAATTTTACTTGGCTTTCCTGGAGCTGTTGGGAAAGGATCTTTTGGCAGTCATCGAAGAGAGCAGAATCTCAGGATATATCCATCCTCCTATGAACCACACCCTCATAGCCTTGATTCCTAAGACTGGTTCCCCTGCATATTTCAACGACTTCAGGCCTATATCCCTTTGCAACTGCCTTTACAAAATCATTGCAAAAAATATTGCTAATCGTATAAAACCTATCCTCTCCAATCATATCTCCCAGGAGCAATTTGCTTTCCTCCACCATTGACACATACAAGAAGCCATTGGCACGGCCCAGGAAGCCTTACACTCCATTAAACAAAAGAACCTCAAGAGCATCTCCCTCAAAATTGATCTGTCAAAAGCCTTTGATAAAGTGAATTGGCTTTATCTTAAAATGATCCTTACTCACCTGGGGTTTCCCCCCACCCTCATCTCCTGGATTATGGGCTGCATCTCTTCTGTCTCCTTTGCCATCCTCATAAATGGTTCGGCTTTTTCATCCTTCAATATAGATAGAGGCATCAGGTAGGGATGCCCTCTTTCACCTCTTCTTTTCCTTCTAGTCATGGAAGGCCTGAGTAGACTTATTGCTGCAGAGAAAAGGAGAGGGGGACTTAGTGGACTAAAAATCATGGAGCGTTTCTATCTGACCCATCTACTTTTTGTAGATGATATCCTGATATTTTTAAATGGGAGTGTCCGAGACTCTTCCTCACTAAATGCTATTCTGATCCTTTTCTGCAAAGCAACGGGAATGGAGATAAACAGAGAAAAATCTTCCATCTCCCTAACAGACTGCTCACCACAGGAAACCCAGCTAGCTTTTCAAAAGTTTGCCTACCAAGAAACTGATCTAATGGAAGGACTCAAATACCTGGGATTCAGACTTAAACCAGATGGATACAAGATTGCAAACTGGACCTGGCTCATCACTAAAGTGGAAAAGAGAATCAGTTGCTGGTGTCATAGATTCCTCTCTAGAGCGAGCTGACTTATACTCATAAAATCTGTCCTTGAAGCCACCCCGGTATATTGGATGTCACTTGCCTGGATACCGCGGGGGATTCTTCACCGAATTCAACAAATTTGCTGCAAATTCCTCTGGAATGGTAAAAAGGAGGGCAAAACTTTTGCCTGGGTAAATTGGAACAAAATTGCCACACCAAAGAAGTGGGGAGGTTGGGGGCTCACAGTACTCCCGACATTTGCTCAAGCTTTGGTGGCCAAACAGGGTTGGATTTTGTTGAAACACAATAGTCTCTGGGCGGAGGTTATCCACCATAAATATATATGGCCGTCGACCATCACTGACTGGGTCAGAGGCACTTCTTGGAACAGGAGAGGTATTTCAGTAATATGGAGGGCTATCCTCAATGCTATGCCCATCATCAAAGAAGGATTACTATGGAGGATTGGAAATGGTGCATCTGTCCGAATTGGCATTGATCCATGGCCGAGCTGTGGAAACTCCCATATATTACCAGAAGGTTTGATTCATCATCTTAATAACAGAGGTATAAAGTACCTTGGACAGACTGGAGACCAGCAGAATTCCACTTTTCATTCGCAAGCATGGTTGAATGAACAACATGGACACATCCCAAATGAATGGAGTAGACCTTGGCAAAGTTACATTCAGGCACTCACAGAATCACATGTCAGATTAAGGAATTCAGAGGATGAACTTATATGGGCACTCTCAAAATCTGGACAATATACACCAAAACTGGGATATGACAAAATCATTGCTGATAGAAAACTGGAGGCCTTAAAAAGCTGGTGGGATACATTATGGAAATTAAAAGCTCCTCCGCGTACCAGACTGCTGATGTGGAATATATTGGAAAACAAGATCCCCACTGGATCGTATCTAAAAAGAAGGGCTTTCCTGGGACCTACCCGATGTGTACTGTGTTTTCAAGATGAAGAAACGACTCATCATCTCTTCCTTTCTTGTCCCACTACCAGGAGCATCTGGTATCAGGTCACTCAAACTCTAAATTTAAATACTAACTGGCAGGGGGCAGACATCAGCTCAGCCTGGGAACATTGGTGGAGTTCCTCGACAATGGACAAACCTCGGAACCTCCCATTACTTGTCTCTTGGCATATTTGGATCAAGAGGAATATTGTTATATTTGAGGACAAACCGGTCAACTGGAACCTTATCCATCCTAAAATCTGTGCGGCATATGCTGAAATTCCAAATGACACCTGCAACACGAGACCTCGGCCTATCCGGTAGGAGCAGATCAATAGATCAATCCCTTGGGCCTATTTCGACGGGGCTGCCCAACAGCATGGCTGTGGGGGTGGCATTTATTTCCATTTATCTGAAACCCATTACTTTCAGATTAGTATGGGTCTGGGGCCGGGAACAAATAACCTTGCAGAACTAATTTCTCTTCGACATCTTTTATACTTTGCTATTAAGAAAAACTGTCGAAACCTACAAATCTTTGGAGATTCAAAGAATGTGACAGATTGGTTCAACAACACTGCTATCTGTTATGCATACACATTGAGGAATATATTGGAAGAAATTGTTTTTTTCAAAACATTTTTTGACCAATTATCTGTTTCTCATATCTACAGGGAAAGAAATGAAACTGCTGACCGGCTATCAAAAGAAGCGACGCATCGTCCTATAGGGGAGTGGATGATCGCTGAATTTACTCCAACAGGGACATACCAGTACTTTCACAGGCCTTATATAGATGGAGATATACAGGGAGGCAGCGGCCTCTAATTTCACAGCATATGTATATGAACTTTTTTTGGCGCATAACTATGTATATAACAGTAAATGCTTGTAAATATGGACATCTTCTTTGCACAGAAGATACTACTGAACTCTATTTTGATGGTCTCAACACCATTACTGTATACCCTCCGGGTTTCTTTCTAGTTTTTGTTTGATTTTGACAGTGGTACAGTGCCACAGTATCAGCATATGCCTTCGGGCATCTACAACATGTAATTTCACTATTGAAATTATGAACTAATGAATGATGTACTCAGGCCTTTTATGATGATTTTGTCATTGTATATCTAGATGACATTCTTGTATTTAGTAAAACATGGGAAGAACATTTGAAGCATGTAAAGCAGACTTTAGATGTTTTGAAAAGAGAAAATCTTTATGTTAAGTTAACAAAATGTGAATTTGGCAAAACATCTTTGAATTATTTGGGTCATATTGTAGGGGGTTGTGAATTGAAGATAGATCCCTCTAACGTTGTAGTCATTATAAACTGGCCTAAATCCAAATCTGGTACAGAAGTTAGAAGCTTCCTAGGAGCGGCACAGTATTGGAGAAAGTTTATTTCTAACTTTTCCTTGATTGCAGCTCCCTTACATGTTTTAACAGGATTGAATAAGGTGTTTCAGTGGGGAGGCAAAGAGCAGAAAACCTTCGACACCTTAAAAGAAAAAATTAGTACAACACCAGTACTAGCACTGTCCGATCTTCAAAGACCCTTTGAGATTGAAATCGATGCCAGTGACTATGCCATGGGAGTAGTGTTGATGCAGCACAGTAAACCCATATGTTATCATTCAGAGACATTTAATTCTGCAGTAGTTAATTACGCCACATATGATAAAGAATTGTATGCATTAGTACAGAGTGTGAAAAAGTGGAAACATTGTCTAATGGGCAAAGAGACAGTTATACATACTAATCATCAACCACTTCAATATTTACACTCACAAACTAAGTTGCAGCAATCAAGACATTATAGGTGGATGGGTTTTCTACAACAATTTCATCTTGTCATCGGATATAAAAAGGGCATACACAATAAAGTTGCAGATATGTTGTCCACACCAATCATAAATGCATCTACTATACTTAAGCATAATTCAGTATTGCATGAAAGCTACATTGAACAATATGCTCAAGATATATATTTTAAAGATGTATATGCAACTTTAAGTCATGGCAAACGAGTAGAAGAATTGGATTATCGTGTTAAGGACCGACTCTTGTATCATTTTGGAAAGTTATGCATCCCACAAACAGAGAGAATTAACATAATTAGGGAGGCACATACTTCTCTAATATCGGGTCATTTTGGTGTAAGTAAAACAGTTGCACAGCTGCAAAGATTTTGTTATTGGCCAAAAATGAATGAAACAGTTTCTAGATATATAAGAGGGTGTACCATGTGTGCTAAAAGCAAGCCCATCAATAGAAAACTAGGCTTGTACACTCCACTACCAGTTCCTTCTCATCCTTGGGAAAGTGTTTCCATGGACTTTGTTGGGGGACTGCCTAAATCTAGAAAAGGTCATGACTATTTATATGTTATTGTGGATAGGTTCAGCAAAATGTGTATTTTAATACCTTGTAACAAACAAATTACAGCTGAACAAACAACAAAGTTGTTCTTTCAGCATGTATGGGTTCATTTTGGATTACCCACTTCCATTGTATCTGATCGAGATTCCCGATTTGTTGGGAAGTTTTGGTCAAGTCTGTGGGAATTGATGGACGCCAAATTGAAGAAGAGCACAACCTTTCATCCATAAATAGATGGTCAAACAGAGGTGGTCAACCGAACAGTGATCCAGTTGCTCAGAGGCTATTGCAGCAAGCATCCCAAGCTATGGGATGAACATTTGTGTTACGTGCAACATGCTTACAACTGGGCTAAACATTCTTCTACATAAAGATCTCCTTTTAAGACTTGTTTTGGTTTCACACCAAGGTCTCCCTTGGATTTTGTCTTTGGTAAAGACATAATGGTTGATGGACACAGTGATGTGGACAAGGCAACCGATTTCATTGAACAAATCCAAGAGATTCACCAAGCAGTACAGGAATAGCTGGAAATGAGCCAAGCCAAGTACAAGGCAAGGCATGATAAGCATCAGATTGAGCATAGTTTCCAAGTTGGTGATCAAATCTGGTTGTATATCAGCAAAGATAGAATGCAAGGTGAAGGTAAGAAGTTGAAGCCAATAAGGTATGGACCTTTCAAGATACTTGAGAAAATCGGTGAGAATGCTTTTCGCCTTGATTTGCCAGCTTACATGCACATCTATTTAATGGTTAATGCAGAAAGCTTGAGACTATTTGAACCTTCATTGATTGAAGATCTCGAAGAGCAGAGTCAATTGCCTTCTCTTAATGATCTGTTGCCTGAATATCTTAATGAATTGCAGGAAGATACAGTTCTGGACAAGAAGGTGAGAACTACGCACAAGGGGATGTTGAGTACCTTAGGATTGGACTCAAGGGTTCAAAACCAAGCAGTGCAAGATGGATAGAAATTGGGCAAGCGGGGAATCTATATCCTCACTTGCTTGATGCTTAAAAACCAACTTTTGGTGGTCCAAAAGCTTTTTCAGTGGGAAGGCCGTGATCCAAATTGGATCCTAGAACACTCTCTAAGTTTTCATGAACTCTTCAAAAATTACACCAAAGGCTACAAATCTTATGAAGATCAAGCTTATCGGAGGTATCCTCGTAACAGTTACAATTGGTGATCAGTGTAGAGCAACAAGGACTGTCGGTCAAGCACACAGACTGTCAGCCCATGGTAACGTGCGCTATCACAAATTAGCAAATCCAAAGGTCATTTCAAGAAATGGGGGTCGTTTTCGATATGCGATCACATATCGTAGGGCAAGCCCCTAAAAGAAGGAAAGGCCGCAAGCACCTGGACCTGAAAAATCATAAAATGCAATGGATATCGTTCTGATTCCATCGAAAGCAGGATTCCACAAAACCAGTAAAATATCGGAGGGGCTTCGAGCGTAAGCAGTTTCAACCGAGTTCCGCTTGATGCCATGCAGCGATTTCCATGCATCCCGTGGAAGAGAGAGAAAACCGCTCGCATCAGACGGATAAACATCATGTTACTTATTCGCCTGATATGGACGATAACCATAAGATTTGGAGGCTCCAGATCAACATGGAGATGTGTTTTGATGGATGACCAGATTTTACGAGGTTAACAGGCAAAGTTGTATAAGATTTGAAGTCCGATGTGGACAATGCATTGGCAGAAAGGTCATGTTTCGTGGGCATTCTTGGAGTTAACGGAAAAAACGGTCATTTCAAATATGTCTAAGAGAACTGACACTCATCCGTTATGAAATAGGTGGCCACCTCCCTGTGAGGCATTATACAGTGACTGATTACGCAGAACAAAGGGATTCAAACGGATAGAGGCAGGGGAACCGGAAAGCTAGGAAGCGGAAACGAACAGTCAGAAAGTAGATTGGATTTAAAGCCACAAACTGACAGAGTTGAGTAAGCGGTAAGCAGAAAGCTAAGAGCAGAGAGCTGTAGGCAGTAAGCCGAAAGCAGAGAGAAGAAGTCGAGCTGACCTGCAGAAGCAAAGACAACATCAAGCCAGGATTAAGACAGAGACAGAGAGATTCAGAGAGTCTGTGCACTCCAGAGAAGGCTTGAGAGGTTCAAGCGCACTCCTCTGTAATTCCTGTCATGTATGAGTCTCAGATTGGGCTCATACCACTGTGACCAATAGAGGTCCAGAGTCAGTAAAGAGAGTCTGTGTACTCCAGAGACTTGGGGGATCCAAGTATAGTCTTGCTGATTTATTTCTGTTTTGTGAGACTCAAATTGAGCTTACTGTTGTAAAAACTCTGCTTGAAAACATAATAGAGAGGCCACCACTGAAGGCTGGGCTGGGAGACGTAGCCCAGGAGTATTGGGTGAACTCCTTATTAAACTTGTTGTGTTTACATGTTTGCGTGTTATGTTTTCTTTAACTGCTTCATTGCCTGTGTATTTTGTAATATTATCGATCTGTTGCATAAAATAACATAGGCACATCCATGCACATGAGTTTGTAATACCTTATTAATTGTCTTAGATCAATTCCAAATCACAAAGCCATATGAATGGAGTAGTGGTACTGTATAAAACTTGAGTGCCAACATATAAGATGTTGTTGAAAGAAAGTGCAACATATAAGTATGGATGTCACTGTTATCACCCCAAGAAACTCACCTAGGTTGTATATCAGTGATGCTCAGGAACATTACAAACTCAATAATTTTTTGTTGGATAAAATGATGGATGAATGAAAGAAATGCTGCACATTCAAGCCAGATAACCACTCCTACTATGATTTACCCCAGACATTGGTGAACAACCCCAAATTACAAGGCTTTTAACCACCAATTACTCACAACTTAAGGATAAGGTGATGATGGAGAAGACTGACCACACCAGCAGATGCACAGGACCCTGTGATGGCCGGCTGCAACCAGTTAGGAGGTCTGTAAATCTATTATCTAATACACAGACAGGATGACAGCTCTCTGGTATTAAAACAACAGACACCTGCAAGCAATTTCAATGATACAACTAAATTCTAACACAGAGGCGGGATGACAGCCCCTCTGATGCTAAACATTCACAGACCATGAAATACATGCAAAGCAGGCACAACCTAGAACATAGAAGAAGTGAAAAGTGAGCAAGTAACAACAAAAGAAGCTTGTATTGGTTGGAAATGAAGACCAGACGCTGCAGGTCACATAGCAGTTACAGTCTCCAGAAGTTGAAACTCACAGCAAACTCACACTCAGCTAACACTCATCAAACTGATTACATTGTTTTTCTCAGTATATATAGAGTTTGTTTACAAAAAATCTCTGCTAGGGTATGCGTGGAGGTGTCTTAATGGATCACCAACCACATTTACAAAATGTTATGGGCTTTGATACATTCTGACTGTTTTTACGGACAAAATCTACTCTTTCTGGCACTTTGCAGTCCTGCTCGGGCAGATCAAGTAAAACATGGATGAAGTTTCATGCCTGATAAATGCTTTTCACTGCTCAAGGTCGTCCTTCTATCCTTCGGCCATTCTGTTCTTGAATGTGGTAGCTGAAATATTAATTGCAGAGAGTATTTGGATCACAGACGCCTTAATTTTTTGAGTGCACAGGGCTGCTAAAATACAAATATGGGATTGAAAATGTGCGATGGGCAAGTCATAGCTATTAACCGTTGGATGGCGAAGATGGACGGCGGAGACTGTCTTGCGGTGAAAGCTATGAAATATGGCAAATATACTATCGGAGGCGGATGAGTGGACATGAGATTTTATAAAAATAAATGGTGAGTAATATCAGGTCTTGCTCTTGATATCGCATCGGCGAAAGACGAAAGGGGGAAGCCTTGATACAATTGTCGGATTGGGTGATTTGCGAACAGATCGCATCGCGAAAGCGCAATCGGCAGAAGACACGGTGAAACTTTAAGACACAGATGGCTGCGATTTGCGATAGCGATCATATCGCATCGCATCGCAACGCTACATCGCATCGCATTATCGCAGTGCGGAAGACGAGGACGAAGATTTAACACGCATGGCTGCGATATGCGATAGCAATCCGATCGCATCGCAATATCGCAGCGGCGGAAGACAAGGGGTGATAGGAGGCAGCGGGAAAATGTGCGATAGCGATCAAATAGCACCGCAAAGGGAAGAAAATAGAAATAGCGGGATTATTAAGAGTATAATGGGCATGAAGGAAAAAGGAAGAGAAGACTGCTGCGATCTGTCTTTCTGAGCATAAACACATGGCCAAGCTGATATTTGGTCCTCCCAAAAGCTGAAGTCTGTAGCAGAGCTAACACTGGCTCCTTCTGGGGATGAGATCCTCCCTGTGAGGTCTCAAGAACCTGCAGTCCAATGCCTTTCCAGCTCAAAGCAAACTAATCAAAATTCCTAGTATTCCATTGGGCATGGAGTCTACACCTAAACTGATAAAAAACAAACTATTTACAACTTTTAAGGGCAAAGACCTTAAACTATATAAACTTTCAAAAACCGCCCATTAACTGGGCCATCAAAAACTGCTTCACCTCCCATACTTTTCAGTATGAAGGTATTGTTCCCTTGAATCTGTGAGATGATGAAAGGCCCAGTCCAGAAAGCATCAAATTTCCCATGATTGCCTTTCTTTTCTTTCAGTGCATCCCATTTCAGCACCAAGTCTCCAACCTGAAAATTAACTGCTTTTGCCTTCTTGTTAAAGGCTTCCTTGATGCTTCTCTGATGTGCTGCAGCTCTTTCAACGAGCTATTCTCTAATCTGATGCAACTCTGTCAAATCAGTGATTCTGTTAGCCATATCATCTTCCTCATTCTGTTCTTCTTGAAGGAATTTTGCCACAGGGAGAGTTAACTGAATTGGGAATACAGCCTCAGTGCCGTATACCAGCTTGAATGGAGAACTCCCTGTAGATCTCTTAATGGTCACTCTGTCAGCCCATAGTGCATACTTGAGCTTTGAATCCCAATTCCTTTTATTGTCCTCTAACAGTTTTTTAATTATCCTGATCAGGCTTTTATTAGAGGATTCCGCTAGACCATTTCCTTGTGGATAATAAGAGGTGGAATGAACAAGTTTAATGCCCATTGCATCACACATTTCCACCAACTCCTTTGCTCTGAAGGCTGCTGCATTATCTGTGACTAATTTGTGTGGACAACCAAATCTGCTGAAGATATTATCTGTTAAAAACTTCATGACCACATTATGATCAGCCTTCCTTGTAGGGACTGCTTCAATCCATTTGGTAAAATAATCAGTGGCAACTAATATCCACCTGTGATGGCCACTGGAATGCAGATTGATTTCACCAATGAAATCTAAGCCCCACTGCTGAAAAGGTCCTTTTTCAATTATTGGCTTTAGGGGTAGAGATTTCAGCTGTTGCTTTCCTTCAAATCTTTGGCACCTGTCGCAAGTTTTAACAAAAACCAATACATTAGAAAATAACTTGGGCCAATAGTACCCAGCTCTGAGAATTTTGTGAGTTGTAGTTTTCCAATAATGATGCCCTCCACACTTGCTGGAATGAAACTGTTGCATGACTTCTCTTGACTGCTCTTTGTCCAGACACCTTAGAAATATCTCGGATGGATCCCTCCAATAGAGCAGGGTATTATTGATGCAATATTTTGCTGCCCTGAGTTTTAACGTTCTAGCTTGACTTGTGCTTAAGCCCGAAGGGATTTCTAGCTTCAACAAAAAACTAATTATTGCAGCATACCAATTACATGAAGCTAGATTCTCGGCCACCGACTGTTTTTTCTTTGTTTCAGCTGCGCTTTCCTCTTCTTGTACTTGACCATCTTCTGCAATCGTGCCCAGGAGATCAATGTCTAAATGTCTGCAATTTTCTTCAGCCAACAACTTGGCAAGCCCCTGACCTCTTACCAGCTTGGTGGGCCTCAAGTCTATGTTAAACTCAATCATTTTTGCAATCCACTTAGCCCTTCTTCCATCAGCATCAGGTTGCGTTAGGACGTCTTTAATTGCAGCCGAAGGCACATATGCAATTATCTTTGAATGCAAGATATAAACTCTGAAAGCTTTTAAGGATTTAATAAGAGCATATGCCTGTTTCTCTATAATTTCATACCTTAGTTCAGCATCCCTCAAATTCTTGCTGAAAAATGCCACTGGATGCTCTGAACCTTCTTCATCTTGCTGCAACAGAACGACTGCAATGGTATCCTCAGAGGCAAATGAAAACAGGTGAAACTCCTTACTATAGTAAAGACTTATTAATGTGGGAGCTTCCATAATGGCCTTCTTGATGGACTCCAAATATTTTCTTGCTGTTTCAGTCCATTTCACCTCTGCTCCTTTTCTCAACATGGAGGTAACATGCTTTACCAGCTCAGTAAAATTAGGAATGAACCTCCTTACAAAGTTAATTTTGCCCAGAAAAGATTGAATATCTTTCTTTGATCTCGGTACAGTCAAAGCTTGAATTGCCTTGACTCTTTCTGGGTCAATTTGAACACCTGCAGCAGACACAATATGTCCTAACAACTTGCCTTCATGCAAGGCAAATTGTGATTTCTTCGGATTGACTGAAATCCCAAACTCCCTGCACTTCAAGAACACCTTTTGTAAATGCTGCAAATGACTTTGATGGCTGCTGGAATAAACGGTTATATCATCAAGGTAGATGAGGACAAATTTGTCCTTCTCTCCCACAAACGCTATATCCATAGCCCTCTGAAAAGTGGCTCCAACATTCATCAATCCGAATGGCATTTTGGCATACATAAAAGTACCCCAAGGAGTGGTAAATGCAGTCTTTTCTTGATCATCTGGGTGCACAACAATCTGATTAAAGCCTGAAAATCCATCTATGAAAGACATGACTTTAGCTCATGAGACCTTTTGCAACAAATGCTCCATCTTTGGCAAAGGATAATTGTCTTTTTTTGAGCATTTGTTCAAATTTCTAAAATCATTGCACAGTCTGATTTCTCCATTCTTCTTCCTTACCACCACCAAATTAGCTACCCATTTAGAATACCTGAGAGGCACTATGATCTTGGCAGCCAACAATTTTTTAATTTCTTTTTCAATTAATGGAAGAAGCATTGGGTTTATTGGCCTAAGCTTCTGTTTAAAAGGAACTGAATCTTTCTCAAGAAGGATTTTGTGCTGAATTATGTTCTTGTCATATGTTTTCATATCACTATATTCCCAAGCAAACACATCAGCAAATTGCCTCATTAATTTGCAGTATTTAGCACTTTGTTCAGCTGACAAATGAGTGGACAAATTCACATACCTGGGCTGACCTGGGCTTCCTATATCATGCTTACAAATTGCAGATTGATCTTCTTTTTGGGCAGGTTTGTAAGGCACATCATCTTGGTCAAATAGTCTCTCAAGAGGAATTAAACCTTTAGGAATATGGTTAATAGGAAGTTCGACAATGTTGCTTTTGCCAATCTTGCTTCTAAGCTGGGATTGGGGATTTTCTAACAAGGCATCATATTCTTGGTCAATTTGCATCTCAGAAAACTCATTAATGACTTGAAGAAATCTATTAATGTCACCATCATCTTCAAAAACTTTCCAATGCAAGACATTGTCAGGCAAGGATGGTCTATATTTCATTTGCACTTCATACACTAGTTTGGGAGGCATTGGGGGAATAAATAAACTAGCAGAAACAGCAAGGGAATCAACAAGCTGATTTTGGCTTCTAGGAATATATGAGATACAGAAAAAATTGAAAGAATCTCTCATACTCCATACCTCATCTCTGTATGCTCTTAGCCTTGGGTGCTTTGCTTGAAATGTTCTATTTACTTGCTGGACCCAAGGCTAAGAGCATACAGAGATCATGCTCTTGGTACATGCTCCATCAAAGAACATCTCCCAAATTTGACTTCCTTGCTCTTTTTTGGCCTGAACAATTGGTTTCCTGAGTTGAATCTCGACCTTCTGAGATTCTTCTATTTGGAGAATACATGCTCCAAAATCAGTGTCCACTGCATATATGGGATGATTTGTAGGATTCTTTTCATCACTGATAATATATGCCAGCTGTGCTTCTCTATATAACCTCCTGCTTTCTCCTCCAAACACTGGGACAGTAGCATAGGATAGATCATTCTGTAATGTCCCACCTAGTCTCTTAATCCACCCTCTAGACAACAGCATACCAAATTTAGGAGGGACATCAGCCACCACAATATCCATCATCATACTCTTCATGGGCAGCTGAGTTAAGGTAATGGCCAGATCCTTAATCAATCCAAGACACTTCACCTTCCTTGAATCAAAAGAAAACAAATCATGATAGGGTCTAGTGATATCAAGGCCTAATTCTTCCATGACAGTTTTAGGCATTAAATTGTGGCTGGCCCCTGTGTCTAGCAGGCAATTGTGGAGGATTTTATCATGGATAGTTAATGAAACATAGAAAGATGGAGAATTATTATCAGCAGGTTGAATCATGGGGCTAAGCACAACAACAGGCTTGTCATCTTGCAAATTGACTGAGTCAATGGAGGTTTGTTTGGTCTCTAGCTCAAGGGCTTCAAGGATAGGCTTTCTAAATAATTTACTCTTCACCAACTCAACCAAAGGCACATATATCTTCAATTTTTGGACCTCTGACTCAAAGCTGAAAGAAGAAAATGATTTATCAGCAATTTTTACCTCTTGAACTGGAGCTTTGAGGATGATTGGATCAACTGCTGGTCTTCTCTGCTTGATATTCTGTGGTTCTGTTCGATCAACAGCCCTATGTGCAGCATTTTCTTTGGCATTCTTTGCATTAGACCTTAGATTATATCTTTGTTGATCACCAGATTGTAGGACAGCTCCTGTGTCCCACATCTGACTATTTTGCTCTTGCAGCAATGACTCTTCATATTCGGCCAATGTCAGAAAAGCAGCGCTGCCTTTATCTTCCATGCAGTGAATTTCATCTTCATCCTCTTCAAATTGTTGCTCCTCCATGACTACATTCTGGAAAGGAGCCTTTACTTTCTGATCTTCTTTTGACTCTTCACCCCTTTGCATTATTTGTAACTGATCGTTTATTCTTCTTAATGGATTTGGATTTTTTGGAGGAAACGTGTTCTGCTGCCTCGTTTTCCCTGAATTCTGCTCTACCTTAAGCTTAGAAATTTCAGCGGCCAACGACTCTATCACTTTAGTCATTTTATCTAATTTAGGCTCTGAAGTTGAGGCAGAGGAAGAAGAAGTCTCACTGGTCCTCTTTCTTCTATCAGCATGACCTTTACGTTTTTCTACTGCCATGATATTAGATTCCAACTCTAGGGCTGCATCCTACATATCAGCCAAAGTAGCACAACGTATTTCTCTCAACAACAAGCAAAAATCAGCATCAAAAGCATTGGCATATGTGAGTTTGGCAGCTGTGGGGGTAGGCTTTACCTCAGCTGGTATTTTACTATACATCCTATTAAATCTTTTATTAAAGTCAGGCAAAGACTCACCCTTCTCTCTTTTCAAGTTTCCAAACTCAGTATGATAATACAACAAGTCCTTCTTATCTCCCCATTGCTTCAAATATCCATCATCTAATGCTTCTATATCAATTATTGATCTCTGGGGTAATTCTCTAAACCACTTCCTAGCCTCCCCATCAAGGCTCTGGACAAAAACTCTCATCCACACATCATTTTCACTTATATCCAAATTATCAGCATAACTGTAAAAAGCTTCTAAGTGTTCTTCTGCTGTTACTCCCTCTGTTCCAGTGAATTTGGGCATATACTTCTGATATTCTCCCACAGGCATGGATTTAAAGGCATAGGCAACACCAACGGTCCGTATCTAGCAGCTACAATTCTTTCTATTCTCGTAGGTGCTTGTTGTCCTGCCATGACTGGAATATTTGGAAGGATGCTAACAGATGGAGGAGAAGGAAGCAATGTGATGGATGGCAATGAATATGGGATGTTTTGGATTGAATGGGAAGCTTTCTTTGGACTGAGATTCACAAGGGAACTAATTGAACAAGGGGCTGAACTAATCTCTGAAGGAACATGCTTATTAGCAGTGCTGATTTTTAAATCTTGAAACTGTAAATCTTCAGCAACAACTTTATCTTTCAAAGAAGAATTAGACTTCTTAGGCTTACCTGATCTCGATGCCCCTTTGTGTGAAGCTTTCTTCGATTTAGCAGTCTTTTCAGGTTCAGGTACTGGTTCAGCCAGAGATTTCTGAGGATTTCTTCGAGTGTGTCTCATAAACTAAGTCAGAACTTCAATGTGGAGTCGCCAAAGGATGGTTTTCCACCAATGGAGTCGCCAGACAGATGATTACAACCGAAATACTGTGTTCAAACCTTGTCTGTCATCAAAGCTTGAAACTATGTCGTTCTCCCAAGGAAGCTGAGCTTCGATTCTCCTCTCCCCGGTAACGGCGCCAATTAATGTTATCACCCCAAGAAACTCACCTAGGTTGTATATCAGTGATGCTCGGGAACATTACAAACTCAACAATTTTTTGTTGGATAAAATGATGGATGAATGAAAGAAATGCTGCACATTCAAGCCAGATAACCACTCCTACTATGATTTACCCCAGACATGGGTGAACAACCCCAAATTACAAGGCTTTTAACCACCAATTACTCACAGCTTAAGGATAAGGTGATGATGGAGAAGACTGACCACACCAGCAGATGCACAGGACCCTGTGATGGCCGGCTGCAACCAGTTAGGAGGTTTGTAAATCTATTATCTAATACACAGATAGGATGACAACTCTCTGGTATTAAAACAAAAGACACCTGCAAGCAATTTCAATGATACAACTAAATTCTAACACAGAGGCGGGATGTCAGCCCCTCTGATGCTAAACATTCACAGACCGTAAAATACATGCAAAGCAGGCACAACCTAGAACATAGAAGAAGTGAAAAGTGAGCAAGTAACAACAAAAGAAGCTTGTATTGGTTGGAAATGAAGACCAGATGTTGCAGGTCACATAGCAGTTACAATCTCCAGAAGTTGAAACTCACAGCGAACTCACACTCAGCTAACACTCATCAAACTGATTACATTGTTTTTCTCAGTATATATAGAATTTGTTTACAAAAAATCTCTGCTAGGGTATGCGTGGAGGTGTCTTAATGGATCACCAACCACATTTACAAAATGTTATGGGCTTTGATACATTCTGACTGTTTTTACGGAAAAAATCTACTCTTTCTGGCGCTCTGCAGTCCTGCTCGGGCAGATCAAGTAAAACATGGATGAAATTTCATGCCTGATAAATGCTTTTCACTGCTCGAGGTCGTCCTTCTGTCCTTCGGCCATTCTGTTCTTGAATGTGGTAGCTGAAATATTAACTGCAGAGAGTATTTGGATCACAGACGCCTTCCTTTTTCGGGTGCACAGGGCTGCTAAAATACAAATATGGCATTGAAAATGGGCGATGGGCCGGTCATAGCTATTAACCGTTGGATGGCGAAGATGGACGGCAGAGATTGTCTTGCGATGAAAGCTATGAAATATGGCAAATATACTATCGGAGGCGGACGAGTGGACATGAGATTTTATACAAAGAAATGGTGAGTCATATCGGGTCTGGCACCTGATATCGCATTGGCAGAAGACAAAAGGGGGAAGCCTTGATACAACTGTCGGATTGGGCGATTTGCGAATAGATCGCATCGCGAAATCGCAATCGGCAGAAGACACGGTGAAACTTTAAGACACAGATGGCTGCGATTTGCGATAGCGATCATATCGCATCGCATCGCATTATCGCAGTGCGGAAGACGAGGACAGAGATTTAACACGCATGGCTGCGATTTGCGATAGCAATCCGATCGCATCGCAATATCGCAGCGGCGAAAGACAAGGGGCGATAGGAGGTAGCGGGAAAATGTGCGATAGCGATCAAATAGCACCGCAAAGGGAAGAAAATAGACATAGCGGGATTATTAAGAGTATAATGGGCATGAAGGAAAAAGGAAGAGAAGACTGCTGCGATCTGTCTTTCTGAACATAAACACATGGCCAAGCTGATATTTGGTCCTCCCAAAAGCTGAAGTCTGTAGTAGAGCTAACAGTCACTAGCAAAAAGTTGAAGAAATTGTCAAGTGATTTGAGATGTTGACACAACTCGAGGTCTTCACCAACCGCAAATGGTACATTTCTACACTAACAAGTGTGAATAAAGGAGTTGAAGTTGAACACTTGAAAGAATCAATTAGTCATGGTACATTGTTGTATTCCTGTTGCCAATAGCAAAGGAATCTTCCATTGATGACTGCAAACCCTAAGGTATAAAAAAAAAATCTAGACCATGTTTCAAGAGCAATGAGTTGGAGTTGATGGGAAAAGATCCACTGGAAGGAAGGCATTAAGGAATCCCACATCAACCAACATGAGCTTAACCCACAAGCCTATAATTTGGAAGGACTCCAACGAACAAGAATGAAGTAACCACCACAAAGTACATTTTTGGTGTTCACAAGATGAGATTAGTGAACGAAAGAGATCCTCTAAACCAACCAATAATGAAAGTTGACATAGAGGTGAGGAATCCACCAATAAGGTCAAACGGAAACCACGGTATTGCACGAATCCTAATGTGTGATAATGTAAGCTAGCGTCGAACACAAGGGTACCCATGAAGTTGATAAATGTTGGGCACAAGGTCACCTATAAATGATGTAAATAGAACTAGGGTGCAACTCTAGGTTTACTTTCATAGCAATTTGTCAGATTCGATAAGAGCAGACTCGCGAACAAGAAGTCAATGAGGACCTTCTTCACTGACATGAGTAAATGACCAAATAGATGATTTGATACTGAGAATAACTTGATAGGTCGGGTATGGCCGATAGGAATGAGTCAAGAGACATTGCAGAATGGTCAACACAAAGACTAACTTCCATTGAACAAAAAGCACACCACTTTGTGACTTTAAGGCAACATAAAATGAAATTTGTATAAGTTTGTGATGCATGAGGCATCAACAAACTCTCCATATGATTGGAATAGTAAACAATTGGAGGAGTACTTCCTCTAAGACAAGGTTTTTGGCTTCCTAAAAGTCAAACTAAACCTTTAACCAATAGAAGGAAAGACTCGTTTTTTAAGTGCTTTATCCAAGGGCGACACAACCGACTTTGCTTCCAAAGTGATGAAAGAAACTCTTCATGTTCCCTCTCTCATTTTTTGGAATATTTGATTTTTTTTTCTTAAGATATTCTGAAGAAATTGAAGTCTTTTTCCCTGAAAAGCACTGACAAAATTTAATGGTAATGATGCAGATGTTGGATCAGTATGACACGAAGGTCTACCGAGGCATAAATGTCATGGTAGGGACGCAAAAGGTGCAACAACTGAGTTCGTGAGGGTCCTCCAAGTTGTTCAAAGGAACTTGGAGAGTTTAACTCATCAGGTTCCAATGGCAACAATAGAGGATCTACTAGAGGTTGTACAAAGGTGTGTGGTAGGAGTACCACGAGATTGGGTGCAACTCTTCCAACGAGTGGCAAATGCCATCGTCCATTACTGTGACACACATCCAAGATAAGGTCCTCAAACTTAGATATTTTATGATTGAATTGATCAGATAGAGACATCATTGGGCATGAGCCCTAATTTTGTAGGACATTTTTCCACATTTAGTAAAATTTTGAACACTATCTATCTATATATGTAGTTATTTTGAGATGATTTGATCACATACACGGATGAAAAATGTCATGATGCTTTCTTTTAATGTGATGAATGATTAATATGCCAACCTAATACATGGTTTTCTAAAGAATCGACAAATTAATTATTTGATCGTGGAATATGAATGTATGTTATAAAATTAAATGATTGTTCAAGTAATCTTGCTCTCATAAATTGTCGATGTAACAAAGGATCTCTCACACAAAAAATATTGTTTAATTGAGACACCACTAATTGCGAGTCTAGGTAAACTACTAATGGTTAAATATCGTGAGATATTGCTTCTGAAAGTAATTCAATAACGACATTGTATTCAGCCATATTATTAGAAGCAGGACCTATACATGTGCCACCAACGACCAACAACTAACTAGATGGATAATAAATTACCCAAGTTGTGGAAGTTAAGTTCCTGGTGTGCCGACTAGCACCATCTACAAACCTTAAGTACATTGGATCACCCATTGATACCTACCAAAGCATATTGAAAACACCATTAACTCCATCACCAAGAAACCCATATATGTAACCAAAAACATTATGTACAATATTTACAAAATAAAGCATATGCTTAGGAAATAGCCTAAGCATAATACTTCTTGAGATAGAGCCCATTCGTGGGCTCAGATAACACATTTCCTTTAAAATCAACCAATTTGTATGCACCCTTCTTCAAGACACACTTAAAAATATAAGGACCGTACCACATAGGTTTGAACTTGCCTGCCCCAAAGGTGTCCTTATCTTGTTCATAGACCAAGAGAAGGTTACCTTTAGAGAAAACCCTAGGGTGTACGAATTTGTCATATTGTGCTTTAACTCTATTTTTTTTGCCTCATTCATTGTAGTGGAATCTGGACGTTGCTCATTAAGATATTTTAAGTGAACAAGACGCTCTTCTAAGATTGACGTGTGAGGGAGAAGTTGGACTACTAAGTTAAGGGAAGGAATTTGACATTCTATGGGAAGGATTGATTCCATACCATATACTAGTTGAAAAGAAGTAAATCCTATAGGAGTCTTGATGGATGTTCGGTAAGCTCATAAAGCGGGAGATAACACGATGTGCCAATTGGACTTAGCTTGATTAATAGTCTTTTGCAGTATCGTTTTGAGGGATTTATTAACGAATTTAACTTTCCCATTAGCTTGAGGATAATAAGGAGAGGAATGCTCCTGCCTAAATCCCAATTTAGAAGCCAATTCAGACATCATCTTATTTTGAAAGTGGCTACCATGATAAATGACAATCTATTTAGGGATATTGAATCACGAAATGACTTGATTGAAAAGGAAAAGTGTTGGCGTCTCACCATCGTTATTAAAAGTTGATATGGCTTCGACCCACTTAGTAAAGTAGTTGACTGTGCCAATAATATATTTATGCCCCCTTTCCAAGGCCAGGTGACACATTGCAAAGTCTACTCCCCATTTAGGAAATGGGCCAAAAATAAGAATAGGAAAAAGCAGGGTTGGATGAATGGGCATTTTCTGAGTATATACTTGACAAGGGTGTCATTTTTTGACCACTTCAATACAATCTTTGAAAGTCGAAGGCCAAAAATACCTTGCACACAAGATCTTTTGTGTTGTTGTCGGCCTGGATAGATGACTGCCACAAGCCCCATTGTGATAATAATTTATAACTTAGCCTCTTCCAAGGTTAAACAATGTCTTATGATTGAGTCAACCCCATGATGATATAATGTATCATTGATAATCACATAATTCTTAGCAAGATGACGTAATTTTCAATGATCATCCTTAGAAAAGGATTGAGTAAAGTTTGAAGTTTGGAGATATACTATGATGTGTCCATGCCAAGGGTCTTGTGAGGAGATCAAAAAGAGGTGTTCATCGAGAAATGACTCATCATAGTTATAATCTCAATCACAAGGCAATTTCAAAATCAGTTATGCGGAAACCAAGGATTTCTTTGATTTTGCTAGCATAAACTCAAAATCAAGGTTTCACAACTATTTTTGTGGGATTCTTGTGACAGTGAGTTTATGTATTGTTTTTTCTTTGTAATGAGTTTTTATTATGTTTTATATGTATCCAAATCTATCTTTCTCTTCTAAAACTAAATGAATCAAGGTGAATAGACAAAATGCACTGTTGTGCTTTGTCATGGGAATGCATTTGGTTTTCAATGTTTTCAACTGTTTGAAAATGACTCATAGTTTCTTTATGCCCTCCTCAACTCCTCAGTTGTCTTAAACTACCATCTCAATCCATTTCTAATACATAAACCCTTGTCTGCCTTGCCCCACAGAACATGACTGTATCCCTAAGTTGATTTCCCGGACCCAATCTGCCTTCTCCAATTGATCCAGCAACACAAACCTAAAAATCAAACCAGAAACCATAATCTACTATACCTAGCCTAAAATCAGCATTCATTTCAGTCATCTCAAGACATAATTGCAACCATCCTCACTGAGATTGACAAGGAGAGAGCCCTCTCCCGACCTGGTAGGGCTAGCTACCAGGTTAAGCGTGGTTTGTAGTTATCCTAGGATTGCCTCCCTTCAGCCTGAGGTCAATCTAGGATCTAACAACATGTTTTTGTGTTTTTGATGTTTCCAAGACTAAAATAAACATGTTCTCATGTATACAGATGTTGGCATTATTCAACCAATGGGTCATCAACAAGAGATAGGTGAACCAATTGGGAGAAATGTTATAAGAGTAGTTCTCCAGGATTTAGATCTAATTAAGACATTGGCGGAGTTGAATCATCATATAGAGGGGTTAACCCTCGGTATACCGGATGTTCGGATCGAGGAGTTACCGATGAGACTACATTGCGATACTATTGGTGTACCTAGCTGTTGAATGAGGCTATTGCGGATGATATCTCATGAAGTGAACTATTATCATGAGCATCATTAGATCTACTTAGGATGATTTACTATATGCATTTTGGGGTTTTGAGGTCAGATGATCAACATGTCTTGGACACAATTTTTTTGTAAAAACTTTGAACATCTATCTATTTTACTTTCAGTGTTTTTGTATGGTTATGTGCAATCCTATTTAATTGTTGATGTGAATTGAAAATTCACTCTTTACATATGTCATAAATGTCTGTTTAACATGTAATTCGCTAAAGAATAATCCAATGTGTTAAAGTTTCTGGAAATGTGTTGATATTGAATGTAATCAAAATGTCTTTCCAAGAGATGAGCTCTAAGGAATATACGATGAATAGTTGGATTTCGAACGGTATAAACATTCATAAGTTGTAGTATGACAAGTTGTGAGTCTAGCCTAATGATGATTTGGCGAATTCCAAGTGAAATAGCATTAGAGAGGAGTTCAATCAATGCACTATACTCAACGATATTGTTCATAGAATGACCAATACAAATCCCTTGAAAACTCACTAACTCGCCACTTGGAGCGAATATGGCCCATGCTGCAGAGGATAGGTTATGCATACTACGACTAGCACCATCGGCATAACCAACAATGGTTCCAAAGATTCTAACATCTAAAACAAATGTAAAGTGGATTACTAACCACATAAAAACTCTAAAAGTCACACTGTGACACACACACGCAATCAAAGCACATATACAATGCACAATCAAGCATAGTAACATTTAAGATACAATT
This sequence comes from Pinus tabuliformis, assembly GCA_031772625.1. Classification (NCBI taxonomy): domain Eukaryota; kingdom Viridiplantae; phylum Streptophyta; class Pinopsida; order Pinales; family Pinaceae; genus Pinus; species Pinus tabuliformis. The sequence goes on from CM062816.1 coordinate 33,154,668, forward strand.
CGTTTTGAGGCTACAATAATGGAATTCCATCATAATCAACCAACTCATAAGTGCCTTTTGCTAAAACACACTTGACAATGTAGGGGCCCATCCACAGTGGTTCAAATTTTCTTGTTCCTAATTTATCGGTTTCCTGATTATAAATCAAGACCAGGTCTCCTTCTAAGAATATGGGAGGCTTGACATTGCAGTCATATTGCACCTTAATTCGTTTCTTATGTGCTTCGTTGGCCAATGCGACTTCACAACATGTTTCATCTAGATGGATGAGTTCTAAGAAACGTGCTTCCTCATCATGCGTGTTAGGTAACAAGTCAATTGCGAGTTTTAGGGATGAAATCTCACATTGTATTATCAAGATTGCCTCAAGACCATACACCAATTGGAAAGATGTGAATCCAGTTGTGTTTCTTACCGAGGTTCGGTAAGCCCACAAAGTTGAGTATAGGAACAAATGCTAGTTTCATTTGTGAACTCCTATCATTTGTTGAAGCATTCGCTTAAGGACTTTGTTGATGGCTTCAACTTGTCCATTAGCTTGTGGATAATAAGGAGTAGAACTATTATGTGAGAGTCCTAACTTGGCAGTTAATTCAGTCATCATGTGATTGTGAAAATGCGAACCATGATATGTAACTACAACTTGTTGTACACCAAACCATGCAACCACATGGTTGAAGAAAAAAGTGCAATTGTCTCACCATTGTTGTTTAATGTAGGCATCGCCTATGCCCATTTCATAAAATAGCCAACGACAACAATAATATACGCATGCCGCTCGACCGAGTGAGGGTTACATGTCATGAAATCAATGCCCCATTTTGCAAATGGTCCAACAACGACAGCAGGATGCGGTGGTGCAGGTAGTAATCGAGTTTTACGGTCAAAAATTTGGCATGCATGACAACTTCTGACAGCAGTAATGTAATCGTTAAATATGGTAGGCCAGAAGTAACCAGCTCGAAATTTTTTTGTGCGGTAGCATAACCAAATAAATGTCCACCACAAGCACTAGAATGGAAATCATTTAGAACTTTCTCGGCTTCCTCATGTGTGAGGCACCTACGAAAAATCGTATCGATACCGCAATGGTAAAGGGTGTCACCAATGATCAAATAATCTTTGGCTTGATATCGAATGTGTCGCTATTACAAGCGAGAGGTATCAGACCAGAAAGTTTGGGTTTGGAGATAGATCAGTATATCTCCATTTCAAGGGTCAGATGATGAGATCAGAAATAGAGACTCATCTGGAATTGATGGTTCTGTTGTTGAGTCAATGGCGGTAGAGGGAAGGTCGCAAAGAAGCTCGACAAAAACTAGAGATTTCTTTGACTTGGATTTGATGAATTCCAAATCAAATTCTTGCAAAATGACAATCCATTTTGAATATTTGTCCCCCAGCAATTGATGTGACAAGATGTATGTCATAGGGTTGCAATCTAAAATGACAGTGGTCTTTCAGAGCAGGATATAATGGCAAAATCTGTGTACAACTTGAACGGAAGTCAAAGTTAGCTTCTCCATGTAAGAATATTTAATTTCCGTATCATTGAGATTACAACTCGAATTATAGATCAGATATTCAATCTCATCTTATTTTTGGAATAAAACCATAACAATGGTTGTATCTGCAGTGAGGAGATACATGAAATAGACATTTTAATAATTAGGGGAATACATTAATGACGCTCGGATCAGGGTATCTTTGAGAGCATCAAAGGAAGCTTGCGCAACCTAGTCCCAATGGAAGGGAATTCCCTTTTTCAAAAGATGAGTAAATCCTTTAGCCATTTCGACATAGTTGGGAATGAACCTCCTTAGAAATTTAGCCTTCCCTTCCCTTGGAGTCTCTGTAACTGAAGTAAATTGGAAGGTGGAGGCAGATCAAGAATTTCCTTAACCTTCAAGGGGTCGAGTTGAATTCCTTCTTTGGAGACTACGAAACCAAGAAAACAACTAGAACCAACACAAAACACACATTTATGTGGATTGAGTCGAATTTTGTAGTGTCGACACCATAAAAAGATGGCTCTCAAATGTTGCGGGTGATTAGCCCATTTCTGTGAATGAGCAGGTAAGTCATCTAGATAGGGTTGAAACATGTGTTTGATGTCATGGAAGGAATAATTCATTTCCCTCTGAAAAGTTTCCCCAATGTTATTCAAACCAAAAGGGAGTTTCCTATATGCGAATGTGCCCTAGGGACAAATAAAGGCAATTTCAGATTGGTCTTCTCGAAGGATATTGATCTGATTATAGCTGGAAAATCCATCCATAAATGAAAATATTTCACATCCGGCACATTCATCAATTATCTGGTCGATAAAGGGAATGGGATAGTTGTCTTTTGGACAAGCATGATTAACATCCCTATACTCAACACACACTCGTATTGTTCCTTGTTTCTTCATGACAGGAACAATATTGGAAACCCAATCGGTAAGAGGAATGGGGTATATGAAACCAGCATGCAAAAGTTTTTCAACTTTTACTTTTATGATAGCAGCCTTCTTCGAATGAATAGGATGGAGGCACTTTTGTACCAGCTTGACATTAGGATACATTTTAATCTCGTGTTCAACTATACTAGAATCAATACCTGGCATTTCCTCATATGACCAAGAAAATATATCGCGGAATTCACGAAAAAGAGCATGGTAAGTTTCAAGTTCCGATGGAGAACAAGATTTTCCAACATGGATGTTTTCTACAATTCCAGGTTTGGTTGAAATATCAATAGAAATGGTTTCTTCGATATTCGATAAGTTTCGTTCAGAATCGACTGTGTTTATAAATACATAATTTGAAAGGAAATCAATGATTGAAGGGCGATTTAGTTCATTTGGAATATCTTCTATGTCATCTGGAAGATGGGATCAATGATGATAATCTGCCCATGGTTCTTCTTTTGTCATCATTGATTGGATGGTTCCTTCATTAGTAGAAAATGTATGTGAAAAAGTATCAGAGGAACTACCATATTTCAACGAACGATCAACCCATACAATCGGTGATAATGGATTTGGATTTGCTGTGCAAGCCAAAAAGATTGATTGCTATGGGAGCTCAATTAGGCTTAGCGGCATGGTTTCATTATGCATATCAACTTCAGAATTATTGTAAAGCTTCCATGAGTTAGATGAAGTGGAAGATATCATGTTATAGGTCTCAACTTTTGCAACTTTCGCAGTGTGTGATGGTGACGGTAGTGAAAAGGTGCCCATTAGGGAAGAATCTTTGAAGAGGCCTACTCCAATGTTATGAAGAGGTAGTGGAGGTCCATGAACTAATGGAACACTTCCAGTTGCTTTTGAACTAGAGGTGAAGAAGGTGAGTTGATCTATTGGCTTGTTGGGGCCTGACCCAGGTGTTATAGACATTTTTGGGCCCTACAACCCCAAGCATGAAATGTCCATAAACCAAGGGCTCCTAAGTCCCTAAAAGTGTTGTTCTAACCCCTAAAGGAACAAGGTCAACATATTACAGCTTCTCCCAGAAGTTCTCCATGAAAAACTGCTCAGAATTGGTCAAAACAGGATCATTTCAGCTGCTCCACTGGCCAAGTGCGTTGCATCTCACCTAAATACACTGTGTGGGTGCGTTTCATTTCAAAAATCCGTTCTATTGGGTGCAATGGGCGAGAAATGACAAATGGTAGTGTCATTCCGTGAGGTGGAGAGGCAATGGAAGCTTCCAGAAACTTCTCCTGTGACACTTGCCTCACTGAATTCGACCAAGGATGAGTAAGAGATCATCAATCTCCAAGTGGAAGCAAGAACTATCAGAGGGAAGACACTAATCAAATCATGAGCTGACTCATCTCCATTACAGATATCTATATATGGATCCCTCATCCCAGAGATCCAGAGGCTGGAATTTTGCATATTGTAAGGAATTGTTGTTGGTTTCTTGAGACAAACATCAGATTGTTGGGTGATCTAAGCTTTGTTTGAGGTGAAGAGGGGCTTCTTAGTTGGGAGGTTGATGCTGGGTCAGAACAACTGGTTGTAACTCCTCTTGGCTCTTTCTTGTTTATCAATAAAAGCTATTCAAGTTTTCCTCCATGCTCTTGTGTCATTGATGGTTGCTACATTTGTATGGTCAATTTACATCTGATCCTAGATCTTTTATGATTATAAATCCATGTCTTTGTATAGTGCTATGCTACTGTGATCTTACAGGTACTTTTGAAGATGGGCGTGCAAGGGAGCAGATAGCTAAAGACTATCAAATAAGAGAGGAATCAAATCAGGAGATTAGCGCAAGACAGAGGTTGGTCTTTCTATTCCTCTCTATCCATAATTCATAAAGGAAAAACGAAAATAGCTTTTCTCTGTTTGTTTCTAAGGCAGCTATCACACCTTAGTGGGATAGAGCAGTTCTATATAGACACTTTTCCCTGTAACAAAATGGCGACTCCACTGGGGAGGAATTAGTTTGTTTGTTTATCATTCTTTGTTGTCTGTTTCATAAACTTACAGGTAGCATTTGAACTGCATTTGCCATAACAAATGCAAAGTAGATAAATGCTACTTCAATCCATCTACTGGATCTGTTTATGATTTAAACAACTGATTCACAAACTATCTGATTGCCCTTGTGATAGCTCTTAGATCCTCCTTAGATCTACCCCTGATTGTTGCATTACTGATTGCTTTTTGCTCGGCCAAAACCCAAGAACTGAACTGCAAACTGTGACCCGGAACCCAAACAAAATCTCGTTTCTGGCCCAGCGCAGGTACTGTTCAGAGAATCTGAACTTCAGCGCACTTCCCGAGTGGACAAGGTGCGCTGCATTTCAAATTCTTTGTGTTACAGGTGCGCTGATCAGACTAGGCTCTGTGCAATTTTGGTTTCTGTGATTCATTCTTTCCAGTTCTATTCCTGAATTTTGCTACTTGTGATCAGTGTATGTCTGTTTGAAACCCCTTTTCCTTGCTGTTATTCCGCCTCCTTTGTACAAAAGAACTGTAGATGTTTTTGTGTATTTGTTGAGTCATTTTCAGTTCTCCTTTGCAAAAGTAGCATAATCGTACTGTCGTCCTTTGATTTGAAACTGTCGCAAGTGTCGATTTCAATCGTAGGAAAGAGTTTGATTGCTGTTGATGGTCGGTTATCCTGTTACTATTGTTTTTGGTCTGAATTTGTAATTTTCTAGTGTCAAGAACAAGTATTCATTTCAAAATCCTGTGTTGTGATCGTCTCCATTTTTGATTTCGAAAAGAAACTTGTTGATATTTGTCGCTTGAAAAGAAATTCAGATTTGTGCATCAACTTTCTTTTTAGCATTCATATACTAAGAAAGTCGAAAACAAATACATGCATGTGCATTTGCATATAGACAGTCTGATTGGCTTGATTTAGGAAAGTGCATTTAGAGTGTGCTCTTTGCTCTTTGTGAAAATATTCTGTCTTTCTTTCCTTAGTAGCTAGGATTTTCATTGCACAAAGAAGATAAAAAGTTTGTTTATCATCTTAGATTGCATTTTAGGAATTACATCTACATCTCGCGGTGAACTTGAAAGGCAAACTTCATAAACAAGATCAACTTAAAATAAATTCAATGAATTTAACAACGCTTTGGAACTTAACGCACAACATTTAGAAGTCTAGGCTAGAGACGTATTCCGACGTCGTAAAACCTGGTAACTGTTGTTCTCATTGATGGTTGGGTGATTCCTCCACTTTGAGACGATAAGTGCCAGTACAGACTTGTGCTCCCATGTACCGTCGAGTATATTTTGGGAGACCCCAATAGGCTTAATCCTTTATCCATATGGAGCCGTGTCTGCCGCCCTATCGATCGCAATGCACTGAACACAGCATTCGGGAAGATTGACTGCCGTATCATAAAAAGTATTCTGCAGTTTTGCGATTGGTTTGGTAATCCCTCTACCTAGATTTTTAGAGCAGTCCCTTTCGTTCCTTTTCAGACTCCTTAACAGAAAAGGTCCATTTGAGCACTTGTCACTTCAGGCTCATTAAAAATCGAAGGATACTAGAGTCATCTTTTGTTTTTTCTCGACTCCTAAAAATTGAAAAAACAAGTTGTGTCAAAGCGTCTAAAATTTATTTTAAATGGAATATTCATTACCCTTTCCTACGTTGATCTTGGGTTGAGAAAATGGAATCCACCAACCAAGGAATTCCCCTTGTAGGAAATCCTAGTCCCTTCTCCTCTTGGGGAGATGTTGGTGCACCCCATATGGCCACATTGTCGCTTCCAGGACTGACAATTGGCTTGCCTGTTTGGCTCTTCTCAACCTCTGTCGTCCAGAACACCGCAATTCCTGAACAATCAAATCAGTAACTAGACGAGTCCAGAGTTACCCACCAACCTTCTACTTCCTCTAATTCTTTCTCTCCTCCTTCCTCTTCGCTTGATGGGGCTGGTAAAGCCAAAAGTCAAGTACCTGAGAAGAAGAAGGAAAAGAAGAAGAAAGAGAAGAAGAAGAAGGAGCCAAAAACGAATGGGGGCAAACGAGTGTCGTCTAGCGAAAATTCACACACTGCACCGACCAGGCCTAAATCGCCATGTGTCATTTGCAAGGGAGGCCACTATCATAGAGATTGTCCTTGCATCCCTCGGATCTTAAGGGACTGGTCTCCTCGTTTGCACAACCCGGTGTCGTTAACCTCTGATGATCATGTTGAAAACACACCGTCAACTAGTGAAAGTGAAGCCCCAGGACAAAAAGGAAAATATAGATTTCCTTGTAAACTGTGCGAAGGCGATCATGCCGTCCACCGTTGTCCCTTCTTAGATGAAGCTAAAAGAGTTTTAGACGATTGTCCGGTTTCACCGTTACGACTTCCTCCTGGATATAAAAAACTCTTGCCGAGTCCGTCGCTAGTTGAAAATCCGGCTGGCCCGCTCAAGTGGTCGGCTGAAGCATCTATCATTGAAGACAAACCATCTGAACCCATACCAGACGAAATTCAAAAGGTCGAGGCGGTAGTTGACCCGGTCTTGCCTTCAGAGGTTCCATCTTCAGATGATACAGTCACCGAAGAGAACAAGGATGACACCGTCCAAATTCTTTTCATAAGCACAGACTCCAATGAACATGGGGGCAATTTACCCGTTCCTTTACCGCAGGAAGGTAGTTCGTTAGAGTCATACTCGGCCGTCTATTCGGTCCCACCTCCAAGCAACCTAGTTGTCTCCTTCGACTGGAATCAACTAGGCAGAACCCGTTTACCAGCTAGTGTACCATTCCGAATCATTGTTCAAATATATAGAATGGTTATGGCTAGTACCATCATAGATGAAGGGGCTTCTATGAGTATCCTTTCCTCGACTGCTTGGAAAGCGCTTGGTTCGCCATCGCTTTTGCCTGAAATGAGAAATCTAACAGGCTTTGATAAAGGAACTAGTCGACCGTTAGGGATCCTTCCCAATGTGCCCATAACATTAAGAGGGAAAACCATTCACATGAACATGATGGTAGTTCAAGGACCCCTGGATTACAATCTACTCCTTGGACGAGACTATATTTATTGCATGGGAGCAATTGTCTCCTCACTCTTTAGAGTAATGTGTTTTCCGCACGAAGGAAGAGTGGTCAAGCTCGTAGACCAGCTTTCATTCCCCGGTTCACGCATAACAAATAGTCATATACCATCCCTAAATGGTCTTTTCACGCAAGAAATGTCTCAATCCCCAGTCCGCCCACCCGATGAGCGCGAGTGATTCGGGGGACATGACTGAAACCCAGGGGGCATGCATCCTGGTCTGCTTCGGCAGGAAAACTTCAGGTATAGGGTAGGTTTCCGCGAGAGTATATGACCTCCATACTCCCGTCCGTGATTGGAAGAGGGAGTTGGACTGGAATAAGATCCTCTTGTCAAAGTTATGTGAGTTGGCGGGCATCGCCACTCACCTTTGTCTATTTTGGTAAACACCGCCGAAGAAGTGTTTTGTTTGCGCTGTGAATAAAACAATCTTTGGGTAAACTGTAAGAGGTAGGCCTCTCGGCAAAACAATTGTTTTGACGGAAGAAAGAAGGGGTAACCTTGAAACTCTGTTTTATACTTGGGGGCATGCAAGCCTTTTGGCGTGCAAGCGAAGAGCGACTATTTATTTTTTAAATTTGTAGGTCCTCTAACCCTTTAAACTCGTAGGATTGGTCGTTTCCTAACTTGCATAAAGAAAGGATGTGGGGCAAAACTCTAAAAATTGTCGTTTTATATGATACATTCTTATCACACGACTGGATTAATCGAGCAGTTTTAGCACATAGTTCAAGCTCGTTAAAAAATAAACATAAGCCAGAGCAAATGTTTCCTCCCGCATTTAAGCTCGTTAAAAAATGAACTATTCCCCAGTAAATAACCATCGTGAATGTAGTACTTCAGCCATTAAAGCCTTGATCGTGTTTGCACCATCACCTCCACTTTTGCATTGGCCAATCATTCACCCCCATTTGATTGTTTACCCATTTTGAGGAACAGTTGCGAAGAGTGATCTCATTAGCCACCCTTGTAACACTGCCGTGATTGGAAAATTCCAAACCTTACCTGGAATCAGTTGCTATCCATTTTATCACTCGTTCCTCAAAAGATGAGTCTCCTTTAAGCTCTTTTCAACTGACTCGTAAAATATGAAAAGATTGTCGAGCCATTGGCCTCTCCAGCTCGTTAAAGGGACAGGAAGTGCTATCCCTCTTCTAAATTTTAATCTTTTTAGACCTGAGGGATTATTACACAAAAAGATCGAGCGCTTGTTTTGTTCGGCTCGTTAAAAGTATCGAAATTTCATCCCTTCTGTATTGTTTTATACTTTTTCAGACTTAAGGGATTAGATGACGAAAAAGGAATTTTGGAGTTACCTTTACGTTCCTTTTCAGACTCTCTAAAATTGAAAAGGACCGAGTTATATTTGTCGTTAAACTCGTTAAAAGTTTAATTAGCGACAAACTTGTTTATAGACGAGAACGAGTTTCACTATCGCTAGGCTCGTTAAAACATAGCGATGGGTTTGCCCGAAGGGAAAATTATAGAACAAGCATATGTTATCCTCCTCAAGCTTAACAAAAATAAAGAGGTATTGGTCAGCAATGACTGGGGAAAATTGGGAAGAAAACTTGAAGAAATTTTGTTGGTAGCAAGTCGCTCTTGAACATGACACTTCCACTCCGTGTCCGAGTCAGGTTGGGTTGTTTCATTCACTGGTCACATCACCATGGTCCCATCATACCATCCACATTTGGGGTTAATGCTACCAATCCATCACATCAGTGTCACCGATATGTTCAAGAGAAGTCATTCAGAGAATTAACCTGTGTCTCACCCACTACCATACATTTATACTCCATTCTTTCATGACCGCCGCCCTGAACCTTATATCACCAGATCGTTTTCACCTCCATTAAAATCATTTGCTCCGTTCCGTGTCATTGATGTGGGATTCATTAAGGCCCTCCTGTGACGGATCGCTTCTTGTCGACATCAGCTCATTATCCAAGAAGTTGATCTAGGAACACCCCATTCAGTACTTTGAAGCTTGCATGCCTCAATGGCAAGTTTCTCACTTCCGGCGACAGGTTTACATCAATGGCCTTCGACCGAAAGATTTTGCGTGGTGTTCGACGCCAAGTCCTTTATTCACACCACGTGAATTGTACTGCAGTACCTTGAGGGTCATTATCATTATCGGTGATTCCTCTCGCGCCTGTTAATAGCTTACATCATTGGCTGGTAATCAGGCGATGTCTTTCCATGTTCGACTCCAGAACAACTTTCACATGGATCGACTTGTACTTCGAGTGAAGATCGAACGAGATTGAAGACCACGGATCTAGTTTCATCCATCCGGGCTGCGATATATATTCAGGGAAATAAAGACATCAAATGTACATCATTGCCGCACAGATAATCATCCAATCAAAAGGATGATGGCTCTATCAGAATCATCAGTCTACACTCAGACAATTGTCTGTCCTATGTACATGAAAAGGAATTTATAAAACTGAGCATGGGAATGCCCGCCTCAGCTAGATCATGAAAATATTATGAAGATAATGTATTGTATTGTATCTTATTACAGGTCTCCTCCCAGCATTGAAAGAACTTCAGATCCTCATAATAAAGCATTTCACCCGACATCAAAAGATTAACGACCTCATGCTTTAGGGGGCAACTGTTATAGACATTTTTGGGCCCTCCAACCCCAAGCATGAAATTTCCATAAACCAAGGGCTCCTAAGTCCCTAAAAGTGTTGTTCTAACCCCTAAAGGAACAAGGTCAACAGATTACAGCTTCTCCCAGAAGTTCTCCATGAAAAATTGCTCAGAATTGGACAAAACAGGATCATTTCAGCTGCTCCACTGGCCAAGTGCGTTGCATCTCACCTAAATACATTGTGTGGGTGTGTTGCATTTCAAAAAGCCCTTCTATGGGGTGCGATGGGCGAGAAATGACAAATGGCAGTGTCATTCCGCGAGGTGGAGAGGCAATGGAAGCTTCTAGAAACTTCTCCTGTGACACTTGCCTCACTGAATTCGACCAAGGATGAGTAAGAGATCATCAATCTCCTAGTGGAAGAAAGAAATATCAAAGGGAAGACACTAATCAAATCATGAGCTGACTCATCTCCATTACAGATATCTATATATGGATCCCTCATCCCAGAGATCCAGAGGCTGGAATTTTGCATATTGTAAGGAATTGTTGTTGGTTTCTTGAGACAAACATCAAATTGTTGGGTGATCTAAGCTTTGTTTGAGGCGAAGAGGGGCTTCTTAGCTGGGAGGTTGATGCTGGGTCAGAACAACTGGTTGTAACTCCTCTTGGCTCTTTCTTGTTTATCAATAAAAGCTATTCAAGTTTTCCTCCATGCTCTTGTGTCATTGATGCTTGCTACATTTGTATGGTCAATTTACATCTGATCCTAGATCGTTTATGATTATAGATCCATGTCTTTGTATAGTGCTATGCTACTGTGATCTTACAGGTACTTTGTGAAGCTGGGCGTGCAAGGGAGCAGATAGCTAAAGACTATCAAAGAAGAGAGGAATCAAATCAGGAGATTAGCGCAAGACAGAGGTTGGTCTTTCTGTTCCTCTCTATCCATAATTCATAAAGGAAAAACGAAAATAGCTTTTCTCTGTTTGTTTCTAAGGCAGCTGTCACACCTTAGTGGGATAGAGCAGTTCTATATAGACACTTTTCCCTGTAACACCAGGTTCGGAGGTGATTTAGCCAAACAAATGCCGATACTACTGGCCCTTTCGGTAACAGTCCGCGGAGCGCGGACTGAGGTCTCACTCGAAGTAGTATGGGAGGGTGCTAGAACTAGGTTTCCACACCTTGGAGATGTCTGATGGTTTCAAGTGGTCCGCGGTCCGACCCTGCGAGCATGTTTCTACGAGTACTTACCCGTACCTCGCAGCCTGAGATGTTGCTTTCGTGCAGCCCTACTCGAGGGCCGACAGTGTTATAACCCAAGGCCTTACTAGTAACCTGATATTAGTTAATGAACTTAGCTTATCCATATGCTTTCAGTTATACTTAACAATATTCACAATTCATACAAGTGCGTGCAATAAATAAACAATATATTTGCAAATGAGATCAAACATGTAATAGCTCGGAACAGATGCACAAAATTTGTAACAAAACCTTTCTTTATTAATCTTTTCTCCGATTACAGACTCAACTCTACCTTGCGCACTTAGCTACAGGGATTCGCGCACTCAGTTACGGACTCTACTAGGCCTCTACGCACTCAGTTGCAGAGCCTCTTCCTACTACTACGACCCAAGACGCACTTAGACTCTTCCTCTATGCTTCGCTATCTAATTCTATCCATTAGATCTGTCACTATGTCCTCTTTACAACTTAGAGCCTCGCTCTATTTATACAATCCCATGGTCCGCGGACCATGGGTAGGTCAACATTACATTCAAACTTAGGGCGGACAGCCCTATGACTCTAACATACATTTTGTGCCCGCAATTCGTGGGGCTTACAATAATATTACTAAGAACTTGGGATTTGAGCCCCAAAACATGCTGTGGGGGGATTCCATGCCCAACAATCCCCCAACACAAACATCGTGACTCGCCCTCGAGCCACTCTGTCAACGCGGCGATCTTGGCGCGGAGTCCCTCCAACTATTCTTGTACATTGTTGATGTCTACAGCACACTGAGCTGCTACTTGTTGAACCTGTTGCATCCTCTGTTTTGAGACCTCTGTGGCTAGCGCGCTTTCCTGCATCTGCGCGTGCATCCCCTGAATGTGCGCGAGCTTCCCTTCAATATTCATCGTGATTGTGAAGGCCTCATCAATCCATGGCTGAATGCGTGCTTTGAGAACTCCTTCCTTATGGCGTGCCACATCCACTTGTTCCTTTAATACCTTGGCTTGCTGCATCCTCGCAAGCCACTGAGTGAGGACTATTGTCTGCGTAGTTCCTCTGATGTTGTTGTACTTCTACTGGAGTTCGCGTGCCTCTGTCTCGAGTTTCTTGATGTTGGGGTCCTCCTGCAAAGTTGTGAAGACCTCAAGTGCTTGTTCCAACATGTCGATACAGTCGCGCACTGCACCTCCGATTTCTTCCATCCCTGCTGCAATAGTGCTAGCACACTGTTCTCGGACTTCTGGGTGAGTGGAAGGCTATGCCTTCAACCGTGTTGGGCAGTGAATACGACCACTTTTTAACACTTAATTCATCCATTTTTACTCTTCTTTATCATGTCATTTATTATAATTTATTATATAAATCCATTTTATAATGATTTACGCTCTTATGGATGAATATTATTTATTCCCCTTTATTTCTAATAAATTGATGATTATGCATGATTTTATCAATTATAGTTTTAATAAATTGGTTGTAACATTATTCACCATTTTTAGCCTCCAATACAATTTCCAGATTGAAGATTTGATCATTAAATATTCCAACTCAGAAATTCGCTAGAATAAGAAGTGACAGTTTTGCGGTTGAGATTATGCGCAAATGAAAAAGAATCTGGAAAATTCGGAACATGGGTTTTGTCTAGAACGGACCAAATTAACTTTCTTCGAGAATGGTTTGCCCAAATTTAGCTTGTATTGAGAGAAACACAGGGTTCTTTGAGCACAATTTTCTTAGATTTGTTGTGTGGCCGTTTTCCAAATCTCAGCTGCAAAGCCAAATTCGCCTTGCTCTTGTTGAAAGATGGATGGAGATATATTTTCTTGTTGATCAATTTGTTAGAAACAATACAATATTGTTATGAGAGATAATATTTAGTATTTGATTTCTCCTCTTTATGATTATAAAAGGTGAGTATGTATTATGTATTGGGGGGAGGATCACTGAGAGAATGAGAATTAGAGATTCAGAATTAAGGATTCATGATTCATGATAGGATAGGAGGAAAAAGGGATTGTTGCATGTTGTAATTCTCAAGGCTTTTGCTATTGTAATGCCAACCAAGTTTAATGATTAATATATGATTTGAGAGTTGTTGTTCATTCGCCTTATATGAAGTATCCCATCAGCATTCGCTGATGGCTAAGGGCCCAGCCTCTGGTGGATTACGCTGTTGTTGTGTATTATATCTTTACAATTGCTACCATGTGATGGTTTGATTTAATTCCTATTCTTTTTAATTGCATTACTTTACAGTTTCATGTTTTTACAGCGTGCTGTTATAGTATTTTATGAAATTGTTTTATTGCACAAGTTGAGATTGAATCGCGTGGCTGTTCTTTTCCATCATAACAGAGATTATTATCCTTTTCAACTTATATTTTTATGCTGTTCATTTCAAATATAAAGCCTCGCTGTTCATTTCAGACTTTGATGTTCATTATAGATTGCTGTTAATTTAGCTTTGTTGTTGTTCATTTCCATTAATTTAGTGTTGCTGTTCATTTCCGGTAAATTAGCTTTGTTGTTCAAATAGACTTTGTTGTTATCTCTTTCACGCAAGGATTTGTTTTTTCCTTTTAAATGTTATTGCAGCAAGCGTGTTTATTCCATTTCTGTTAGCAGCATTATTGATTTATCATTTTCAGTTTATTGCTTTAGTATGGTTTGTAAGATCAACAACTGTAAAGGACATTGGCTATCGCTGTCTAAGTTCTCAGATTGTGGATCTTGTTTATGTTTGATTTAATTTATATCAGTTAAACAAGGAATGAGTTATTGCTACTGCATCCTTGACTGATAAATTGCTGTAGTTTTCTGAGTGAATGATTTAAGTTTCAGAGTGTTAAGTTTCTTTTAATTGTAAGTAGATTTTATTTCAAGCATTCATTTACTTTTTTATTTGAAGCACTATACTGCAAAACATTACTCTTGAGTAAATAGCCACCTTAGACTGAGTACACTCTTGAAATAAAAAGTCGTCCCTGGGTTGACAATTAATGTGAAGATAATTACGTGTTAAAAAGACACCTTTTTATCGCTCAAAATTTTGGTGCCGTTGCCGGGGAGAGTGTAGCCATTTTTAAAGAGTAGTGTTCATCTGGTGAGTGCCTATTAGGAAAGAGTTGGGTATTAAAAACGGAAGGTAAGAACCTACGTACGGAGCATGTATAATCCTTGCTCCCCTGCCTGCTTTCCAATAGAATTGTTAAAGAACTTAGGGTAGAAATAAATGTTTGAATTTCTGTGTGAATAGTTAAGAAAAAAAATAGAAATTTTGAAAAACAAATCTCATGATATCACTTAAGTGGTGATGTATGCACCACCCATTTCACTAACCAATTGACAGGAACATTTGAAGAAAGAGCCTCAAAGAAACACATGAAGAACATCTTCTATTATGGTAAGAAATGGCTCACATTGCAGCTTTTGAATTTCCTATCAAAGATCTAGGAGGAGTGACACAAATGCACATAATTCCCCCATTTTCTCTACCAAATTTTAATGGTTTGACAAATAAAGTCCCAGATACATTCTTATTTGAGTTCGAAATACTTTGTAGAGGATATGATTATTACACTAACGATCAAAGGTTGAAAGTTTTCCTCTTACTCTAAAAGGAGCAGCTCTCCGATGGTTCATGAGCCTAGGTGGGAACTGCATCCAAACATGGGAGGACATGAAGAACATATTCTTGAAGAAGTACCAAGAATATTGCAAGGCCGATGAAGATATTTTCAATATGATACAAGGGAAAGATGAAAGCTTGGATGACTATGTAGATCGATTTCGATACAATCTTCAAAAATCAAAGCATAAGTATTTGGAAAAAGAAATCTTAAAAACACTCATTCTTAAAGGAATCAAAGATAAATTTTTAGAACTCTTAAATCTGATAGGAAAAGGTGATGTTTTTCAATTGTTATATGATGATGTTTGTGAATTATGCATAAGGTATTCAAGAGGAATCTCCAAGGATGGTAAGAATTCTAGAGATGTTTGTTCTTTCTTTTCCAAATATACTACAAGAACAGGAGACATAAGAGCTGAAATCAATGTTTTATTTGAAAATTTTAAAGTTGATTTTAGTAGCTCTCTAAGTTCAAAATTGGATGTTTTGCGGGTTCAGAAAAATCAAGAATTTGATGAAGTGTTTTGCCCTCATGATCGAAAGGAGCATCTCATAGATACTCACTCTTCCTTATCTAGGATGGAAGTAGCATATCAAAGAGATGAGGAAGTTGCAACAAGGTCAAAACCATGGAAATCATGGCCTACAGGTATGGTTCAAAACACTTCTTCTCCATTCTCTTACTTGCATAATCCGTAGTGGAATACTAATGTGTTAGGGCAGCCATGTCAGTATAACCACCGCCAAACTTGTCTACAAGTTTAGCATGGTTCACCTTATGATTGCATGACTAACCTCCCTCATGTTGTAGCACAAACACATTCTCCATATTCTTCACCAGCTCTTCCACAACATCTTGCTTGCTTATCAAAACCATCCACACAACCTAATCAACCACATCATCAAAATTCTCCATTCCATACACAATTTCCTGCTCAACTAATTCCACACCCTCACCACAATAAACCAATACAACATGCTTACTGTTATGAAACTAGCTTAAGAAAAGATATATCGACGCCTTAGAATTCAACCTCTTCGAGGGGGCAACCTCCTTTACATTACATAAATGAACAATTCTTGGATCATTCAAATGACAAAACCTCCTTTCTATATATAGGAGTCTAAGGAGTCACAATATAACCCAACCGACCTAACAATAATAATATAAAGCCACAAAAATAACAATAGAGGGATTATATGGGACACAATAATAACAATATGGGGATAATAGGGGCACAACAATATTAATAAGGGATGAAACAACAATATTAATGGGGTAATCACTAGTATTATAGGGACCCAACATGCCCCTCTCCTTCAAAAAAGTGTTGTCCTCAACGCTTGAGTAGTTCTGGATG
Source organism: Pinus tabuliformis (assembly GCA_031772625.1). Taxonomy (NCBI): domain Eukaryota; kingdom Viridiplantae; phylum Streptophyta; class Pinopsida; order Pinales; family Pinaceae; genus Pinus; species Pinus tabuliformis. The sequence goes on from CM062816.1 coordinate 33,171,027, forward strand.
CTTCTGTATAAAATTCTCATCCTCCCATGTGGAATCTTCAACGGATAAGTTCTTCCACTTGATAAGATACTCCGAAATTGATCGATTTCGTAGCTGTCGAGTTCTTGTTTCTGTGACTGCTTCCGGTTCCAATATAATTTTTCCTTCCTCGTCAAGTTTTGGCAATATTGTTTGAACTGGGAGCTTGTCGCCTATAACCTTCTTTAAACATGAAACATGGAAAACTGGGTGCAATCGAGAAGCTGCAGGAAGCTCCAATTTGTATGCCATAGTACCAATCTTTTGCAACACCTTGTACAGACCATAATACTTTGGTGATAATTTATTATCATTCTTAGCTTGCTTGAGGGACATTTGCTTATATGGTTGTAGTCGTAGGAATACCCAATCACCTACATCAAAACTTCTTTCGTTGTGATGTTGATTTGCTTGTTGTTTCATTCTATTCTGTGCCAACACAAGGTTATCCTTTAAGAGTTGGAGGACTTGTTGATGTTCGTTGTGATGTTCCACTGCTTGAACCTTAGAATTTTCTCTTAAATATGATGTGATGGATGGTGGCTGATATCCATAAAGTGCCATAAATGGGGTCATTTTTGTTGCTGTATGGAAGGAAGTGTTATACCACCATTCAGCCAGAGGCAACCATTTGACCCATTGTGTCTGTTTATCAGATACAAAACAACGAAGATATCCTTCCAAACATTTGTTTACTATCTCAGTTTTCCCATCAGATTGAGGATGATAAGATGAGCTATGAGCTAACTGAGTACCAAGACAAGAAAATAATTCTGTCCAAAAATTTCCAGTGAAAATGGGATCTCTGTCACTTACAATAATCTTTGGGTTTCCATGTAACTTTTGAATTGTTTCCATAAATACAGTAGATACTTTACTGGCTTTAAATGGATGTGATAATGCACAAAAGTGTGCATACTTGGTAAGTTTGTCAACTACCACCATGATGACACTCTTTCCCTCAGACTTAGGTAAACTTGTGATAAAATCCATTGAAACTTCCTCCCAACGTTGGCTTGGAATGGATAAAGGTTGTAATAGACCCGTGGTCTTAATTGTTTCAACTTGATTTTGTTGGCAAACCAAAATTTTGCTACAAACTTTTGAATATCCGATTTAAGGCCATCCCAAAAAAATTCCTTCTTAACCCTGTGGTAAGTTTTTAAAAATCTTGAGTGCCTTCCTAAGGGAGAAGTGTGCAATTCCATAAGAATCTTTTGTTTTAGTTGGGAATTCTTACAGAGGTATAAGCGATCTTTGTACCATAAAGAATCATTTTTCCAGCTAAATGTATCAGACGTATTGGAATCTTGTTGTAACTTTCGAATAAGTGCCCACACTTCTTCGTCATTCTTCCATTCCTCCCTTGCTTCGTTTATCCAATCTGGTTGGATAATAGAAATGGTGCACAACAATGCTTCCACGTCCTCATCCTTTCTTGAGAGTGCATCTACCACCACATTTTGCTTCCCTTTTTTGTAGATGATTTCAAAGTCATAACCCAACATCTTTGTGACCCACTTTTGTTGCTCTTCAGAGGATAATCTTTGTTCTAAAAAGTATTTAAGGCTATCATGATCTGTTTTTATCTTGAAGTGTCTTCCCATTAGGTAGGGTCGCCATTTCTTAAGTGCATGTAGTATTGCCAACATTTCCTTCTCTTAAATAGCTTTGTGTAAAAACTTTCCCTTGATTGGATGACTTTCAAAAGCAATGGGTCTTTCATCTTGCATTAAAACAACACCAATTCCATTTCCTGAAGCATCACATTCCACAATAAACGTTTTTGTGAAGTCTGGTGTAGCTAAGACCGGTGCTTGGCACATTGCCTCTTTAAGATGTTCAAAGGCCTTTGTTACTTCTGGAGTCCATGAAAATGCATCTTTTTTCAATAATGTTGTTAGAGGTGCTGCTATTCTCCCATAATTCTTAACAAATTTGTGATAATACCATGTCAACCAGAGAAATCCTTGCAGATGCTTTATGGATGTGGGGATTTTCCATTCCTTAATGGCTTTAATTTTGCTAGGGTCTACCTTAACTCCTTCATGAGATACAATATGACCCAAATATTCCACCTTTTGTACTCCAAAGAAACATTTGGATATTTTTGCATATAATTGTTTCTCCTCCAATAGTTGTAGCACCTTGTCAACATGTTCAACATAATCCTTCCAAGACTTGCTGTAGATTAGTATATCATCAAAAAATACTAACACAAATTTTCTAAGGAATGGTTTGAAAATGGAATTCATCAAAACTTGAAATGTTGAAGGTGCATTGGTAAGGCCAAAAGGCATGACCAAAAATTCATAATGACCCTCATGAGTTCTAAATGCTGTTTTCGGAATGTCATCAGTCTTCATTCTGATTTGATGATATCCTGAACGAAGATTCAACTTGGTGAAGTAAATTGATCCATGCAATTCATCCAGTAATTCATCAATGACAGGAATCAGAAACTTATCTTTAATAGTGAGCTTGTTGAGCTCCCTATAATCCGAACACATGCGCCATGATCCATCCTTCTTGTGCACTAATACTACTGGAGCAGAGAAAGAACTTTGACTCGGTTGAATTATACCAGCGTCTAGCATTTCTGCAACCATACGTTCAATTTCACTCTTTTGGGCATAGGGATATCTGTACGGCCTGATGTTTGGAGGAACACTTCCTGGAATTAGATGAATAGCATGAACATGATCACGAATAGGTGGGAGACCTTTGGGAGTCTCAAATACCTTTGAATGATTGTTCAAGACTTTTTGGAGATATGGAAAAATAGATGATTCCAATGTGGAAACATCTAGCGAACATAATTGTGCAATTACACCCCTTTGTTCCTTTCTTAGAAGCTTTGTCATACCGTTAGAGCTGATTATCTTTCCTGGTTTCCCTGCAATACCCCTTAATTCAACTTCCTTTCCTTCCATAGAAAATTTCATGAAAAGTTCTTGAAAATTAAAAGCTATTGCACCCAAGGATTGTAGCCATTGGACTCCTAGTACAACATCAACACCTCCCATTGGAATGAAAAGCATTGGGCTAGTCAATACATATTCTCCCATCGATAGCTTGATATTATGGCACTTTCTAGAGAAATTTATTGTTCCTCCATTTCCAACCATCACTTGACACTCTAGTGATGGATATAAGAAGCAATTCAATTCTTTTGCTACCTTACAATCAATAAAATTGTGGGTACTTCCTAAATCAATCAACACTATTACCTTTTTCTTCTTGATTTGTCCTTCTATCTTGATGGTTTGAGGAGTGGTAATTCCAGCCAATGCATTACAAGATATTGTTGGATTCATTTCTTCTTTATCTAGGCTTTGTTCCTGGAGTATATCCTCTTCTTTTGACCTTTCCTGCTCCTTTTCTTCTTGCTCTTCGTAATCTATGTAGAATAATTTCTTCTCAACACACTTATGACCTTTAGTGTATTTGCTATCACAACTGTAACAAAGCCCTTTTGTTATTTTTTCTTCCAATTGTTGTGGTGTCAACCTTATAGGTTGTGGAAGACTAGGGACAACAACACTTCCATCTTTATAGTTGTGAGTGGTATGCTTCTTGGTTGTCATAATTTTGCTTTCTATTTTTCTTGCTAACCTGAATGCCTTCTCTAATGAATCAGGTTCCCAAAGACGAACATCATGTTGGATATTATCTTTTAAAGACCCTATGAACACATCAATCCTATGCTCATCTGGAATATTTTTTACCCTTATGTTCAATTTTTGGAACTCCTCAATGTGCTCCATTATTGAACCCTTTTGTTTGAGACTTATCAATTGGCTAAAAAAAATGTTCCTTTTTGTATCCTCATAATGTGCTGTCAATTCTTCTGTAAAAATTGCCTAAGCGATAATTTGTTTACGAGAGCATTGATACCATACAAACTGATTTGGTTCCAAATATAAAGTTGCAATACGTACCTTTTGTATGTTTTGCACATTATTGAGATCGAAAAATTGCTCCATCTGTAATATCCATGTTGCGGGATCCTTGCCATCAAACTTCCTCATATCGATTTTTGGAATATGGTGGGTCTTCGATCCCACATTGGAGTCTATGAAATCATGATTAACATTTCTTTTGTTTGCATCATGAGTTTCCTTTACAACCTTTTCACCATTAGTAAGTATTTCTTGTAGAAAATTTGTCAAATTTGTCTTCAAATCTGTCATGTCTGTCTTCAAATCTGCCATGTCTCTCTTCAGATCTATCTTCAGATCTATCTTCAAATCTATCTTCAAATCGTCCGTCTTAGCTTCCATGCCCTTTATCTTAGATTCCACGCCATTTATCTTAGCTTCTGTTAGCTTTTGTGAGCGTGACATTTGTTGCACTTGTTCTTGTAATTTTGATATATCATGTAGCATTTCTTCCTCTTCTTCATGAGTCATGCTAGGGATTTCAGGTTGCTTACTAGGTGTTTTCATTTTCTTTCCTCGGGGCATCCGTTACCAATAATAATGCTCTATTATGCCCTTTGAATTCTTTCAAAATAAAGTTTCAAACCAATCTTAAGCAAAAATTTAAAAGAATATACACACCTTTTTTCACTTTGTAGGAGCTCGATATTGCCTCTGATGTATCTCTGTACTTTTAGATCATCCAGTTTTAAAATTGCGCTTTGTAGTAGCCCTCTGTATCCTCTTTTCAATGCCACCAATTTGATCCAAATTGGATTCTCCAAGGAAGAGTTATGCAAAATCTCCCATAGTGACCTGATTATAGACTAGTTCAGTAGAGCAAACTTGTACGAAGTGCCACAAGTCACTGTTTCGACCTTCCGATTTGAAAAATATATACAAGAAACTACAATCCATCCTCTTTCTGTACCTTCTTACGAAATTTCAATCAGATTCTCAAAGAGAAAGTTATGACGATTTTCCCCAGGTCACCTGTTTGGAATGAAATTCAGGAGTCTGCAAGAAGACTAACTTCGTTAGATCATATCTCCGCAAATATAGCACGAAAAGATATGAAATTCGAACCCAAGATTCAGCACGATTTCTTCTCAAATGGGTTTTGTTTTTAGCTTCTGAAACATTGCTGAAAAAAAGTTATAGCGAAAATGCCACGATGACCTGTTTGGAGCAGCGAAACCCTAGAATCCAAAGTTCTGATACCAAATGTTATGAAACCAGCTCAAGAAAAGATAAAAAAGATAGATCAATGCCTTAGAATTCAGCCTCTTCGAGGGGGCAACCTCCTTTACATTACATAAATGAACAATTCTTCGATCATTCAAATGACAAAACATCATTTCTATATATAGGAGTCTAAGGAGTCACAATATAACCTAGCCGACCTAGCAATAATGATATAAAGCCACAAAAATAACAATATAGGGATTCTATGGGTCACAGTAATAACAATATGCGGATCATAGGGGCACAACAATATTAATAAGGGATGCAACTACAATATTAATGGGGTAATCATTAGTATTATAGGGACCCAACACTTACAGTGTTGAACTACAAAATTTACCGACCCTTCCCGCCCATTCTATCTCACATGCACCATTAGAGAAAACTTTCAATGAGATTCAGAATGTTTCAAATTCAAAAATTGTAGAAGCTATGGAAGAAAATGAGGTTTCTTTTAGTATGCATCAACAAACCATTTTAAAAGCTCAAGAACTTCATGGTATGATGGTTATGGGAAATCAAGAAAGTAAAGGATATATTGAAGATTGGTTTCACTCCATCATTTGTTTGTAGCATTTCTCCATACTTCAACAATTTTTGACACCATTTTTTCAAGGGAAGTTGGCTTCTCATACCCTTATATTCATTAATATGCATTTTTCAAATTTGGGTATGTGCATACATGAAGCCTTATTTAGAAAATGGTTCCACTGGAAGTACTCCTATACATAGTCATATTCATTTTTCAAATCAAAATAGGTTAGTGTAGAAAATAAATAAATAAGGACATAAATAAATACATTTTGTTTTTTGTAAAAATAGTTGTTTTTGTTGCAACACGCTGTGGAAATCAACATCGGTGATAATTTTTTTTTAACTCATTTGTGTATGTAGATGAATTATAATGGAAATAATAGTACTACAAACACTCATTTTCATTTTTATCACCAATTTGGAAAAAATTCTTAAATATCATATTTTTTGGCTTGTGGGCTTGATGGAATTTATAAGAACACAGTCGGGACAGTCATGTTTTGAGGGACGAAAAGGGAATATTTTTAAAACCTGTTTCTATCCTAAATAGCCCTTTATTTCTACTTTCCAACCCAATTTGAATCACTCAATTTGGATTTGAAACGAAAAAGTTAGAACCAAAACATTGACTGGGTGTCTAGCAGGCAGCTCAGGAACAGAGTTGGGACAGTTAGTTTTTGGAGGCCTAAATGAATGAATTTTTAAAACTTGTTTCTATGGTAGATTCTCCTATGAATCTAGTTTACAAGGCAATTAGAATCACTCATTTTTGATATAGTATGGGGAAGTTATGATCAAAATACTGACTGTCTATCGTAAATCAACACTCTTAAAACTCTGTTTTTTCGGTTGTTCCTTAGAGTATTTGACCTATCAATTCTTCTTGTATTCAAAACTTGTTTCTATTGGAGATAAATAAATGAATCTACTTTCATTTCCAATTTGAATCATTTGAATCCGACATCAAACGAAGAATCTATGCTTAAAACATTCACTGTTGTTCTAAGTGGGGTAATCGAAAATGACTCTGTTATGCAGGTTGTTCTAACTAAAATTGACATATCATATCATTGAATTTTTAAAACTTGTTTCTATTGGAGATACACCTTTGAATTAGCTCTCATCTGGCTTTTGAATCACTCAATTTGGACAAAAAACAAAGAAGTTGTGATTAAAACACTGCTGGTTAGTATGATTGGCCACTGCTCTCCCGCAGGTGACAAATAAATTTTACTTTGTTATTTTCTCAATGGATTTGTTATACAAAGTAACTACTTGTTGTTTTTTTGCATAATTCTTGGATTAGGGGAGCCCGATCACCTCTCTTTCTCCATGATTTAATGTTTTATTGCAGGTAGACACTCGTTTTTTTGCAGGTCCTAGGAGAAAAAGAAGGTCAATTTATGGACAAGTGATTCTTGAAAGAAATTTTAATGAAACAAGGGAATTTCATCCAACTCATTACCCAATGGATTCATAACAGAAGAAATGAAGAATTGATTTCCATTTGAAGATTCATGTCTTGTCACTGTTGCCAAAACATTTTTCAAAGAGATCATTTTTTTTACATAATATCATAGCTGTTGTAACTTAATTTATTTATTTACATACTGTTTTTAAATAAAATGTTGTTTCTTTTCTGATTTCTCTTATATTTTTGTGTTTCAGGTGTTTCTTCCTTCAAATTGTAACCCATCCTCAGCATCAATACAGTGAACAACTAATTCATTCTTTGCGTGCTTGCATTTTATGATTGTCCATTTCGCTGTTCCTTTTTAAAGGAACAACACTTCTGCACTTTCACGTTGCTGTTCCTTTTTAAAGGAACAACACTTTTGCACTTTCACGTTTTTGCTGTTCCTTTTTAAAGGAACATCACTTCTGCACTTTCACGTTGCTGTTCCTTTTTAAAGGAACAACACTTCTGCACTTTCATGTTTTTGTTGTTCCTTTTTAAAGGAACATCACTTCTGCACTTTCATGTTGTTGTTCCTTCCTTTTTAAAAGAACAACACTTCTGCACTTTCACATTTTTGTTGTTCCTTTTTAAAGAACAACACTTCTGCACTTTCATGTTGCTGTTCCTTTTTAAAGGAACATCACTTCTGCACTTTCACGTTTTTGTTCTTCACTTTCACGTTGTTGTTCCTTTTTAAAGGAACAACACTTCTGCACTTTCACGTTTTCGTTGTTCCTTTTTAAAGGAACAACACTTCTGCACTTTCATGTTGCTATTCCTTTTTAAAGGAACAACTCCTTTTTAAAGGAACAATACTTCTGCATTTTCACATTTTTGCTGTTCCTTTTTAAAGGAACAACACTTCTGCACTTTCACATTGTTGTTCCTTTTAAAGGAACATCACTTCTGCACTTTCATGTTGTTGTTCCTTTTTAAATGAACAACACTTATGCACTTTCACGTTTTTGCTGTTCCTTTTTAAAAGAACAACATTTCTGCACTTTCACATTTTTGCTGTTCCTTTTCAAAGGAACATCATTTTCGCATTTTTTTGTTGTTCCTCTTAAGGAACAACACTTTTTCACATGCATTTTTTGCTGTTCCCTACAAGGAACAACACCTTTTAGTGTATATTTTTGCTTTTTGGCGTGCAATTTCTTCGCTGTTCCCTACAAGGAACAATACTTTTTTTGAGTGTTTTTGCTGTTCCTTTAAAGAAGCAACACTTTGGGAGTATTTTCGAGAGCAACCCTTTCTTCCTCTTGTGGGATTATTCCTAATTCATCTCAACCACATTTTACTGATTCTCTTTCATGCATGAAGTACACTACTTTTATGAGGACAAGAATTATGGATTCTATTGAAGCGATTTAATATCATTCACGTTATGATCTTTAACAGGACAACTCCTTGATGATAGCTTATTTTCAAAAGGGACACAATTATTTATATACTATTTTACTGCATTGTTTTCTGTTGAACATGATATTGATTGATCATCTTAATACCATGCTGGTTCCACCCTTCCTGGTTATAATCTTCTCTGTCTGTAATAAATGAGATTATGGGTATATTTTTTTCTCTATTGACATGTTCAAATTCTTCCACCATTCCTGCTCTTAAGGAGTACTGAGCCTCCCTCTTTTTATCGTAAAAATGTGTTGACACCTAATCCTCAACGGATGGGTGAACTGGAACGCGATCAGTTATCAAGAAGATGAACTGATCCGTCCTATTTCTGTATATAAATGATAGTAGCTAATGAATTATGCAATCAGTTTTCTTCTGCTCATTTTGGAGTTACCCTGGCCTGACATGGTATCAGAGCACAGGTCCAGGTTCTTAAAATAGCCGTAACTCCTTCATTTCTGCTATTGTCCTCTGCCCTGAGCACTGCCAATGCATCTGTCCATAATGTTCTCTGGCGCACCAGCGCTGCCTCTATTCATAATGCATCTGCCATCCGCTCAGCTTGTCGGATTTCTTGTTCTGGCTCAAACGTTTTTGCAGTCCCAAAGTTCTCTGCTATGTTAAACGCTCTCTGTACCCTGACGTTCTATGTGACATGATTTTCTGCTACATTATCTCTCTCTGTCCTCTCTGCCAACGCTCTAGTGCTCTGGCATCGTTTTTGGTTCATGAAACGCCACTGCAATCTCTCCATAACGCTCTCTATTCCATTCTTTGAATCCGATTCAATAGCTGGGACCACCTCTCTCTTTTTTTCTCTTCTGCAGAAATTTGAACTCAGCATTTCGTATCTGAGACCAACTCTTTTTTGTTGCTATGCTGGGGAATTGATCTCAGCATCACCACCCTTTGAAGCCGATGGCAAAGCCGAGAATATACTGATTATTGTTGAGAGACCGCGGCCTTGTTTATTGTGAGTCGTTGAAGCGTTATGGTATCCTGCGTGGAGGTTATGGTATCCTGCGTGGATGCATTTATCAACTGGTCTTACTCGTAAATCGTAATTGGTGTTTAAGAGAATCGAAATCTGGAATTAATTTCATCCCCTGAATCTCATAAAAGTGGCAGATATTACGGGTATAGAATTGAGACCTAAGGTTGTTGACCCGTCTTACTCGAAAATTGGAATGCTCTTCAAGCGAATCGAAATCGAAATTTATTCCATTCTCTGAATCTTGGAAAAGTGGCAGAGGTTATGGTGTTGGAGGAAGAAGGGCACAGTGTTTCAGTCGGCGCATGCAACTTTAAAGTGGTTTTCAGAATATTCTAAAATCCGGTGAGTATAAGGATTGTTTTGATGGTATAGTAATGCTGCTGAAGAACGCGTTATGGTTATGAAAGCTCCTGCCCTTTCAAATAAGTTTTCAATGCTGCTTGACATACTCTCTGTTGATTGAGTTGGTTTGGTTACCAGCGCAGTGTTTAAATTATTGATCAGTTAATGGTGCGGTCTCCACGGAACAACTACAGTGAGACTGTTTCATAGACTTCGTTCCTTCTTGGCGTTCACCGCTTCTTTTATGACTTCAGTTGTTGTGTTCTTGGCTTACATGTTTTTTCTGAGAACCATATTTTTTACCTGAAGATTTTCATATGATCTGCGTGGAGATGTGCTGCTGTTATATGGTTTTGAAGGCAGCCATATGTATTTTTTAACGCAGTCACATGTATTTTGTTGAAGGCAGCCATATGTATTTTTTTTAAAGCAGCCATATGTATTGTTTAAACATTGTATTATTTGGTACATTGCACAAGTGATATCATCTCCACATTAACAGAAAAAGTATTTTTCAATCAGCAGAAGTTTTTTTTTTTTACAGAATGCATTCAATCATTTCTATGGTAGGAATAGTTCTCACTGGCAAGGAGAACTATCCTGAATGGTCCCGGATGGTAAAACACACCCTCATCTACAATGAGTTGTGGAAAGGAGTGTGTGTCAGAGAAGAAGACAAAGACCCTGTGCAGCCTACATCAGATAAAGAACTTGTCATTTGGGAAAACAAGAACAGCAAAGCCTATGCATTGATCGCAACATCTATAAATGAAGAAGTAAGTCGTCATATTTCATCCTATTCCACTGCCTTTGAAGCTCTACAAAAGCTGAAAGAACTCTATGATACACATTCTGCACTTGAAGTTGTTCAGCTCATGATTAAACTCTTCACTCTTGAACTAAAAAATAATGATCCTCTTGCTCTTGCATCTGAAATAAAGTCTATAATGCATGATATTAAATCCACTAAGGTTGAGCTGGATATCTCTCTTATTGCCTTTCTCAAAGCACTCTATCCTACCTACTCCAATTATCTTGAGTCATTACAAGCAAATGGAAATCTTAAAGATATAACCTTTGACTCTCTTGTGAAAAAGTTTGCTGAAAGAGAGAAAGCCTTTGGAAAGAAGACAGTCCCTGAATCTTCTGAAGAGACTGTTTGCCTTGCTCATAAAGAAAAGCATCCTGCTCAAGATTCTACAAGAGGAAGAGGTGGACGAAGAGGAAGAGGAAGATACTTCAGAGGCAGGGGGGGCAGACATTCTCAAGCAGAAAAGGCAGATCTGCATTGCATTCGCTGCAAACGAAATGGATCACATGATGCTTCTACATGCAAGCTACCATGGGACAAAATTGAGCAGAGAAGAAATCAGCAGAAAGGTAAAACTGATGACACAGACAAAGGTAAAGCACCTGAATCCGCTCACTATATTGAGGCACAATGTAACATTGGAGTAAATGAAGATTTGTTTAATGCTTCACTTGATTCTTCGAAAAATGACTGGTTGCTTGATTCAGGAGCAACCTGTCATATGACTCATAGGAAAGATTTTTTTGAAGATTTCACTGACAATGTTGATGGAGCAGTATACTTTGCAGATCAGTCAAAAATCAAGCCATGAGGGCTTGGCACAATCAGGCTTAAACTGCCTGGTCTTCCAGACTTTCTTCTGGATCATGTTCTATATCTCCCACAGCTCAAGAGAAACTTGCTGTCCCTGGTCCACATCTGCCAGCAAGGTCACTCCATTCATATGTTTGATGGCAAGCTTGAGGTAAGAAAGGCATCTGACCACTCACTTGTCATGAGGGGTATAGAAGAAGAAAGACTTCTTAAACTTCAAGGAACTTCTGCTCATGCACAACATTTCTCATATATTTCTCATCATGAAGAAGGTACACTTCCGTCAAGTTTATTATGGCATGTTAGATTTGGACATTTAAACTATGATAGTCTCCGCTTGTTGAAGAAAAATGGTGTTGCTGGTTTGCCTACAATTCCTAGAAAACATAAGCAATGTGATGCTTGCATTCTAGGAAAGCATAGCAAACAGTCTTTTCATGATTCACATTCAAGAGCACATAGGAAGCTTGAACTCATTCATTCAGATTTATGTGGTCCAATGCTTGTTTCTTCTGCAAATGGAAATAAATATATCATGAAATTTATTGATGATTACACCAGAATGTGTTGGGTTTATTTATTGAAGAACAAATCTGATGCTTTTCAAACATTCAAGAATTTTCATAAATGGATTGAAAATGATGCACAATCTCATATTGGGTCTATACGCACTGATAATGGAAAAGAATATACATCAAATGAATTTGAACACTATCTTCGCCAACATGGGATCAAACATCAAACAACTGTGCCTTATAATCCCCAACAGAATGGTGTAGCAGAAAGAATGAATAGAACAATCTTGAATATGGTACGATCCATAATTTTCTTCAAAAATGTAAAGACAATGTTTTGGGCTGATGCTATTCTATGTGCTACATATATAAAGAATAGATGTCCATCTAGTGCTATAAGAAACAAGACTCCTTATGAATTGTGGTATGGACATGTTCCTTCGGTAAAACATCTCAGGATTTTTGGTTCCACCTGTTATGCTTTAATACCAAAGGTACATAGAAACAAACTTGGTGCTAGAAGTCGTAAGTGTATCTTCCTGGGGTATTCAAACACCTCTAAAGCATATCGTCTCTATGATGAAGTAAATAAAAAGTTTGTTATATCTAGAGATGTCATTTTTCTTGAATCATCCAAATCTGACAGTGTTGTTGAGCGACAACTTGATCGCTTGGATAGATTCACAAAACCGAAATCATTTCAAGAGTTTGATAATCAGATTCCACATCTTGAAGGGGGGATTCCTATACTAGATCAACATGTGGAATCTTCTTCTGAAGAACAATCTCCCCTGCATGAAACTCCAACAACGGATGATGCTTTAAGTGATGTAATTGATAGAATTGGGAGACTTAATCTTGATTCAGTCCCAACTCAATCAACAAAGCAGCCTGGACCATCTCAGAAAGGTCCCCCAAAGTGGCTGACAAAGACACTTGAAAGTGTTCATCCTGATGAAATTGGAAAAACAGGAACCAGAAATACAAACCGACAAGATGGAGGTGATGAAGATAACTCTAATTCACCTGTTGATATGGATGTTACTTATGATTGTGAATTGAACTTGTCTACAGATTTTGAACCAACTTCCTTCAAAGAAGCTGCTTCTCATGATGAATGGAAAGAAGCGATGCAAAAGGAGTATGATGCCCTCATAAAGAATGACACTTGGAAGCTGGTTGATCCTCCATTTGGAACCAAACCAATTGGCTGCAAGTGGGTCTACAAGAACAAATACAAAGCTGATGGCTCACTTGACAAGCACAAAGCTAGGCTTGTGGCAAAAGGTTTTGCACAGAAGGAAGGGGTCGATTACGAGGAAACTTTTGCCCCCACAGCAAAATGGGCCACCATCCGGACACTCTTTGCACTAGCTGCTCAGAACGGTTGGAAAGTCCATCAAATGGATGTAAAAACTGCATTCTTGAATGGAGATCTAAAAGAGAATGTTTTTATGTCCCAGCCTGAAGGATTTGCTGCGAAAGGACATGAACATAAAGTATGCAAACTTGTGAAGTCATTGTATGGCTTCAAACAAGCACCACGAGCCTGGTATGAAAAACTAACTGAGCATCTTCTGAAACTCAACTTCAATCATTTTGATCTTGATGATGCAACTTTATTTGTCAAGAAAGTTGGCAAAACAGTTGTATATCTTGTGGTATATGTAGATGATCTTTTAATGACAGGGAACAATGAAAGCTATATTGCATCCATAAAGAAAGAATTAGGAAATTTTTTTGAAATGACTGATTTGGGCTATGTTCATTACTATCTTGGCATTGAAACCCAACATCCAAAATCCATATTTCTTTCTCAAAAGAAATACATTGGAGATTTGTTAAACAGATTTGGCATGACAGAGTGCAATCCTCTTTCTACTCCAATGGAAAAAAACTTGAAGCTCACATCTATTGAAGGAAAGGAATTTGAGGATGCAACAAAGCATAGACAGCTTGTAGGAAGTCTCATCTACCTCACTACTACCAGACCAGACATTTCATTTGCTGTTGGAATCCTCTCCAGGTTTATGCAAAAGCCTTGTGAGGGACATTGGTCTGCTGCAAAAAGAGTTCTAAGGTACTTGAAGGGAACTCAAGACCTTGGAATCAAGTATACACAGGTGGACGACTTCAACTTGATTGGATACTCTGATTCAGACTTCGATGGAGACAAAGAAACCGGGGTATCTACTTCAGGATATGCTATGAGTCTTGGATCAGGAGCTGTCTCCTGGAGATCACGCAAACAATCAGTACCAGCAGATTCCACAACAGAAGCAGAATATGTGGCAGCAGCTGAAGCAACGAAAGAAATTGTGTGGCTTAGGAAAATTCTTGAAGATTTGCAGGTAAAACAAATACAATCAACTCCACTCATGATTGATAACACCTCTGCAATAAAGTTGGTCAAGAACCCAAAGTTCCATGATCGTACTAAGCACATCAATACTAAATATCATCTGATCCGACATCATGTTGAGGCCAAAACAATCCATCTCCGTCATTGTTCCACAAACGAGCAAATTGCAGACATCTTCACCAAAGCGCTTGGAAGAGAAAAGCTTGAAAGATTCAGAACGATGCTTGGACTCACCAACATCCCTTCAGATTAAGGGGGGAATGTTGACACCTAATCCTCAACGGATGGGTGAACTGGAACGCGATCAGTCATCAAGAAGATGAACTGATCCGTCCTATTTCTGTATATAAATGATAGTTAGCTAATGAATTATGCAATCAATTTTCTTCTGCTCATTCTGGAGTTACCCTGGCCTGACAAAATGTTTAATAACAACAAAATTTTATTCGCAGATGGAGGATAAGGGGTCTCATTACGAGCTAGCCTACCATGTTCATAAGGCTATAACAAAGTGACATTTCCATTATGGCCACCACACCAGGGTTATGATCCATTGGATAGCCAAATTATCCTTGGAACAAGAGGTCTCATCACGAGCCGGCCTGATCACTTTTGTTACATCCCATTGAATGGCAGTGTGGTTATCTGGTTACCACGCCAACACACTGATCTCTTCTGTAGAACAGCACTGGAACTCTCCATTTATAAATTGAGAATCCTGGCTCATACGGGTTAAAAAGCAACCCTGCCGAGGCTATGGATGCCTGCTGGTATCAGAGGTTCTGCTTATGGTATTGAAGTTATATCTTATCGTCAATTATTACTATAATACCCTTTTCTTATTTATTTTTTTTATCGAAGAAGTTATTTTCTTAATTTTTTTCCCTGTTTTGAACTTTTATGCATGAGAAACTGTTTTATGATCAATCACATCATTTTCAGCTAGAATATCGCCAGCAAAGCATATTTTTGGCATATTGTTGTCCTTTTTCTTTTTTGCATCACTTATCATCAATCCAAAGCGTCCTATCTCTTATTCATAACTGTCTTTACACACTCTGCTCTCATTATAACCATAACTCTCGATGTCCTATCATTGATATGTGTACTCTGCTTCATTTACTACCATATTGTTCATTCCCTTGCCTTGCCGTCAGCATAACACCTTTCATAGGCTTTATGGTCATGGAATCCCTTTTCCAATTGGAGGGGGGAATGTATGCATCATGGGATAGCATGCGATATGATTACTGCACTCTGCCATAACTTGTTGATTTGACAAAATATTAGTATTGCATGTATACAAAAGTTTTTCTGATTGAAATTTTTACATGCATCTTAATCTGTTGCTATTCAAAACTAACACTGTGGATTCAAGAACATTGTATGCAACATAGTGATTTGTTTATAGGAGAACAACAAGTTTGGGAAGAATTCTATTCGTAGCATGACCACACTATTGGAACTAACAGAAGAGGCTCGAGCAACTTGCGAACATGAACAATTGTGCAGACATGATGTGCTTGCCTGGATTCCACCTTTTGCATCACTTTCAGCACCAACTCTGCCTACATCAGCTTCAACAAATGCCAGTACATATATGTCATTCTGGAGGTAAAACTTGAGGTAAAATAATATAATTTTCTGATTTATTACAAATTTAGGAGAATTTAATGAAAATCCATTTTGAGCATTATTTATCATCCTTCATTCCACATCTTTATCACTTCCCATTTTCAGCGGCATATCATCTTTCAGTTTGGGGGAGTATTGCTTTCATTCATTTCTTTCTTATGACTATGTCATTACTATTCTTTATCATCCATTGATATTCTTATTCATTCTCAACACCTCCCTTATTCCATGTTGTTTTACACCAAGCATAGAATTCAACAGATGGTAGCAACCACCTCAATTTATTTTCTAGCATTGCATGAGGGCATGCTAATTCTTTAGAGAGGGGGAGGAATTGCTACGCATGATGAATGTTTTCTACTTTTTTCTCATTTAAGGCATAGAATTTCAATGCAGAAATTGATTTCCATATATTTTTAAAACTATGAACTCAATTCTTGAGATTTCTGAATAACACAGACGTATCATTAAAATATACAAACCCAGACAATTTCAAGTAATATTGGTTCATAAAATTTCAGAAATCATGCACTATCACCTACAGCCATTTTGTTTATATCTCATGATCCGTGCATCAAAACGATCTAATTTTTGGATCATAGAAGCATTAATATAGTAGAAATCTACTTGCACAATTTCAACAAAATCTGGTTTGTAGTTTTGAGAAAATGGTTAATGAAGTTTGTTGTTACTTATATCATATTTTGCTGCAACTTCATATATACATATAGTTGAATGTCAATGTAAAAATTGTTATGCCTTCATCAAGATTGCTAAAAAGTGAATATTCATTAATTAAGGAAGAATTCATTTGTTCTATCCATTTCATGAGCTAGGATGAACAAATTTTTTTATTGCTTGGTTAACACATGGGTTTTATCTTTGGGTTGCATGAGGACATGCAATATATTCAGTGTGGGGGTGTGTTGGGCGGTGAATACGACCACTTTTTAACACTTATTTCATCCATTTTTACTCTTCTTTATCATGTCATTTATTATAATTTATTATATAAATCCATTTTATAATGATTTACGCTCTTATAGATGAATATTATTTCTTCTCCTTTATTTCTAATAAATTGATGATTATGCATGATTTTATCAATGATAGTTTTAATAAATTGGTTGTAACATTATTTACCATTTTTAGCCTCCAATACAATTTCCAGATTGAAGATTTGATCATTAAATATTCAAACTTAGAATTTCGCTGGAATAAGAAGTGACAGTTTTGCGGTTGAGATTTTGGGAAAATGAAGAAGAATCTGGAAAATCCAGAACATGGGTTTTGTCCAGAACGGACCAAATTAACTTTTTAAAAGAATGGTTTGTCCAAATTCAGCTTGTATTGAGAGAAACACAACGTTCTTTGAGCACAATTTTCTCAGATTTGTTGTGTGGCCGTTTTCCAAATCTCAGCTGCAAAGCTAAATTCGCTTTGCTCTTGTTGAAAGATGGATGGAAATATATTTTCTTGTTGATCAATTGGTTAGAAACAATCCAATATTGTTATGAGAGATCATATTTAGTATTTTATTTCTCCTCTTTGTGATTATAAAAGGAGAGTATGTATTATGTATTGGGGGGAGGATGACTGAGAGAATGAGAATTAGAGATTCAGAATTAAGGATTCTGTTGGAAATAATACTGAGAGGGGGGGTGAATCAGTATTATCACATCAATAAAACTTTTTCATTTCCATATTGAGATTCATATATGCTACTTCCACAACTTCTTATGATTCAGTTAGTTGATCCTTAATGAGTGCATTAGAACATTATCAACCATATTAATAGTAAACATGTGCAGTAAAATACAACAGATCATCACACATAAGCCACACACATGAACACCATGATATAAGGTGGAAACCCAATGTGGGAGAAAACCACCTGCTGCAAGTCATCTCAATCTTCTTCTTAATAAGAAAATCCTTTTACAATATTTCTGTACTGGTGCAGTCTTATACCAGTACGCAGGCTTCTACCTGCAGAGAGCTAGAACTCCCATAGATCTTGTACTAGCCGATCCATTTACTAGTACGCAGGCTGCTACCTGCTACAATGCTCTTGTACTAGCTAAGATACTAGTACGTAGGCGCCAGCCTACAATCTTCTTTCCTCCGGGTACCACGTTTCATACATTTTCAGACTGGATACACCTGAAGCACAATACATAATCTGAAAGGCCACGTTTCATCCAATTTTCATACTGGACCCTTTAATATCATTGAAGCACATAATCAATCAATCTTTTGAATCACCCAATCACCAGATCAATACACTTTACAAGGATAGTATGTATGTCAGCAATCAGATCTAGTCCATCAGATCATATAAGGATAAGCCATTATGAACATAACCAAATCAATCACTTCTTAGAATGCTGCAAGTGTCCGCAGCTGCACAAACTTCTTCTTGGCAAATCAAGTATAAAATTACCCAAGCATCAAATCAATATACATGACAGTTATCACCCGATCTAGTCAACAGAGGCTGATATCAAGACCCAAACAGAGGATTTACTTACTGCTGCGCACACAGAGGCTAAACATTATTACTACACAGGAAACACTTAATATTGCGCACCCAGAACCCTTTAGTAAACAACAGAGGCGGCTAGAGCATAGTTAAGAAATGAATGCAGCTTTGTTAAAGGAAACTTCTATCTTATGCGTGTCTGCGGCTGCACAGTTTCCTTCTCGGAGAATATCTGCACTTACTGCTACGGGTTGCCCATTTCAAGCCTGCGATCCTTCACTCTGATCTCTAATCTGCGCGCTTTCTCCTTGATTTAGATTCTGCAATCGCTTCACTCAAGAAATCCGATCTATACCTCCTTAAGATCTTCAATCCTTTTTCGATGCCTTGCCAAAGGATCTCTTTTCTTCTTATATAGTCACGCTTTTGATAAAACCATGAGTCGAAACCAGAGGATCCGAAAACCTGGGGCGCAACTGTTTTGACCGATCTCTTAAGAAAAAGGCTTAAGCGGGAAAACGATGAAAACGGTCCAAACAACAAAAGGTGGACTTTAAACTGAATGAACCCATAATAATACTATATCGGGTCCGCTTCTCATCGCTACCAGTGCATGCCCATATCATGGCCTATTCCCGACGTCCGATCCGATGGATCGGATGCGACATGCCCATTAACCAACCTTTATATATATATCGGGTCCGCTCTTTTCATCGCTATCGGCAATTTGAAGTGGAAGGCTTTTATAAACTGTGCGATTACCGCGGATGCGATGTTATTATAAAATCCCTTTAAAGCTTCCATCGGGTCCGCCACCACTTATCACAATCGGAGGATTTGGGGTGGGCGACCCTTTATGCTGCGGATGCGATATATTATAAACCAAATATGAAATGCCATTGGGTCCATTGTAATCGAGTCCATTGCGATATGCCATCGGGTCACATAGCCGAACCCCGATGCGCCAATATGGCGAAATATATATATATATATATATATATATATATATATATATATATATATATGCCATTGGATCCATATGTGCCGAAACATATTTAACTTGTGTTGTTTCCGCCTAAAAGGAAAAAGGCCTTTGATTATTGTAAAAGCATATATATAGGTTTTGGGCACCCAAACACTTCCGATAATGTTAATACATGCATATATGGCCTGATCACTCCCGATAATGATTTAGCATGCATCCAAGGGTTTTAATAAGCCCGATACCTCCCGATAAGCATGAGAATGAGCCTCGATGGCTCAATGGTTCCGATAACTGCTTCTTTGTGATATAAACATATGTAAATGGCCCCTCTTCTCTCCTCTTAGCTCCTCTTGGCTCTTCTTGTATATAAGAGAGATGTCTGTCTGTTGCTCCCGATGGCTCCCGATATGCTCTTCTGGCTTGGTAGTGTCTTCCAAAGACCTCCTTGCATATGAGAGTGCCTTTCTTACTCCGATAGGCTCCCGATAGCTGTGTATGCTCCTCTTCTTTGGCATATATTTGTGACATATACATATATATGGCTCCTCTTGTTCCATCTGTGCCTCTTTGCTTATGGCTTGGATTTCCTCATGAATCTGCTCTACATCCCATGTGTTATGGCCCATCTGATATCTCTTCTGTAGTTCTTCTATGAGTGGGTTGCCATCAAGTACAACACATGCATCATAATGCCAATAGATTCATGATTCATGATAGGATAGGAGGAAAAAGGGGTTGTTGCATGTTGTAATTCTCAAGTCTTTTGCTATTGTAATGCCAACCAAGTTTAATGATTAATATATGATTTGGGAGTTGCTGTTCATTCGCCTTATATGAAGTAGCCCAGCAGCATCCGCTGGCGGCTAAGGGCCCAGCCTCTGGTGGATTACGCTGCTGCTGTGTATTATATCTTTACAATTGCTACCGTGTGATGGTTTGATTTAATTCCTATTCCTTTGAATTGCATTACTTTATAGTTTCATGTTTTTACAGCGTGCTGTTATAGTATTTTATGAAATTGTTTTATTGCACAAGTTGAGATTGAATCGCGTGGTTGTTCTTTTCCATCATAACAAAGATTATTATCCTTTTCAACTTATATTGTTATGCTGTTCATTTCAAATATAAAGCCTCACTGTTCATTTCAGACTTTGATGTTCATTATAGATTGTTGTTAATTTAGCTTTGCTGTTGTTCATTTCCATTAATTTAGTGTTGCTGTTCATTTCCGGTAAATTAGCTTTGTTGTTCAAATAGACTTTGTTGTTATCTCTTTCACGCAAGGATTTGTTTTTGCCTTTTAAATGTTATTGCAGCAAGCGTGTTTATTCCATTTCTGTTAGCAGCATTATTGATTTATCATTTTCAGTTTATTGCTTTAGTATGGATTGTAAGATCAACAACTGTAAAGGACATTGGCTATCGCTGCCTAAGTTCTCAGATTGTGGATCTTGTTTATGTTTGATTTAATTTATATCAGTTAAACAAGGAATGAGTTATTGCTACTGCATCCTTGACTGATAAATTGTTGTAGTTTTCTGAGTGAATGATTTAAGTTTCAGAGTGTTAAGTTTCTTTTAATTGTAAGTAGATTTTATTTCAAGCATTCATTTACTTTTGGATTTTAAGCACTATACTGCAAAACATTACTCTTGAGTAAATAGCCGCCTCAGACTAAGTACACTCTTGAAATAAAAAGTCGTCCATGGGTTGACAATTAATGTGAAGATAATTAGGAGTTAAAAAGACACCTTTTTATCTCTCAACAAACCGCAGCTTGACAATTTGAAGATTCAACTCTAGCTGAACCTTTGTCATCTCTTCTCTCGCGTCGTGGACTCCACTTGCCAAAATGTGGATCCGCACTTCTACCGATAGATCTACTGTGATGGCTAGCTCCAGGACGCGTCGACAAGCGTCATCTACCGTGTGCACCAAATGTTGATTCTACGACACCAACTCGTCGTGCTACAAGCTGAGCTGTTCTATGTTTATTTTCTGTTCACCAAGAACCTGGAATACACGGCTCTCCCTGGCCCATAGCTCTATCGTTATGCCATCCTGTAACTGATATAACGTTTCCTGGGGAAGGGCAGCCAAGTTAAGGCCAAGGTATTTCATCATGCAAAGTAATAACTGATCCATCGTATTAGATGACACTAGAGCTCCCTTTGGCAACACTATTGTGTTTGCCATCCTTGCGCGCAGCATCTGCTCTGCTGCTGAAGTTCCGGCTGCAACGTGTGTTGACAAGGTGCCTTCCTGAGGGGGCCACACCTGTAACTCTTGCAGCTACGCCCTGAGGGCCCCCAACACAATCTGATGCTCCTGCATGAACTCCTGAAGCGCTTCACTTTTGACATCGTGAACCGTCTCGCCGATGTCATGGAGATCACCTTCGGTTAAGGTGATCGAGTCAATGGCCAACTTTGAGGCCTTGACCTTCTTCCTTGGGTCCAATCTCTTTGCGATGCACAACCACTTTAACTATGTGGACATGGCCCCTGGGTTCGCGCTCCCTTCTGTTGTTTCTGTTTCCTCTGCCTCCTGCCCTAAGGACGTTGCTTGGCCCTCGTCTGCCTGTGTTGTTGTTGCCTCTGATGCCTGCGCTGCTGCTACTGCTTCTGCAGCCTTCTTCTGCTCCATGGCTTTCCATGCTGCTTCGCACACTGCCCCTACCTCAGTTGCTGCTTTTTGGTTCTACCTTTTCTCTGCTAGTTGACTGACGCACACCTTAGCATCATCCTTTCTCTTCTGGGCTTCTGCCTTCTCTAGTTCATCTAGGTCTGGGGCGCACCATTCGAGAGGTCATGTCTCTAAGACGATAAAAATTGCATCATTAGTGGCTATAAATGGTAGCTTCGTCCACTGCTTCGCCAGATCCTTTCACGCCCTGATATAGATGTTGTGCATATCAGTTTTGAAATCTGCAAAACTCTGCAAACTATTTTGCACCATTGGTGATAGGCACAACCTCTGATTGATCCACATCTAGATGCTCACCTCCATGAGCACCTAGAAAATTTGGTGTCGTGAATCCCTTTCGCATCCTTTGTGGCCTAGAGCGAAGCGTACTTCGCGGCCTCTAGTAACTCTCTGTTAATGCTAGGGAATTGACTGTCCTTCGGCAATTCTCCCACTACTAGCAATATGGATAATAGCAACCACGCGTAGTGGAAGGTTTTACCCTACTCTTGGGCTTCATGACAGTTTGTTAAAAAATCCTCGCAGAGGAATTTAGACCAGTTGAACTAGATCCCCTTCGTGCACTATTTGGTAGCGCGCCCATAGGTGCCGGTACCTCATCAGCGCGACACTTCCTCATCACTTTGTCAGCCAGGAGTTGGGTCGCTATGTGCACCCCTTTGTCCTTGATGCTGGAGATAACATAGCCCCTCTTCTTCTTCTCCAGCTTATATTTTGCCTTCATGGCTTCTGCAAGAGCCAAATCGCTACCTTTTCTGGCTATAGTCATGGGGTCCTTTCCTTTACAGGGGAGCCGAGAAATCCGGTGAATGAGGTTTGTCGTGATGGGAATAGGCTCCTCTAGCCATAGATGCCCATCATGCACCAGGCAGAGTAGCTGCCTAATGACGAAAATGGTGATAGGCATGCGGTGGAAATGTGGTATCCATAATAAGTGTAGCAACCTAGCCTTTTCCACACCGTGCAGCTATTTTTGCGGCTCTAACGTGATCACCACCCTCTCAGTGTTCTGCTTCATTAAGTTCCCGGTCTCTAGGTGCAGGAACTTCTGGCTGTCATTGAGGTCCCAGTCTTCAGATTTCATGGTTGGCACACGGCCTAGGTGTGTGCCCTCAAATACAATGCCATCAGGGAGGAGTGAGGTCTGGTGTGAGCTTTTCGTTTCGTTCAGGTCCTTTGGCACTTTGGTTTTCCCTCTCAGCGGAGGGATATACAATGGAAATTTTGTTGTAGAGCGCAACGATTGGATATCCTCCTCCATGTCCTCTTGTTCCTCTGTTGCGGCAATCAGGGCCTACAAGTTTTCTTCTTCCTCGTCTGTTTCTATTGTGACTACCTTCCCCTTCTCTTCCATGGACAGTCTATTGTGCCGCAGATTCCTTGGGGACATGCGTACTGGACCCATCACATGTTTATCCTTTTTGGATCTTGCTATTCGCGATGATTTGGGGATTTCTGTCACCACCTCGGTGCCTTCTAGAACATCCTCCACCAATTGGGTCTGCACAGACTCACTAGCGGTTACCTCCTCAATTCCTAACCCATCCTTAGTGGTTGTCATCCTCTCTAGGTTGTATTTTGTCTCTCGCAAACTTAGGGGCTCAATTATCGCTCGGCTCTCAACACTCTATGCTCTGTTCAAGTGCTAAATTCTCAAATGACCAAGTGTTGTTTGCTGGCTAGCCCTGTGAGTTTTATAACACCTTTCAAATTTGAATTCGACCGTTCCCCACAATTTCAGGCCATTAATGCTTTCTTGGCGTCAGATTTTCCCAAATCTTGCCCATTAATCGCGTCTTAAATGCTTGCCACCCACTTCATTTGGCCTCAAATCGGACATCCCGTCATGAATAGTGACACCAACGGTCACTTCCCAGTGAACCCACGCGGCAACGCAGCCTTGCATACGCGGTCACGAACCCCGTGATGTTCTGATTCTGTGCGCATTTTCAGTATCGCGCAGCTACCAAGCAGAATAGTTTATAGTCCCGCACTCCCTTTCAACTACCTGGAGCGTTAAGGCTGTCCTTCTGATGGCCAGTCAGGTGGTCATACGACCCTTGCGGGGCTCCATCCCATCCTCTAGCATGGTTCATAGAGAATCCTCATCTCCCATTGTGATGATTGGCATCGTGCATTCTACTATTCACAATGTGCTACCTTGGTTACTGCGTTTGGAGATATGCGGTCCCAACCACGATAGCAGACTAACCAGTCTTCGACGATAGTCCTTCAATTCGTTAGTATGATCATATGCACCTTGCCTTGCTATCCTTGGTTTATCGACGAGAAATTCTTCCTTTATTTCGTTTTCCATCCTCTTGACCTCTGTGTCCATTAAAGCGCTTTTCTCTCTTATCCATACCTAGTCTTTTTCAAGTTCGTGAAGTCTAAAGTTTCCCCGTCAAATTTATTCCTGAAGTCTTATATGTTCTGCTTCACGCAGCTGTGTGATTTATTCATTCTGGTCTATGCGGATCGTCGTATCTGCAGGTGCTGTTACGCGCGGAATCAACTTCGCATGCTCCATAAGGATTTCAACCCTTGTTTCATATTTCGGCTTTGGAACTGCTCTTGCGGTCAGGGTTTTGCACATGGTCCTATAGGCCCATCGAACCACTGGTACGCGCAGGTCCCAATCAATGCATTTCACATGGTGGACCTTGTTCAGTACTTTGCACACCTTGTCAAAGGCTTCCCTGCAGATAATCTTTGGCGTGCTTCGTCTTTCCTTCTTCTGCTTGTTGTTCCTATTTTCGATCATGAGAGCGATGTGCGTTCGTGCAGATTGCGTACCATACCTATATCCATCTGGAAAGGTGGGTGCATAGGCTATTTCGTTCATCATGCCTTGCTTCCATCCTAATCTGAGGCTTCCCAAATTGTAAGCACTTCATCTTTCTGCATCCGCGCCAATCCTCACAGCTTCTCTGATGTGTACCCCACCACCTTACGGGCATAGCGTGCAGTGCCCATTTCAGAGCGTCAAAACGCTTCTGTTTTGACACTACTCTTTCAAATTTGTCTAGGAATTCATCTATTGTTGTTAACCCATCATACATAGGCATATTTCTTACCTTGGTTGTCACGCAACATAGTGATCTTACCATCATGCTGCAATTGAGCGTGATTACCTCATGTAACTGGTTCTATCATCATTTTATTTCTTCGTCTGAATCAGAAGTGCAGGGGAATTCGTGCTCCCATGAAATTCTGCCATCTACTGTTGGATTCACCCAATCCTTCTCTCGAGTGGTTATCTTGTAGATACAATCGAGATCGTCATCACTATCATTGTCATGCACTGGTTCTATGTAGCACGATCCTTCCGCAGGGTCTAAAGGTACCACTATGCGTAGTGACTTTTTCTCAAAAATCATTTTTCGCTTCTTCAAATTTATGACTCCATTCATATCAGTGGTTGATGGGCATGAGATCCCCCACAACAGTTTTTGGGGCTTAAAGCCCGAGTTTTGGTCAATTGTATTATAAAACTCCGCGAAATGCGGGCGCAGAGCATGAAAGTCTAGGATGAGTCATAGGGTTGTCCGCCCTAAGAATTGTAAAATAATGTAAAGTTGTGTCAGCCTACCCATGGTCCGCAGACCATGGGATTGTATAAATAGAGCAAGGCTCTAAGTGTAAAGATAGTTTTTGGAAAGCAAGTAATAGATAGATGCGAAGGCATGGTTAGAGCATAGGAAAAAAGTTGAAGTGTATTGGGTCATAGTAGTAGGAAGAGGCTCTGCAGCTAAGTGTGCAGAGGCCTAGTAGAGTCCGCAGCTGAGTGCGCGGGGCGGAGTTGGGTCTGTAATTGGATTGAACTTGAAAAGGATTATTAATAAAGATAAGTTTGAATCGAAGTACTGTGAATCTATTCATGGATCTATATTTTGATGTTATGCATTATTTTTATCTGGTTATTTATATGTGCGCAATTGATAAACACTTGTATGAATGCGTATGTATGAAAATATTCTAAGTAACCAGCATACAAAACCTAATTAAGGAGACTTGGGTAATTAATTTGGGTCACGCTGCGGCTAGAGCTGCGTGAAGGCAGTAACACAGGACGCAAAGTGCTCATTAGTGCACGTAGGCCATTAAGCGTGAAGGTTGGATCGCATTCCTATCGCCCCATATCAGACATCCCCAAGGTGCGGAAACTTGGTTCTAGCACCCTCCCATACTACTTTGGGTGAGACCTCAGTCCGCGCTTTGTGGACTGTTGTCGAAAGGGCCAGTAGTATCGGGATTTTCTTGGCTAAATCACTTTTAAACCTGGGTCAAGCCCCATCAAGCCAACAAATGGTTCCGTTGTTGGGACCGGGATTTACCTAAGGGATGTCTGATGTCGTGCCACTAGAACTCAATAAAGAAGGAAATTGAAGAGTGGTTGGACAAGAAGATTCACGATTTCACGACACCGGAAAACAAAACTCTGTAAGTATTTGAGAAAAGGTGGTTGGATCGCTACGTATATATGGAAATCCACGAGGTTTTCTTTGCATCCTTTCCTTCTGAAATGTATGAGTGGATCACGAGGTTAGCCGACAACTAGGGAAGGTGCATGCTCGACCAACCAATAATGTGGACTTTAGAATTAGTGCGCAGACTAGAATCTTCAAAAGATAAGATAGCGCGTGCTGTGGACCACTGGCTCGACCGAATAGTAGGAGGATTTATCACTGAATTCACGGTGGACACAACTGTCAGTTACAGCGAAGCAGAACAACGCTTTCTCAAAGGACCGCGAGGTAAGTATATTAAGTCTTTGAATACTTGGATTAAGATGTTACTGTGTGAAAGGAGGGTCATGCAAATACATTAATGTTTGGGATGACGCAGAGCAGAAAGATCTACAAAAGTAGCGAAAAATTAGAAAATAGTCCCTTAATTTCACCTTCACGAGAGAGTGAGGAAGAGCTCGCTAAGGTCTCTCTGAGAAGCGCGGTCAGTTTGATAAGGCAGCGCATTTTGCAGTTACCACCTCCACCCATGCCACCTCCCACCTCACCTCCCTCACCTCCATCTCCACCCACTCCACCTCCACCACCCCCACAGTTCAGCATGGCGAGCGCGATCAAACTACCTGTATTCAGAGGAGTAGGGAATGAAGATCCAGACCAATTCTGGTTCGTGGTAAGAGAAGTATGGGAAGCACAAGGTGTCACGGACGACAATATTAAGAAGTCTACCTTAGTGAGCGCGCAACAGGAGTGCGCATTAACGTGGTGCATCAAGCACTCTAATGACCACCCAAACGCAGGGATAGTAGAGATCCAAAATGCTTTGAACATAGAATTTAGCAGGCCAAAATTAGAGATACAGTCAATCATCGAGTTTAAAGAGATCATAATGCTTCCAAGCAAGACCCCCTGGGATCTAGACCAAAGGTTGAAGAGTACGATCCGCGAGGCCAATATGACGCTAACGGATGCATAGCATCGGGCATCGTTTGTGGCATTTCTGACACCGCACTTGAGGACGACGTTGTCACAGCAAAAACTTTCTACCCAGGCCGAAGCGTTGGAGATGGTGATGAGATTACATGAGACCCTGATACAGGACCTTAGGTTGGGAGTTCAACAAATCCACGTGCAACTACAGAATCTATGTTTGGAAATGCAAAGCTTGAAGTAGGATAGGGCATCGCGACCAGAGGCGCACGAGGAAGTATGGTGCATAAAATGCAAAGGCCAGGGTCATGACAAGGATCACTGTCTAGTGTTCGCAAACTTCTCGGTAGGAGGAGGACCAATGTCATTGAGACCAAAGGCACAGGTAGGGCCGAGTACAACACTTGGTTTATGATGCGTGATCTATCAGATAGGAGGGAAACACACAATGAACAATTGTCATTTGCTGCAGAAGTATACACAGACACCCCAGCAGCTGATTTGTAATTTCTGTAGGTCGGCAGGCCACGACGAGTGCACTTGTCACAGCTACGAGCTAATGATGGATCGGACCCCAGCCTATAGGATGCAGACAGAAACGCGAGCCCTCGACCCAACTGCAAGGATGGCGCGTGCTGGATTTTAGGGGCGAGATCGAGGACAAAGAGGAATGGGACTAGGAAAGGGCCACAAGCAGTTAATTTGTTATAATTGCGGAGGACTAGGGCACTATGCCCGCTATTGTACCAACCCAATGAGGATATCCTATTTGTATTGTGCTTAGTTTGATCATGAAACAATAGATTGTCCTACGTTGATCACTTAGAAGCACGAAAAAGGGGTATTCTAGCCTCCTCCGACTTAGAATATGCAAATAATGAGATCTGAACTGCGCGAAGAAGACTCGAATGTGAACATGATGCTCAAAAGCGTTATGACCACAGGAGAGGATAAGGGGAAGCAGCCAGAGGAAGATACATGGGTTTGCAAGGCTCCTACAAAGGAACCTGAGTTTGACTTAGAACATGCAAAGGAGACATTCATGGAAGCTAAGAAGAGCTTCGCGAAGGCCTCCACTTCAGGTAGTAAGGATCAACCAGAGCCAGGAATGGATGCTTCCATGCTTACTACCTTTCTGGAGACATGCATGAAACTACTGCGTGACAACAAGGTGGTTAAAGGACTACATGAACTGATCACCAGGTGTGCAGGGTGAGGGGAATCGTGCGTCATCCGGAAATTATGGAAGCATGCATTGCGCACTGGAAGAGAAACGAGGTTGACTGCATAGATTGGAGAATATGAAATGGATCAGGTAATCCTAGATCTGGGTTCGAACATGAATGTGTTACTGAAGGAAACATGGGAACGCATGGGCAGGCCTGCGTTACAGTGGTCCCCTATTCAATTACGAATGGCGAACCAACAGAAGATTGTGCCCATGGGAAGGTTGCAAGGGATAATAGTTGATATTGAAGGCGCGAGCACACATACAGATTTTGAAGTGGTAGAGATTGTCGATGACAAAAATCCCTATCCTGTGTTGTTAGGAATAGACCGGGCCACCAATATGAACGGGGTCATCAATCTGAAGAAGCGCAAAATGATCTTCGAGAAAAAGTCACTACGCGTAGTAGTCCCACTGGACCCAACCGAAGGAGCACGCTACACTAAACCCGTGTGCGATAATGATAGCGATGATGAGCTGGACTATATTTAAAAGATAATGGCGCGAGACTAGGATTGGGTGAATCCAACTGCAGATGGAAGGATCTCGTGGGAGCGCAGAAGCTCCTACACTTCGGATTCAGACGAACAAGTAGAGCGCTGGTAGAATTGGTTGAACGAACTGACAACGCTGAATTGCAACATGATGATTAGATCACTGCGTTGCATAACAACAGAGGAACGAGCGTTGTCGACATATGATCGATTGACAGTGGTGGATGAATTCTTGAGAAAATTTGAAAGCGCAGTACCGGAACAGCAACGGTTCGATGCGTTGAAGTGGGTGCTGCGCGCAACACCTGCGCGTTGGTGGGGAACACATCAAGGAAATTTTGAGGACTTGTGCGGATGTAGAAGGATGATGCACCTACGATTTGGAAAATGACAGCGATGGTTAGAAGATAAATATGATGGATGAGATGACCTGTGCATGCACCTGAAATGGACTAAGGCCTATGGGGAAGAACCACAACCTGAATGGGTACATTTATTCTACCATACCCTTGATGTCATACCCATGAACTGGTATACTGAGATGGAACTCCGACATGGGATGTCTTGCGCGAGGGATTTTTGTTAACATTCACATTTGAAGACTGGTGGTCAGATACTGTTGACGACGCGCTGCAAGCAGTAAAAGCTGCCATCTTCAAAATACCACAGGAGCCACTAGAAATTCTTCAACGAGCATGGGCGACCCAGTTAAGTAGTGCCCTAGAATGTTATAAAGTGCAGGTAGAGGAGGATGATGACGACCCCTAAAATATTAATATTCCAGAAACCGAAGGCTATCGCGAGGTTCGAGGACCATCAATTGAGGATCCCGACATCACCGCGCCACTAAAAACAAAGCAGGTAAACATTGGCACAAAAGCAGAGCTGAAGTACGCGACGCTCGGGGACTATTGGGATGATGCTACGGTAGATAAGGTCGCCGAGTTACTCCGTGAATATCAAGACTTGTTCCCGACCAAAATCACGGACTTAAAAGGGATCATTGGTGACTTAGGGATGATGAAGATCACTATGAAACTGGATGCAAATCCAGTTAAACAATGACCTTACCGCTTGAATCCAAAGTATAAAGAAAATGTCCGTGATGAATTAGACAAAATGCTCGCAGCCGAAATTATTGAACCAATGGAAGAATTTGACTAGGTGAGTCCTATGGTAGTGCAGGAGAAAAAACAGAAGGGCGAAATAAGAATATGCATGGACCTCAGGAAGCTTAACGACACCTGTGTTCACGATCCATTCCCGACACCATTCACAGATGAAGTATTGGAGAATTTTGCAGTTAGGAAGCTTACTCATTCACGGATGGCTTCTCAGGGTACCATCAGATCAAGATCGCGCCGGAATATAGGAGAAAAATAGCCTTCGCAACAGAATGGGTTGCTTTCAATACACCGTTATGCCCTTTGGACTAAAGAATGCTCCAGTGAGATTTTCGCACATAGTGGTGGCCGCGTTCAAGGAATACATCCACAAGTTCTTGGAGGTCTATCTGGATGATTGGACTATTTTTGGGTTAGTTAAACACCATGTAGCGAGCTTACGTTTGATGCTGGATACTTGCCGACGACACCAGATTGCACTAAACCTTAAAAAGTGCACCTTCCTCGTTCCCTTTGGAAACCTGCTAGGCCA